>CANJKZ010000120.1:3905000-4505000 GCA_947471745.1 Closterium sp. Naga37s-1 | reverse complement strand
AGGTCAAAGAGGGAGAGGCCGTCTGCTCTGTCGCACTGTAAGAAAAGCTGCAGGTCATCTATCCAGACGTCAAAGTCAATGGCCCGACCCTCAGCGTCAAAAGCGAGGACACTAGGGGTAGCCATGACAGCATTAGACTAGCAGTGCAAACAGTAGGGTGAGGGCAGTGCTGTGAGAGAGGCGCTGCTCTTACCGGACAGGGCGGTTCGGGCGGCTCGGCTGCAGGGCGGCTCGGCGACTCGACGGCTGGGCGGCGCGGCTGCTGGGCGGCTCGGCGGCTCGGCGGCTCGGCGGCTGGGCGGCTCGGCGGCGGGGCGGCTCGGCTGCTGGGCGGCTCGGCTGCTGGGCGTATCGGCGGCAGGGCGGCTCGGCTGCTGGGCGGCTCGGCTGCTGGGCGGCTCGGCGGCTGGGCGGCTCGGCTGCTGGGCGGCTCGGCGGCTGGGCGGCTCGGTTGCTGGGCGGCTCAGCGGCTCAGCGGCTGGGCTGCTCGGTTGCTGGGCGGCTCGGCGGGTGGGCTGCTCGTAGGAGTAGGCGCGGGGGGCCGTAGGAGCAGGCGCCGGGGCCGTAGGAGCAGGGGCCGGAGGCCGCTAGGGCGGCGGATCGGGGCCGCGAAGGCGGCGGATCGGGGCCGCGAGGGCGGCGGAGTAGGGGCCGCGAGCGCGGCGGAGAAGGGGCCGCGAGGGCGGCGGATCGGGGCCGCGAGGGCGGCGAATCGGGGTCGCGAGGGCGGCGGAGTAGGGGCCGCGAGGGCGGCGGATCGGGGCCGCGAAGGGCGGCGGATCGGGGCCACGAGGGCGGCGGAGCGGGGCCGCGAGGGCGGCGCTAAGGGGCCGCTAGGGCGGCGCGAGAGAGGGGAGCGCGACTCGGGCAGGGGCTGAGTGCGCTCCGGGCAGGAAAAAAAAACGGTGGGCCCTAGGAACAGTTCCCACAGGGGAACCTGCTCGATACCATGAGAAGAAACAAGGAATGGATGAACTATGAATGAATTGAGTACAAGTAATAACCCTAATTGGGTTGTACCCCTTATGGGCTACCCCACTATAGCCTACACAATATGCATGAGCTATAATGTTCTGACACGAAGAGGTGCGATTAACTGTTTTTTGCTGTTGCGGTTCGATACAGTGTCGACTCGGTCAACTGCTCAATACCGAGTCAGTTGTTTGTCCTTGCTGTCGCGCTGTATTTCGTCAAGTCAAAGGTCAGCGACCTTTTACCTTCGCGTAACCTCCAGCTGTTACGTTTTAACTTCCTTGGTTGACTCGCGCGTTGCTTCACTGTAGTCTGCTTCGTTCGTGTTATTACTTCGATACTTCAGAAGCGGTAACTATTTGTTTCCAACACTCACCTTCGCTTCTGGAGTGTCGATGCTGATGACGTGGCCTTGTCCAGTCAGCAGCATGCAGTACTCGAACTTCTGTTTTCCGGGTTTCTTTGTCAAGTAATCGGCTGCCATCTCTGATGTAGGACAGTAGGATAGCCCAAGTCTCCCCTTCTTGATTTTGTCTTTTACGAAGAAATACCGGAGGGCGATGTGCTTCGTTCGATTCGCGAACCCGTTCTTGTTCGCTATGCGAATGGCCGATTGGTTGTCGCAGAACAGGGAGAAGCTGGGTTGTCAGAATATTGAAGGAATGAATGACTGAACTAGCAAGCAGGTGGGTACAAATAGGAAACCTAAAAGTGTTGTACCCTATATGAACTACCCCACTACAGCCTAAACAGACTATAGCATATAAGTTTGACACACCCCCATAGGCAAAGTGGGGGAGAACAAGAGGTCACAAGACCGGTCAAGAAAGGCAAAGCAAGCTCAGGGTGGATCACAAAGTCACCACGCATTCTGAGCACAAGCAAATGGCCACAAGGCCAGTTCACATGCAGAGTTATATAAAGGAGAACAAGCAATACAGTGAACACAACCTAGCAAGTGTAAGCATGCAGGTATATGTATAGAGATCACAGTACAAGTAGAGTCAAGAAGTAAGCAAGTGAGGTACAGTAGGTACAAGGCCTAGAACAGTACAGAAACGCTGATGATCACAAGGCTGAAGTGCCTTGGTGAAAACATCAGCATTGTTGGCCCGAGAGGCCACGTAAGCAAGACGAAGCTGACCACGCTGCTGCAACTCTCGAGCAAGGAAGTAGCGTAGAGCAATGTGCTTCGTTCTGTGCTCCAGTCTGTGCTCCTGACACAAGGCAAGCATTGCCTTGTTGTCGACGTACAGAACTGGAGGAGAACGAGGCGCCTCTCCCAAGTCGGTCAGCAGGTAGGTGATCCAGCGTAACTCCTGTGCAGCCATGGCCCCAGCGTAGATCTCAGCCTCACAACTGGAGCTGAGAACAGAAGACGAGCGGGTAGACCGCCAAGAGACAGAACCGGAGCCAAGGCTGAAGGTGTAACCCTGTGACGACCGCTGCGTAGCCAAGTCGTCTACCCAGGAAGCGTCTGCGTGACCAGTGAGGACAACTTGAGCCCGTCCTCCAAGCACAAGCCCCATGCCCGACGTACTGCACAAGTAACGCAACACCCTCTTCGCAGCATCCCTGTGCACCTTTCGGTGCCTACCGGGAGCCACGTAGCGAGCCAGAAGGCTGAGAGGGTACGCGAGGTCAGGTCGTGTGCAAGTCATCAGGTACATGAGGCAGCCCACAAGCTCTGGATACGGGCCACTCGGCTCTACGGACTCGTTCGAAGGTGGAGCTGAGAGCGAGTGATCGGTAGGCAGAGGAGTGGACTGTGGCGAGGAGTACATGAAGCCGAAGCGCTGAAAGACCTGCTGCACCATGTGTGACTGAGTCAAGGTAATGGTGCCCTGTGCTATGTCCCGGGTGATCTGCAAGCCAAGATAGCTTGTTAGCTCACCCAGGTCTGTGCACGTGTGTCTCTTCTGCAGCTCCGACTTCACGTGGGCGAGTGCCTCAGTGTCAGCAGTAGCAAAGACCAAGTCGTATACGTACACAAGAACGTAGAATGGCGACAGGGTGGCGTCGGTGCGTAGAAACAGAGAAGGGTCAGAAGTGGAAGGAGCAAAGCCAAGAGCAGCAAGAGTCTCCCTGAGAGTGTCGTGCCACTCACGGGGTGCCTGGCGAAGACCGTAGACTGGCCGCCGGAGGCTCCACTGGGTACCAGCAGGAAACGACCCAGTGAAGCCAGGTGGGTGGCGCAGCCAGATCTCCTCGTGCAGGCTGCCCTGTAGGAAGGCTGTGCTGAAGTCAAGCGAGTGTAGCTCGTAGTCACGCTGAGCTGCGACGTGCAGCAGCACCCGAAGAGTGGTCATCGTCGGGGTAGGGGAGAAGGTTCTGGAAGAAGTCAACTCCCTGTCACTGACTGAAGCCTCGTGCAACGTAACGCGCGTTGAAGACAGGCGGAGAACCCGGCGGCCGCTTCACCCTGAAAATCCACATGCCACTGACGATGTTCGCCCCAGGCGGGGGAACCTCGTCGACGTAGGTGCCTGTGGACTTTCAGGATGCCATCTCGGCATCCATGGCTGCCTGCCACTGAGAGGAGTAAGGACCCTCTATCGCCTCTGCGTAAGAGCGCGGGGTCGGGATGTCTGGTGCATCCGGGTCTCCCTCAGGGGCAAGCAGCATGGACACGAGATGAGGTACAGCAGCGGCAAAGCACTCAAACTCCTCCTGTCTGTCCTCAAGGACGTCCGTGCCAAGAGCACACTCACCCCAGACGGACGGAGGACAGACAGACGTAGACTCAGACTCACCAACAAGACTAGCGGCGTAGTCTAGACGACAGTGAGCAGCAGTGTCGACAAGCTCAGCAACTAAGGCAGACGCAGCAGTGGACTCAAAGGAAGGGTCAGTGACAACAGTGGCCAGGAGACGCGTGACAGTAGGACTAGCAGTACGAAGGGAGTCAGACTCCGGGTCAGCAAGTGCAGGAAGAGAGGACGTAGGAGGAGACGGCAGAGGGACACGCTGTGGAGTAGTGGAAGGACGCAGAAACATAGAGTGAGTGCCTGGGACAGGAGGAGGACGATGACGCGGAACACGACGACCAGTGCAAACAGGGCGAGCAGGCGACTCAAGACGAGACTCAGGCGACGCAGGACGAGACTCAGGCTCACGACGCTCCGTAAGTCCTCTAGTCGGTCCAGAGTAAGGAGAAGGACCAGGCAGTGGAGAGGCTAGCTGCAACAGTGACGGTGACTGGACAGGCGGTGGACTCAGTAGAGGAGGAGTAGGACCAGTAGAAGGCGGGAGACCAAGAACCTGCTGAAGGAGCGGAACGTAGTACGGCCGCGACCGCGCAGCGCCTCCAGAAACAGCAGAGACAGCACCAGTACCCTCAGCTCCAGGGTCTCCCGCTACAACTCCCACAGCACCACCAGCTCCAGTACCTCCAACAGCTCCAGCTCCAGCAGTACCTCCAGTAGTAATAGCTCCAGCACCTACAGCTCCACCTCCTGCAGCACCACCAGCCCCAGCAGCTCCAGTACCTCCAGTACGAGCACCTCCGGGACTAGCTGCTCCAGCACCTCCAGCAGCTCCAACACCAGCAGGACCTCCAACAGTGCCAGTACCTCCAGCAGCAGCACCTCCAGGACTAGCGGCTCCAGCAGCTCCAGCACCAGCAGCACCTCCAGCAGCTCCAACTCCAGAAGCACCTCCAGCAGCAGGCCCAGTAGCTCGAGCAGCACGGTGACAGCGCCGAGCGTACCACTCACGAAGCTGCTGCGGAGAGAGGGGCTCCCGCCGTGACGGGACACCCGGAGGACCTCCAGACTCAGCACGCTCAGGCTCAGCACCTCCAGGCACAGCACCCACAGACTCAGCACCCCCAGGCTCAACACCCCCAGGCTCTGCACCCTCAGACTCAGCAACCCCACGCTCAGCACCCCCAGGCCCCGCACCCGCAAGCTCAGCACCTCTAGCAGCACCAGAGTCGACAGCTACCTCGATAGGCTCGACAGGGTCTACCTGGGACACACCTGAGGGGGCAGGACCCTGAGGGGGGAGGGGGTCTACCGGAGGAGCACCTGGTGCTAGGAAGAGTGGCGGGGGGGGGGGAGAGGGGCAGTGCGGTAGGGAAAGAGACGGTAGTAAGATACCGACTCGTCAAACGTGACGTCCTGAGAGGACAGAACACGGCGCGAGGTGGGGTGGTAAAACTGCCACCTAGGTGCGTCAGGGGGGAAGCCAAGGAAGACGCAGGGAACGGCACGGGAGGACAGCTTGTCCGCGGAAGTATCACGGACAAAAGCTCGAGATCCCCAGACACGGAACACAGACGCATCGCCAACCTTCCCCGTCCACCGCAGAGTAGGTGTGGTCTCCGGCAAGGAGACACGAGGCTGAAGGTTGATCTGATGCGCAGCGTACTGAACCGTGAACGGCCACAGAAAATGGGGAGCAGCCGCATGGATCATGGACGTACGAGCGACATCCATGACCATGCCAATGCGGCGCTCAGCAATCCCATTTTGCTGTGGGGAGGCCGGAAGCGTGAACGTCTGGCGGATGCCCTCCGCACGACAGAAGGCCCTCAGAAGGTCGGAGGAAAACTCACCACCTCTGTCTGAGTGCAGACGCAGAACAGGAAGGTCCGAGCCGAAACTCTCGCTGAGCTGGCGACGGGCACCGCGGATCCTGTCGATCAACACCTCAGTGACCTCACCCTTGCAGCGCAAGGGGAAGACTGTGGTGTAACACGAGTAGTCGTCAACAACCAGCAGAAAGTAACGCTCGTGACCCTGTCCACGGACGCGGGCTGGGCCCCACACGTCCATGTGAAGAGTCTGCAGGGGGGCCTGTGTCGGAGGAAACTCGGAGGAGTGAGGAGCGGCGCGCTGCCGGCTCTCGACACAAGGAACACAGGTAGGGGCAGGCCCCAGAGGAAGGGGAGGGAGGGACCAGGGGAGACCAGAGACAAGGGTACGGGAGGCCATACCTCAGAGACGAGGCAGGGAGGGGTGACCAAGGCGGTGGTGCCAAAGGAGAGTCTCGTGTGACAGAGGACGACACGAGCAGGGGGCCGACGCTTGACTAGACCCGGACGCGGCAGAAAATACCTGACCAGACGCGACTACCTGACCAGACGCAGTAACCGGAGGAGACGAAGTAGTCAGTGTGTACAGACTCGACCCAGGCCGACGGGTGAACGTGGCCAGGTGGCGGCCCGTCCGAGAGCAAGTGAAATGGGTCACACGCTGACCTCCAGGGGTGAACTAGTCAACCCAAGCGTCCTGGAGGTCAGCTCCACTCACCAATTTCGTAGAGAACGAGGGGAGGTGGAGTCCCGACAGCAAGCCCGACGTGGCCGCGGGACTTGGTAGAACCGTGGAGGAGTGCGCAAGGACTGGGCCCCCAGAGGGGTCAGCCAGGGAGACTGCGACAGGCCGACTGAGCGGCGTGAGCGTGGTGCTGTCGCGAAAGAAGGAGCGCGAAGCCCCAGAGTCAAGTGTGAAAGTGTGCAAGGCCTCAGTAGGTGCAGTACCAAAGAGAGCAGACTCACCAGCACCTGGAACAGCAGACTCACTAGTACCTGGAGCAGCAGACTCACTTGTACCTGGAGCAGCAGACTCACTAGCACCTAGAGCAGCAGCCTCAATATGCCCGGGTCAGGCGGGACACACAGGTAACACTCACCCTCAGCACTATCAGTCAAAGCATACATGGCAGTAAGGATAGCATCGAAATCAAGATCAAAGATAGCAACATTATGCTTAAGCAGATCACCCTAGCGAGGGAGCTCAACAGCGTCAGGAAACTGGGCGCGTCAGGCGTCAGTCAGGCGACCGAAGCAGCGCTGCGCAGTGTGTGGTAGCCCGCACGTCTCCCCATGGCGCCCGCCAATGCGAAGAACGTAAGTGCAGGGACCAACACCCCCAGACCTCCCACGCCCAGCGTACCACTCACGAAGCTGCTGGGCCGACGGGGTCTCACGGGAACGCGGCTGCTGCTGGCACTGGCTACCACCAAAGCCACCTCGCTGCGCGGCTCCACCGCAACCAGCACCACCGCCGCCGCCACCTCCACCACCGCTGCCGCTGCCTCCACCGCCGCTGCCGCTGCCTCCACCACCCCCACCGCCGCCACCAAAGCCCCCACTCCCGCCACCACCCCCACCTCCACCGCCACCCCCTCCGCCTCCTCCACCGCCTCCACCGCCACCCCCACCGTCCCCTCCACCACCCTTGCCCCCCTTGCCCTTGCTGTTGAGGCGCCTCCCACTAGGAGCAGACGCAGCCCCGACCTCCTTAGTGCCAACGAGGTCGACAGCAGCAGCAGAAGCAACAGAGGGGAGAAGGGGGATAGGGGAACACCCCTCAAACAAAGGGGCGCGAGGGTCGCCGCGAGAAGCACCTACAGCTAAGATACTCTTCTCAGCTGCAGTGAGGCGCTCCTCTAGCAGGTCGACGGTGAGCTCGGTGGGGCAAAGGGAGAGAAAGTGGTCCCTGACTGAAGCAAGGGAGTCAGGGAGGCGGGTGACTAGGTAGTAAAGGGTGATGTACATGGGGGGGGGGTTCTTGGCACAGAACTCAGTGGGAAGCGCAGCTCGGTAGCGGGCGTCACTAGTGCGGAGGTGAGTAACGAGGTCAGCGACTGTGGCAAAAGCGGCAAGGTCAGGGAACAGGCAGGGCGGCAAAGGCAGGGCCGCGACTGGGGCGGCAGCAGGGCAGGGCCGCGATAGAGCGGCTGCAGGGCAGAGCCGCAGTGGGCGGCGAAGGGCCGGGACGGGCCGGGACGGGCCAGCGACGGGCGGCGAAGGCAGGGCCGCGACGGGCCAGCAAAGGCAGGGCCGCGACGGGCCGTACTAGGGCAGGGCGCGCGACTGCGCAGGTGAGACAGGCGCGAGGCACGCTTCGGGCAGGGCAGGAAAAAAAAATCGTGGTGGGCCCTAAAAAACGTTCCCACTAGGGACCTGCTCAGAATACCATGTCAGAATTTTGAAGGAATGAATGACTGAACTAGCAAGCAGGTGGGTACAAGTAGGAAACCTAAAAGTGTTGTACCCTATATGAACTACCCCACTACAGTCTAAACAGACTATAGCATATAAGTTTGACATGGGTAACTTAGCCAGCTTTGCCTCTTCCAGTAGTTTGCGAAGGTATAATCCTTCCTTGGTGGCTGAGCAGAGTGCGATATATTCTGCTTCAGCAGAGGAGAGAGCAATTAGCTCTTGCTTGCTCGTCTGCCATGAGATAGGGCCGATAGGTTCGAGTCGGTAGATGTAGCCAGTGCGCGATCGTTTGTTGTCTGAGTCGCCGGCGTGGTCAGCATCGACGTAACCGATTAATTTAGGTGTCGTAGTTTCGGTCTTGTGGTAGGTTAGGCCGATCGTTGAGGTGCTGACGAGGTAGTGGAGTGCACGGTCGAGCTCTGCCATGTGATCTGCTTCGGGCTTCTTGAGATAGGTGGCGAGCTGGCTCGCTGAGTATGATAGATCTGGTCGACAGGTGACGGCTGCGAAGAGTAGACAGCCTAGCTTTCGTTGGTAGTCGCGAATGCCGACAGGTTTGAGTAGGGCGGAGGCTTCCTTGCGGTTTCCGTCGGTGTAACGATATGACGTGGTGATGGTAGCTGGAGTTAGTCCGAAACGTTTGGCGATGGTGTCGGTGTATTTCGCGGCGCTGAGGTAGATTGCGTTTTCCTCGTCTTGTATGTTCAGTCTGAGATATTGTGTCACGGTAGACGAGACGGTGAGTGTGAGGTCCCGCTGTAGCTCACCTTCAAACCAGGTTGTTATGCCGTCGGTGGAGCCTATGTAGAGGAGATCGTCTACGTAGACGATGAGCAGGATGTAGTCGGTCCCTTTAGTGAGTCGGTACATTCCTTGGTCATGCGGTAGTTGGCAAAATCCGATGCGGATTAGTCGGGCGTGAAGATGCTGCTGCCACAGTCTCGGGGCTTGTTTGATGCCGTACAATGATTTTTGCAGCTGACAGACATGGTTAGGGTCTGTGTTAGACCCATGTGGTTGTTCGACGAAGATTTCAGCGTCGACAGGGGCGTGGAGAAAAGCGTTGGCGACGTCGATTTGGCGGAGCTTCTTCCGCTCCATGGCGGCTATCGCGAGGAGAATCTGCAGTGAGGTGTGTCGGCTAACTGGTGCGAATGTTTTGGTGAAGTCTCGTCCATGCTCTTGGTCGAAGCCGCGCACGACCCAGCGTGCCTTGAATATGTCTATTGTCCCGTCGGCTTTCGTTTTCACGCGGAAAATCCATTTTCCCGTGAGGATGGTCTTGTTGCGTGCCACTCCGATAGGCACAACTTTCCAGGTGTTGCGTTCTTGTAGTGCCTTTAATTCTCTGTCCATGGCTTCGCGCAATTTTTCCCTGTGTTCCCCCCCCAGAGCCTGCTGAAAAGTGGCAGGATCTTTAGGTGGTGCCGCTCCGTGGACAGCGGTGACGAGTCCCAGTATCTGCAGCCCACTTTGTGTGTAGCGGGGGAGATTTGCGTCCTCGGGATAAGCTGCTTCATCTCCTGCTTCTGGATCATGTAGGAAGTTGGTGTAAAACTTATATGCTATAGTCTATCTAGGCTGTAGTGGGGTAGTTCATATATGGTACAACTCTTTTAGGTTTCCTACTTGTACCCACCTGCTTGCTAGTTCAGTCATTCATTTGTACACAATTCTTACATGGTATTCTGAGCAGGTTCCCTAGTGGGAACGTTTTTTTTAGGGCCCACCACGAACTTTTTTTTTTCCTGCCCTGCCCGAAGCGCGCCTCGCGCCCTGCCCGAAGCGCGCCTCGCGCCCTGCCCTAGTACGGCCCGTCGCGGCCCTGCCTTCGCTGGCCCGTCGCGGCCCTGCCTTAGCCGCCCGTCGCTGGCCCGTCCCTGCCCGTCGCTGGCCCGTCGCCACGCGTCACGACCTTGCCTTAGCCGCCCACTGCGGCCCTGACCCGGCCTTTTGCCGCCCGTCGCCGGCCCGTCGCCGCCAGTCGCTGGCGCATCCCAGTCGCGGCCCTGCCTCCGCCGCCCGTCGCAGCCTCTGCCCTGCAGCCGCCCTGTCGCGGCCTCTGCCCTGCAGCTGCCCTGTCGCGGCCCTTCACTGCTGCCGCCCCAGTCGCGGCCCTGCCCTGCAGCCGCCCCTGTCGCGGCCCTGTCCTGCTGCCGCTCTAGTCGCGGCCCTGCCTTAGCCGCCCGTCGCGGCCTCTGCCCTGCAGCCGCCCTGTCGCGACCCTGCCCTACTGCCGCCCCAGTCGCGGCTCTTCACTGCAGCCGCCCCGGTCGCGGCCCTGGCCTGCTGCCACCCCGGTCGCAGCCCTGACCTAAAACCGCCAGCTGCGGCCCTGCCCTGCACCTGCCCCTGGTAAGCACCCGCGCCGCCCTGCCGCGCCGCGCCGCCTGCTGCCGCGCCGCGCCGCCAGGAACCGAGCCGCGCCGCCCTGCCGAGCCGCGCCGCCCTGCCGAGCCGCGCCGCCCAGCCGAGCCGCGCCGCCCAGCCGAGCCGCGCTGCCCTTCTCCTTGCACTGCTTCTGCTGCCACTGCTGCTACTACTGCTACTGCTGCTACTGCTTCTACTGCTGCTACTGCTACTATGGCTAGCCCTACTGTTCTCACCTTTGATGCGGAGGGACGTGCAGTTGACTTTGACGTGTGGATTGACGACCTGCAGCTTTTTCTTCAGTGTGACTCTAGGGATGGGGTATCCCTGTTTGATCAGACGTCCGGTGTCTCTACTGCACCTGCTGCCACTGCTGACAGTACGGTTTGCTCGCAGTGGACCACTCGTGACGCTGTTGCTCGCCTTGCTGTTCGTAGTCACCTGCCGTCTGCTGAGCGCGCGCATTTTGGCCAGTACAAGACTGCTAAGTCTTTGTACGACGCTGTTGTAGCGCGCTACTCCTCCCCTGCCACTGCTGCCCTCAGCCGCCTCATGTTGCCGTACCTTTTCCCTGACCTTGCCGCCTTTGCCACAGTCGCTGACCTCATTACCCACCTCCGCACTAGTGACGCCCGCTACCGCGCTGCACTTTCCACTGAGTTCTGTGCCAAGAACCCCCCCCCCTATGTACATCACCCTTTACTACCTAGTCACCCACCTCCCTGACTCCCTTGCTTTAGTCAGGGACCACTTTCTCTCCCTTTGCCCCACCGAGCTCACTGTCGACCTGCTAGAGAAGCGCCTCACTGCGGCTGAGAAGAGTATCTTAGCTGTAGGTGCTTCTCGCGGTGACCGTCGAGCCCCTTTCTTTGAGGGGTGTTCCCCTGTCCCCCTTCTCCCCTCTGTTGCTTCTGCTGCTGCTGTCGACCTCGTTCGCACTGAGGAGGTCGGGGCTGCGTCTGCTCCTAGTGGGAGGCGCCGCAACAGCAAGGGCAAGGGGGGCAAGGGTGGTGGAGGGGACGGTGGGGGCGGCGGTGGAGGCGGTGGAGGAGGCGGAGGGGGTGGCGGTGGAGGTGGGGGTGGTGGCGGGAGTGGTGGCTTCGGTGGCGGCGGTGGGGGTGGTGGAGGCAGCGGTAGCGGTGGTGGAGGTGGCGGCGGCGGTGGTGCTGGTCGAGCTGGAGCCGCGCAGCGTGGAGGCTTTGGTGGTAGCCAGCGCCAGCAGCAGCCGCGTTCCCGTGAGACCCCGTCGGCCCAGCAGCTTAGTGAGTGGTACGCTGGGCGTGGGAGGTCTGGGGGTGTTGGTCCCTGCACTTACGTTCTTCGCACCGGCGGGCGTCGTGGGGAGACGTGCGGGCTGCCACACACTACGCAGCGCTGCTTCGGTCGCCTGACTGACGCCTGGCGCGCCCAGTTTCCTGACGCTGTTGAGCTCCCTCGCTGGGGTAATCTGCTTAGGCAGAACGTGGCTATCTTTGATCTTGATTTCGATGCTATCCTTGCTGCCATGTATGCTGTGACTGATAGTGCTGAGGGTGACTGTTACCTGAGTGTCCCGCCCGACCCGGACATTGAGGCTGCTGCTCTAGGTGCTAGTGCGTATGCTGCTCCAGGTGCTGGTGAGTCTGCTCTCTCTGGTACTGCACCTACTGAGGCCTTGCACACTTTCACATTTGACTCTGGTGCTTCGCGCTCTTTCTTTCGCAACAGCACCACAATCACGCCGCTCAGTCGGCCTGTCGCAGTCTCCCTGGCTGACCCCTCTGGGGGCCCAGTCCTTGCGCACTCTTCCACGGTTCTACCGTGTCCTGCGGCCCCGTCGGGCTTGCTGTTGGGACTCCACCTCCCCTCGTTCTCTACGAACTTGGTGAGTGGAGCTGACCTTCAGGACTTGTGGGTTGACCAGTTCACCCCTGGAGGTCAGCGTGTGACCCACTGCACGTGCTCTCGAACGGGCCGCCACCTGGCCACGTTCACCAGTCGGCCTGGGTCGAGTCTGTACACACTGATTACTGCGTCTCCTCCGATTACTGCGTCTAGTCAGGTAGCCGCGACTGGTCAGGTGTTTTCTGCCGTGTCCAGGTCCAGTCCAGTGTCTGCCCCCTGCTCGTGTCGTCCTCTGTCACACGAGACTCTCCTTTGGCACCACCGCCTTGGTCACCCCTCCCTGCCTCGTCTTTGAGGTATGGCCTCCCGTACCCTTGTCTCTGGCCTCCCCCGGTTCCTCCCTCCTTTTCCTCCGGGGCCTGCCTCTACCTGTGTTCCTTGTGTCGAGGGCCGGCAGCGCGCCGCTCCTCACTCCTCCGAGTTCCCTCCGACAGATGCTCCCCTGCAGACTCTTCACATGGACGTGTGGGGCCCAGCCCGCGTCCGTGGACAGGGTCACGAGCGTTACTTCCTGCTGGTTGTAGACGACTACTCGCGTTACACCACAGTCTTCCCCTTGCGCAGCAAGGGTGAGGTCACTGAGGTGTTGATCGACTGGATCCGCGGTACCCGTTGCCAGCTCAGCGAGACTTTCGGCTCGGACCTTCTTGTTCTGCGTCTGCACTCAGACAGAGGTGGTGAGTTTTCCTCCGACCTTCTGAGGGCCTTCTGTCATGCGGAGGGCATCCGCCAGACGTTCACGCTTCCGGCCTCCCCACAGCAAAATGGGATTGCTGAGCGTTGCATTGGCATGGTCATGGACGTCGCTCGTACGTCCATGATCCATGCGGCTGCTCCCCATTTTCTGTGGCCGTTCGCGGTTCAGTACGCTGCGCATCAGATCAACCTTCAGCCTCGTGTCTCCTTGCCGGAGACCACACCTACTCTGCGGTGGACGGGGAAGGTTGGCGATGCGTCTGTGTTCCGTGTCTGGGGATCTCGAGATTTTGTCCGCGATACTTCAGCGGACAAGCTGTCCTCCCGTGCCGTTCCCTGCGTCTTCCTTGGCTTCCCCCCTGATGCACCCGGGTGGCAGTTCTACCACCCCACCTCGCGTCGTGTTCTGTCCTCTCAGGACGTCACGTTTGATGAGTCGGTGTCTTACTACCGTCTCTTTCCCTACCGCACTGCCTCTCTCCCCCCCTTGCCACTCTTCCTAGCACCAGGTACTCCTCCGGTAGACCCCCTCCCCCCTCAGGGTCCTGCCCCCTCAGGTGTGTCCCAGGTAGACCCTGTAGAGCCTCTCGGGGTTGCTGTCGACTCAGGTGCTGCTAGGGGTGCTGAGCCTGCGGGTGCGGGGACTGGGGGTGTTGGGCCTGGGGTTGCTGTGTCTAAGGGTGCGGAGCCTGGGGGTGCTGAGCCTGAGCGTGTGGAGCCTGGGGGTGGTGAGCCTGGGGGTGCTGAGTCTGGGGGTGCTGAGCGTGGGGGTGTTGAGCCTGAGCCTGCTGAGTCTGGAGGTCCTCCGGGTGTCCCGTCACGGCGGGAGCCGCTTTCTCCGCAGCAGCTTCGTGAGTGGTACTCTCTGCGCTGTCGCCGTGCTGCTGGTGCTGGAGCTGCTGGAGGTGCTGCTGGAGCTGCTGGAGGTGCTGCTGGAGCTGGAGCTGCTGGAGGTGCTGCTGGAGGTGCTGCTGGAGCTGGAGCTATTGGAGGTGCTGTTGGAGCTGCTGGACGTGCTGGAGCAGCTGGTCCCGGAGGTGCTCGTACTGGAGGTACTGGAGCTGCTGGGGCTGGTGGTGCTTAGGGTGTTGGAGTTCCTGGAGCTGGTGGAGCTGGTGGTGCTGCGGGAGTTGTAGCTGGAGACCCTGGAGCTGAGGGTACTGGTGCTGTCTCTGCTGTTTCTGGAGACGCTGCGCGGCCGCGGCCGTACTACGTTCCGCTCCTTCAGCAGGTTCTTGGTCTCCCGCCTTCTACTGGTCCTACTCCTCCTTTACTGAGTCCACCGCCTGTCCAGTCACAGTCGCAGTTACAGCCAGCCTCTCCACTGCCTGGTCCCTCTCCTTACTCTGGACCGACTAGAGGTCTTACGGAGCGTCGTGAGCCCGAGTCTCGTCCTGCGTCACCTGAGTCTCGTCCTGCGTCACCTGAGTCTCGTCCTGAGTCGCCTGTCCGCGCTGTTCGCGCTGGTCGTCATGTTCCGCGTCAACGTCCTCCTCCTGTCCCCGGCACTCACTCTATGACTCTGCGTCCTTCCACTGCTCCACAGCGTGTCCCTCTGCCGTCTCCTCCTGCGTCCTCTCGTCCTGCACTTGCTGACCTGGAGTCTGACTCCCTTCGTACTACTAGTCCTACTGTCACGCGTCTCCTGGCCACTGTTGTCACTGACCCTTCCTTTGAGTCCACTGTTGCGTCTGCCTTAGGTGGGTACAAGTAGGAAACCTAAAAGTGTTGTACCCTATATGAACTACCCCACTACAGCCAAGACAGACTATAGCATATATATTTGACACACCCCCATAGGCAAAGTGGGGGAGAACAAGAGGTCACAAGACCGGTCAAGAAAGGCAAAGCAAGCTCAAGGTGGATCACAAAGTCACCACACATTCTGAGCACAAGAAAATGGCCACAAGGCCAGTTCACATGCAGAGTTATATAAAGGAGAACAAGCAATACAGTGAACACAACCTAGCAAGTGTAAGCATGCAGGTATATGTATAGAGATCAAAGTACAAGCAGAGTCAAGAAGTGAGCAAGTGAGGCCAAGTAGGCACAAGACCTAGCATAGTACAAAAACGCTGATGATCACAAGGCTGAAGTGCCTTGGTAAAGATATCAGCAGTGTTGGCCCGAGTGGCCACGTAAGCAAGACGAAGATGACAACGCTGCTGCAACTCTCGAGCAAGGAAGTAGCGCAGAGCAATGTGCTTCGTTCTGTGCTCCAGTCTGTGCTCCTGACACAAGGCAAGCATGGCCTTGTTGTTGACGTACAGAACTGGAGGAGAACGAGGCGCCTCTCCCAAGTCGGTCAGCAGGTAGGTGAGCCAGCGTAACTCCTGTGCAGCCATGGCCCCAGCGTAGATCTCAGCCTCACAACTGGAGCTGAGAACAGAAGACGAGCGGGTAGACCGCCAAGAGACAGAGCCGGAGCCAAGGCTGAAGGTGTAACCCTGTGACGACCGCTGCGTAGCCAAGTCGTCAACCCAGGAAACGTCTGCGTGACCAGTGAGGACAACTTGAGCCCGTCCTCCAAGCACGAGCCCCATGCCCGACGTACTACACAAGTAGCGCAACACCCTCTTAGCTGCATCCATGTGCTCCTTCCTGTGTCTGCCAGGAGCGACATAGCGTGCTAGAATGCTAAGAGGGTAGGCAAGGTCAGGTCGAGTGCAGGTCATCAGGTACATGAGGCAGCCCACAAGCTCTGGATAGACCGCCAAGAGACAGAGCCGGAGCCAAGGCTGAAGGTGTAACCCTGTGACGACCGCTGCGTAGCCAAGTCGTCAACCCAGGAAACGTCTGCGTGACCAGTGAGGACAACTTGAGCCCGTCCTCCAAGCACGAGCCCCATGCCCGACGTACTGCACAAGTAGCGCAACACCCTCTTAGCTGCATCCATGTGCTCCTTCTTGTGTCTGCCAGGAGCGACATAGCGTGCTAGAATGCTAAGAGGGTAGGCAAGGTCAGGTCGAGTGCAGGTCATCAGGTACATGAGGCAGCCCACAAGCTCTGGATACGGGCCACTCGGCTCTACGGACTCGTCTGAAGGTGGAGCAAAGAGCGAGTGACCTGTAGGCAGAGGAGTGGACTGTGGCGAGGAGTACGTGAAGCCGAAGCGCTGAAGGACCTGCTGCACCATGTGTGACTGAGTCAAGCTAATGGTGCGCTGTGCTCTGTCCCGGGTGATCCGCAAGCCAAGATAGCTTGTCAGCTCACCCAGGTCTATGTACGTGTGTCTCTTCTGCAGCTCCGACTTCACGTGGGCGAGTGCCTCAGTGTCAGCAGTAGCTAAGACTAAGTCGTCTACGTACACGAGAACGTAGAACGGCGGCAGAGTGGTGTCAGTGCAAAGAAACAGCGACGGGTCAGCAGTGGAAGGAGCGAACCCAAGAGTAGCAAGAGTCGTCCTCAGTGTGTCGTGCCACTCACGGGGTGCCTGGCGGAGACCGTAGACTGGTCGCCGGAGGCTCCACTGGGTACCAGCAGGAAACGACCCAGTGAAGCCAGGTGGGCGGCGCAGCCAGATCTCCTCGTGCAGGCTGCCCTGTAGGAAGGCTGTGCTGAAGTCAAGAGAGTGTAGCTTGTAGTCACACTGAGCGGCGACGTGCAGCAGCACCCGAAGAGTGGTCATCTTTGGGGTAGGGGAGAAGGTCTCGAAGAAGTCAACTCCCTGTCGCTGACTGAAGCCTCGTGCAACGTAACGCGCCTTGAAGACAGGCGGAGAACCCGGCGGCCGCTTCACCCTGAAAATCCACATGCCACTGACGATGTTCGCCCTAGGCGGGGGAACCTCGTCGACGTAGGTGCCTGTGGACTTCCAGGAAGCCATCTCTGTGTCCATGGCTGTCTGCCACTGAGAGGAGTAGGGACCCTCTATCGCCTCTGCGTAAGAGCACGGGGTCGGGATGTCTGGTGCATCTGGGTCTCCCTCAGGGGCAAGCAGCATGGACACGAGATGAGGTAAAGCAGCGGCAAAGCACTCAAACTCCTCCTGTCTGTCCTCAAGGACGTCCGTGCCAAGAGAACACTCACCCCCGACGAACGGAGGACAGACAGACGCAGACTCAGACTCAGCAACAAGACTAGTGGCGTAGTCTAGACGACAGGCGGCAGCAAAATCAACAAGCTCAGCAACTAGAACAGACGCAGCAGTGGACTCAAACGAAGGGTCAGTGACAGCAGTGGCCAGAAAACGCGTGACAGTAGGACTAGCAGCACGAAGGGAGTCAGACTCCGGGTCCGGACCGTCAGGAAGAGAGGACGCAGGAGGAGACGGCAGAGGGACATGCTGTGGAGCAATAGAAGGACGCAGAGTCATAGAGTGAGTGCCGGGGACAGGAGGAGGACGCTGACGCGGAACACGTCGACCAGTGCAAACAGTGCGAACATGCGACTCAGTACGAGACTCAGGTGACGCAGGACGAGACTCAGGCGACGCAGGACGAGACTCAGGCTCACGACGCTCCGTAAGACCTCTAGTCGGTCCAGAGTAAGGAGAAGGACCAGGCAGTGGAGAGGCTGGCTGTAACTGCGACTGCGACTGGACAGGCGGTGGACTCAGTAAGGGAGGAGTAGGACCAGTAGAAGGCGGGAGACCAAGAACCTGCTGAAGGAGCGGAACGTAGTACGGCCGCGGCCGCACAGCGCCTCCAGAAACAGCAGAGACAGCACCAGTACCCTCAGCTCCAGGGTCTCCAGCTACAACTCCCACAGCACCACCAGCTCTAGTACCTCCAGCAGCTCCTGCTCCAGCAGCACCTCCTGTAGCAACAACTCCAGCACCTACAGCTCCAACTCCTGCAGCACCACCAGCCCCAGCAGCTCGAGTACCTCCATTACGAGCACCTCCGGGACCAGCTGCTCCAGCAACTCCAGCAGCTCCAGCTCCAGCAGAACCTCCAACAGCGCCTGTACCTCTAGCACCAGCACCTCCAGGACCAGCGGCTTTAGCAGCTCCAACACTAGCAGCACCTCCAGCAGCTCCAGCTCCAGAGAACACCTCCAGCAGCAGGCCCCGTAGCTCCAGCAGCACGGCTACAGCGCCGAGCGTACCACTCACGTAGCCGCTGCGGAGAGAGGGGCTCCCGCCGTGACGGGACACCCGGAGGACCTCCAGACTCAGCATGCTCAGGCTCAGCACCCCCAGGCTCAGCACCCCCAGACTCAGCACCCCCAGGCTCAGCACCCCCAGGCTCCACACGCTCAGACTCAGCAACCCCATGCTGAGCATCCCTAGGCCCTGCACCCGCAGGCTCAGCACCCCTAGCAGTACTAGAGTCGACAGCTACCTCGACAGGCTCGACAGGGTCTACCTGGGACACACCTGAGGGGGCAGGACCCTGAGGGGTTAGGGGGTCTACCGGAGGAACACCTGGTGCTAGGAAGAGTGGTGGGGGGGTGAGAGGTGCAGTGCGGTAGGGAAAGAGACGGTAGTAAGATACCGACTCGTCAAACGTGATGTCCTGAGAGGATAGAACACGACGCGAGGTGGGGTGGTAAAACTGCCACCCAGGTGCGTCAGGGGGGAAGCCAAGGAAGACGCAGGGGACGGCACGGGAGGACAGCTTGTCCGCGGAAGTATCGCGGACAAAAGCTCGAGATCCCCAGACACGGAACACAGACGCATCGCCAACCTTCCCCGTCCACCGCAGAGTAGGTGTGGTCTCCGGCAAGGAGACACGAGGCTGAAGGTTGATCTGATGCGCAGCGTACTGAACCGCGAACGGCCACAAAAAATGGGGAGCAGCCGCATGGATCATGGACGCACGAGCGACATCCATGACCATGCCAATGCGGCGCTCAGCAATCCCATTTTGCTGTGGGGAGGCCGGAAGCGTGAACGTCTGGCGGATGCCCTCCGCACGACAGAAAGCCCTCAGAAGGTCGGAGGAAAACTCACCACCTCTATCTGAGTGCAGACGCAGAACAGGAAGGTCCGAGCCGAAACTCTCGCTGAGCTGGCGACGGGCACCGCGGATCCAGTCGATCAACACCTCAGTGACCTCACCCTTGCGGCGCAAGGGGAAGACTGTGGTGTAACGGGAATAGTTGTCAACGACGAGCAGGAAGTAACGCTCGTGACCCTGTCCACTGACGCGGGCTGGGCCCCACACGTCCATGTGGAGAGTCTGCAGGGGAGCCTCTGTCGGAGGGAACTTGGAGGAGTGAGGAGCGGCGCGCTGCCGGCCCTCGACACAAGGAACACAGGTAGGGGCAGGCCCCGGAGGAAGGGGAGGGAGGGACCTGGGGAGACCAGAGACAAGGGTACGGGAGCAGGGCTGACGTTTCACTTTAGGGCTCCCTGATGCCGCAATTTTTTTTTTCCCTCGATTATGAGTGCACATTGTTCAGGAGATTGTCACCCTGATGGCTCAGGGTTCAATAACTAGTCACTCTGATGAGTCAGGGTCGACAGCCTGAATTCAGGGTTGTGTTTCACATTTTACTAGGGTGATTACTGCAATGTACAGCCTGTAACAAATTTCCTCCTACATCTACTCTACTCTAGTGCACAGGCCTATCGATGTGGAACACTTCCTCCACATCCTCATCGTCCGAAAGGAAGGGATTGTCCTCCTCCTCCTCCCCCACAAGCTCCTGATCGTCGCCCAGGGCCTGTTCCACATCCACCTCCTCCTCCTCGTCCTTGTCCCCATCGTTTTGGTGGGCAGCTCCTGCTTCGACTTCACCTTCCTTTGCTTTCCCCCTCCTTTCGCGATCAGCCACAGCAAGCTTCACGCTCTTTGCGGGGCGCCTCCTCCTCATAGACCTCCAGACCTCCAGGGCGTCCGGCCACTCGATGTCGTAATTCAGGAGCGAAATCTGCATCAGCTCCCCCAGCCGCGCGTTGCAGAGAGCGCCGCGCACCCAAGACTTGATCACATTTTGCCTCGAGAATCCTCTCTCGCACTCCACAGTTGACAGGGGGAGCACCGCGATCGCCTGCCACAGGAGGACGAGGTTGGGCCACCTCCTGCCAGGCACATTGTCGGAGATGGGTGGGAAACAGAGTGACCACATGCACAAAATACATTAGACTCTCACATGGCATACCATGCTGTCACACTACGGGGACATACCTCTTCGAGTCCGCGCTCCCGAGAATGTTGGTCAGTCCCTGCGTGAAGCTTTCCAGCTCGTGGTGTGCCTCCATGATTGCACAGAATGTGGGAAGCTCCCTCTCTGCGGCCTTGAGGTCGAATCCCGGCAGCTGGTGGCGGAAGAGTTTGCTGCATCCCAGAAGCCACTCACGGCACTTCTTCTCCCGTTGTGCCTTGATCTTCGGCCACTTTCCGGCCCGAAACAGCTTCGTCGGCCCCAGCTTCCCCAGGTCGTCAAGCCGCTCGTTGAGATTGTCCACGCAATCGCGGGCGAAACTGCGGCACAGCTTCACGCACTCCTCGTATCCGCTCCCCACCTTGTGCCCCGGGAGCTTCCGCTCGTGCATGGTGTACAGATGGTTCACTGGGCGTCCCTCCCCGTCCACGCCTCTCACACGGACCTTCTTGCCTCCACCATGCCCGTGCAGCTTCAGAAAGCCGACCAGCCAGCACTTGCCCTCGCCACTGAACTGCTTGTCGGTATCCAAATACCGCTCAGTCAGATCCGCCGTGGTGGCCTCGATGGTCTTCGCAATCTCCGTCACATCAATCTGTAAGGGCACAGTCATACAGGACATGTCATTTTACATCCAGCACTCGAGAAATTGGAGACACTAGCAGAGGCGTGTTCGTGGAAGATTAAACAAACTCACATCTCGCTTCTGGAAACAGCGGTTGAGGTCGTTCATGTCGGCGAGGATGTCGGCGAGGAAGAACAGGCAAAACTGGAACTTGTAGCACGTGACGATCTCGTACACCTTGTGACTCCCTTCCCAGAGAAGAACGATACACGCACCGAGCACCTTGCACAGCCGTCGCACCGCATCTCCACGTGAGAGCCAGCGAACCGTTTGGATCCCCTGGACTTCGAGGTTAGTGTTGTAGATCACACGCTGCAGGTACTTGAACCGTTGGCTCCAGACTGAAGAATCTCCTAGTTTTGCCGCCACGGTGCGCACCACCTTGTCCACCATGCCGAGGTCGGGGTTGGACGTCGCCGCGTCCTTAACAGCCAGCGCCTCCCTGCAATAGACAACGGTAATAATGGTTGAGTAGAAATCAGGCAAGCAACATGAACTGAATCAATAACTGGCACTAATTTTTACCGGTGCGCGATGCAGTGACAGGAAAAGAGATGCGGGGCGTGCTCCCTGATCCGCGCCACCAATCCGTTGTCCTTCCCCGTCATGACCGAAGCCCCGTCCGTACTGATTCCGACAAGCTTCGACACGTCGACGCCTGCGGAGCGCAGATGATTCATGAGCACCTCGAACAGGGACGCAGCATCACACTTCTCCACAGTCAGGAGGATGAAGAACTCGGTGATGACTCGGCGGTCCTTGATGAAGGTCAGGTAAACAATCATGTGTTTACCACGCGTTCGGTCAGTGCTCTCGTCGCATTGCAGGCCCAGGAACGGTGAGGAGTTGATGTGGTCCATCTGCGCATTCGTCAAGTACGTACTGAGGCAGTGAACCATCTGCTGGAAGCCGTACCTGCGCAGAGATGTAGGTCCTTCAGTTAGTCTTTCTGGGGGAAAATATTTCATTACCACGAATTCAATACAGCAAGATTGTAACTAAAATGTCCTACCGTGTGAGATAAACACCGTAAGACTGTCTCGGGATGTCGGGCGTGTCCTGCTCCGCGAGATGCCGCATCAGCCTAGGGTACATACTTATCGGCGCGTCGCACTTGCACAGAAACACAACCGATCGCAACAGTCGGACGGCGCGCCTGCCCTCGACGTCCGAGTTGATGAAGTTCGAAATCACTTGCTGCCCCTCACGGATGCCTCTCGCAATCTGCAGCTGCCGGTCAACAGCCGCTTTGTGCGCGTCCGTGTGCTCGTGTGCGCGAAACGCCTGCGTCTGCATGTCACGGCCTCCGTCATCACCCTGCCTCACGTACCTCGTGTTCTCCTTCACGTAGGCCATGCAGACACTGCACTTCACATAGGGAAACCCATTCTTGGTTTTTCCGAACACAAGCCAGGAGAACTGTCCCGACCACCTCGTATCGTACATGATGCTGGCCTCCAGGAACATCTGCTCCCGCAGCTGCGCCTTGGTGAGGGCGGGCGAGCCGGTGTCCGCGCGGATCGGGAACACATCTTCCTCTGGCGGTGCAGATGCAGCAGGTGGTGGATCAGCCGGAGTGTTAAAATCAGAAAGTCGGCGGCCTCCGACGAGCAGGGTATGCTGCGCCCACTTCCCTGAACGCGCTCTCTTCGGTGTGGAGGTAGCCGATGGAGGACCAACGGACACCCGCACAGTGCTTGGTGTGGGACTTGGCGCGGTCAGTTGGGGATCTTTGCTGCAAGAAGCAACAGCCGGGGGTATAGTGAAGGCGGCATCCCGGGGAGACTCTTCAGGTGTGGCCGTGGGCGTGTCTTTAACTGCAGAATCATCTACGGTAGACCTAGGTGGATCCGGTGTTACTGGAGCAGCGGAACCTCTAAGAAAATCAAGCCCCGAGCGTGGCTCCGTGGCTTTCGGCGGTAATGGTGGCTCATCTGAGCCAGCCTGAGGCATGTCCTCGTCAGCCTGCTGGCCTTCCATGGCTGGGAGAAGCTAGAGATGGGGAGAGAGAGAAACGGATAAATGAATTGAAAAAGGGAACATAACAGCAGCACCAACAAGACCCTGGCTGTGGGAGGGGGGAAGCAAGAGATGGAGGGAGAAGGTGGGGTCGGCAAGAATCCACCGCGTCGCCACGAAATTGATGGCGCGGTGGTCGAAACAACGAGCCGTCATTGTATTCGGCCTTTCATGCAGGCCGAATACATTGAACGACTGCTTCACTGCCAGCGACGACAGCCACTAAGTGTCTCTCTCCAATGAGGGACACGTATTGTGATTTGCGCGGTGCGCGTGGCAGTAAACATGATGATTCTAGGTGCGTTGTCAAATTTGACAGCTGTGCTGTACATCGATGCTGTACAAATGACAGTTGTGTTCTGTGTCGGTTCTTGTCACTAGTGCGCGTGAAACGAAGCCCCCACATGGTTAGGTGCGAAATCATAATTATGTTACAGACTAAGGACGGAGTCTATGAAGATTAGGAGCCAAAATATCTCAACATCGTTGGGCCTAGTTTCTGAACAGAAAAGTCGAGTTCACAAGAAACGCCGTCGACGAAAAGTGCACTGTCAAAACTTCACTAAACTCATATATGTTGTAGCCCTACTCCGTGGCTACCGTTCCCAAGTTGAAACGTATCAAGAGGTGAAGTAAATCTCGACTTATCAATTTCGGCGCACAGGGGGGTATGCTGCCATAAGAACTTAACTCAATCACAAAGTTCACACAAGTTCACACAAGAGAATTGGAGTAGCACTAAACCAGGTGGAAGGGATGAGGAGGACGAGAGGGAAGGTCCCAAGGAGTCCCCAACCAAAGGAAACTCCATGCCACACAATTCCCTTCCCCATAGGCAACCCAACTTTGACCTTTGTCACTATCCCAACCTCCACAATCCACCTCAACCCAACTTGGCCACACTTGCCAACCTAGTTTGGTTTCTCCCAACCATTTGGCAGCAACCCCCAAAAGTCTGTACCCCATATTGAGTCAACCCCACAACTTCCCATAGTCACCACAACCAAATATCAAAAGCATACGAACTCCAACGTTCGTAACTTTCTTGTTCGTGCTCCGATTGAAGCGATACTTGGTTCCTCGGAAAGCTCTTGAGCAGAGGAGTCACTTCAGATATCTGCTCAAGCCAAATAACATTCACACACACACTCAGAAAAACCAAACCGCACAAAACACAAATTCTTGCACACACACTCACAACACGCATGCAACGCACGAACATATGATGGGAGGCAGACAGACGTGAATGCGAATGGTAGCATCACTCAACAAACTCCCCCTCTGGCTGCCAACCATCATCCCACATGCCATAGCTCAAGCATGCATCCTCAATGCACACTCATCCCAGCAAGCTTCATGCCCTTCCAATGCTCAGATTCAGCCAGGCGCTTGGTGAGAATGTCAGCCGCCTGCTGATGGGTCTTCACAATCTCCAGCCGCACCTCCTTGTCCAGGAGCCTTCTCACCCAGTGCCACTTAGGCCTGATGTGTTTGGTCAGCCCATGAAGACAAGCATTCTTTGCTAGCTTCACCGCCGACTCATTATCACAGAAAATCACAGTCGGCTCCCTCTGACCAACTCCAATCTCCTCCAACAAACGCCTCAGCCACACCACCTCCTTTGCCCCATGATGCAGGGCCATGTACTCTGTCTCACACGAGGACTGCCCCACCTCATTCTGCTTCTTACTGCGCCAGCTCACTGCACCACCTCCGAACAGGCACACATAGCCTCCAATGCTGGTGCCATCCGCTTTCACCGAGTTGAAGCTAGCGTCAGTGTAGCAGGTCAGGAGCATCTCCCCCTTGCTCAAATCAGCTGCACTCCTCTGCAGCCTCTGCCTCACAGCACTGTACTCCAAACCCACTGATGCCGTTGCACTCACATAGCGGACCAACCTCTTGGCCGCTTCCAGTTGCTCATGACTGGGGCGTGAAACCACACTGGCAAGCCTGGATGTTGCAAAGGCAATGTCAGGCCGTGTGTGGTTAGCCGCATAGTTGAGTGCCCCAACCATGGAATGAAAAAGTTTCCTGTCACTCTCACCCACCACCTCCTCATCAGCACAGGGCTCCACAGTGAACCCCGAAGGCAGTGGGGTGGCTGGCTTTCCTCCATCTTGCAGCCCATACTTCTCAGCCAGCCCCTCACAATACTTTCTCTGGTGCAACCTCAACACTCCCTTGTCAAGGTCCCTCTCCACATGCATCCCTAAATAGTACTTCACATCTCCCATCTTGGAGCACTTAAACTGCATCTCCAGCATCTCCTCCACATGCTCAATCATTGCAGACGACTCAGAGAAGAGCAGGATGTCATCCACATACACCAGGAGCATGAGAAACTGCTCCTTCTCCTGCAGCAGGAACAAGCTGTGATCACACTCACTCTTCTTGAAACCCCCAGCCAGCAGAGTCTCCTCTAACTTGTGGTACCATGCACGAGGAGCCTGCTTCAGGCCATAGATGGCCTTCTTCAGCCTGCACACCCTGCCGCTCCCATCATCCAAACCCTCAGGCTGTAACATGTACAGCTCCTCCAGAATGATCCCATTGAGGAAGGCGGTGGTGATGTCCATCTGCTTCACCCGCCATCCACGGTTTGCTGCCATTGCCAATGACACCCGAAGTGTTGTGCCTTTCCCCACAGGAGCATAGAGCTCGTTGAAGTCCTTTCCCTTTGTCTGCTGAAACCCCTTAGCCACAAGCCTTGACTTGTAGCGGGTCAGCGCCCCATCAGGTCCGTACTTGTGCCTGAAAATCAGCTTGGAAGAAATGGCCTTCTTCCCAGGTGGCAGCTCACACAGCTCCCACGTCTCATTCTCTAGCAGAGAATCATACTCCTCCTTCACACTCTGCTTCCACTTTTCAGCATCGGGCCCGCTCAATGCCTCAGCTAGCGTCTTGGGCTCAGGGACGGCTGCCCAGTAGCAGTGTGCTATCTCATCCTCATCACACTGCTCAGCCACACTCCCAGCCCTTACCACCTTTGGCTTGCCACGGCTTGCATAGGTCAGCCTGTTAGGAGGGCGCACATCCCTCCTAGGACGGTCAGCCGTACGTCCGGCACCTTGTGGAGCACCTTGCTCCTCCTCCTCCTGCTGCTGCTGCTGCTGCTGCTGCTGCTGCTGCTCCACCTCAGGTTCTCCCCCATCATCAGTCACCCCAGAGATCTCCTCCTTGGAGACAGAAACCTCCACCTGCCTCGAAGGCCGCTGCACCTCATCGGCCTCAATGATCAGTGGTGTTGTAGGAAGCTTCTGCTGCTGCTGCTTCCACTCCTTGTAGAACAAGGACTCAAGGAACTTAACATCCCTTGACACAGTCAGTTGCTGGCTCGTCAAGTCCCATATCAACCAGCCCTTGTGGTCCTTGGCAAGCCCCAAGTGCACACCCCATCTCCCAGAAGCTTCCAACTTTCCCCTCTTCTCCTTCGGTACATGAAACACCACCATGCAGCCATAAGTTCTCAGCATGTTGACTGCAGGCGCACTCCCATACCACTTGGTGTAGGGGACCCATTGCTTGTCCCCCACAGTCGCCAGCACCCGGTTCTTCACAACAACGACCTGCCGCAGTGCTGTCACCCAAAACGGATCCGGCAGCCCTGCACGCCCAAGGAGAGTGCGAGCACCTTCCTGCAGGGTCCGGTTGAACCGCTCAGCCACGCCATTCTGCTGAGGGTTGTAAGGCACTGTGAGCTGATGCTGGATCCCCTTCCGCTTCAGCTCCTTCTCAAAATCAGCGCCGATGAACTCTCCTCCGTTGTCAGTGCGGATCACCTTCACCTTGTGTCCGCTTTCCCTTTGTGCTCTCGGCATCCACTCCTTAAGAACAGCCGCTGCCACCTCCCCCTTAGTCTTGAGAGGGTACACCCACACCGCACGCGTGTGGTCGTCCACAATCGTCAAGAAGTAGCGGCTGCCCGAGAGAGAAAGGGCCCTCGTGGGGCCCACCACATCCATGTGCACTAGTGCAAGTGGTGCCTTGGCTGGTCCTGTGCTGCTGCTGAAGGGAAACTTCGTGAATTTGGTCTCAAGGCAGGTAGGGCAGCTCCCAATCTCCTTTGCTCCCCCCTTCACCTCCAGCCCCTTCAAGCACCCATCCTTTACCAACTTCTGCAGCATAGGAATGTTCACATGGCACAGCCTCTCATGCCACGTCTCCCAATCAGCCTCACCACTCCCAGATGAAGCCTTTGCCCATGCAGCTGTCGCATCCACACCAGCAAGCACCTCACCATGTGGCTGCTGTGGCTGCTGCACCTTCTTGACTGCATCCAGGGCCCCAGCAGTTGGTGCAGTCTCCTCTCCTCCCGCAGTTGCTTTAGCCGCTGCTGCTGCCTTTGCCGTTGCTGGTGGTTTCCCCTTCCAAGGGATGATGGGCAGCTGCCACAGGTCCTTGATGCAGCTGCTCTTCTCCTCCAAGTTCCACAGCAGCAACTTCCCAAGCTTTGCACGGCAGCTGGTTGGGCCGAATGTAACTTCAGCCTTGCTCTTCTGCAGCCGGCGCACAGAAAGAAGGTTAGCGGACAAACCTTCAACCAACAGCACATTCCCAAGCCCCACAAGCTCTCCATTGGCTCCCATCACCTTAGCATTCCCAACACCAATCACAGGGAGCAAAGCACCTGAAGCGGCAGCCACAAACTTGATCTTCCCAGGAGGTTTTACCTCATCAAGCAAATCTGCCCGTGGGGTCATATGACTCGTGCAACCTGAATCGATCACCCAGTGAGTGAGGGGGTGCATCACAACCTTCCCAACTGAACCCATATCACCCCCACTCCCTTGCACATCCTCAACCATGAGGAACATCCCAGGGTCGGCTTTACCTTGTGCACCATCACCTTGTGCACCTGATCCTTGCACAACGCCACCGCGGGCACGTTCACCACTTGGCGGCTTCATGCCTGGAGGGGCCCATCCCTCAGGCCGGCTGAAACACTTGAACCACGGGTGTCCAGCCTTCTTGCAGTACCAGCACGCACCCTCCATTCGGGTGCTCCCCCTGCCACCAGAGCTCCCATGCCCCTCATTGTAGTCACCTCGGCCTCTCCCTCTGCCAAAGCCTCTCCCACGGCCTCGGCCTCTCCCTCCCCCTCTTCCTCTGCTGCCTCCTGCAGCTCCATACCCCTCAGCAGTTTTGTTGGCAGCACCACCTCCCGTGTGGCGCCTGCGGAAGTCCTCTTGCAAAATCTGCTGCCGTAGCCACTCAGGCGTCCATTTGTCCTGCTGAACGTTGAGGGTGGGGATGAGGTTGTCCCACGAGTTGTCGAGCACCGAGATGATCTTGGTGCACTGTTGCATCTGCGACACTTCGCTGCCCGCCGCTGCCATCCTCGCATAGGTGTCCTTGATCTTGTCAAGGACCGGTTTCACATCATCTCCCGGTTTCATGGAGAGGGCAGCCAACTCCTTCTCCAACACAATCACCATCGGCAGCGTGTTGGGCTGAATCACGTCGCGTAGCAGCTTCCATGCCTTCGGTCCGGAATCATCCAACTCCACCAAATCCTTGATGTGCTGGAACATGTCATTGTTGACCGATTGGAGGATGAGGTCGTACAGCACCGCGCTCTTCTCAATCCACCGATCGCGGGCATCTCCTTCCCCCGGCATCTTCTCCTCTCCCATTGCAATTTTCAGTAGCTTGTAGCGCTTGAAGGCGCTCCGCATCCGCCCGCTCCATTCCTCATAGTTGGAGCCATCCAAAGCTTCGATCTTGGATGGGGGCGGTTCACTCCTCTTCTCAGCTGCATCTCCACTCCCTTGATTCATCTCCTCTGCTCCCAATCAGAGGTTTCAGCTCCCCCTTTTGCTGGTCACAATGTAGATCCACACAATCTTCACAAGTGTCGGCGCCAACGAAATTTCGGCAGAGTTTCCCCTTAGCGGAAGTCACATCCAACCTCCAGAACTCCACTTAGGCACGCCCACAGGCCATGGTGGGTCTAGGAGGGTCTTCACACTTCAGTAGACTCTCCACAAAGTCCTTAATAAGCTCTGATACCACTTGTTACAGACTAAGGACGGAGTCTATGAAGATTAGGAGCCAAAATATCTCAACATCGTTGGGCCTAGTTTCTGAACAGAAAAGTCGAGTTCACAAGAAACGCCGTCGACGAAAAGTGCACTGTCAAAACTTCACTAAACTCATATATGTTGTAGCCCTACTCCGTGGCTACCGTTCCCAAGTTGAAACGTATCAAGAGGTGAAGTAAATCTCGACTTATCAATTTCGGCGCACAGGGGGGTATGCTGCCATAAGAACTTAACTCAATCACAAAGTTCACACAAGTTCACACAAGAGAATTGGAGTAGCACTAAACCAGGTGGAAGGGATGAGGAGGACGAGAGGGAAGGTCCCAAGGAGTCCCCAACCAAAGGAAACTCCATGCCACACAATTCCCTTCCCCATAGGCAACCCAACTTTGACCTTTGTCACTATCCCAACCTCCACAATCCACCTCAACCCAACTTGGCCACACTTGCCAACCTGGTTTGGTTTCTCCCAACCATTTGGCAGCAACTACAGTAGAAAAGACGAATTTCCCAACCCCCAAAAGTCTGTACCCCATATTGAGTCAACCCCACAACTTCCCATAGTCACCACAACCAAATATCAAAAGCATACGAACTCCAACGTTCGTAACTTTCTTGTTCGTGCTCCGATTGAAGCGATACTTGGTTCCTCGGAAAGCTCTTGAGCAGAGGAGTCACTTCAGATATCTGCTCAAGCCAAATAACATTCACACACACACTCAGAAAAACCAAACCGCACAAAACACAAATTCTTGCACACACACTCACAACACGCATGCAACGCACGAACATATGATGGGAGGCAGACAGACGTGAATGCGAATGGTAGCATCACTCAACAAATTACCCACATGGGGGGGTATCGGAACGAAGCTTCTACGAAGCTTCGTTCAGATAACATGACTTTCAGGGTCCACAGGTCGCGTACTCTGTATTGACAGGGTCCATGAAAACACTACACTGAGAGTGTATTGAGAATTTCAGGCTCCGCTAAATCAATACTCTGAATGGATCAGGGACCAAAATGTGAAAAACCTGATTTCACAGGGATCACAAGGTGAGAAGCCTGAAATCACCCTGAAATCAGGGTAATTACCCTGATAAAATCAGCCCTGTACGGGAGGCCATACCTCGAAGACGAGGCAGGGAGGGGTGACCAAGGCAGTGGTGCCAAAGGAGAGTCTCGTGTGAAAAAGGACGACACGAGCAGGGGGCAGACGCTGGACTAGACCTGGACGCGGCAGCAAACACCTGACCAGACGCGGCTACCTGACTAGACGCAGTAACCGGAGGAGACGTAGTAGTCAGTGTGTACAGACTCGACCCAGGCCGACGGGTGAACGTGGCCAGGTGGCGGCCCGTTCGAGAGCAAGTGCAGTGGGTCACACGCTGACCTCCAGGGGTGAACTGGTCAACCCACAAGTCCTGAAGGTCAGCTCCACTCACCAATTTCGTAGAGAACGAGGGGAGGTGGAGTCCCGACAGCAAGCCCGACGTGGCCACGGGACTCGGTAGAACCGTGGAGGAGTGTGCAAGGACTGGGCCCCCAGAGGGGTCAGCCAGGGAGACTGCGACAGGCCGACTGAGTGGCGTGAGTGTGGTGCTGTCGCGAAAGGAGGAGCGCGAAGCACCAGAGTCAAGTGTGAAAGTGTGCAAGGCCTCAGTAGGTGCAGTACCTTAGAGAGCAGACTCACCAGCACCTGGAGCAGCAGACTCACTAGTACCTGGAGCAGCAGACTCACTAGTACCTGGAGCAGCACACGCACTAGCACCTAGGGCAGCAGCCTCAATGCCCGAGTCGGGCGGAACACACAGGTAACAGTCACCCTCAGCACTATCAGTCACAGCATACATGGCAGCAAGGATATCATCGAAATGAAGATCAAACATAGCAACATTATGCTTAAGCAGATCACCCTAGCGAGGGAGCTCAACAGCGTCAGGAAACTGGGCGCGCCAGGCGTCAGTCAGGCAACCGAAGCAGCGCTGCGCAGTGTGTGGCAGCCCGCACGTCTCCCCACGGCGCCTGCCGGTGCGAAGAACGTAAGTGCAGGGACCAACACCCCCAGACCTCCCACGCCCAGCGTACCACTCACGAAGCTGCTCGGCCGACGGGGTCTCACGGGAACGCGGCTGCTGCTGGCGCTGGCTGCCACCAAAGCCTCCACGCTGCGCGGCTCCACCTCGACCAGCACCACCGCCGCCGCCACCTCCACCACCGCTGCCGCTGCCTCCACCGCCGCTGCCGCTGCCTCCACCACCCCCACCGCCGCCACCGAAGCCCCCACTCCCGCCACCACCCCCACCTCCACCGCCACCCCCTCCGCCTCCTCCACCACCGCCCCCACCGTCCCCTCCACCACCCTTGCCCCCCTTGCCCTTGCTGTTGCGGCGCCTCCCACTAGGAGCAGACGCAGCCTCGACCTCCTGAGTGCGAACGAGGGCGACAGCAGCAGCAGAAGCAACAGAGGGGAGAAGGGGGACAGGGGAACACCCCTCAAAGAAAGGGGCGCAAGGGTCGCCGCGAGAAGCACCTACAGCAACGATACTCTTCTCAGCTGCAGTGAGGCGCTCCTCTAGCAGGTCGACGGTGAGCTCGGTGGGGCAAAGGGAGAGAAAGTGGTCCCTGACTGAAGCAAGGGAGTCAGGGAGGCGGGTGACTAGGTAGTAAAGGGTGATGTACATGGGGGGGGGGGGTTCTTGGCACAGAACTCAATGGGAAGCGCAGCGCGGTAGCAGGCGTCACTAGTGCGGAGGTGAGTAATGAGGTCAGCGACTGTGGCAAAGGCGGCAAGGTCAGGGAACAGGTACGGCAGCATGAGGCGGCTGAGGGCAGCAGTGGCAGGGGAGGAGTAGCGCGCTACTACAGCGTCATACAAAGACTTAGCAGTCTTGTACTGGCCAAAATGCGCGCGCTCACGAGTGGTCCATTGCGAGCGAACCGTACTGTCAGAAGTGGCAGCAGGTGCAGGAGAGACACCGGACGTGTGATCGAAAAGGGACACTCCGTCCTTAGAGTCACACTGAAGAAATAGCTGCAGGTCGTCAACCCACACGTCAAAGTCAACCGCACGCCCCTCAGCATCAAAGGTAAGGACTGTAGGGCTAGCCATAGTGGCAGTAGCAGCAGAAACAGCAGTAGTAGTAGGAGCAGCGCGGGCAGGGCAGTGCGGCTCAGTAGGGCGGCGCGGCTCGGCAGGGCGGCGCGGCTCGGTAGGGCGGCGCGGCTTGGCTGGGCGGCGCGGCTCGTCTCCTGGCGGTACATTCATTTGTACACAATTATTACATGGTATTCTGAGCAGGTTCCCTAGTGGGAACGTTTTTTTTAGGGCCCACCACGAACTTTTTTTTTTCCTGCCCTGCCCGAAGCGCGCCTCGCGCCCTGCCCGAAGCGCGCCTCGCGCCCTGCCCTAGTACGGCCCGTCGCGGCCCTGCCTTCGCTGGCCCGTCGCGGCCCTGCCTTAGCCGCCCGTCGCTGGCCCGTCCCTGCCCGTCGCTGGCCCGTCGCCACGCGTCACGACCTTGCCTTAGCCGCCCACTGCGGCCCTGACCCGGCCTTTTGCCGCCCGTCGCCGGCCCGTCGCCGCCAGTCGCTGGCGCATCCCAGTCGCGGCCCTGCCTCCGCCGCCCGTCGCAGCCTCTGCCCTGCAGCCGCCCTGTCGCGGCCTCTGCCCTGCAGCTGCCCTGTCGCGGCCCTTCACTGCTGCCGCCCCAGTCGCGGCCCTGCCCTGCAGCCGCCCCTGTCGCGGCCCTGTCCTGCTGCCGCTCTAGTCGCGGCCCTGCCTTAGCCGCCCGTCGCGGCCTCTGCCCTGCAGCCGCCCTGTCGCGACCCTGCCCTACTGCCGCCCCAGTCGCGGCTCTTCACTGCAGCCGCACCGGTCGCGGCCCTGGCCTGCTGCCGCCCCGGTCGCGGCCCTGACCTAAAACCGCCAGCTGCGGCCCTGCCCTGCACCTGCCCCTGGTAAGCACCCGCGCCGCCCTGCCGCGCCGCGCCGCCTGCTGCCGCGCCGCGCCGCCAGGAACCGAGCCGCGCCGCCCTGCCGAGCCGCGCCGCCCTGCCGAGCCGCGCCGCCCAGCCGAGCCGCGCTGCCCTTCTCCTTGCACTGCTTCTGCTGCCACTGCTGCTACTACTGCTACTGCTGCTACTGCTTCTACTGCTGCTACTGCTACTATGGCTAGCCCTACTGTTCTCACCTTTGATGCGGAGGGACGTGCAGTTGACTTTGACGTGTGGATTGACGACCTACAGCTTTTTCTTCAGTGTGACTCTAGGGATGGGGTATCCCTGTTTGATCACACGTCCGGTGTCTCTACTGCACCTGCTGCCACTGCTGACAGTACGGTTTGCTCGCAGTGGACCACTCGTGACGCTGTTGCTCGCCTTGCTGTTCGTAGTCACCTGCCGTCTGCTGAGCGCGCGCATTTTGGCCAGTACAAGACTGCTAAGTCTTTGTACGACGCTGTTGTAGCGCGCTACTCCTCCCCTGCCACTGCTGCCCTCAGCCGCCTCATGTTGCCGTACCTTTTCCCTGACCTTGCCGCCTTTGCCACAGTCGCTGACCTCATTACCCACCTCCGCACTAGTGACGCCCGCTACCGCGCTGCACTTTCCACTGAGTTCTGTGCCAAGAACCCCCCCCCCCATGTACATCACCCTTTACTACCTAGTCACCCACCTCCCTGACTCCCTTGCTTTAGTCAGGGACCACTTTCTCTCCCTTTGCCCCACCGAGCTCACTGTCGACCTGCTAGAGAAGCGCCTCACTGCGGCTGAGAAGAGTATCTTAGCTGTAGGTGCTTCTCGCGGTGACCGTCGAGCCCCTTTCTTTGAGGGGTGTTCCCCTGTCCCCCTTCTCCCCTCTGTTGCTTCTGCTGCTGCTGTCGACCTCGTTCGCACTGAGGAGGTCGGGGCTGCGTCTGCTCCTAGTGGGAGGCGCCGCAACAGCAAGGGCAAGGGGGGCAAGGGTGGTGGAGGGGACGGTGGGGGCGGCGGTGGAGGCGGTGGAGGAGGCGGAGGGGGTGGCGGTGGAGGTGGGGGTGGTGGCGGGAGTGGTGGCTTCGGTGGCGGCGGTGGGGGTGGTGGAGGCAGCGGTAGCGGTGGTGGAGGTGGCGGCGGCGGTGGTGCTGGTCGAGCTGGAGCCGCGCAGCGTGGAGGCTTTGGTGGTAGCCAGCGCCAGCAGCAGCCGCGTTCCCGTGAGACCCCGTCGGCCCAGCAGCTTCGTGAGTGGTACGCTGGGCGTGGGAGGTCTGGGGGTGTTGGTCCCTGCACTTACGTTCTTCGCACCGGCGGGCGTCGTGGGGAGACGTGCGGGCTGCCACACACTACGCAGCGCTGCTTCGGTCGCCTGACTGACGCCTGGCGCGCCCAGTTTCCTGACGCTGTTGAGCTCCCTCGCTGGGGTAATCTGCTTAGGCAGAACGTGGCTATCTTTGATCTTGATTTCGATGCTATCTTTGCTGCCATGTATGCTGTGACTGATAGTGCTGAGGGTGACTGTTACCTGAGTGTCCCGCCCGACCCGGACATTGAGGCTGCTGCTCTAGGTGCTAGTGCGTATGCTGCTCCATGTTAGAGACGAAGGACGGAGTCTATGAAGATTAGGAGCCAAAATATCTCAACATCGTTGGGCCTAGTTTCTGAACAGAAAAGTCGAGTTCACAAGAAACGCCGTCGACGAAAAGTGCACTGTCAAAACTTCACTAAACTCATATATGTTGTAGCCCTACTCCGTGTCTACAATTCCCAAGTTGAAACGTATCAAGAGGTGAAGTAAATCTCGACTTATCAATTTCGGCGCACAGGGGGGTATGCTGCCATAAGAACTTAACTCAATCACAAAGTTCACACAAGTTCACACAAGAGAATTGGAGTAGCACTAAACCAGGTGGAAGGGATGAGGAGGACGAGAGGGAAGGTCCCAAGGAGTCCCCAACCAAAGGAAACTCCATGCCACACAATTCCCTTCCCCATAGGCAACCCAACTTTGACCTTTGTCACTATCCCAACCTCCACAATCCACCTCAACCCAACTTGGCCACACTTGCCAACCTGGTTTGGTTTCTCCCAACCATTTGGCAGCAACTACAGTAGAAAAGACGAATTTCCCAACCCCCAAAAGTCTGTACCCCATATTGAGTCAACCCCACAACTTCCCATAGTCACCACAACCAAATATCAAAAGCATACGAACTCCAACGTTCGTAACTTTCTTGTTCGTGCTCCGATTGAAGCGATACTTGGTTCCTCGGAAAGCTCTTGAGCAGAGGAGTCACTTCAGATATCTGCTCAAGCCAAATAACATTCAAACACACACTCAGAAAAACCAAACCGCACAAAACACAAATTCTTGCACACACTCACAACACGCATGCAACGCACGAACATATGATGGGAGGCAGACAGACGTGAATGCGAATGGTAGCATCACTCAACAAACTCCCCCTCTGGCTGCCAACCATCATCCCACATGCCATAGCTCAAGCATGCATCCTCAATGCACACTCATCCCAGCAAGCTTCATGCCCTTCCAATGCTCAGATTCAGCCAGGCGCTTGGTGAGAATGTCAGCCGCCTGCTGATGGGTCTTCACAATCTCCAGCCGCACCTCCTTGTCCAGGAGCCTTCTCACCCAGTGCCACTTAGGCCTGATGTGTTTGGTCAGCCCATGAAGACAAGCATTCTTCGCTAGCTTCACCGCCGACTCATTATCACAGAAAATCACAGTCGGCTCCCTCTGACCAACTCCAATCTCCTCCAACAAACGCCTCAGCCACACCACCTCCTTTGCCCCATGATGCAGGGCCATGTACTCTGTCTCACACGAGGACTGCCCCACCTCATTCTGCTTCTTACTGCGCCAGCTCACTGCACCACCTCCGAACAGGCACACATAGCCTCCAATGCTGGTGCCATCCGCTTTCACCGAGTTGAAGCTAGCGTCAGTGTAGCAGGCCAGGAGCATCTCCCCCTTGCTCAAATCAGCTGCACTCCTCTGCAGCCTCTGCCTCACAGCACTGTACTCCAAACCCACTGATGCCGTTGCACTCACATAGCGGACCAACCTCTTGGCCGCTTCCAGCTGCTCATGACTGGGGCGTGAAACCACACTGGCAAGCCTGGATGTTGCAAAGGCAATGTCAGGCCGTGTGTGGTTAGCCGCATAGTTGAGTGCCCCAACCATGGAATGAAAAAGTTTCCTGTCACTCTCACCCACCACCTCCTCATCAGCACAGGGCTCCACAGTGAACCCCGAAGGCAGTGGGGTGGCTGGATTTCCTCCATCTTGCAGCCCATACTTCTCAGCCAGCCCCTCACAATACTTTCTCTGGTGCAACCTCAACACTCCCTTGTCAAGGTCCCTCTCCACATGCATCCCTAAATAGTACTTCACATCTCCCATCTTGGAGCACTTAAACTGCATCTCCAGCATCTCCTCCACATGCTCAATCATTGCAGACGACTCAGAGAAGAGCAGGATGTCATCCACATACACCAGGAGCATGAGAAACTGCTCCTTCTCCTGCAGCAGGAACAAGCTGTGATCACACTCACTCTTCTTGAAACCCCCAGCCAGCAGAGTCTCCTCTAACTTGTGGTACCATGCACGAGGAGCCTGCTTCAGGCCATAGATGGCCTTCTTCAGCCTGCACACCCTGCCGCTCCCATCATCCAAACCCTCAGGCTGTAACATGTACAGCTCCTCCAGAATGATCCCATTGAGGAAGGCGGTGGTGATGTCCATCTGCTTCACCCGCCATCCACGGTTTGCTGCCATTGCCAATGACACCCGAAGTGTTGTGCCTTTCCCCACAGGAGCATAGAGCTCGTTGAAGTCCTTTCCCTTTGTCTGCTGAAACCCCTTAGCCACAAGCCTTGACTTGTAGCGGGTCAGCGCCCCATCAGGTCCGTACTTGTGCCTGAAAATCAGCTTGGAAGAAATGGCCTTCTTCCCAGGTGGCAGCTCACACAGCTCCCACGTCTCATTCTCTAGCAGAGAATCATACTCCTCCTTCACACTCTGCTTCCACTTTTCAGCATCGGGCCCGCTCCATGCCTCAGCTAGCGTCTTGGGCTCAGGGACGGCTGCCCAGTAGCAGTGTGCTATCTCATCCTCATCACACTGCTCAGCCACACTCCAAGCCCTTACCACCTTTGGCTTGCCACGGCTTGCATAGGTCAGCCTGTTAGGAGGGCGCACATCCCTCCTAGGACGGTCAGCCGTACGTCTGGCACCTTGTGGAGCACCTTGCTCCTCCTCCTGCTGCTGTTGCTGCTGCTGCTGCTGCTGCTCCACCTCAGGTTCTCCCCCATCATCAGTCACCCCAGAGATCTCCTCCTTGGAGACAGAAACCTCCACCTGCCTCGAAGGCTGCTGCACCTCATCGGCCTCAATGATCAGTGGTGTTGTAGGAAGCTTCTGCTGCTGCTGCTTCCACTCCTTGTAGAACAAGGACTCAAGGAACTTAACATCCCTTGACACAGTCAGTTGCTGGCTCGTCAAGTCCCATATCAACCAGCCCTTGTGGTCCTTGGCAAGCCCCAAGTGCACACCCCATCTCCCAGAAGCTTCCAACTTTCCCCTCTTCTCCTTCGGTACATGAAACACCACCATGCAGCCATAAGTTCTCAGCATGTTGACTGCAGGCGCACTCCCATACCACTTGGTGTAGGGGACCCATTGCTTGTCCCCCACAGTCGCCAGCACCCGGTTCTTCACAACAACGACCTGCCGCAGTGCTGTCACCCAAAACGGATCCGGCAGCCCTGCACGCCCAAGGAGAGTGCGAGCACCTTCCTGCAGGGTCCGGTTGAACCGCTCAGCCACGCCATTCTGCTGAGGGTTGTAAGGCACTGTGAGCTGATGCTGGATCCCCTTCCGCTTCAGCTCCTTCTCAAAATCAGCGCCGATGAACTCTCCTCCGTTGTCAGTGCGGATCACCTTCACCTTGTGTCCGCTTTCCCTTTGTGCTCTCGGCATCCACTCCTTAAGAACAGCCGCTGCCACCTCCCCCTTAGTCTTGAGAGGGTACACCCACACCGCACGCGTGTGGTCGTCCACAATCGTCAAGAAGTAGCGGCTGCCCGAGAGAGAAAGGGCCCTCGTGGGGCCCACCACATCCATGTGCACTAGTGCAAGTGGTGCCTTGGCTGGTCCTGTGCTGCTGCTGAAGGGAAACTTCGTGAATTTGGTCTCAAGGCAGGTAGGGCAGCTCCCAATCTCCTTTGCTCCCCCCTTCACCTCCAGCCCCTTCAAGCACCCATCCTTTACCAACTTCTGCAGCATAGGAATGTTCACATGGCACAGCCTCTCATGCCACGTCTCCCAATCAGCCTCACCACTCCCAGATGAAGCCTTTGCCCATGCAGCTGTCGCATCCACACCAGCAAGCACCTCACCATGTGGCTGCTGTGGCTGCTGCACCTTCTTGACTGCATCCAGGGCCCCAGCAGTTGGTGCAGTCTCCTCTCCTCCCGCAGTTGCTTTAGCCGCTGCCGCTGCCTTTGCCGTTGCTGGTGGTTTCCCCTTCCAAGGGATGATGGGCAGCTGCCACAGGTCCTTGATGCAGCTGCTCTTCTCCTCCAAGTTCCACAGCAGCAACTTCCCAAGCTTTGCACGGCAGCTGGTTGGGCCGAAGGTAACTTCAGCCTTGCTCTTCTGCAGCCGGCGCACAGAAAGAAGGTTAGCGGACAAACCTTCAACCAACAGCACATTCCCAAGCCCCACAAGCTCTCCATTGGCTCCCATCACCTTAGCATTCCCAACACCAATCACAGGGAGCAAAGCACCTGAAGCGGCAGCCACAAACTTGATCTTCCCAGGAGGTTTTACCTCATCAAGCAAATCTGCCCGTGGGGTCATATGACTCGTGCAACCTGAATCGATCACCCAGTGAGTGAGGGGGTGCATCACAACCTTCCCAACTGAACCCATATCACCCCCACTCCCTTGCACATCCTCAACCATGAGGAACATCCCAGGGTCGGCTTTACCTTGTGCACCATCACCTTGTGCACCTGATCCTTGCACAGCGCCACCGCGTGCACGTTCACCACTTGGCGGCTTCATGCCTGGAGGGGCCCATCCATCAGGCCGGCTGAAACACTTGAACCACGGGTGTCCAGCCTTCTTGCAGTACCAGCACGCACCCTCCATTCGGGTGCTCCCCCTGCCACCAGAGCTCCCATGCCCCTCATTGTAGTCACCTCGGCCTCTCCCTCTGCCAAAGCCTCTCCCACGGCCTCGGCCTCTCCCTCCCCCTCTTCCTCTGCTGCCTCCTGCAGCTCCATACCCCTCAGCAGTTTTGTTGGCAGCACCACCTCCCGTGTGGCGCCTGCGGAAGTCCTCTTGCAGAATCTGCTGCCGTAGCCACTCAGGCGTCCATTTGTCCTGCTGAACGTTGAGGGTGGGGATGAGGTTGTCCCACGAGTTGTCGAGCACCGAGATGATCTTGGTGCACTGTTGCATCTGCGACACTTCGCTGCCCGCCGCTGCCATCCTCGCGTAGGTGTCCTTGATCTTGTCAAGGACCGGTTTCACATCATCTCCCGGTTTCATGGAGAGGGCAGCCAACTCCTTCTCCAACACAATCACCATCGGCAGCGTGTTGGGCTGAATCACGTCGCGTAGCAGCTTCCATGCCTTCGGTCCGGAATCATCCAACTCCACCAAATCCTTGATGTGCTGGAACATGTCGTTGTTGACCGATTGGAAGATGAGGTCGTACAGCACCGCGCTCTTCTCAATCCACCGATCGCGGGCATCTCCTTCCCCCGGCATCTTCTCCTCTCCCATTGCAATTTTCAGTAGCTTGTAGCGCTTGAAGGCGCTCCGCATCCGCCCGCTCCATTCCTCATAGTTGGAGCCATCCAAAGCTTCGATCTTGGATGGTGGCGGTTCACTCCTCTTCTCAGCTGCATCTCCACTCCCTTGATTCATCTCCTCTGCTCCCAATCAGAGGTTTCAGCTCCCCCTTTTGCTGGTCACAATGTAGATCCACACAATCTTCACAAGTGTCGGCGCCAACGAAATTTCGGCAGAGTTTCCCCTTAGCGGAAGTCACATCCAACCTCCAGAACTCCACTTAGGCACGCCCACAGGCCATGGTGGGTCTAGGAGGGTCTTCACACTTCAGTAGACTCTCCACAAAGTCCTTAATAAGCTCTGATACCACTTGTTAGAGACTAAGGACGGAGTCTATGAAGATTAGGAGCCAAAATATCTCAACATCGTTGGGCCTAGTTTCTGAACAGAAAAGTCGAGTTCACAAGAAACGCCGTCGACAAAAAGTGCACTGTCAAAACTTCACTAAACTCATATATGTTGTAGCCCTACTCCGTGGCTACAATTCCCAAGTTGAAACGTATCAAGAGGTGAAGTAAATCTCGACTTATCAATTTCGGCGCACAGGGGGGTATGCTGCCATAAGAACTTAACTCAATCACAAAGTTCACACAAGTTCACACAAGAGAATTGGAGTAGCACTAAACCAGGTGGAAGGGATGAGGAGGACGAGAGGGAAGGTCCCAAGGAGTCCCCAACCAAAGGAAACTCCATGCCACACAATTCCCTTCCCCATAGGCAACCCAACTTTGACCTTTGTCACTATCCCAACCTCCACAATCCACCTCAACCCAACTTGGCCACACTTGCCAACCTGGTTTGGTTTCTCCCAACCATTTGGCAGCAACTACAGTAGAAAAGACGAATTTCCCAACCCCCAAAAGTCTGTACCCCATATTGAGTCAACCCCACAACTTCCCATAGTCACCACAACCAAATATCAAAAGCATACGAACTCCAACGTTCGTAACTTTCTTGTTCGTGCTCCGATTGAAGCGATACTTGGTTCCTCGGAAAGCTCTTGAGCAGAGGAGTCACTTCAGATATCTGCTCAAGCCAAATAACATTCACACACACACTCAGAAAAACCAAACCGCACAAAACACAAATTCTTGCACACACTCACAACACGCATGCAACGCACGAACATATGATGGGAGGCAGACAGACGTGAATGCGAATGGTAGCATCACTCAACACTCCAGGTGCTGGTGAGTCTGCTCTCTCTGGTACTGCACCTACTGAGGCCTTGCACACTTTCACATTTGACTCTGGTGCTTCGCGCTCTTTCTTTCGCAACAGCACCACAATCACGCCGCTCAGTCGGCCTGTCGCAGTCTCCCTGGCTGACCCCTCTGGGGGCCCAGTCCTTGCGCACTCTTCCACGGTTCTACTGTGTCTTGCGGCCCCGTCGGGCTTGCTGTTGGGACTCCACCTCCCCTCGTTCTCTACGAACTTGGTGAGTGGAGCTGACCTTCAGGACTTGTGGGTTGACCAGTTCACCCCTGGAGGTCAGCGTGTGACCCACTGCACGTGCTCTCGAACGGGCCGCCACCTGGCCACGTTCACCAGTCGGCCTGGGTCGAGTCTGTACACACTGATTACTGCGTCTCCTCCGATTACTGCGTCTAGTCAGGTAGCCGCGACTGGTCAGGTGTTTTCTGCCGTGTCCAGGTCCAGTCCAGTGTCTGCCCCCTGCTCGTGTCGTCCTCTGTCACACGAGACTCTCCTTTGGCACCACCGCCTTGGTCACCCCTCCCTGCCTCGTCTTTGAGGTATGGCCTCCCGTACCCTTGTCTCTGGCCTCCCCCGGTTCCTCCCTCCTTTTCCTCCGGGGCCTGCCTCTACCTGTGTTCCTTGTGTCGAGGGCCGGCAGCGCGCCGCTCCTCACTCCTCCGAGTTCCCTCCGACAGATGCTCCCCTGCAGACTCTTCACATGGACGTGTGGGGCCCAGCCCGCGTCCGTGGACAGGGTCACGAGCGTTACTTCCTGCTGGTTGTAGACGACTACTCGCGTTACACCACAGTCTTCCCCTTGCGCAGCAAGGGTGAGGTCACTGAGGTGTTGATCGACTGGATCCGCGGTACCCGTTGCCAGCTCAGCGAGACTTTCGGCTCGGACCTTCCTGTTCTGCGTCTGCACTCAGACAGAGGTGGTGAGTTTTCCTCCGACCTTCTGAGGGCCTTCTGTCATGCGGAGGGCATCCGCCAGACGTTCACGCTTCCGGCCTCCCCACAGCAAAATGGGATTGCTGAGCGTTGCATTGGCATGGTCATGGACGTCGCTCGTACGTCCATGATCCATGCGGCTGCTCCCCATTTTCTGTGGCCGTTCGCGGTTCAGTACGCTGCGCATCAGATCAACCTTCAGCCTCGTGTCTCCTTGCCGGAGACCACACCTACTCTGCGGTGGACGGGGAAGGTTGGCGATGCGTCTGTGTTCCGTGTCTGGGGATCTCGAGATTTTGTCCGCGATACTTCAGCGGACAAGCTGTCCTCCCGTGCCGTTCCCTGCGTCTTCCTTGGCTTCCCCCCTGATGCACCCGGGTGGCAGTTCTACCACCCCACCTCGCGTCGTGTTCTGTCCTCTCAGGACGTCACGTTTGATGAGTCGGTGTCTTACTACCGTCTCTTTCCCTACCGCACTGCCTCTCTCCCCCCCTTGCCACTCTTCCTAGCACCAGGTACTCCTCCGGTAGACCCCCTCCCCCCTCAGGGTCCTGCCCCCTCAGGTGTGTCCCAGGTAGACCCTGTAGAGCCTCTCGGGGTTGCTGTCGACTCAGGTGCTGCTAGGGGTGCTGAGCCTGCGGGTGCGGGGACTGGGGGTGTTGGGCCTGGGGTTGCTGTGTCTAAGGGTGCGGAGCCTGGGGGTGCTGAGCCTGAGCGTGTGGAGCCTGGGGGTGGTGAGCCTGGGGGTGCTGAGTCTGGGGGTGCTGAGCGTGGGGGTGTTGAGCCTGAGCCTGCTGAGTCTGGAGGTCCTCCGGGTGTCCCGTCACGGCGGGAGCCGCTTTCTCCGCAGCAGCTTCGTGAGTGGTACTCTCTGCGCTGTCGCCGTGCTGCTGGTGCTGGAGCTGCTGGAGGTGCTGCTGGAGCTGCTGGAGGTGCTGCTGGAGCTGGAGCTGCTGGAGGTGCTGCTGGAGGTGCTGCTGGAGCTGGAGCTATTGGAGGTGCTGTTGGAGCTGCTGGACGTGCTGGAGCAGCTGGTCCCGGAGGTGCTCGTACTGGAGGTACTGGAGCTGCTGGGGCTGGTGGTGCTTAGGGTGTTGGAGTTCCTGGAGCTGGTGGAGCTGGTGGTGCTGCGGGAGTTGTAGCTGGAGACCCTGGAGCTGAGGGTACTGGTGCTGTCTCTGCTGTTTCTGGAGACGCTGCGCGGCCGCGGCCGTACTACGTTCCGCTCCTTCAGCAGGTTCTTGGTCTCCCGCCTTCTACTGGTCCTACTCCTCCTTTACTGAGTCCACCGCCTGTCCAGTCACAGTCGCAGTTACAGCCAGCCTCTCCACTGCCTGGTCCCTCTCCTTACTCTGGACCGACTAGAGGTCTTACGGAGCGTCGTGAGCCTGAGTCTCGTCCTGCGTCACCTGAGTCTCGTCCTGCGTCACCTGAGTCTCGTCCTGAGTCGCCTGTCCGCGCTGTTCGCGCTGGTCGTCATGTTCCGCGTCAACGTCCTCCTCCTGTCCCCGGCACTCACTCTATGACTCTGCGTCCTTCCACTGCTCCACAGCGTGTCCCTCTGCCGTCTCCTCCTGCGTCCTCTCGTCCTGCACTTGCTGACCTGGAGTCTGACTCCCTTCGTACTACTAGTCCTACTGTCACGCGTCTCCTGGCCACTGTTGTCACTGACCCTTCCTTTGAGTCCACTGTTGCGTCTGCCTTAGGTGGGTACAAGTAGGAAACCTAAAAGTGTTGTACCCTATATGAACTACCCCACTACAGCCAAGACAGACTATAGCATATATATTTGACACACCCCCATAGGCAAAGTGGGGGAGAACAAGAGGTCACAAGACCGGTCAAGAAAGGCAAAGCAAGCTCAAGGTGGATCACAAAGTCACCACACATTCTGAGCACAAGAAAATGGCCACAAGGCCAGTTCACATGCAGAGTTATATAAAGGAGAACAAGCAATACAGTGAACACAACCTAGCAAGTGTAAGCATGCAGGTATATGTATAGAGATCAAAGTACAAGCAGAGTCAAGAAGTGAGCAAGTGAGGCCAAGTAGGCACAAGACCTAGCATAGTACAAAAACGCTGATGATCACAAGGCTGAAGTGCCTTGGTAAAGATATCAGCAGTGTTGGCCCGAGTGGCCACGTAAGCAAGACGAAGATGACAACGCTGCTGCAACTCTCGAGCAAGGAAGTAGCGCAGAGCAATGTGCTTCGTTCTGTGCTCCAGTCTGTGCTCCTGACACAAGGCAAGCATGGCCTTGTTGTTGACGTACAGAACTGGAGGAGAACGAGGCGCCTCTCCCAAGTCGGTCAGCAGGTAGGTGAGCCAGCGTAACTCCTGTGCAGCCATGGCCCCAGCGTAGATCTCAGCCTCACAACTGGAGCTGAGAACAGAAGACGAGCGGGTAGACCGCCAAGAGACAGAGCCGGAGCCAAGGCTGAAGGTGTAACCCTGTGACGACCGCTGCGTAGCCAAGTCGTCAACCCAGGAAACGTCTGCGTGACCAGTGAGGACAACTTGAGCCCGTCCTCCAAGCACGAGCCCCATGCCCGACGTACTACACAAGTAGCGCAACACCCTCTTAGCTGCATCCATGTGCTCCTTCCTGTGTCTGCCAGGAGCGACATAGCGTGCTAGAATGCTAAGAGGGTAGGCAAGGTCAGGTCGAGTGCAGGTCATCAGGTACATGAGGCAGCCCACAAGCTCTGGATAGACCGCCAAGAGACAGAGCCGGAGCCAAGGCTGAAGGTGTAACCCTGTGACGACCGCTGCGTAGCCAAGTCGTCAACCCAGGAAACGTCTGCGTGACCAGTGAGGACAACTTGAGCCCGTCCTCCAAGCACGAGCCCCATGCCCGACGTACTGCACAAGTAGCGCAACACCCTCTTAGCTGCATCCATGTGCTCCTTCTTGTGTCTGCCAGGAGCGACATAGCGTGCTAGAATGCTAAGAGGGTAGGCAAGGTCAGGTCGAGTGCAGGTCATCAGGTACATGAGGCAGCCCACAAGCTCTGGATACGGGCCACTCGGCTCTACGGACTCGTCTGAAGGTGGAGCAAAGAGCGAGTGACCTGTAGGCAGAGGAGTGGACTGTGGCGAGGAGTACGTGAAGCCGAAGCGCTGAAGGACCTGCTGCACCATGTGTGACTGAGTCAAGCTAATGGTGCGCTGTGCTCTGTCCCGGGTGATCCGCAAGCCAAGATAGCTTGTCAGCTCACCCAGGTCTATGTACGTGTGTCTCTTCTGCAGCTCCGACTTCACGTGGGCGAGTGCCTCAGTGTCAGCAGTAGCTAAGACTAAGTCGTCTACGTACACGAGAACGTAGAACGGCGGCAGAGTGGTGTCAGTGCAAAGAAACAGCGACGGGTCAGCAGTGGAAGGAGCGAACCCAAGAGTAGCAAGAGTCGTCCTCAGTGTGTCGTGCCACTCACGGGGTGCCTGGCGGAGACCGTAGACTGGTCGCCGGAGGCTCCACTGGGTACCAGCAGGAAACGACCCAGTGAAGCCAGGTGGGCGGCGCAGCCAGATCTCCTCGTGCAGGCTGCCCTGTAGGAAGGCTGTGCTGAAGTCAAGAGAGTCTAGCTTGTAGTCACACTGAGCGGCGACGTGCAGCAGCACCCGAAGAGTGGTCATCTTTGGGGTAGGGGAGAAGGTCTCGAAGAAGTCAACTCCCTGTCGCTGACTGAAGCCTCGTGCAACGTAACGCGCCTTGAAGACAGGCGGAGAACCCGGCGGCCGCTTCACCCTGAAAATCCACATGCCACTGACGATGTTCGCCCTAGGCGGGGGAACCTCGTCGACGTAGGTGCCTGTGGACTTCCAGGAAGCCATCTCTGTGTCCATGGCTGTCTGCCACTGAGAGGAGTAGGGACCCTCTATCGCCTCTGCGTAAGAGCACGGGGTCGGGATGTCTGGTGCATCTGGGTCTCCCTCAGGGGCAAGCAGCATGGACACGAGATGAGGTAAAGCAGCGGCAAAGCACTCAAACTCCTCCTGTCTGTCCTCAAGGACGTCCGTGCCAAGAGAACACTCACCCCCGACGAACGGAGGACAGACAGACGCAGACTCAGACTCAGCAACAAGACTAGTGGCGTAGTCTAGACGACAGGCGGCAGCAAAATCAACAAGCTCAGCAACTAGAACAGACGCAGCAGTGGACTCAAACGAAGGGTCAGTGACAGCAGTGGCCAGAAAACGCGTGACAGTAGGACTAGCAGCACGAAGGGAGTCAGACTCCGGGTCCGGACCGTCAAGAAGAGAGGACGCAGGAGGAGACGGCAGAGGGACATGCTGTGGAGCAATAGAAGGACGCAGAGTCATAGAGTGAGTGCCGGGGACAGGAGGAGGACGCTGACGCGGAACACGTCGACCAGTGCGAACATGCGACTCAGTACGAGACTCAGGTGACGCAGGACGAGACTCAGGCGACGCAGGACGAGACTCAGGCTCACGACGCTCCGTAAGACCTCTAGTCGGTCCAGAGTAAGGAGAAGGACCAGGCAGTGGAGAGGCTGGCTGTAACTGCGACTGTGACTGGACAGGCGGTGGACTCAGTAAGGGAGGAGTAGGACCAGTAGAAGGCGGGAGACCAAGAACCTACTGAAGGAGCGGAACGTAGTACGGCCGCGGCCGCACAGCGCCTCCAGAAACAGCAGAGACAGCACCAGTACCCTCAGCTCCAGGGTCTCCAGCTACAACTCCCACAGCACCACCAGCTCTAGTACCTCCAGCAGCTCCTGCTCCAGCAGCACCTCCTGTAGCAACAACTCCAGCACCTACAGCTCCAACTCCTGCAGCACCACCAGCCCCAGCAGCTCGAGTACCTCCATTACGAGCACCTCCGGGACCAGCTGCTCCAGCAACTCCAGCAGCTCCAGCTCCAGCAGAACCTCCAACAGCGCCTGTACCTCTAGCACCAGCACCTCCAGGACCAGCGGCTTTAGCAGCTCCAACACTAGCAGCACCTCCAGCAGCTCCAGCTCCAGAGAACACCTCCAGCAGCAGGCCCCGTAGCTCCAGCAGCACGGCTACAGCGCCGAGCGTACCACTCACGTAGCCGCTGCGGAGAGAGGGGCTCCCGCCGTGACAGGACACCCGGAGGACCTCCAGACTCAGCATGCTCAGGCTCAGCACCCCCAGGCTCAGCACCCCCAGACTCAGCACCCCCAGGCTCAGCACCCCCAGGCTCCACACGCTCAGACTCAGCAACCCCATGCTGAGCATCCCTAGGCCCTGCACCCGCAGGCTCAGCACCCCTAGCAGTACCAGAGTCGACAGCTACCTCGACAGGCTCGACAGGGTCTACCTGGGACACACCTGAGGGGGCAGGACCCTGAGGGGTTAGGGGGTCTACCGGAGGAACACCTGGTGCTAGGAAGAGTGGTGGGGGGGTGAGAGGTGCAGTGCGGTAGGGAAAGAGATGGTAGTAAGATACCGACTCGTCAAACGTGATGTCCTGAGAGGATAGAACACGACGCGAGGTGGGGTGGTAAAATTGCCACCCAGGTGCGTCATGGGGGAAGCCAAGGAAGACGCAGGGGACGGCACGGGAGGACAGCTTGTCCGCGGAAGTATCGCGGACAAAAGCTCGAGATCCCCAGACACGGAACACAGACGCATCGCCAACCTTCCCCGTCCACCGCAGAGTAGGTGTGGTCTCCGGCAAGGAGACACGAGGCTGAAGGTTGATCTGATGCGCAGCGTACTGAACCGCGAACGGCCACAAAAAATGGGGAGCAGCCGCATGGATCATGGACGCACGAGCGACATCCATGACCATGCCAATGCGGCGCTCAGCAATCCCATTTTGCTGTGGGGAGGCCGGAAGTGTGAACGTCTGGCGGATGCCCTCCGCACGACAGAAAGCCTTCAGAAGGTCGGAGGAAAACTCACCACCTCTATCTGAGTGCAGACGCAGAACAGGAAGGTCCGAGCCGAAACTCTCGCTGAGCTGGCGACGGGCACCGCGGATCCAGTCGATCAACACCTCAGTGACCTCACCCTTGCGGCGCAAGGGGAAGACTGTGGTGTAACGGGAATAGTTGTCAACGACGAGCAGGAAGTAACGCTCGTGACCCTGTCCACTGACGCGGGCTGGGCCCCACACGTCCATGTGGAGAGTCTGCAGGGGAGCCTCTGTCGGAGGGAACTCGGAGGAGTGAGGAGCGGCGCGCTGCCGGCCCTCGACACAAGGAACACAGGTAGGGGCAGGCCCCGGAGGAAGGGGAGGGAGGGACCTGGGGAGACCAGAGACAAGGGTACGGGAGCAGGGCTGACGTTTCACTTTAGGGCTCCCTGATGCCGCAATTTTTTTTTTCCCTCGATTATGAGTGCACATTGTGTCAGAACATTATAGCTTATGCTGTTGTGTAGGCTATAGTGGGGTATCCCATAGGGGGTACAACCAATTAGGGTTTCATATTTGTACTCACTTCATTTTCATAGTTCACCCCATTCTCGTTCTCATTCTCTCATGGAATCAGAGCAGGTCCCCTCCTAGGGACTGTTCCTTGGGCCCACCGAAGCGCGCCTCGAGTCGCGCCTGCCTTTTTTTTTTAGCGGCCCGTCGAGTCGCACCTAGCGGCCCGTCGCGCCGCCCTTACGGTCGCGTCGAGCCGCCCTAGCGGCTGCGGCGCGCCGCCCTTTTCCCGGCCCGTCGCCGCCCTTACCCGCGGCTTTGCGCCGCCCTCACCGGCGGCTTCTCGCCGCCCCTACCTGCGGCTTCACGCCGCCCAGGCCCGTCGCCGCCCTTCCCGCGGCTTCGCGCCGCCTCTGCCTGCGGCTTCGAGCCGCCCCGGCCCGTCGCCGCCCTTACCTGCGGCTTCGCGCCGCCTACCGCCCGTCTTCGCGGCCCCGCCGCCATCTCTCGCTGCGGCCCCGCCGCCATCTCTCGCTGCGGCCCCGCCACCCGTCTCAGCGGCCCCGCCGCCCGTCTTCGCGGCCCCGCCGCCTCTCTCGCTGCGGCCCCGCCGCCTCTCACTGCGGCCCCGCCGCCCTACTCAGCGGCCCCGCCGCCCGACTTCGCGGCCCCGCCGCTTCTCTCGCTGCGGCCCCGCCGCCTCTCTCGTTGCGGCCCCGCCGCCCTTCACTGCGGCCCCGCCGCTTCTCTGCAGCGGCCCCGCCGCCCGTCTTCGCGGCCCCGCCGCCTCACTACCCAGCGGCCCCGCCGTCCTTCTGCAGCGGCCCCGCCACTCCTCTACAGCGGCCCCGCCGCCCTACGTCAGCGGCCCAGCCGAGCCGCCCAACAGCAGCGCAGCCGAGCCGCCCAGCAGCAGAGCAGCCGAGCCGCCCCGCCGCCGAGCCGCGCTGCAGCCGAGCCGCCCGGCCGCCCACCAGCCGAGCCGCCGTGCAGCCGACCGCCCAGCCGCCGAGCCGCCCAGCTGCCGAGCCGCCCAGCCGCCGAGCTGCCCAGCCGCCGAGCCGCCCAGCGGCCGAGCCGCCCTGCAGCCGAGCCGCCCGAGCAGCCCTGTCCGGTGAGCACAGACCCTCTGTCACTGCGTGCTCTTCCCCTACTCCTTGCACTGCTGGTCTACTGCTGTCATGGCTACCCCTAGTGTCCTCACTTTTGACGCTGAGGGTCGGGCCATTGACTTTGAGGTCTGGGTAGATGACCTACAGCTGTTCTTACAGTGCGATAGGGCGGACGGCCTCTCTCTCTTTGACCTCACCTCTGGCGCTTCCCCTGCCCCTGCTGCTGATGCTGACGCCACTGTTCGCTCCCAGTGGGCCACGCGCGATGCTGCTGCACGTCTTGCTGTGCGTCGCCACCTCCCTACCTCCGAGCGTGCGCACTTTAGTCAGTACAAGAGTGCTCAGACCTTGTACGCCGCTGTAGTCGCGCGCTACTCCTCCCCTTCCACTGCTGCACTGAGCCGTCTCATGCTGCCGTACCTCTTCCCTGACCTTGCTTCTTTTCCCACCGTTGCTGACCTCATTACGCACCTCCGCACTAGTGACACTCGCTACCGCGCTGCACTTCCTGCTGACTTCTGCACCGCGAACCCCCCCCCCATGTACATCACTCTGTACTTCCTAGTCACTCGCCTCCCTGACTCCCTTCGAGTAGTCAGGGACCACTTTCTCTCAGTCTGTCCCACCACACTCACTGTAGACCTCCTCGAGAAGGCCCTCCTCGCGATAGAAAAGAGCATAGTCGCTGTAGGAGCCTCTTGAGGTGACCCGCGCACCCCCATCTTTGAGGGGTGTTCTCCCTCCCCCCTGCTGCCCTCTGTTGCCTATGCTGCTTCGGCCGACCTCCTTGGTCTTGAGTCGGTCGGCGCGGCGTCTGCCCCTAGCGGGAGACGCCGCCCTGGCAGGGGCAAGGGGGGCAAGGGAGCTGGAGGAGCGGGAGGTGGAGGTGGAGGTGGAGGCAGTGGGGGGAGTGGGGGTAGCGGTGGAGGTGGAGGTGGGGGTGGGGGGTTCGGTGGCGGCAGTGGAGGCGGAGGCCGCGGCGGCGGTGGCGGTGGTAGCGGAGGTGGCGGAGGAGGCGGCGGTGGAGGAGGCGGTGGAGGCGGCGGCGGCAGTGGAGGCAGCGGAGGCGGTGGAGGCGGTGGGGGTGGCGGTGGAGCTGGTCGCGGGTCTTTGCAGAGGAGTGGCTCCGGTGGTGGCTCGCGCCAGCAGCAGCAGCGTGGTCGTGCGACCCTGTCCCCTCAGCAGCTCCGTGAGTGGTACACTGCACGCCAGCGGGGTGGGGGTTTTGGTCCGTGTACCTACGTCCTGCGCACCGGCGACCGTGCGGGTGAGCAGTGTGGGGGTGCGCACCCCACTCCGCGCTGCTTTGGCCGCCTGACGGACGCATGGCGTCACCAGTTCCCGGAGGCCTCCGAGATCCCTCGCTGGGACGAGCTGTCTAGGGCGGGGGTTGCCATCTTTGATCTGGACTTTGATGCTATTCTCTCTGCCATGTATGCTGTGTCTACTAGTGATGAGGGTGACTGTTACCGGTGTTTCCAGCCCGATCCGGGCATTGAGACTGCTGCTCTAGGTACTGGTGAGGCTGCTGCCCTAGGTGCTTACGACGCTGCTGCTCTAGGTGCTGGTGTGTCTGCGTCCTCAGGTACTGGTGAGTCTACTCTCTCAGGTACCGCGTCGGCTTCGGCCTCCCTCACCTTCACTCTTGACTCTGGGGCGTCTCGCTCCTTCTTTCGGGACCGCACCACACTCACGCCGCTTAGTCGGCCGGTTGCGGTGTCTCTGGCTGACCCCTCTGGGGGTCCGGTCCTGTCTCGTTTCTCCACAGTCCTCCCGTGTCCGGCGGCTCCCTCTGGCACCCTGTCTGGTCTCTACCTCCCCTCGTTCTCGACGAACCTGGTGAGTGGTGCTGACCTACAGGATGCGGGTGTCCACCAGTTCACTCCAGCACGTCAGCGAGTGACCCACTGTACAGAGGCTGGCACAGGCCGACACCTGGCTACGTTCACCCGTCAGCCGGGGTCGAGCCTGTACACTCTGACCACTGCGTCTCCTCCAGTTGCTGAGTCTGGTAGGGTAGTTACGTCGGGTCAGGTGTTTGCTGCGGCGTCCAGGTCTGGTCCTGAGTCTGCCCCCTGTTCGTGTCGTCTCCTGTCTCACGAGACTCTCCTCTGGCACCACCGCCTTGGCCACCCCTCTCTGCTTCGGCTCAGAGGTATGGCCTCCCGTCTTCTTGTGTCCGGTCTCCCCCGGTCCCTCCCTCCCCTTCCTCAGGGCCCTGGCCCTGCCTGTGTCCCCTGTGTCGAGGGGCGCCAGCGTGCTGCCCCTCACTCCTCCCAGTTTCCTTCGACAGAGGCCCCGTTGCAGACACTTCACATGGACGTGTGGGGCCCAGCCCGCGTCCGTGGACAGGGTCACGAGCGCTACTTCCTGCTCGTTGTTGACGACTACTCGCGTTACACCACAGTCTTCCCCTTGCGCAGCAAGGGTGATGTCACTGAGGTGCTGATCGACTGGATCCGCGCAGCTCGTCTCCAGCTCAGGCAGAGCTTCGGCTCGGACTTTCCTGTTCTGCGTCTGCACTCGGACAGAGGCGGAGAGTTCTCCTCTGGCCTTCTGCGTGCCTACTGTCGTGCACGGGGCATCCGTCAGACCTTCACGCTTCCGGACTCACCGCAGCAAAATGGGATTGCTGAGCGCCGCATTGGCATGGTCATGGACGTCGCTCGTACGTCTATGATGCATGCGGCTGCCCCCCATTTTCTGTGGCCGTTTGCGGTGAGGTACGCGGCGCATCAGATCAACCTCCACCCCAGGGTCTCCAGGCCGGAGACCTCCCCAGCCTTGCTGTGGACGGGGAAGGTTGGCGATGCGTCGGCGTTCCGGGTCTGGGGATCTCGGGCGTTTGTCCGCGACCTGTCTGCGGACAAACTATCCCCTCGTGCTGCTCCTTGCGTCTTCCTGGGGTTCCCCCCTGACGCGCCTGGGTGGCAGTTTTACCACCCCACCTCTCGCCGTGTTCTGTCCTCCCAGGACGTCACGTTTGACGAGTCGGTCCCCTACTACCGCCTCTTCCCCTACCGCACTCCGTCCCTCCCCCCACCCCCACTCTTCCTGGTACCAGGTCCCCCCCAGGTAGACCCCCTCCCCCCTCAGGGTCCTGCCCCTTCAGGTGTGTCCCAGGTAGACGCAGTCGAGCCTGTCGAGGTCACTGGTGACTCTGGTGCTGCTGAGGGTGCTGAGGCTGGGGGTGCTGTACCTGGGGGTGCGGAGCCTAGGGGTGCTGGGCCTGGGGGTGCTACGTCTGGGGGTGCTGAGCCTAGGGGTGCTGAGCCTAGGGGTGCTGAGCCTGGGGGTGCTGAGCCTAGGGGTGCTGAGCCTGGGGGTGCTGAGCCTGGGGGTGCTGAGCCTGGGGGTGCTGAGCCTAGGGGTGCTGAGCCTGGGGGTGCTGAGCCTAGGGGTGCTACGTCTGGGGGTGCTGAGCCTAGGGGTGCTACGCCTGGGGGTGCTGAGCCTGGAGGTGCTCCGCCTGGAGGTTCTCCGAGTGCTTCGTCTCGCCGGGAGCCACTTTCTCCACAGGAGCTGCGTGAGTGGTTTGCCCGGCGCTGGAGGCGTGCTGCTGGTGCTGGAGGTCCTTCGGCTGCTGAGGGTGCTGCGGTCGCGGGTCCCGGAGGTGCTCGTCCTGGGTGTACTGGAGCTGCTGGACCTGCGGGGTCTACTGGAGCTGGTGCTGCTGAGGGTGTTGGCGCTGAGACTACCGCTGGCAGTCCTGCTGGGGGTGCTCCTGGTGCTGCTGGAGGTTCTGGAGCTACTGGTGGTGCTGCTGGAGCGGGTGCTCCTGCTGAGGGTTCTGGTGCTGTCCCTACTGCTTCTAGCGTCGCCGCGCGGCCTCGACCGTACTTCGTTCCACTCCTGCAGCAGGTTCTTGGTCTTCCACCTTCTACTGGTCCTCCTCCTCCCTTAGCGTGTCCACAGCCTGTCTCGTCCCAGCTACAGTTGCAGCCTACCTCCCCTTTGCCTGCTCCTTCTCCCTACACTGGTCCTACAGGAGGTCTGGCTGAGCGTCGTGAGCCTGCGTCTCGCCCTGCGTCGCCTGTCCGTGCTGCTCGCACTAGTGGTCGCGGTTCGCGTCAGCGTCCTCCTCCTGTCCCTGGCACGCACCGGATGTCTCTGCGTCCGTCCACTGCTCCTCCGCGTGCCCCTTTGCCTTCTCCTCCTGAGTCCTCTCTTCCTGCTCTTGCCGACCCGGAGTCGGACTCTCTTCGTGCTGCCAGTCCTACTGTCACGCGTCTCCTTGCTACTGTTGTCACTGACCCTTCTTTCGAGTCTACTGCTGCGTCTGCTCTCGTTACTGAGCTCGTCGACTTTGCTGCTCGCTGTCGCTTAGACTACGCTGCTAGTCTTGTTGCTGAGTCTGAGTCTGTCTGTCCTCCGTCCGTCGGGGGTGAGTGTGCCCTTGGCACGGACGTCCTTGAGGACAGGCAGGAGGAGTTCCAGTGTCTGGCAGCTGCCTCACCTCATCTCGTGTCCGTACTGCTTACCCCTGAGGGAGACCCGGATGCACTTGACATCCCGACTCCGCGCTCTTACGCGGAGGCGATAGAGGGTCCCTACTCCTCTCAGTGGCAGGCAGCTATGGATGCAGAGATGGCTTCCTGGAAGTCCACAGGCACCTACGTTGACGCTGTCCCCCCTCCTGGGGCGAACATCGTCAGTGGCATGTGGATCTTCAGGGTGAAGCGGCCGCCGGGTTCTCCGCCTGTCTTCAAGGCGCGTTACGTGGCTCGTGGCTTCAGTCAGCGGCAGGGAGTTGACTACTTTCAGACCTTCTCCCCCACCCCGAAGATGACCACTCTTCGGGTACTGCTGCACGTTGCTGCTCACCGTGACTACGAGCTGCACTCTCTTGACTTCAGCACAGCTTTCTTGCAGGGCAGCCTGCACGAGGAGATCTGGCTGCGTCGCCCACCTGGCTTCACTGGGTCTTTCCCTCCTGGTACCCAGTGGAGTCTCCGGCGTCCAGTCTACGGTCTCCGCCAGGCGCCACGTGAGTGGCACGACACACTGAGGACTACGCTTGCGGCTCTTGGGTTTGCTCCTTCTACTGCCGACCCGTCGCTGTTTCTACGCACCGACACCTCTCTGCCGCCGTTCTACATCCTCGTGTACGTCGACGACTTGGTCTTTGCCACAGCTGACACTGCTGGACTCGCCCACGTGAAGTCCGAGCTGCAGAAGAGACACACGTGCACAGACCTGGGTGAACTGCGCAGCTACCTTGGCTTGCAGATCACCCGGGACAGAGCACGCCGCACCATTACCCTGACTCAGTCACACATGGTGCAGCAGGTCCTTCAGCGCTTCGGCTTCACGTACTCCTCGCCTCAGGCCACTCCTCTGTCTACTCGCCACTCGCTCTCAGCTCTGCCTTCGGATGAGTCCGTAGAGTCGAGTGGCCCGTACCCAGAGCTTGTTGGCTGACTCATGTACCTGATGACCTGCACACGACCTGACCTTGCATACCCTCTTAGCATTCTTGCACGCTATGTTGCTCCTGGGAGACACAGACCAGAGCACATGGCTGCAGCGAAGAGGGTGTTGCGCTACTTGTGCAGTACGTCGGGCATGGGGCTAGTGCTTGGAGGGCGGAGTCCAGTGGTCCTCACTGGGCACGCGGACGCTTCTTGGGCTGACGACCAGGCTACGCAGCGGTCGTCACAGGGTTACACCTTCAGCCTTGGTTCCGGCTCTGTTTCGTGGCGGGCTACTCGCTCGTCTTCTGTTCTTGGCTCGAGTTGTGAGGCTGAGATCTACGCCGGGGCCATGGCTGCACAGGAGCTTCGCTGGCTCACCTACCTGCTGACCGACCTTGGAGAGCCGCCTCGTTCTCCTCCAGTCCTGTACGTAGATAACAAGGCCATGCTGGCCTTGTGTCGAGAGCAGCGACTGGAGCACAGAACAAAGCACATTGCTCTCCGCTACTTCCTTGCTCGTGAGCTACAGCAACGTGGACAGTTGCGGCTTGCGTACGTGGCCTCTGAGGCCAACACTGCTGATGTCTTCACCAAGGCACTTCCGCCTTGTGATCATCAGCGCTTCTGCACTCAGCTGGGTCTTGTGCCCGTCTTGCCTCACTTGCTCTCCTCTTGACCTTGCTTGTACTCTCACATACATATATACCTGCTCTTGCTTGTCTAGCTTTATATATATGTGTGTACTCTTGCATGTGAACTGGCCGTGTGGCCTTGACCCTGTGCTCGGACTGTGTGGTGAATTTGTGATCCACCCTGAGCTTGCTTTGCTTTGCTTTGCTTGACTGGTCTTGTGACCCCTTGTTCTCCCCCACTTTGCCTATGGGGGTGTGTCAGAACATTATAGCTTATGCTGTTGTGTAGGCTATAGTGGGGTATCCCATAGGGGGTACAACCAATTAGGGTTTCATATTTGTACTCACTTCATTTTCATAGTTCACCCCATTCTCGTTCTCATTCTCTCACATTGTTCAGGAGATTGTCACCCTGATGGCTCAGGGTTCAATAACTAGTCACTCTGATGAGTCAGGGTCGACAGCCTGAATTCAGGGTTGTGTTTCACATTTTACTAGGGTGATTACTGCAATGTACAGCCTGTAACAAATTTCCTCCTACATCTACTCTACTCTAGTGCACAGGCCTATCGATGTGGAACACTTCCTCCACATCCTCATCGTCCGAAAGGAAGGGATTGTCCTCCTCCTCCTCCCCCACAAGCTCCTGATCGTCGCCCAGGGCCTGTTCCACATCCACCTCCTCCTCCTCGTCCTCGTCCCCATCGTTTTGGTGGGCAGCTCCTGCTTCGACTTCACCCTCCTTTGCTTTCCCCCTCCTTTCGCGATCAGCCACAGCAAGCTTCACGCTCTTTGCGGGGCGCCTCCTCCTCATAGACCTCCAGACCTCCAGGGCGTCCGGCCACTCGATGTCGTAATTCAGGAGCGAAATCTGCATCAGCTCCCCCAGCCGCGCGTTGCAGAGAGCGCCGCGCACCCAAGACTTGATCACATTTTGCCTCGAGAATCCTCTCTCGCACTCCACAGTTGACAGGGGGAGCACCGCGATCGCCTGCCACAGGAGGACGAGGTTGGGCCACCTCCTGCCAGGCACATTGTCGGAGATGGGTGGGAAACAGAGTGACCACATGCACAAAATACATTAGACTCTCACATGGCATACCATGCTGTCACACTACGGGGACATACCTCTTCGAGTCCGCGCTCCCGAGAATGTTGGTCAGTCCCTGCGTGAAGCTTTCCAGCTCGTGGTGTGCCTCCATGATTGCACAGAATGTGGGAAGCTCCCTCTCTGCGGCCTTGAGGTCGAATCCCGGCAGCTGGTGGCGGAAGAGTTTGCTGCATCCCAGAAGCCACTCACGGCACTTCTTCTCCCGTTGTGCCTTGATCTTCGGCCACTTTCCGGCCCGAAACAGCTTCGTCGGCCCCAGCTTCCCCAGGTCGTCAAGCCGCTCGTTGAGATTGTCCACGCAATCGCGGGCGAAACTGCGGCACAGCTTCACGCACTCCTCGTATCCGCTCCCCACCTTGTGCCCCGGGAGCTTCCGCTCGTGCATGGTGTACAGATGGTTCACTGGGCGTCCCTCCCCGTCCACGCCTCTCACACGGACCTTCTTGCCTCCACCATGCCCGTGCAGCTTCAGAAAGCCGACCAGCCAGCACTTGCCCTCGCCACTGAACTGCTTGTCGGTATCCAAATACCGCTCAGTCAGATCCGCCGTGGTGGCCTCGATGGTCTTCGCAATCTCCGTCACATCAATCTGTAAGGGCACAGTCATACAGGACATGTCATTTTACATCCAGCACTCGAGAAATTGGAGACACTAGCAGAGGCGTGTTCGTGGAAGATTAAACAAACTCACATCTCGCTTCTGGAAACAGCGGTTGAGGTCGTTCATGTCGGCGAGGATGTCGGCGAGGAAGAACAGGCAAAACTGGAACTTGTAGCACGTGACGATCTCGTACACCTTGTGACTCCCTTCCCAGAGAAGAACGATACACGCACCGAGCACCTTGCACAGCCGTCGCACCGCATCTCCACGTGAGAGCCAGCGAACCGTTTGGATCCCCTGGACTTCGAGGTTAGTGTTGTAGATCACACGCTGCAGGTACTTGAACCGTTGGCTCCAGACTGAAGAATCTCCTAGTTTTGCCGCCACGGTGCGCACCACCTTGTCCACCATGCCGAGGTCGGGGTTGGACGTCGCCGCGTCCTTAACAGCCAGCGCCTCCCTGCAATAGACAACGGTAATAATGGTTGAGTAGAAATCAGGCAAGCAACATGAACTGAATCAATAACTGGCACTAATTTTTACCGGTGCGCGATGCAGTGACAGGAAAAGAGATGCGGGGCGTGCTCCCTGATCCGCGCCACCAATCCGTTGTCCTTCCCCGTCATGACCGAAGCCCCGTCCGTACTGATTCCGACAAGCTTCGACACGTCGACGCCTGCGGAGCGCAGATGATTCATGAGCACCTCGAACAGGGACGCAGCATCACACTTCTCCACAGTCAGGAGGATGAAGAACTCGGTGATGACTCGGCGGTCCTTGATGAAGGTCAGGTAAACAATCATGTGTTTACCACGCGTTCGGTCAGTGCTCTCGTCGCATTGCAGACCCAGGAACGGTGAGGAGTTGATGTGGTCCATCTGCGCATTCGTCAAGTACGTACTGAGGCAGTGAACCATCTGCTGGAAGCCGTACCTGCGCAGAGATGTAGGTCCTTCAGTTAGTCTTTCTGGGGGAAAATATTTCATTACCACGAATTCAATACAGCAAGATTGTAACTAAAATGTCCTACCGTGTGAGATAAACACCGTAAGACTGTCTCGGGATGTCGGGCGTGTCCTGCTCCGCGAGATGCCGCATCAGCCTAGGGTACATACTTATCGGCGCGTCGCACTTGCACAGAAACACAACCGACCGCAACAGTCGGACGGCGCGCCTGCCCTCGACGTCCGAGTTGATGAAGTTCGAAATCACTTGCTGCCCCTCACGGATGCCTCTCGCAATCTGCAGCTGCCGGTCAACAGCCGCTTTGTGCGCGTCCGTGTGCTCGTGTGCGCGAAACGCCTGCGTCTGCATGTCACGGCCTCCGTCATCACCCTGCCTCACGTACCTCGTGTTCTCCTTCACGTAGGCCATGCAGACACTGCACTTCACATAGGGAAACCCATTCTTGGTTTTTCCGAACACAAGCCAGGAGAACTGTCCCGACCACCTCGTATCGTACATGATGCTGGCCTCCAGGAACATCTGCTCCCGCAGCTGCGCCTTGGTGAGGGCGGGCGAGCCGGTGTCCGCGCGGATCGGGAACACATCTTCCTCTGGCGGTGCAGATGCAGCAGGTGGTGGATCAGCCGGAGTGTTAAAATCAGAAAGTCGGCGGCCTCCGACGAGCAGGGTATGCTGCACCCACTTCCCTGAACGCGCTCTCTTCGGTGTGGAGGTAGCCGATGGAGGACCAACGGACACCCGCACAGTGCTTGGTGTGGGACTTGGCGCGGTCGGTTGGGGATCTTTGCTGCAAGAAGCAACAGCCGGGGGTATAGTGAAGGCGGCATCCCGGGGAGACTCTTCAGGTGTGGCCGTGGGCGTGTCTTTAACTGCAGAATCATCTACGGTAGACCTAGGTGGATCCGGTGTTACTGGAGCAGCGGAACCTCTAAGAAAATCAAGCCCCGAGCGTGGCTCCGTGGCTTTCGGCGGTAACGGTGGCTCATCTGAGCCAGCCTGAGGCATGTCCTCGTCAGCCTGCTGGCCTTCCATGGCTGGGAGAAGCTAGAGATGGGGAGAGAGAGAAACGGACAAATGAATTGAAAAAAGGGAACATAACAGCAGCACCAACAAGACCCTGGCTGTGGGAGGGGGGAAGCAAGAGATGGAGGGAGAAGGTGGGGTCGGCAAGAATCCACCGCGTCGCCACGAAATTGATGGCGCGGTGGTCGAAACAACGAGCCGTCATTGTATTCGGCCTTTCATGCAGGCCGAATACATTGAACGACTGCTTCACTGCCAGCGACGACAGCCACTAAGTGTCTCTCTCCAATGAGGGACACGTATTGTGATTTGCGCGGTGCGCGTGGCAGTAAACATGATGATTCTAGGTGCGCTGTCAAATTTGACAGCTGTGCTGTACATCGATGCTGTACAAATGACAGTTGTGTTCTGTGTCGGTTCTTGTCACTAGTGCGCGTGAAACGAAGCCCCCACATGGTTAGGTGCGAAATCATAATTACCCACATGGGGGGGTATCGGAACGAAGCTTCTACGAAGCTTCGTTCAGATAACATGACTTTCAGGGTCCACAGGTCGCGTACTCTGTATTGACAGGGTCCATGAAAACACTACACTGAGAGTGTATTGAGAATTACAGGCTCCGCTAAATCAATACTCTGAATGGATCAGGGACCAAAATGTGAAAAACCTGATTTCACAGGGATCACAAGGTGAGAAGCCTGAAATCACCCTGAAATCAGGGTAATTACCCTGATAAAATCAGCCCTGTACGGGAGGCCATACCTCGAAGACGAGGCAGGGAGGGGTGACCAAGGCAGTGGTGCCAAAGGAGAGTCTCGTGTGAAAAAGGACGACACGAGCAGGGGGCAGACGCTGGACTAGACCTGGACGCGGCAGCAAACACCTGACCAGACGCGGCTACCTGACTAGACGCAGTAACCGGAGGAGACGTAGTAGTCAGTGTGTACAGACTCGACCCAGGCCGACGGGTGAACGTGGCCAGGTGGCGGCCCGTTCGAGAGCAAGTGCAGTGGGTCACACGCTGACCTCCAGGGGTGAACTGGTCAACCCACAAGTCCTGAAGGTCAGCTCCACTCACCAATTTCGTAGAGAACGAGGGGAGGTGGAGTCCCGACAGCAAGCCCGACGTGGCCACGGGACTCGGTAGAACCGTGGAGGAGTGTGCAAGGACTGGGCCCCCAGAGGGGTCAGCCAGGGAGACTGCGGCAGGCCGACTGAGTGGCGTGAGTGTGGTGCTGTCGCGAAAGGAGGAGCGCGAAGCACCAGAGTCAAGTGTGAAAGTGTGCAAGGCCTCAGTAGGTGCAGTACCTTAGAGAGCAGACTCACCAGCACCTGGAGCAGCAGACTCACTAGTACCTGGAGCAGCAGACTCACTAGTACCTGGAGCAGCAGACGCACTAGCACCTAGGGCAGCAGCCTCAATGCCCGAGTCGGGCGGAACACACAGGTAACAGTCACCCTCAGCACTATCAGTCACAGCATACATGGCAGCAAGGATAGCATCGAAATGAAGATCAAACATAGCAACATTATGCTTAAGCAGATCACCCTAGCGAGGGAGCTCAACAGCGTCAGGAAACTGGGCGCGCCAGGCGTCAGTCAGGCAACCGAAGCAGCGCTGCGCAGTGTGTGGCAGCCCGCACGTCTCCCCACGGCGCCTGCCGGTGCGAAGAACGTAAGTGCAGGGACCAACACCCCCAGACCTCCCACGCCCAGCGTACCACTCACGAAGCTGCTCGGCCGACGGGGTCTCACGGGAACGCGGCTGCTGCTGGCGCTGGCTGCCACCAAAGCCTCCACGCTGCGCGGCTCCACCTCGACCAGCACCACCGCCGCCGCCACCTCCACCACCGCTGCCGCTGCCTCCACCGCCGCTGCCGCTGCCTCCACCACCCCCACCGCCGCCACCGAAGCCCCCACTCCCGCCACCACCCCCACCTCCACCGCCACCCCCTCTGCCTCCTCCACCACCGCCCCCACCGTCCCCTCCACCACCCTTGCCCCCCTTGCCCTTGCTGTTGCGGCGCCTCCCACTAGGAGCAGACGCAGCCTCGACCTCCTGAGTGCGAACGAGGGCGACAGCAGCAGCAGAAGCAACAGAGGGGAGAAGGGGGACAGGGGAACACCCCTCAAAGAAAGGGGCGCAAGGGTCGCCGCGAGAAGCTCCTACAGCAACGATACTCTTCTCAGCTGCAGTGAGGCGCTCCTCTAGCAGGTCGACGGTGAGCTCGGTGGGGCAAAGGGAGAGAAAGTGGTCCCTGACTGAAGCAAGGGAGTCAGGGAGGCGGGTGACTAGGTAGTAAAGGGTGATGTACATGGGGGGGGGGGGTTCTTGGCACAGAACTCAATGGGAAGCGCAGCGCGGTAGCAGGCGTCACTAGTGCGGAGGTGAGTAATGAGGTCAGCGACTGTGGCAAAGGCGGCAAGGTCAGGGAACAGGTACGGCAGCATGAGGCGGCTGAGGGCAGCAGTGGCAGGGGAGGAGTAGCGCGCTACTACAGCGTCATACAAAGACTTAGCAGTCTTGTACTGGCCAAAATGCGCGCGCTCAGAAGACGGCAGGTGACTACGAACAGCAAGGCAAGCAACAGCGTCACGAGTGGTCCATTGCGAGCGAACCGTACTGTCAGAAGTGGCAGCAGGTGCAGGAGAGACACCGGACGTGTGATCGAAAAGGGACACTCCGTCCTTAGAGTCACACTGAAGAAAGAGCTGCAGGTCGTCAACCCACACGTCAAAGTCAACCGCACGCCCCTCAGCATCAAAGGTAAGGACTGTAGGGCTAGCCATAGTGGCAGTAGCAGCAGAAACAGCAGTAGTAGTAGGAGCAGCGCGGGCAGGGCAGTGCGGCTCAGTAGGGCGGCGCGGCTCGGCAGGGCGGCGCGGCTCGGTAGGGCGGCGCGGCTTGGCTGGGCGGCGCGGCTCGTCTCCTGGCGGCGCTGCGCGGCAGGGCGGCGCGGCTCGGCTGGGCGGCGCGGCTCGGCTGGGCGGCGGGGGTGCTTACCAGGGGCGGGTGCAGGGCAGGGCTGAAGCCGGCGGGTAGGTCAGGGCCGCGACTGGGGCGGCAGCAGGGCCACGACTGGGGCGGCAGCAGGGCCGCGACTGGGGCAGGGCCGGTATTTGGCGGCGGTAGAGCAGGGCCGCGTCTGGGGCGGCTGAAGGGCAGGATCGCGACACGTCGGCGGCAGCGCAGGGCCGCGACAGGGCGGCAGCAGGGCAGGGCCGCGGCTGGGCGACAGGGTAGGGCCGCGGGTGGTGGCAGGGCAGGGCCGCGACAGGCCGAGAAGGCAGGGGGCCGCGACGGGCCGTTAGGGCAGGGCCGCGACGAGCAGCGGCAGGGCAGAGGCCGCGGGTGACGGCAGGGCAGGGCCGCGACGGGCCGAGAAGCCAGGGGGACGCGACGGGCCGAGAAGGCAGGGGGCCGCGACGGGCCGTTAGGGCAGGGCCGTGACGGGTCGTTAGGGCAGGGCCGTGACGGGCCGAGAAGGCAGGGCCTCGACGGGCGGCTCTAGGGCAGGGCGCGCGACGGCGCAGGTGAGGCAGACGCGAAGCGCGCTTCGGGCAGGGCAGGAAAAATGATCGTGGTGGGCCCTAAAAAAAAAACGTTCCCACGAGGGAACCTGCTCAGAATACCATGTCAAAATAGTGAAGGAAGGAATGACTGAACTAGCAAGCAGGTGGGTACAAGTAGGAAACCTAAAAGTGTTGTACCCTATATGAACTACCCCATTACAGCCTAGACAGACTAGAGCATATATGTTTGATAGAGAGCAAGTTGTGCAGCATGACAGCGTGGTCCATCGCCTCGGGCCACTGGTGGCTGAGCAGTCGCATGCCGCGTAGCAGTTTGCCCATGGTGTTCTGGAGAGTTCTGTCCATCCGTTCTGCCACGCCTTGCTGTTGATGGGCGTAGGGAAGTGAGATGAGTCGCTTGATGCCTCGTTCTGCGAGGTAATGCTTGAATCTTTGTGACTGATATTCTCCTCCCCCGTCTGACTGGAAGCTTTTCAGCTTCACTCCTGATTCTCGTTCTGCCACAGGTAGCCAGACGACGAAGGCTTTGAAGGCCATGTCGCGACTTGGAAGGTTAAGATGCCAGACGTATCGGGTGGTGGCGTCGATAAAAGTAATCACATAGTTGTGTGCTCCCTGACCATGTTCACGAGTATACAAGATGTCGCTGTAGACTTTCTCCAATGGTGCGTAAGCTGGCGCGCTTGAATTGTGGTGAGGGATGAACGGTTGATGAGGTAAGTCGGCTTCGGGGCAGGTAAAACATGTACCTCTGACTCGTTGAAGTTCTCTGCCGTCGGGTAGAAGTAGGGAGTCCTTGTCGAGTACTGCTGCCTTGATCGTGTTGTTTAACGTTGTGTTGCTTGGGTGACCCAATCTTTCGTGCCACAGTGACTCGCTCGTGCGATGTTCTGGTGAGCGCCTGTATAGGTCGGAGTTGGAATAAAATCCTGCGGTGAGGTTGGCGCTTCTGTGAACTTCTCGTGGAGTGGGAGTCAATTGCTGCGCAGGAGTCGGTGGAGTATCGTCGATGAGGGCTGGTGCCGTTGAAGGACCCGTGAGTGGTGTCGTAGTTGTTGTTGCTGCTACCGATGTTGTCTCTGTTGCTGTCGATGTTGTCTCTGCTACTGCCGATGTTGTTTCTGCTGCTGTCGATGTTGTCTCTGCTTGCCAAATTGTTGCTAACGCTCTTGTTCTTTCTACTTCAGGTATGGTGTGTGAGTACAAAATCCTTCAGGACTGAAGTCGGGGTCGAGATCTGGCGGATGTGTCCAAGAGGTGAAGTTGACGATGGCGTCGCTGTCGGCGGTGCCTTGGTCTGGAACGAAGTCAAGAACGAAGACATTATTCTTCAAGACCGCCTTGCCGATGTAGAGTCCACCTTTCCCGTGGTACAGCTTGAACTCCTGAGTGATGCTATCTGCTTCGAGATGAATTCCCTTCGCCATTAGTTGACTGACGCTGAGTAAGTTGTAACCGAGTCCTTCTGCGATTAAGACCTTCGACATTTGCTGAATGACGTTGGTTTCTCGAGATTGAAGTTGAACTATCCCTTGTCGTTGTGTGTGCAGGTTCTGGTTGTTGGCGACGGTGATTACGACTTCGCGTTGAAGTTGGTGTTCTTGTTGAACGAAGCGACCCGAGGAGCACATGTGCTGTCCGCACCAGCTGTCCAAGAACCAGGTGTCTTTTCCGGATGGCTCGCTCTGGGCGATGGCTGCATACGTCGGGTTAGGCTCCAGTGATTCTTGGCGTGGGATGCTTTTGTCGAGTTGTTCTTCTGGTGAGTAGTATGGTGGCGATCCGGTGATGCAGGAGTCTGTCGTTCTTGTCATGCAGCTCATGATGTTTCTTGTACCTTGTGCAGGTGTTGTGGTCGATGTCGTTGAGGACTGTACTTGAGTGGTGGGATGCGCCTGTGTAGAAGCCAGTTGACTGCTTGAGGGCCGAAGTTGACGTTGCGGTGATGTTGACTGCTGTTGATTCGGGCAGTGAGTTTGAGGATGTCCTGACATCTTGCAGAGATGGCAGAACGGTGGTACGTACTGTTGAGTTTGATATCTGTTCTGTCGATTGTCGTTGTTGTTGTAGCGCCGTTGAGTGTGAAACGCGAACTCTGGTGCTGACACTCTCTTCGTGTAGGTCCATGTCCTGCTGTTCAGCGTGAATTTCGGCACAGAGTGCCGCTTCGGAGATCTTTCCGTGAGCTCGGAGAGAGCGGAGCGCCAATGAGGACCGAGGCCAGAGATGATAACTGTCACGAAGGCTTCTTCGGATATTGATCCTCCGCATTGAAGGAGTCTGTCGCGCAGTCCACGACAACGGCTGATATACGCCATCCCCTTTTCGCCGGGTTTCATTTCCAGTGTTGTCAGCTGCGCCATAAGACGACTTTGATTAACACAGTCTGTTGCTTGATACAAGTTCTTCAGGTGGTCGTACGCGAGCTCGGCGGAGTTACCGTATCCTCGATAAGACCGAATGTTCTGCTGCTCGTTTGGCGTTATACTTCGTAGAAGTATCGTGTACGCCATCAACGACTGATAAGTGTACTGCTGCTTGTCGTACTGCATCCCGTGTATTGGGTATGGCAGGGACCCGTCGAAGAATCCAAGAATTTGCGCGCCCTCCATCATCAACTCGAACTCGAATGACCAGGTATAGAAGTATTTTCCATCAAAGGGTGTCGATGTCTGCAGCTTCAAAACGTGTGCGAACTGTGATTGAACCTGAAGCGCGTCCAGTGTCTTCTCTTGTCCAGGTGAAGGTTGTTGGTATGGCATGAAGCTGATGGAGCCACGTTGAGGTTCGTACGGGGCAAAGGTAGGTTGCTGCTTGTTTCCGCGCGCATAGGATGAACCGTCAAGGCTCATTGGAGTAACCCCATTGTTGCTGTCGCTGTTGTTTGATTGCGCAGGTGCTGCTTGTTGATGCTGCTCGTAGAAGGAGATGAAGGAGAAGAATTTCTCCATCACGCTTGGATCGAGGCCTGTTGGTTGATTCGCAGGAGTTTCGGTAGACTCCGCAGCTGGTCTTGTAGCTGTACCTTCTTCTGTCTGTAGGCTAGAAGCTGGAGGTGGAGTAGGAGTAGTGCTGGGAGATCCGTTGGAGGAACTCCTCTCCTTTTGAGTTGCCATGCCTTGCGCTGTTGTAGGAGTTTTTGTAGTGGATCTTGCCTTGGAGGCTCTCATACCATGTTGGGCTGAGAAAAGCCCTTAGGGTCTTTCAAGGCTAACATCTGGAGTAAAAATGTTGTAATTGCGGAAGCTATAATAAGATTATTGAACCACCTTGCACTAGTATGTGAGAGCAAGATAGATTGATTAAAGCAAAGAGATACAAATATATGATTATAAGGAATACGGAGAGGTGCGATTAACTGTTTTTTTGCTGTTGCGGTTCGATACAGTGTCGAATTGGGCAACTGCTCAATACCGAGTCAGTTGTTTGTCCTTGCTGTCGCGCTGTATTTCGTCGAATCAAAGGTCAGCGACCTTTTACCTTCGCGTAACCTCCAGCTGTTACGTTTTAACTTCCTTGGTTGACTCGCGCGTTGCTTCACTGTAGTCTGCTTCGTTCGTGTTATTACTTCGATACTTCAGAAGCGGTAACTATTAGTTTCCAACAAGTGTGCCACTCAAATATTCCCCTTCTGCTGCGCGAATAACACTACTAGAACAAAGGCACAATTGTACCACCTAGACTAGACAGAACAAACTGGCCACCATCTTGCGTAAGACAAATCAATGCGTTACCTAAATTGCTACACTGAAATGGCACAGCCTACAGGCAGTTCCTAGAGAATTTGCATCGGCCTTACCGTACATCATCTAGCACCTAGGGTACCTCTCGAGCTTTCATTCAAGAGCTTGAGAGGTGGTGGCGGCCGTGGCATGGCAGACACATCAAACCTAATTGTGGTAGCATGCATGCAAGGGAGCATGGTGGGGGGAGCATAGAGGCCTGGCACTAACAGTACTGTAACCTGATAGAATCTACCGGTGATTACATTACTCCCCTCCAGGCATCAACAGCAGTTCAGAGGAGAAGCATGGAGTGGAACTAAGGAGCGTACCGGCCTAGAGAGTGACAGGGTGTCTAAGGCGGGGTGACAGGGTCACGATATGGGAGGTTTTGGCCGCTGTTTGAAGGCAAGTTGAGCCCTGCGTATCGGGCATGGCAGCAGCATGGCAGTAGAGAAGGAGGATGACACTCAAGCAGTCATTGTAAGTGGGAGGCTGCGGCCGAGGAAGGACTTGAGCATCAACCACTTGATGCATGGCGGCTTGCAGGCATGGCAGTACAGTAGCAGCACAGAGGCATGTTTGTCAAGCGGTCATGATAATCGGGAGGCTCCGACCCAGGATGAAGGACCTGAGCATCAATCTCTCGATGAATGGAGGAAAGGCAGCATGTTTCTCAAGCGGCAGCACAGAAGCAGCACAGAAGCAGCACAGAAGCAGCACAGAAGCAGCACAGAAGCAGCACAGAAGCAGCACAGAAGCAGCACAGAAGCAGCACAGAAGCAGCACAGAAGCAGCACAGAAGCAGCACAGAAGCAGCACAGAAGCAGCACAGAAGCAGCACAGAAGCAGCACAGAAGCAGCACAGAAGCAGCACAGAAGCAGCACAGAAGCAGCACAGAAGCAGCACAGAAGCAGCACAGAAGCAGCACAGAAGCAGCACAGAAGCAGCACAGAAGCAGCACAGAAGCAGCACAGAAGCAGCACAGAAGCAGCACAGAAGCAGCACAGAAGCAGCACAGAAGCAGCACAGAAGCAGCACAGAAGCAGCACAGAGGCATGTTTCTCAAGCCGTCATGATGAGTGGGAGGCTCCGACCCAGGAAGAAGGACTTGAGCATCAATCTTTCGATGCCATCTGGCGACCACTGATAGGTCGTTATGTCCGATATGATTTCCCTGAGAAAGTGGAGGAGGCGATGGGAAGGGAGAGGAGGGATGAGCAAGTATACGTCATTGTGCAGGGCTTTAAATGATGAGCAGGGCTTTAAATGATAGGACTTGAGCATGGCTTTAAATGATAGGACTTGAGCAGGGCTTTAAATGGACTTGAGCAGGGCTTTAAATGATAGGACTTGAGCAGGGCTTTAAATGATAGGACTTGAGCAGGGCTTTAAATGATAGGACTTGAGCAGGGCTTTAAATGATAGGACTTGAGCAGGGCTTTAAATGATAGGACTTGAGCAGGGCTTTAAACGATAGGACTTGAGCAGGGCTTTAAATGATAGGACTTGAGCAGGGCTTTAAATGATAGGACTTGAGCAGGGCTTTAAATGATAGGACTTGAGCAGGGCTTTAAATGATATGACTTGAGCAGGGCTTTAAATGATAGGACTTGAGCAGGGCTTTAAATGATAGGACTTGAGCAGGGCTTTAAATGATAGGACTTGAGCAGGGCTTTAAACGATAGGACTTGAGCAGGGCTTTAAATGATAGGACTTGAGCAGGGCTTTAAATGATAGGACTTGAGCAGGGCTTTAAATGATAGGACTTGAGCAGCGCTTTAAATGATAGGACTTGAGCAGGGCTTTAAATGATAGGACTTGAGCAGGGCTTTAAATGATAGGACTTGAGCATCAACCCCTCGATGCCATCTGGCAACCACTGATAGGTTGTTATGTCCGATATGATCTCCCTGGATAAGCGAGAAGGAAAAAGGATTAGTGTGTGGTGCCAAGCCCAGCAAGTTTAGAGAGCGAAAAGTTTCATCATCACCAATGAGGGTCTACGGGTGCAAGTTTTAACCGGCAACAAATACCGCACGCATGAGATTTGTTCTTGTCAGGTAGTTGTCACTCATTGAGTGACATCTACCTGTGTGAGGTGTGAGGAACTCAAGATATGCATTCTTGAGCGTGCGGGCAAAGCGGATTCTCGTCTTCTTCCTCCGCGAGTGTGTCGCTGTGCGTGTGTACAAGCAGTAAGCACCAAACATAGATTGTTACTCACCTGTGGGGTGTGAGGAACTCCAGGTATGCGTTCTTGAGCGTGCGTGCAAAGCGGATCCTCGTCTTCTTCCTCTGCGAGTCGCTGATCACGATCCACCTGTTCTGCTCCAACGCCACCTCCTCAAACGCCGAGTTGAACTTCTTCAGCCTGAGAATAGCAACAGAGAGAGATGGTGCAATAACGACAGAGATGAGACAAGTATGAGAATTGTAACTGTTCATCACCGTCCACTTGCTCTCTTCCAGAGCTGCCTCGTCAAGTGGCAGATTGAACTTTCTTAGCTCTGCTCATCACCATCCACTTGCTTTCACACGCATCCTCTCTCAGAGCTGCCTCGTTAAAGGGCGGATTGAATTTTCTTCAGTCTGAAAATAACGAGAGAGGATGCGTCCCATGTGGGATCCCAAGCTTCTCATTACGATTCAACAGCTTTCTCCAGAGAGAAAAGGATTCCAAGTCAGCACAGGTCAACGCAAGTAAGCAAAAGTCAACACAGATATTAGTCAAGGGTCAACGGTCAACAACACACCTGGATTTGACTGCATCCGCGCTGAGCTTTGCAGACACCTCCTCAGGCGCCAAGCATGCCATGAGCTGGTGGGAGGGGAGGATGGAGAGAGAAATAAGCAGGAGAGTCATATAAGCAGGCGAGGGGGAAGTGAGTGAGTGGGCGAGAAAGGCATCAAAAGCAGGAGCACAGACACATTATAGGCACGGGCACATGCATGGTGTGATTATACAGAGGTTCTCGATACAGAGGTTCTCGATACAGAGGTTCTCGATACAGAGGTTCTCGATACAGAGGTTCTCGATACAGAGGTTCTCGATACAGAGGTTCTCGATACAGAGGTTCTCGATACAGAGGTTCTCGATACAGAGGTTCTCGACAAAATCCACTCACAGCCTTGATCCAAGATTGCCCCATAATCTGCAACACAGTCTCCCAGGGGCTTAGGGCTTCTGGAAATCCGTGCAGGAAACCTCTTGCTCACGAATGCACTCACCTTTGCCAGGCCTGCCTTATCAAAGGCTGCCTCATACGCTGCAATGCGGTCCTGCTGCTTCAGTGCGTCCTTCATCCTCGTTGTGACACTGGTGGAGGGGAGAGAGGGAAAGAGAGGAGAGCAACGTGGGGCACAAGGTGACTTTTGGGTGGACTCAAAGTGACTTTTGAGTCGACTCAAGAGAGGAGAGCAACGTGGGGCACAAGGTTTTTTCTTGTTTGTTTCCTGTCAGAGGCAGAAGAACCCACAGCAGGTTGCCACCCACCACTCACATGGCCCCCCATGCCCCACTGACATGCTGGCAGCCACATAGTGCGCGTTGTTCATCACAAACACTGCTCCCTATACTCACACACATGCTGCGACACTCACATTTTCCACTCATGCACTCACATGCTGCGACACTAACATTTTCCACTCACTCATGCACTCACATGCTGCGACACTCACATTTTCCACTCATGCACTCACATGCTGCGACACTCACATTTTCCACTCACTCATGCACTCACATGCTGCCTGCCACATAGTGAGCGTTGTTCATCACAAACAGCGCCCCCATCGCAGGGTCCTGTATCGCCCGCCCTCTCGCCTCCATGTTGAATAACAACGAATCCAGCAACCCCTCCATCTCCGCCGCCAGCTGGCGCCTGCCGCCCGCACTCGGATGCTGCAGCTGATTCCCCCCTTGACTTGCTTGACCCCCACCTTGACTCGTTTGACCTCCGCTTTGACCGCCGCTTTGACTTGATTGACTGCCTTGACTGCCCTGGCTACCCTGCATGCCTCTGCTGCTGTGACCCCTCTGCCCGCTATGCACTGCTCCTAGTTTACTCCCCCCCGTCTTGCTCCCTCCGCTGCTCCCCCCCGCCTTCCCCCCTCCGCTTCCCCCTCCCGCTCCCCTCTCCCTGAAACTCGCCCCGCCTATAGTAGCCAGGCCTATGAGCCTCTTATCTGCTGCGTGCCTCTTATAGACCATTTCTAGGGTTCCATAGTGGTCGGCACGGCTCTCCCGATCCATTAGTTGTGCGATGAAGTTAATAACGTAGCTTGTCACTTTATGCACGCCAATATCCACTTCTTCATCGTTGGTTGTTTTCTGCTCCGAGGACTTCCAGTGAATCAGCCTATAAGGGGTATGTGCGAGGCAAAGCAGTGTGAAAAGAAGGGGAGAAATTGTGGCTCCATCAATCATCACCTCATTATTCATAAAACGTGCCTGAGAATGAGTTTTGAGGCTTGTGTGAAATTCCCCTCAAGGATTTCAGCTCCATGGTTTACCACCTTAGAAAACTATAGCACTGCCTGCACCCACCATTCCTCACCTGAGAAGTTTCCTCTTCATGGTGGTCCAGAGTGGCAAAGATGGCTCCGGCAAAGAGCTGCGAGAGAGAGGCGCACTCCTCCACCCACCCACCCCAGGGAGACTTGGAAAAACAGACTCCCTTCCCTCACCTGAGCAGCTTCTTCTTCATCGGTGAACTACCAGACGCCTGATTTGCCGGCACGAATGCTGCCACGTCCCTGAGAATGCGGTTCAGATCGTCCAGAGTGGCGAAGATGGCTCCGGCAAAGAGCTGCGAGAGGCGCTGCCAGAGCTTGAAGGGATCGTCTGAATCGCTCTTGGGGAGGGCGAGGAAGACTGGTAGGGCCTGGGGGGGAGAAGGTGAGGAGTGCACGTGGGAGGAGGACGGGAGCGGGAGTCGAAGGAAAAAAGGAAGGGGAAGGGAGGAAATGGAGTGGTTGAGAGAGGGGGTTGAGATCGTCCAGAGTGGCAAAGATGGCTCCGGCAAAGAGCTGCGAGAGGCGCTGCCAGAGGTTGAAAGGATCGGAGTCACTCTTGGGGAGAGCGAGGAACACGGAAAGGGCCTGCTGCAAGAAGGGAAGGGATGGAGTGGAGAGGAGGAAGGAGGGGCTGAGATGTGAGAGGCGCTGCAGAGCTTGAAGGGATCGTCGGAGTCGCTCTTGGGGAGAGCGAGGAACACTGGGAGGGCCTGTTATAAGGAGTGCAGAGAAGGAAGGGGGGGAAGGGGAAGAAGAGGAAGGAAACAAGAGCTGTGAGAGGCGCTGCCAGAGATTGAAGGGATCGTCTGAATTGCTCTTGGGGAGAGCTAGGAAGACCGGGAGGGTCTGATGGGGAGAGGGGAGGTAAGGGGGAGGGGGGCAAAAAATCACCACGACCTAGTAAGGTGGCTACCACTTAACAGTACTGGGCGTACCTGGGTATGCCTCCAGCAGGGGCTGCCATAGAGACAACCACCTCCTGCACTGGAGAATCATCTGGTTACCACCTCTAGTAACCCACTAACCTGTGGTCCTCTGGGGAGTGACCGTCTGGTTACCACCTCTAGTAACCCACTAACCTGCGGTCCTCTGGGGAGTGACCGTCTGGTTACCACCTCTAGTAACCCACTAACCTGTGGTCCTCTGGGGAGTGACCGTCTGGTTACCACCTCTTGTAACCCACTAACCTGTGGTCCTCTGGGGAGTGACCGTCTGGTTACCACCTCTTGTAACCCACTAACCTGTGGTCCACTGGGGAGTGACCGTCTGGTTACCACCTCTAGTAACCCACTAACCTGTGGTCCTCTGGGGAGTGACCGTCTGGTTACCACCTCTTGTAACCCACTAACCTGTGGTCCTCTGGGGAGTGACCGTCTGGTTACCACCTCTTGTAACCCACTAACCTGTGGTCCTCTGGGGAGTGACCGTCTGGTTACCACCTCTAGTAACCCACTAACCTGTGGTCCTCTGGGGAGTGACCGTCTGGTTACCACCTCTTGTAACCAAACCCTAAACACTAACCTGAGGGGAGAGGTCAGCCATGGTGAGGTATGCCTCCAGCAGGGCAAAGATCTTCTCAGGGGCGCTCTTAGACGCAGCGATGGCTACAGCATTCACCTCTCATTATAACTGGTTACCACCTCTAGTAACTAGCTGGTTACCAACTCTTGTAACCCACTAACCTGCGGGGAGAGGTCAGCCACGGTGCGGTATGCCTCCAACAGGGTGAATATCTTCTCAGGGGCGCTCTTAGAGGCCGCAATGGCTGCAGCATTCGCGCACAGTGCACACAGGGTCGATTTCACGCCGCCCACCGACCCAACTAGATGCCGAAACACGCTGTCCGGACTCATCAGGTGCTCCCCGGGTTTCCGGGCAACCTGCTCCATGCGCTTGCTGCTGCTCTCTGGTGTATTCTCAGGTGGATTCTCAGGTGTATTCTCAGGTGCTCCCTCAGGTGTGTTCTCAGGTGTGCTCTGGGATGTGCTGTTGGGCAAGCTGTGGGTTGTGCTGTCATTCGCCTTCAGCTCCTCAGGAACAGGCTCAGGAGTTTCGTCAGGTGTTTCACACATGGGGCCAGGATGCAAGAGGAGGTCCGAGGCAGAGTCAGGAACGGCTGAGATCGAAGCGTTGGCAGGTGCAATAGCAGCGGTGGTGATGGTGGTAACAGCAGTGCCACCACTGCTGCTATTGCTGCTGTTGCTGGTAATGGTGGTGCTGCTGCTGGTATTGCTGGTGGGTGGAGAGGCGTCGAGAACGCCCTTGATAAGCTGATGCTCGGAGAAGAAGAGAACACGCAGCTGGTGGGGGAGGAGCATAGGGTTGAAACGCAAGGGGGGCAAGGGAGAGTAAGGGAGGGAGGGTACTGCTGCTATTGCTGGTGGGTGGAGAGGCGTCGAGAACGCCCGTGATGAGCTGATGCTCGGAGAAGAAGAGAACTCGCAGCTGGTGGGGGGAGGCAAAAAGGGCAAGGGGAGGCAAGGGAGGGTAAGGAAGGGTGAGGGAGGGTGATGGAGGGTGACGGAGGGGATGGGAGTGGAAAGGAGTTGAGTCAGATACGCCCTTGATGAGCTGATGCTCGGAGAAGAAGAAAACACGCAGCTGGTGGGGGGGAGGCAAAGTAAACAGATGGACGGGGTCACGGGGGTGGGAGGAAGAGGGTGAGAAGAGGGAGGAGAACTTTCATCGCAGCTTCACTCAACACTCTTTCGAGAAACACATGGCCCCACTGTGAGCCCCTCCCAACCCCCTTTCTCCCCCCCATCCCCGGCCCCCTCCCTCCCCTTCCTGGTGCAGCGCACTGCAATGCATGTGAACATATCATGTCATATCATATCAGATCAGATCATATCATATCATATCATATCATCGCTTCATGTGCCTCTCTCTCACTCCATGCCAGTGCACTGCATGCGATCACCATGTGCCCTCCCATGTGCCGCTCACTCACCAGGATGCTGGTATCTCTGATCCACAGCTTGATCAGCGGCTCCAGTTCCGTCCACGCCATGGCCTGTGTCTCCTCTGCGGTATATTCTTTCATGCTCACACTCTCTACCGCACTCGCCTCCGTTGCTTGGCGCGCCTTGCTGCCAGGGGCGCAAGGGAAGAGGAAGACAGTCAAAGAGACTCAAAGGGCATGAAGGGAAGGGTTATAAACCTGCCACACCATGGCATGCCCCACACAACACACGCCATGGCCTGCATCTCCTCTGCTGTGTACTCTTTCATGCTCACACTTTCCACCGCACTCGCCACCATTGCCTGCCTCGCCTTGCTGCACAGGGGCAGATAGAGGGCAGGAGGGACATAACGAGTGGTTTAGCCATGCCATGCCACGCCATGGCCTGCGTCTCCTCTGCTGTGTACTCCTTCATGCTTGCACTCTCCACTGTTGCTTGGCGCGCCTTGCTGCAAAAACACTCAAGGGAGGCACAAGGGAGGGGTTATAGACATGCCATGCTATGCCCTGTCACACCCTCCCGCACCATGGCCTGCGTCTCCTCTGCTATGTACTCCATCATGCTCGCACTCTCCACCGCACTTGCCACCGTTGCCACACTCGCCCACTCGCCCACTCGCCCACTCAATACCAGCCCACCTCACCTGCCACCCCACGCAGCGACTCACCAGTAGAGCACAGCAAAGTGCTGCTTCCCTCGCGCTCGGATGACCACAGCAGCCGCCCTGCTGAGCCACGGCACCTCTGCCACCGACAACCACTCCGCCCACTCGCCCACTCTCCCACTCGCCCACTCTCCCACTCGCCCACTCTCCCACCTGCCCACTCTCCCACTCGCCCAATCTCCCACTCGCCCACTCTCCCACTCGCCCACTGCCCCACTCGCCCACTCGCCCACCCGCCCACTCTCCCACTCGCCCACTCGCCCACTCTCCCACTCGCCCACTCTCCCACTCGCCCACTGCCCCACTCGCCCACTCGCCCACTCGCCCACTCTCCCACTCCACCCACTCGCCCACTCCACCGACTCAGTCTCTCCTCCCCTCCCATCCCACTCACTCACCAGTATACAGACGCGAAGTGCTGCTTCCCTCGCGCGCGGATGACTACAGCAGCCGCCCTGCTGAGCCACGGCACCTCTGCCACCGGCAACCATTCCGCCCACTCGCCCACTGCCTGTAGCTCCTTGCATATCGCTGCTGCTCCTGCTGCTCCTGCCGCTCCTGCTGCTCCTGCTGTTCCTGCTCCTGCTGCTGCTGCTGCTCCTGCAGCAGCTCCCTTACCCAACATATTTCCAATCCCAGCACCGGCAGTGCCAACAGCAGCAGCGGTAGCAGCGGTAGCAGCGACAGTGCCAGCGCCAGCAGCAACAGCGGCGGCAGTCTGAGCAGCAGGTTCGGCAGCAGCAGTGGCAGAGACTGCTCCTGCTGCTCCAGCTACTCCTCCTGCTGCTGCTTCTGGGGCTGTTTCCACTGCTGCTACTGCTGCGACGACAGCATCTGCATCACCAGCAGCAGCCGAAGCACCATCAGCAGCAGCGGCACCAGTAGCACCAGCAGCGCCAGCAGCAGCTGCTCCAAAAGTGGGCGTGACTATACCGGTGGGAGTACACCCAGACCCATCGGAATAAACTGGGGGAATGGTGATTCTAGGGGGCGGAGCGGTGGAGTCTCCATCCCCAACAGCACTAGCAGCAGCAGAGCGATGCAGAGATAAGGAATTAGACGATATAATCCCGAATTTGTTCTCTTGAACAGGGAAGGACGAGGAATTCTGCAGCGTTGGCTGGGTGGCGGATCGGGATTTCATCACACCCCCTCCTCCTTCAATCACGCCAATGCTGCTAACCCCATCAACACTCCTGCTCTCACTAATCCCACCCCCACCACCAGTGCCAGCAGCAGCAGCGCCTGCTGCGCCCGCCGCTCCTGTCACATCCGACCCAATAAACAAGCTCTCCAACGGCCCACTCACGGCAGCAATGCTGCTGCTACTCGTGTTCGTGCTGCTGCTAGCAGTAGCCGTCAGCACAGCATCAGAGAGCGTGGATTGAGGGGTAGAACACCCCACAGGAGACAACAGAGACGAACCTGTCCCACCACCCATGGGAGACAACAGCGACGGACCAGGTCCACCACTCACTCCAACCCCTCCCCCACCGCCCGCTGCCCCACCTTCCGAACCTGCCCCCGAGGCTCGGCCCGAGCCTAGCGGCGAGGAGGCTCGGGCGGACAGCGACGCGTTGTACTCAATCAGCATCGGATCGTCAAACAGAAACTGGCTCGCCGCTCTCCCATGCTGCTTGTTAGCAGGGGAGGAAGGCGAGGGGGGAGGGCGAGCTCCTGACGGGGTAAACTTCCCTCCACTCACCTCCTCCCCCCCCCAACCCTTTGGAAAACAGATTCCCCTTAACCGAAAACGACCCCCCTCGACGGTTTCCTCCTGCGCCTGCCCCGAAACCTGCCCCGCTCCCACCTGCACCTGCTCCCGCCCCTCCTCCTCCCCGGGTTCTCGGGCTGGGGAGAATCGCGAGATTCTGCATGTGCAGTGCGGCTTTAAGAATGTGGAGATTGAGCTTTCGGTTGGATTTGGATAGGACGGTTGTGAATTCCTGTTCGAGCAGGTCTAGCGCGTGGGAGAGTGGCGCGTCTATGCAGGACAGGAGGGTTTGAATCTCGAGTAGGGGGTCTACGGCGGTTTGACTTGCTTGACTTGCTTGACTGGCAGACTCAGTTTGACCGGTTTGACCGGTTTGACTTGTTAGACCAGTTTCACTTGCTAGGCTTTTATCTGGTTCGTCCATAGAAAGTTGCTCCTCCAGCTGCTGCCACGGCAACAACTCTGGTGGTGGCGCTGCTGCTGCTGCTGCTGCTGCTGCTGCTAGCGGTGCTGTGAGCGGTGCTGCGAGCGGCGCTGCTGCTGCTGCCGCTAGTGACGTTTCCCCTGCTGCTGCACCTCCGCCTCCTTCCCTACCTGCCTCACCCCTCCCCCCTCCCCCTCCTCCACTCTCTTCCGCGCACTCAGTTCCCTCGGCTCTCTCAGTCCCCTGAGTTTCCCCTTCTGCGCGCAGGGCTCCCCCGAGGGGGGCGCGCGCGGCAGTGAGGCGCGCTTGGAGGTCCAGCAGGCGGGAGAGGGCGGGCAGGACGGCGTCCGCCTGCCGCCGGGGGTGGCGCGAGCAGACGCGCAACAGCTGGGGTGGAAGGGAGAGGGGGAAAGGGGGAAGGGGAAGAGAGGTTGGGGCCGGCAAGTAGGGCGGGTTGTTGGCGGATGCAAAAGGGTGTGACGTGGCAGAATGTGAGGGTTGGGGCTGACGTGGCGGTTTGGAATGGTACACGGGAGCGGCGCGTGACGAGGCGACGCGTCTCAGGTGGGTGGGGGGTGACGTGGCATGGGGTGGGAGGGTGTGACGTGGCACGTGGGGCTGGTTGTTGGTGGACGTGGCGGATGCAGGAGGGTGTGACGTGGCACGTGGGGCTGGTTGGTGGACGTGGCGGACAAGGAGGGTGTGACGTGGCACGTGGGGCTGGTTGGTGGACGTGGCGGATGCAGGAGGGTGTGACGTGGCGGAAGGTGAGGGTGGGGGATGACGTGACAGATGCAGGTGGGTGTGACGTGGCGGAAGGTGAGGGTTGGGGATGACGTGGCACCCTAAAAGGGTACACGTGAGCGGCGCATGACGAAGCGAGGCGTCTCAGGTGGGTGGGGGGTGACGTGGCTCTTGGTGGGGGGTGTGACGTGGCAAGTAGGGCGGGTTGTTGGTGGATGCAAAAGGGTGTGACGTGGCAGAATGTGAGGGTTGGGGCTGACGTGGCGGTTTGGAATGGTACACGGGAGCGGCGCGTGACGAGGCGACGCGTGTCAGGTGGGTGGGGGGTGACGTGGCATGGGGTGGGAGGGTGTGACGTGGCACGTGGGGCTGGTTGTTGGTGGACGTGGCGGATGCAGGAGGGTGTGACGTGGCACGTGGGGCTGGTTGGTGGACGTGGCGGACAAGGAGGGTGTGACGTGGCACGTGGGGCTGGTTGGTGGACGTGGCGGATGCAGGAGGGTGTGACGTGGCGGAAGGTGAGGGTGGGGGATGACGTGACAGATGCAGGTGGGTGTGACGTGGCGGAAGGTGAGGGTTGGGGATGACGTGGCACCCTAAAAGGGTACACGTGAGCGGCGCATGACGAAGCGAGGCGTCTCAGGTGGGTGGGGGGTGACGTGGCTCTTGGTGGGGGGTGTGACGTGGCAAGTAGGGCGGGTTGTTGGTGGATGCAAAAGGGTGTGACGTGGCAGAATGTGAGGGTTGGGGCTGACGTGGCGGTTTGGAATGGTACACGGGAGCGGCGCGTGACGAGGCGACGCGTGTCAGGTGGGTGGGGGGTGACGTGGCATGGGGTGGGAGGGTGTGACGTGGCACGTGGGGCTGGTTGTTGGTGGACGTGGCGGATGCAGGAGGGTGTGACGTGGCACGTGGGGCTGGTTGGTGGACGTGGCGGACAAGGAGGGTGTGACGTGGCGGAAGGTGAGGGTTGGGGATGACGTGGCGGATGCAGGTGGGTGTGACGTGGCGGAAGGTGAGGGTTGGTGATGACGTGGCGGTTAGAAATGGTACACGTGACCACTGCGCATGACGAAGCGAGGCGTGTCAGGTGGGTGGGGGGTGACGTGGCTTGTGGTAGGGGGGTGTGACGTGGCAAGTGGGCCGGGTTGTTGGTGGACGTGTCGGATGGCGCAGGGTGTGACGTGGCAAGTTCAAACAGTGTTGCTAGTCACCATCCCATGGTCATGCGGCCACCCTCATAACTGCTGGTTTCTCTCTTCCATGTCGTGTTGTATACCTTACACCCCTGCGCAGAACAAAGCCTACTTAGTGTGCTCTCAGCTCATGTTTCTGAACCCGCCGGAGAAAATACAGTACTACCCTGCACCGGAGGAAGTGTTCGAAGCGTTCTCTGTCCACTTGTCTGCAGAAGGGCTCGAGGCAATGAAGCTGCTGTGGTTGCACAATGACAAGTCAACCATGGGAGTCTTCAACCACCAGCTGTCCTCAACAAGGTCAACTATCAACTCCACCCTCAGGCCAGCAGCATACACCGGCATGGGCCTTGCCGATTACAGCCATCTCGTGGATAGCCTGCCCACTGAGCTACACCCAACGACCTGGTTCGACGACGATCAACTCCTAGCCGAGTACAGAGATGGTATGTGCAGTGCAACTCGAAAACACAATATGCCCTACCATATGCCCCTTGGCAGCTACATATCACCGTGCGATGTGGCTCACCCTGACTCTCATCCCCCCATTTGATTTCTCTACAAAACCCTTTCCAACCCATACCCTCCCTGCCAAAAAGCAGAACAGTGGGCCCTCAACTGGCACTTTGACAAGGCCACCGGGACACCCTTCAGCAACCCCTTGTTCGCTTATGCGTTCAAGCTCTCCTTCAAGAGGGGCGGGGCGGTGTTCACCAAGTTCAAGAGCCGCATGGTGGCATGGGGCCTGTTTTCGGTAAGGATGTAGATATGTGTTTGTACCCCCATGCCTCATCCCCTTAACCCCTTGCCTGTACTTCAGCTAAAACCCTGGTCGATTAGGCCTTTGCAGTTACGTAGATAGTGACGACTGCATCACCGCTTTCAGTTGCCTCATTTACCCGTAACCTACCCTCCTCATAAACCATCCACCCAACCCTACACCACATTGCAGATCGAATGGCCCCTTCTGCAGGATAAGCGTCGCAAGCGAATCAGTAGCCAGCCGGAGCAGAACAGGCCAGACTACCAGGAGTGGTGCGAAAAGGTCAAACAGATGATCCATTTTGCTGTCGTGGAGCGGAGGATCCCCCACGATCCGGCTATGGGTGCGTTCGTCTTTCCGAACAAGTTCCTCATCGACGACGGCGACCTTGGAGATGTCGTCCCTGCCCACCGGGCGCTTTCAAGGCCCGCCAGTGCGTAGGCTATTTGACCTGGTGCTAAGACTGCTTGTTGCTAGAATGCTGAATAATGGTTCTTGTAAACCGCAATAATAAATGCAATTTTGAAATCCTCAATATCCAAAATGAACAAAAACAGAATTTAGTTTTGAATAATTTGGTCACGAATTTGCAACAAAACGGATTGCGCCCGAATGTCATCCGGAAAAGCTCGCGTGCCAAATTGGAACTTGAACTGAGCCAAACCTTGTCGCGAGATGTGTCTCGGAGCTCCTATCAAATGACTCCAACCGTCGGTCCAAATTGGCTCCGGATTTTTTTACGCGAAGACAATCGAAATCAAAATTCGTCCAAACTTGGCATAGGGTTTTTGTGATGTTTGTGTGCGTGTCCCTTTTTCTTTTGGTGTGTATGCGTGTATGCATGCCCTATGATTATAACGAGCCTTGCTGTAGTATGGCAGGGGAGTGTTAGAGGGCCGTACGACAGCAAGGGCCCTCAACGACCTGGCAAGAGAACTGCGCCAAGAATGGTGCTGAAGACAGCAACGCAGAAAATGCGCTGATGTCGCGCGACTATTGCAGTGCCAACGAATTCCGTACTGGGGTGCTCCTGGTCTAGGGAAGTCGTGAGCACGATTCTTGGAAAGCGTGCCACTTCCTAGCAAGTCAGTGGGCGTCATATATGGTGTTGTTGAGTTGGAGTTGGTGTTGGCTGGGGTGGCGTGTGAAAGGCCATTTCACTGCTGAGTTGGGTTGGAAATTGAGCGTGGCGCATTCACCCACCCGCACACCACTTTCGTGGGGTTGGGTTACACCGAAGCGCCACGCAACCTTTTGTGAACTCTCGCCTGCCTATATGAACTTTGTGTGTTTGCTTTTGTATTTATCAATGATATTACAGTTCTACTTGGTTTCTTCCTTAGTCGTTTGAACACGAGCACAACCAAAACTCTACCGAGTTGGTGGCGCAACACCGTTCTCATAGCAGAAACTCTCTCGCTATCGCTACGATCTCTATAATATTCCTTCACAAGGAACTTTGTGCTTGGTTTTGTTTGGAATTTGTGAGTGTGTGTGAATGTTTTTTTTGTTTAAGCAAATATCTGAAAGAACTTCTCTGCCCAAGAGCTTTCCGACGAACCAAGAATCGTCGCGATCGGAGCACGGATGAGAAAGATATGAACGGTTAGAGTTTGTGTGCTTTTGATATATTCTTGCGACGACTTTGGGAGTTTGTAGAGTGAATCTATGTGGGGCATAGACCACTGGGAGTTTGGAAATTCGTCACCTTTACTTTTAGTTGTTGCCAAATGGTTGGGAGAAGCCAAACCAGGCTGGCAAGTGCGGCCAAGTTGGGTGAGGTGGATTGCATGGGTTGGGAAAGTTACATTAGTAAAAGTGGGGTTCCTACACGGAGGATATATGTTGGATGCACGTCATTCTGAGTGCATGTCATCCTAACGTCCTGCCAAGTGCTCGTGCTATTCATGCGTGCATTGTTTGCATGAGCATATGTCATTGTGCATGGCTGTTGGATATTATCATCTCTGTGTTTTTCTCCAAGTTTAAATGCTTGATCATGCAGGAGAAATCCAGAGCTTTCCAACGATACCAAGATCACCTTATTCCGACCAAGATCACCAAAGTTACAAGATTTCCAAGACTTGGATTTCTTATTACCTTTTGGGGTTATATCTTATTTGGGTGATTACTTGGGACAAGACTATAAAGGAATCTTTGGTTAGGTGGTTAGGAAAGGCAACCTTGACTTTTGAATTGGGGTGGCTAGAAGTTTCTAGCATGGGACACCTAGGCAAATTCCAACTAGATTGGATTTTGCATGTGACACCTCAAGGACCTCATGATGAGGGTTGCATCCTTGCTGCTAGGAAGGTTCCTACCATCCTTCCCTAGCTCTTGGAGAACCCCTTCTCTCTCATGGTTCTCTTGGAGTCCCCAACTCCAACTTTCTATGCCTACATGCTTGTACTCCCTCTACCATTCTAGTCATGCGGCTGCTGGACGTTTTTACTTGGTTTTCACTCTCTAGACCATCTTAACGACTGATTCAACTTGGAGATGGTAGCTGAGCCTAAAGCGCACAATCCTACTGAGCGGATTTGCGTTTAGTTGAGTAATAAGTTCGTCGTAAGCTCTCAAAGTGACGGATCCTGAACAACAAGTGGTATCAGAGCGGGTAGTCGACTTTGAGACAACGAATCGTCGTGAATTCTCGATCAATGTTGACGAGTGAGACATTTTCTAGTAGCTCTTCTTGCGACCTTTCGATTGGTGGTCAAACCGCGTTGTAATTCAAAATATACAGTCCGCGACGGCGATTTTCGTAGAATCAAAATTTCTGGCAGAATTCTCTCCAAACGATTTATCAAGTTTCCACCGTTCATAAGGCCTCAATATGGTTGGTACGAACTCCGGAGGTGCTAGTGGCGAGATGGATAGAAGTAGAGAGGCTGAAGAGCAAGGGGGAGTTGCTGGTGGAGGAGTGGGGACTCACCAACCAGCCAACCCTATGCTACCCTCAACTTCTACACCATCTCCTACAATCGTGGATCATGTGAAGGCTTTCTCTATTGAGAAATTCATGGGGGAGGACTACGAGCACTGGAGCTTCCGCATGAGGCTGATGTACACCCAATACAAGCTATTGGATCTGGTGGAGGGGAAGGAGAAGATGCCGGAGGCCGCGGATCTGAAAGGAGCGTGGATGAAGCGATCGTTCGACGCGTACATGCTCATGGTGCAAGCGGTTGGCGGGCGACAACTTGACCACATCAAGGACCTCTTGGGTGATCCAGAGTGTGGCCCCAAGGCTTGGAGGAAGCTTCTGGATGTGCACTCACCGACACATGCTACCGGCATCGTGCTACTCGCGTGGCGGCTGCGCGACATCAAGTTCGTTGATGGAGAGCCGATGCAACCGGTGTTGGATGAGATGCGGGACATCTTCACGAAGCTACAAGGCGGCGGTGTGGTGTACCCGGAGCTCGTGCAATGCGTGGAGATCGTGATACGGCTGCCGGAGTCGTGGTCTGCCCTTGCGATCAACCTCAACTCTCAACAGCCCCAGTGGAGCATGGATTACATTCGCGCGCGCATCCTAGAGGAGGACTTGCGGCGGCGGAGTCTGGAGCGCTTGGAGGAGGGGGCTGGCTATGGATTTGGAGGTGGAAAGAGTGGCTTCAAGAAGAAGTGGAAGGGCAAAAACAAGGACAACCCTAAGGAGGATGGCGGCAGGGGTCAAGGGGAGGTGTGCTTCTACTGCAAGAAGCGCGGGCATCGTTGGCGGAAGTGCTACCAACGACCCAAGGATTGGACCCCGCCTTCATCAAGCAACCAGCGTGGTGGCACGAGGAGTGGGGGAGTCATGGGAGCTAGTGGAGAGGAGAAGGATGAGGAGAAAGGCGGCAAATCTGAGGAGCGGAAGGCCGGGTTCTTCTTCTTCGTGAACGAAGGCGCAACCAACCTCGCTATGGCTGCCAAGGTTCTCCTACACCCCCTCACCCATTGGGTGATTGACTCGGGAAGCTCCTGGCATATGACTCCTCGTGCGGACCTACTCGATGAGATTTAGCCCGCACCCATCTCTACAGTCACATCCGCTACGGGCGCTAAGGCCAAGGTCATGGGCATGGGTTGCGCCAAGTTCATGGGAGCGGATGGAGAGCTCGTGGGGCTAAAGAACGTGCTGTGGGTGCCAGACTTGTGCGCGAACCTGATTTCGCTTGGGAGATGCGGGTGTGAACACCAAGACGATTGGCTCGGAGCGCTATCGTGCCTACAACGATGAGCGGCTGATTTGGGACCTGCAGTGGAAAGTGGATGTCCACAAGCGGATGTGGCAGATCCCGGTCCTCCCTTGGCGGAAATTGGGCAAGGCGGCAGCGGCGGCATCTATGGAGGAGAGCGTCACCGAGGAGGAGCAGCAAGGTGTGCAAGGAGAGGAGCTGATTGGAGGAAGCGCGGCGGTGAAGGCGTCGGCCACCTCGGGCCAAGCGGATTGGGAGACTTGGCATCGGCGACTCGCACACGTGGCTGTTTCTACACTGGAGGTGATGCATAAGGAGAAGTGCGTGCATGGGCTGCAACTGCAAGGAGATGGCGCTCACTATGGCAGCTGCGAGGCGTGCATGCAAAACAAGTTTGCGCGGTTCCCGTTTCCACGTGTGGAGGGATCAGCTAAGGCGCCACTGGAGGTGGTGCACATGGACCTGGTGGGTCCTATGAGGACTGAGGGGACTGGGGGAGTGCTGTACTTCCTCACCATGGTGGACGAATGGAGCCGTTTCACGTGGGCACGTCCCTTGTCCAAGAAGAGCGATGCTGCAGTGGCGATCAAGGAGGATTGGTTGCCGATGGTGGAGCGGCAAGCGATGCGGTTGGTGAAGGTGCTGAGGAGCGATCGTGGTGGGGAGTTCCTTCGAGCGGAATTCACCAAGTTTCTCAAGAGGAACGGCATCTGACACCAGCTGACCTGCCCAGGAACACCGCAGCAGAACGGCATTGCTGAGCGTGCCAACCGGACCATTGGCGAGGCGGCTAAGACCTTGTTGGGGGCTGCGGGGATGCCCTACAAGTTCTGGCCTGATGTCGTTCGCCATGTCATCACGGTCAAGAACAGGGTCTTGACTCATGTTGGCGACAAGCATTGGGTGCCGTACGAGCGTTGGCTTGGGAAGAAGCCATCCATTTACATGCTGTTGGTGTGAGGCTGCATGGGGCTTGTGATGGTGCCTAAGGAGCAGAGGCACAAGCTGGAAGTTGCTGCTGTGTGGGCTGTCCATCTGGGGATGGCTCCTGACTCGAAGGGGTGGCTGATGTGGGACCCCAAGAGCAAGAAGACGCTGGTCAATCGTGACGTCAAGTTTGTGGAGGACGTCATGTACAAGGACTGGCAGCAGCAGCAGCAGGTGCAGATTGGCTTGCGTTTGCAGGAGATTGAGCGGTCTGCAGTGGAGGAGGTTCAGCTGCACCTTGAGGATCTCCCTGGGTCAGAGCTGACCAGTGACCACAGTGGCGGTGGTGAGCAGCAAGGTGCTGGCCCTGCTGCGGAGGAGGGGTTGGAGGATGAGTCGGCACGTGTGGACTCACCATCTCAGCCCGAGCCTGCTGCAACCGCCAAGGTCACCAAGAGGAGTGTGCATAGAGGAGCTTCACCACATGGGCAGCAGATTGCAACCCGCGAGAAGAGAGTGGCAGCAGCACCCTCAAGGCTGAAGTATAGCCGTTTGGGAGGACCCAAGCAAGGTGTCGTGGCGGTTCAGGCGGATGAGGGAGAGGATGAGGAGATGGCGTTCTGTTTCTTCACACCTCTGCCTGGAGAACCAGCCACATTGGAGGAGGCACTGAGTGGACCCCAAAAGGAGGAGTGGAAGGCTGCCATGGATGCGGAGTTCAACAGTCTCATTGAGAATGGGACTTGGGAGCTTGTTGAGTTACCCGAGGGGCGACGGCCGATCAGCAGCAAGTGGGTCTTCAAGGTGAAGAGTGGTGTTGATGGTGCGTTGGAGCGGTTCAAGAGCCGTTTGGTCGCCAAGGGGTTTCAACAGAAAGAGAAGGTCGACTTTGGGGAGATCTTCGCTCCCGTTGCCAAGCCAGTGACACTGAGGACTTTGATGGCTGGCGCAGCTGTGAAGGGATGGCACGTGAAGCAGATGGATATCACCACTGCGTTCCTCAATGGAGTACTGCTGGAGGATATCTACATGGCGCAGCCCGACGGCTATGGGGATGGGACCAGCCGGGTGTGCAAGCTTAAGAAGGCCATCTATGGCCTTAAGCAAGCGCCCAGGTGTTGGTACGAGAAGCTGGAGGAGGTGCTGCTGGGTGGAGGCTTCAAGACGTCCCAGGCGGATCACAGCTTGTTTCTCCTTGGAGAGGGGGAGCAGCTGCTCTTGCTGCTGGTGTATGTCGACGACATACTGCTGTTCTCACCTTCCATGGAGCAGATTGAGAGGACACAGAAGCTGCTGATGGACAACTTCAAGTGCAAGTTGCTGGGGGATGTCCACTATTACTTGGGGCTGCTGTGCATACGCGACCTGATGCTTCATTCGGACTGGGGCAGCTGGCCAGAGTTGTGCAGCGGCCCACTGAGGAGCACTTAGAGGTGGCAAAGCGCTTGGTGCGCTACCTCGGATCAACGGCATCTGCTGGTGTTCAGTTTTCAGCTGGCGGCCAATTGAAACAGATTGGAGCAGATGGGGTCACGCCTGGAACCTTGAAGCTGTCGTGCTTCACCGATGCCACATGGGCCTCAGAGGATGAGGATCAATCATCAGTTGGTGGCTTTGAGTGCATGGTCGGAGGTGGACCAGTGAGCTGGAGGTCCAAGAAGCAGAGTGAGATTGCTCAGTCTTCCGCAGAGGCAGAGTACATGGCGATGTACCATGCCATCAAGGAGATTGTGCTCCTGAGGAAGCTGCTAGAGGACATGGGAGCTGAACAGGAGGGACCTACACCACTTTTCTCCGACAGCGAGGCTGCTATTGGCATGGCCAATAATCCTATCCTGAATGGGCTGAACAAGCACATGAAGATTAAGTGGCACTGGATGAGGCAGATGGTGAAAGAGGGAGCTGTTGAGCTTCACCATGTGAAGGTTACCAAGCAGGCGGCAGATTTTCTCACCAAGAGACTTCCCGAGAGCGCACATTGGAAGTGTGCTAAGATGTGTGGCATGGCATTGCACTAGTGTGGGCAGCAGTGTCATGAGTGCATGTGTGATTGTGTGCATGAGAGTTTACATTTGTGTGAGTGTGTGTGCATGCAGTCCGTTAGTCTAAGGGGGCGTTTGTTGGATGCACGTCATTCTGAGTGCATGTCATCCTAACGTCCTGCCGAGTGCTTGTGCTATTCATGCGTGCATTGTTTGCATGAGCATATGTCATTGTGCATGGCTGTTGGATATTATCGTCTCTGTGTTTCTCTCCAAGTTTAAATGCTTGATCATGCAGGAGAAATCCAGAGCTTTCCAACGATACCAAGATCGCCTTATTCCGACCAAGATCGCCCAAGTTACAAGATTTCCAAGACTTGGATTTCTTATTACCTTTTGGGGTTATATCTAATTTGGGTGATTACTTGGGACATGACTATAAAGGGATCTTTGGTTAAGTGGTTAGGGAAGGCAACCTTGACTTTTGAATTGGGGTGGCTAAAAGTTTCTAGCATGGGACACCTAGGCAAAATCCAACTAGATTGGATTTTGCATGTGACACCTCAAGGACCTCATGATGAGGGTTGCATCCTTGCTGCTAGGAAGGTTCCTACCATCCTTCCCTAGCTCTTGGAGAACCCCTTCTCTCTCATGGTTCTCTTGGAGTCCCCAACTCCAACTTTCTATGCCTACATGCTTGTACTCCCTCTACCATTCTAGTCATGCGGCTGCTGGACGTTTTTACTTGGTTCTCACTCTCTAGATCATCTTAACGACTGATTCAACTTGGAGATGGTAGCCAAGCCTAAGGCGCACAATCCTACTGAGCGGATTTGCGTTTAGTTGAGTAATAAGTTCGTCGTAAGCTCTCAAAGTGACGGATCCTGAACAACAATATATTGTGTGCTAGGGTTTGCTTGGTTAGGGACTCCCTGGGGAAATTCCCTCTCATCATCCTTATTGCGGAGATACACTCTACACCGGGAGCTGGACCACGGGGGAAGGCACGGGTTGTGTGAGTGATCGTAGCGTTCCTAGTGTTTTGCTCGTATTCTCTCTACGCGCACAATCACGGGAAGAATTGGCAAGAGTTTCACTAACAAGAGTTCACAACAATGATTGAACAAGCAATGGCAAGAATGACTACATTAGGAACCTATTAACCCTACATACAAGCTGGTCGACCGCCAGCACAACAAGGTCGACATCTGCCAGCGTTGCGTAGAGGCACCGCGCCAGCGCTGCAGAGTTGCGATCTGCCAACAGAGCAAGTCGGCGGCTCGCCAATGCTGCACTAAGGCGGTTTGCCAACGCTGCAGCAGAGCGGTCTGCCAGCGTTGCACCGGCAGACGACAATAGCGCAGGTGCACACCCACTTCGCAGGTGCATGTCGACGGTCGAGCATGTTCTCTACCGTCGTGCAAGCGCCTGGTCGGCCATGTGCCGACAGTTGCGTTCGAAGCTCCACGTCGACCTCGGGATACCAGCCCGAGGTCGCCTTCACCATTACAACCCTGAGCATCGCGTGTGTCTGTAGAAACTTGTCAAAGAGGTTACTTGGTTGACCGGGTACCAACATCCTGCGCCCTGGTCAACGACCTCCTTCGTCAACCACTACTCCATCGAGGATCAACATGGTCGACGAACCCCTCTGTCGACCACCTCAGTTAGCTGCTGTTGTCGAACTCACACCTTCGACAGACGCTCACAAGTCCCGCGCATGTCGACGAATGGCTTCGTGGACCACACCCAAGGCTGGTCGACGATCCCCTTCGTCGGCCACTCTAGACAAAATCTGCCGCCGGCTTCCTGTCGTCGGCAGCTTCGCAACAGACTACTGCAGGTCAACCAACTCCGTCGACCTGCACGCCTCGACCTCTGCGGATGGTCAGTCGCACCTCCCGCGCACCCGACCACTACGTCGGCTTCGCCCAAGCGAGGGTGGGGCCAACACACTATTCGTGTCAACACTCCCCTACCGCACTCACGCTTGTGCACCCAACCCGCATGGCAGACCTACACGGAGAAAACTCATCATTGGCGTGCACCCAACACACAGCACGCCATCACCTCACCAGCCATGCAGAAAGGCATGGCCCCTACTGCTGCGCGTCATCATCGCCGGCGCCGACGTCGACGAGGCGCACCTGGCCGATCGCAACGGAGCACCGGTTGAAGGCCGGAAAGTGCAGCGCCTTCATTAGGAAGTCGGCCGGCTGCTCGGAACGGGGGAAGGAGATGAGGGCGGGCAGAACGGCGTCCGCCTGCCGCCGAGTTTGGCGCGAAACGGCGCGCAACAGCTGGAGGGGGGGGAGTGGGGGGAGTGGGGGGAGAGGGGTTCGGGGGGGAGGGAGAGGGGAATGAGGTGAGGGCGGGAAGGACGTGTCCGCCTGGCGCCTGGGTGACACAACAAGGAGCGCAGAAGCTGTGGAGGGGGGGTTGGGTGGGGGAGTAAGGGGGAGTGGGGGAGGGACGGGGGAAGGAGGTGAGGACGACTTCCGCCTGGCGCCGGGTGTGGCGCGAAACGGCGCGCAGCAGCTGGGGAGGGCGGACGGGGAGAAACTATTATGAGAGTTGCGGGAATATGCTATGCTATCGGTCCGATTCCCCCCCGGATGGAAGGGCAAGTTCGGTAGAAGCTGGTTAGGGTTTGATGGGAAGGAGGACCGGCGGGAAATGGAGGACGAGGAGAATGGTTCAGAAACGGGAGGGAAAGAAGAAGATTAAGAGCTGAAAAATCCTGTCGCTTACACACTGGATAATAATGCATCAATATTTGAGTCTACCAACACACTTGAGACGTCTCCAAACGCCTCAAGTCACACTCTTTCATTGAAAGTTTTTATACGATTTTAGTATTTCCATTAGAAACCTTCTTACCTCTGGTAACGAAGCGTTGGCATCGCGTACGAGCTCTTCATGGCTGCTTCCGTCCCGTCTCAAATCGGAAATACTTTTTGCTATTGGATCTTCTATCATTTCGCTAGTAGCGGCAGCCGAAATTCTAATCTCCTGACCGCTCTCTGCTTCTTCCCCCTCCATTACAGGAGACGTTCCTGACCGTTGGATTTCCAGAGCCTGATCCCCGCCGTCCCCGCCGCGATCCGAGGCGAACGAGGTGTTACACGAGGCGAAACGACAGCTGCTGATGTTGTGGTCGTCTAGGGTCATGGTTACGCTGGCGACGGCGACATCGACGACGTTCGCGACGTTAGCGTCATAAGCGATAGCGACGACAGTTGTTGATGTTGCGGCCGTCTCGCGACGCGCTCGTGCCCTTCGTGGGCTCGACAATAAGGGCTTCTAATCCGTGCTATAACGGGGACATAAAGCTATTCCTCATAGGGGGGGTGCGTAGTGATAGTTACTGGTAATGCCGCGGGCGTTTTGGGAAATGCTCACGGTGGCGACATTAACGAACAGCGGCGACAGCGGTAACTTGGACGAAAGGCGGCAGAAGAAGCAGGAGCGAAGGTCGTTACAGCAACAGGTCGTTCGGACTGAATAGGCATCCCTGAGCTGCTGTCTAGTAGCGTCAGGTAACGGACTAAGGGCATTGAACCTGGAACTGTGAACGCAAGCAGTGGTAGACTGATGACACTTGACACTAACGAAAGCAGATTGCGAACGAGAAAGGGCTAACAAGCAGGTAGAGGGAAACTTGTCAGATTTAGGTTATATGGCGGTAGTCCCCTACACACGGGTATCTGCATGCTACGCTCCATACTTGAAAACCAGGCGTCTCGGTGAGTCTTAGCGATTATATTGTCGTTAATATTAAAATAACAAACTCCGACAAATGGGTATGTAATCCTAACTCACGCTGTGCACGCACATTCTCCCACAATGCTTCAACTCCGTTATCTCGCAGCGCATTTCTACCTCACGCTATTGCACAACTCCGCTGGTTAGGTCAAGGTCACGACATGTCACTTTTCTGGTGTGTTTTTTTGCTATGCCACTTTTCTGCACAACTGAACTGACAAGCAAGCTGACAGGCGAACCACACTATTCTGACGCATCTGATAAGTTCACCCTCACCCTGATTACTACGGTTACGTGAGTTGTGTATCGGTTGAAGAGAGTAACATACAGGTAAAAAACGGTTTGTACGAGCTTTAGCAAAGTGGAACCACTGCTGATATGGCAATATGGCGCGAAACCAATATCTGGGAGATAGGAGAGGGAGATGAGACAGGCTAAGAGATGATGAAACGAGGCGCGGAACTTCCTGTGTGCCCTTTTGCTGTGTTTGTTTCCGCCAAGGCTCCCCTTGTTCAAGTGAAACTTGCGCCTGCTCTGCGCCCCGCTGGTTTGTTCCGCGCGACATCAAAGTGGTTGCGCGCGTAACGGCTTCGCTGGCAGGATGCACTTGCTGCGGCGTTGATCGAGGGGCTTCTGTAGAACAAGTGGGCCTGTGGGATGACATGGACGGACTTGGCTTGACTCCGCAAAAGCTCATTTTTCGCCCAAAACTGTAAACGAATTTGGCAAATCAGTTAAAATTGCAAGCATAATTATGTGGTAAAGGCATAAATGTGAGTGGAAATGCAGTATAGAAACTGTGACTAAAGATGGTTTATACCAATGAAAGCTTACTCAAAATGGGGCAAGGGACAGTCCCCAGTGGCGTCAATCTGGGAGAATATAGTACAAAATGTTGGGTGGAAGACAGCTTTGGCTTGTCGAATAGACCGCCTTATGGCCACTTGAGGAAGAAGCCTTTGTTTGGAACGCCTTGATGCTAGTATCATTTTTTCAGATTGGATCATTGGACAGCCTTCGGCAGTTCTGTACTTTAGGGAAAAATCAAGAACTTTCAGATGCTCCAAGTGCTATACATCCTACTTATCTAACAGCAGCTACACTTTCTGCCTCATTCACGCCTCGTGGCTATATCCATTCGTGCATCACAGACCTATCCATTCACTGGTCGTCAAGGGCAGAAACGCCAGGAAGTACCTTACCCTCCACCAGATCCAACCCCGCGGTGTCACCTGCCGAGACATGGGTCATCTTGTTAGCCAATCCTGCTTGTTCCACTGCTGCCACCGTGTCACGGCCTAGGACGATGGTCGTGGCACCCTTTTCCGTCATATCTGCGAGCTTAGAAATAATGGCCTGCGATGGAACAGAGTACCGTAATAAGAGCAGGGATAAGGCGTGGTGGAGTGACAATGAGAAGAGGACTCAGGGTTCGATGGTGGTCCTGGATCAACATTAACCACATTTTCCAACAGCAAGTCAACATGGTTCCATGACTCACATTGGTTCCGGCCGCAAATTTCGGAAATTCGTTGACACCCATGGTGCCGTTCCAGAATATGGTATTTGCATCAGCGAGCTTATAAGAAAACGACTTGATAGTGTCATCTCCGAGGTCCAGACCCATCCAGCCGTCCTGAATGGCTTTTATTGGCACCATCTGACGACGAGAACGGGAGGAGAGGGAGGAGCGACACACGCTTGAAGCAATTAGGCTGTATAGGCTTGCTCTGCAACGAATCGGAACCAGCAAAGACGCCGTGAGGGATGTTTTCCAGACCAATCCAGCCGTCTGGTATGGTACCTGCGCTGCGCTTAAACCTCCGATAGCAGTAGCCGCAGCAGCGGGAGAAGCGGGCTTAGCAGGATCAGCAGAATAAGTGGAAGCAGCAAAGGAAGCACCAGCAGCACGTCCTAATTCCCTTCCACCCTTCCAACCTCCTCACAGCACATTCTCAGACCCCGCCTATCACCCTAATGCTATATTCCGAGCCATGGTAGCCTCACCTGGGTGTTGGATTGGAATTGGCGTCGAATTTATCGGCGATATTGACGTCAGTGGGCAAGACCACCTGCACGCCCTTGGCTCACGCCTTCTCCATGAAACTGGCCGCCAGGCCAATCTGGGACCTCGAAAGTAGCCTCTCTCACCTGGGTGTTGGCATTGGCGTCGAATTTATCGGCGATATTGACGTCTGTGGGCAAGACCACCTCCACGCCCTTTGCCTTCGCCTTCTCAAGGAAACTGGCCGCCAGGCCAATCTGAGACTCCTCGCAGGTCGAGCTTCCAATCGATAAGCCCTGCGCCTTGTAGAATGTAAAGATCAAGCCGCCGCCCAGCAGAATGACATCGCATCTGGAAGGGGGATTTGAGAGTTGGGGAAGGTGGTGGGTAGGTTGGTGGACAAGAGCTGAAAACAGGTGAAGGAATTCAGAAACCGGAAGCATCAGGTTGACTTGACACCCTTGGTCAGCAATGAACGGTTAACATACTTGCCAAGAAGCTACCCCAGCAAGAAATGCTTGAGGGTAAACTTGGATCTACCCACGACGGTCATCATCGAACCTTAGAAAGCAATACACGGAATCATCTCAAGGCGATCAGAGACGGTCAACGTACAAGAAGACTCTCCAGCAAGGTAATCTTGGAGGAAAGCCTAGATCCACCCACGAGTGCCATCATCGGACGCTGGGGCTCAGAGATTGTTCCAACCAAGTAATCCAGCTCCTGAACAAGACAATAATGAGTACACGGATCAGGGGAGTGGTGGTTATGATGAGAGTGAGAAAAAACAGCATGATAATTAAGTTAATGTGTTTCCAACAATTAAACTCACCATTTGAGCGAGGAACGACATGAAAGCTTACCTTGGCCAGCGCGAGTCCAGCAACGGACTTGGTATACTTGGTCACGGAGACCGTGGACGCGTGTTCACTGCTCGCCAGTCTCAACGCTTCGTCATAGAGACCCGCGTTCGCCGCGAGCTGCTGCGCGAAACCGGCGTCGTTCGTCGTCTCCCCGGCATGGAAGAGCAGGTTCTCGAGCAGCAGCACCTCGCCGTCTGCGAGGTTCGCGACGGCATTGGTAACAACCTCGCCGATGCAGTCGTCGGCCTTCTTCACCTGCGCATGTGACGCGCACATGCGGCGAACAAGAAGTTGCTCATTCGGTTTACAACCAGGGTAGTGGAAACAAGATGACTAAAGCGTCAGCTCATCTGCAAGTGACGGCGCGCAAAAAAATCATAGAATGACATATCAAGTTAGTAGTAATAACGTCAAGAACCAGCGGAAATGCACGGTTGCGATGTTATGGAATGCACCAGCGGAACTCTGTGCACGAAAAGTGAGGAAATATAGCAAGACTATCCGAGTAGTCTTAAGACTCACTTCCTGACCGAGAAGCTCCAAGAGGCGAGGAGCGATAAGTGCGACACTGAGGTTCTCGGACTTCTGGTTCTGAACAAAGAATGTATGAATGATGATGAATCATGGGAGAACGAACGAGGATGAACCATGGGAGAATGAACGAGGATGAATTATGAAAGAATGAACGAGGATAAATATTATAATTTGTAAAAGTGTAACACTTTTTCAAATTTCGTGTTGTGAAAGCGAGGGCGTGGCCAGCAAAGCAAAGGTAGCGGCTCGACGCTACTCACCCCTCTTTTGCCTACAAAAGAGGAACGTGATTCCAGTAGCTCCACCCACGTTCTTCATTTCCATTTTCTAGTTTTACTTTCTAGTTCTCGTTCATCCTGGCGAAGACGCAATCTCTCCCGCGGTTCAAGTCCCCGTCGACCCTTCTTACCGACATTCTCCAACACAACCTGGCGAACATGGCTCCCGCCAACACTACCCCGAATAACGCTGCGGACAACGCGAACGCGCCCGGGGCACCCGACCGCCGCGGAAAACGCCCTGCTGAAGATAATTTCGGCGAGGGCACTTCAGGCGTCGAAGTGCTGCTCGGGAGCAACTCCCGAGCCCCCTCTGAAGAAGCACGCGCGACTGTTTCACAGTCGCGCGTGCCTCCTGCTGACGAGCGTGTGGCTGCCAGGCAGCCGCGCGCTCCGGTCAAGTCAACGCCGGCTGACGCGGACGGCGACGCTGGTCAACCGGGGCCCACTCTGCAGAAGCGACAGAAGGCAGCGACCCCAGTAGAAGCCGCCCCAGTTACAGTAGCAACCCCCTCGCGTCCCTCACTGCGCAGCAGATGCAGGCACTGCTCTCGATGTTACAACAGCACGCCCCAGTTACAATCGCAACTTCCTCCGACTATATTTCAGCACCTGCAAAAATCGAAAATCAGAAAGAAGTCACTGCTCCCCGCGCAAACAAGGCTGCTCGCGTCAACGATACCACTGTCGCACCTCTCCCCGCTCCCGTACCGGCACCGATCGCCGCTCAAGACGACAGCGACGACTCAGAGAACGACGATGGTGAGGCCCCCAACAACATTACCCGTCGTCGTATTATCGCACCCGCACCTTCTCTTCCACCCCTCAGCCCCACACCCGCACCCACCACCTTCATGCGCAAAGGCGTGCGCAATCAGGCGGAGGTTTTCTCTGCTATCCAGGCACACCTGAAGCACGTCAATTTCAAGCTCCAGCACGGCGATGTCGAAAGCGCCCTCGCCAATGTCGCGGAAATCGAATCGCTCATCCACAAGCGCTTCGAAGTCCTCTTGGTAGCGGACGAGGCGGGGTTTGAGGCTGCCGATCGCTTTCAGCTGTACCAGTCCAAGAGTGTGTTAACCTCACGCTCATACAAGCTTGCAATTGCGGATGTGGCGGCTCTCAAGCGTGCACGCGCCGGCTACACTCGTGGTAATCGCATGCCTACCCGAGAGGGCGAAACGGAAGGCAAGGGTATGCCATCCGCAAGCTGCCACGAACCCCGCTTCAAAGGGGTGTGCTTCCGCTGCGGCCAGCCCGGCCATATGGCCAATGCTTGCCCTATGGGAGGGCGAGGCGCTCAAGGCCCCTCACCAGTCGTGTGAGGAGGCACACGAGGCGGCGCCCCTTGCCACTATGCCGGGGGGCGTAGGTGGGAGCACCGAGGGTGCGTGGCTGGTAGCTAGCATGGGGTATGGGCTGAAGGCCTTAGAAATCCCTAGCCATAAGGGCGGATATGGGGGTAGTACATGCTATGTACCCATGTGTGGAGTAAAGTAATGAATTTCTCTTGTTTTAATTCAAAAAAAAAAAAAAAACAAAGAGTGAGAAAGAAGGCAAGTGGAACCAAGGCAGCCACCTTGCAGCACGAGCAGCCCCCTGACTAGAAGGGAAGAGTAAGGAGGAAAGAGGCAGAAACTGAGATAGGAAAGAACACGTGAGAATAAGGGGCAGAGATTGAGAAGAAGAGCAAACGGGAGAAAGCGGAAGAGAGAGGGAGAGAGAGCGAGAGAAAGAGAAGGAGAGGGAGAGCGAGGGAGGGAGAGAGAGAGGTAGAGAGAGAGAGAGAGAGAGAGAGAGAGAGAGAGAGAGAGAGAGAGAGGGAGAGAGAGAGAGGGAGAGAGGGTGAGAACGAGGGAGAGAAGGAGGGCGACGGAAGGAGGCCTCACGAACCAAGAGGCTCGGGAATTCAAAAAAAAACAAAAAACAAAAAAACAAAAAAAGACCCTCAACCCCCCAAGAGGCCCGCATAAGGATGCGAGGCAGCCCGTTAGAGACTTCAAAAAAAAAAAAAAAAAAAAAAAAAGAGAGAGAGAGAGAGAGGGAGAGAGAGAGAGAGAGAGAGAGAGAGAGAGAGAGAGAGAGAGAGAGAGAGAGAGAGAGAGAGAGAGAGCGAGAGAGAGAGAGGGAGAGATAGAGAGAGAGAGCAAGAGAGAGGGAAAGATAGAGAGAGAGAGCAAGAGAGAGAAAGTGAGTGAGAGAGAGAGAGAGAGAGAGAGAGAGAGAGAGAGAGAGAGAGAGAAAGAGATGGGAGAATGTGGAAAGGAGAAGGACTGGAGGAAGTATGGTACACGGAGATCTTGAAGGCATAGCACCGAGTATGTATAAGCCCCCAGGCTGGCCTTATGACCAAAGGCTAATCACCCAATACACCACACCCGGTTGCCCCCACGTGCAGTGGCGGACGACAAGTGGCGAGCGGCGGAATGGGACCCATACGAGAACGCGGTCACAGACGACACGGTGAAGGTCATGCGCAACCGACTGCGTAACCAACTGCACTGGTGGATATCGTGGTGCGGCAGCAGTTTTATTATCTCGATCATTGCCAGGGGATATTGGCTGCCTTGGAAAACTACAGAACCGCCACCCTTCGAAACAACAAACCACGCGGGTGTTCACGCACACACCACGTTCACTCGTGAGGCCATTCGCGACTTAATTACGTCGGGCGCGGCCACAAAGGTATCCTCGCGGACTGCGCTCTCGTGCGTAAGCCCACTCAACGTGGTGGAACAACGCGACAAATGTCGCCTCATCCTCGACCTACGCAAGGTCAACCAACACCTCCAAGTCCCCAAATTCAAATACGAGGGCCTGGATCGGGTTTCAGAGATCATTCGACGCAACGACTGGTTGTTCACCATTGACCTAAAGTCGGGCTACCACCATGTTGAGATGCACCCATCATGCTGGAAGTTCCTAGGCTTCCAATTCGAAGGCGAGTTCTACTGCTTCCGAGCTTTGCCGTTTGGACTGGCGACAGCACCTTTCGTCTTCACCCAGTTGATCAAGCAATTGGCCAAACGTTGGCGTGCATGTGGCGTCCGCGTAGTCCCATATGTTGACGACTTGCTATTCCTCTGTGACTCTGCGGAGCAAGCACGCAAGACATGCACAGAGGTTCTACGCGACCTGGGGGCGGCAGGTTTTGTGATCAACGAGAAAAAATCGCGCCTCCAGCCGGCCCATCAAACACGGTTTTTGGGGATGGGGCTTGACACGGAAAGCGGCATGTTTAGCATCGGATCCGATCGGCGGGCACAGTTCCTGGACACGCTCAACACACTTATCTCTAAAGGGCAACGCGGCCAACAAGTCCCAATTCGGCAAGTCGCTCGTATCACCGGAATGTTGAGCTCCATGTCCCTCGCATTGGGCACGACGGCACGCGCCTTCAGCCACGAGCTGCTACAATTAATTGATGCAGCGGAATCTTGGCACTCAAGAATCTGGATGCCACGGGCCGCCATTGAGGAGCTGATCTTCTGGCAACTGCACTTCGACCAATTTAATGGTGCCCCATTTCACCTGAGCCATCAATTCGACGCCGTGATCCACGTCGACGCGAGCGCTCACAGCTGGGGCGCCACCCTCACCAAGTTTACCGACGCGTCGTATGAGGCAAGCGCCAGCATGTCGAGCGAGCTCCTCCCAACCTCAAGCACTCAAAGGGAGCTCAAGGGAGTCCTCTGGGCACTAGAGATGTTCGCGTCTCACATCAAAAGCGGCCACGTTTTGGTTCGCGTGGACAACCAAGGAGTCGTGTTTATCTTGCGCAAAGGGGGGTCCAGCCAACCTCGGCTGACACTGACATGTCAAGCAGTCATACAGTTCTGCCTCAAGTACCATACACGCCTGGCAATCGAATGGATCCCATGGGAGCTAAATGCCCATGCGGACGAACTGTCTAAAATCCAAGACCACGACGACTACTCGCTGCACATGCCATGGTTCCTCCTACTGGAACGCCGATGGGGTCCCCACACGATTGACCTCTTCGCGAACATTACCAACAAGAAGCTGCCACGATTTTGCTCCAAGATACCGCACCCAAGCGCCACAGCAATTGACGCGTTCTCGATCTCGTGGAAAGGCAAGCGCTGCTTCACCTTTCCGCCCCCCGGCTTGATCCCGGCCACACTCTCTCACGCTAGGCGCACACAAGCCGAGTTGACACTCGTCGTCCCCAAGTGGCCGGGAGCAGCATGGTGGCCGTTGCTACAACCCTCCCCACAGAAATGGGCCCCAGAAGTGATCGCATGCTTGCCCCTCGCGCAAGGAAGCCAGTGCCTTCGACCTGGCACGCACGCAACAGCTTTTTCCGGACTCGGCCTACCGCATAGCCCAATCATTGCCCTGCATGTAAAATATCATATGTAACTAATATTCGAATGGTAATTCTTTCAGGATTGTTGACCAAGCTTCAAAACCAGCTGTTACAAGTTATAAATGATGTTCGCGCACCATCCACGATCGAGACATAGCAACCTTACTGGCTCAAATTTCGCAACTTCTGCACTCGAGTCAAGTTAGCATTCCTGCCAGCGACGGACCTCACGCTGGCACTCTACCTAGTCCACGCGCTGAACACCAAGGCAACGGTGTCAGCGATCAACCTCACGTGCTCCGCCGTGGCCTTCGCCCATCGGATGACCGGCGAGGCATCCCCAACGAACGGCCCGTTCACGCTGCAAGTACGGGAGTTTGCTAAGCGACATGGCCTACGCCCGACTAGGACCAAGGAACCCGTGTCACTCCATCAAGTGCACAACATGGCACGACCCTTCCTAGAATCAACAGTGCCGGCGGAATATCAGAAAGGCTTGATATCTCTCTTGATGTTCGCAGCATTCCTGCGCTACTCCGACCTGATCTCCCTCCAATGGAACGACATCCAGTTTGAAGGGGCGGCCATGTGGCTACTGATCCCATACTCCAAGACGGACCAAGAAGGCAAGGTCACGTGGATCCCGGTCGCAGCGTCAGCAGGGCCCTACTGCGCAGTGAGATGCACACGGGAGTTCATTCGCATCGCAGGCCTTACAAACATGCCACACGGACCTCTGATCCGGGTTTTCAACAAAAGGGCACAAGCCTCGCCGCACAACAAATCGCCTTCATATCCAACCATCCGGAGCTAGTGCCTCGAGGCTTGCAGGAAGGCGGGACTCGACGCCACGCACATCGGAACACACTCATTCCGCAAGGGCGCAGCAACAGCAGCAGCAGCTTTAGGCATCCCCGACCGGCTCTTCAAACGAATGGGGCGCTGGCGAAGCGACGGCGCGAAGGACCTATACGTCACCATTGCCCAAGACCAACTCATCGACCTCTCCACCCAGCTGCAGGACACCTCAGCAGCCCCATCGCCTGCTAGGCACCAGCAATCGTTGGAGAGGCACCGCCGACCCAAAATGCACTTGCCTCAGAAGACCCACTTGGAATGAAGCACGCTGCCTTTGCAAGATGGACTAAGCAAGCTTTCACAATATTATAATTTGTAAAAGTGTAACACTTTTTCAAATTTCGTATTGTGAAAGCGAGGGCGTGGCCAGCAAAGCAAAGGTAGCGGCTCGACGCTACTCACCTCTCTTTTGCCTACAAAAGAGGAACGTGATTCCAGTAGCTCCACCCACGTTCTTCATTTCCATTTTCTAGTTTTACTTTCCCACCACCCACCCCATTGTGTATCATTGATGAACGAGAACGTTGTACTTGCCCACTTGGAATGAAGCACGCTGCCTCTGCAAGATGGACTAAGCAAGCTTTCACAATACTGAAATTTTTGAATGAGGACTAATCATGAAAGAACGGACAGGGATGCATCATGAAACAATGAACGAGGATAAAATGATTTTAACGAGGATGAATAATGAGTTCAGGGGCTTGGGAGTCAAACGAACGAGGATGAACAGTGCAGATCCGCCTCTGTCCCTCACGCACAAGTTAGGGCGTGTAAAATCCCCGTGCAAGTGCGAAATTGGGGTTTGGCCAAATTTTCGTCGACCATGTGGTCGACATTTCTTTCGCGAAAGTCGACTTGGTGGCCGAATTCGAGTCGTGCAATTTTCAGCCACCATTTGCAGATTTGCGGATTTTACAACTTTGGTGGCCGATTTGCAGGTGTTACGAGTGCAATTGAGCGAGCAGGCGAGAATTGCACTATCGAAGCAAAACAATACAATGAGCGAAGGCATGCGCGAAGAATATATAGCGAACTAGAGTGGTAACGGTTGTTGTGTTGAGAAAAAGCCCTTAGGATCTTTTTCAAGGCTAAGAGATGTTGTAATTTGCGGAAGCGTATAAAAAGGGTTGCTGAACCACCTTGCACTAGTGTGTCAGAGCAAGATGAATTGTTAAAGCATAGAGATACAGGGATATGTATATATATATACATACGATTACAAGGAATACGAAGAGGTGCGATTAACTGTTTTGCTGTTGCGGTTCGATACAGTAACGACTCGGGCAACTGCTCAATACCGAGTCAATTGTTTGTCCTTGCTGTCGCGCTGTATTTTCGTCGAGTCAAAGGTCGCTGACCTTTGACCTTCGCGTAACCTACATCTGTTACGTTTGTTGATTCGCATGTTGCTTCACTGTAGTCTGCTTCGTTCGTGTTATTACTTCGATACTTCAGAAGCGTTAAATTGCTTGTTTCCAACACCCCCCTTCGCTTCTGGAGTGTCGCTTCTGATGACGTGGCCTTGTCCAGTCAGCAGCATGCAATACTCGAACTTCTGCTTTCCGAGCTTCTTGGTCAAGTAATCGGCTGCCATCTCGGATGTGGGACAGTAGGATAACTCAAGTCTCTCCTTCTCGATTTCGTCTTTTACGAAGAAAGTACTGGAGGGTGATGTCAAACATATGTTTAAATGTTATAGTTTAGGTAGGCTTTAGTGGGGTACTCACTGTGGAGTACAACCCCTTAGGTTTTCCTTTTGTACCAAAACTCTCGATAGTCCAACCTCACCTTGCCTAAGATTCTAACATGGCATCTAGAGCATAGGTCCTTAGGACCTAGGATTAGGGCCCACCGTTCACTATTTCACCTCACTAAAACGTACCTGCCTTGCCTAGTGCCCGCGCGCGCCTCGGCTGCACGCGCGTGGCCCTCCTTTTTTTTTTTTCCCCGCGCGCGCCTCTTTAGCAGCCCGCGCGACTCGTTTAGGCCCCGCCCGCGCAGCCCGTTTCGGCCCCGCCCGTGCGCCCCTTACGCCGCCAGCGCGCAGCCTGCTTAGGCCACGCCCGCGCAGCCCGTCGCCGCACGCAGCACGCAGCCGCGCGCGCTGCCAGTCGCCACGCGCAGCCAGGAGCCGCGCGCAGCCCGTCGCCACGCGCAGCCAGGACCCGCGCGCAGCACGTCGCTGCGCGCAGCCAGCAGCCACGCGCAGCCCTCAGCCGCACGCAGCCAGCAGCCGCGCGTGCCCTGCTCGTGTGCCTGCCTGTGCGGCTCGCTGCTGCCGAGCCCGCTGCCTTAGAATTGCACGGCCTGCTACTGTCTAGAGCGCCACCTTAGGAGCTCGAGTGAGGCAAGCTACTGCCCAGCACGTTGCCTGTGTTGCCTGCTGCCTACTGCCACTGTCGTTGCCTGCGGCCTACTGTCTACTGCCCCCTGTCTGCTGCCTGCTTCCTGCTGCCCTTGCCTGCTGCCGTTATGACGACGCCTAATGTTGTCGCGTTCGAGCCTGACGGTCGCCCCATAGAGTTCGCTGTGTGGCTCGACGACCTGCAACTGTTCCTTCTGACTGATGCCAAAGAGGGTGTCTCACTGTTCGATTACGTGTCTGGCTCTGCCGTTGCCTCTGCTGCCGATTCCTGTCTGCTGCCTGCTTCCTGCTGCCTTTGCCTGCTGCCGTTATGACGACGCCTAATGTTGTCGCGTTCGAGCCTGACGGTCGCCCCATAGAGTTCGCTGTGTGGCTCGACGACCTGCAACTGTTCCTTCTGACTGATGCCAAAGAGGGTGTCTCACTGTTCGATTACGTGTCTGGCTCTGCTGTTGCCCCTGCTGCCGATGCTCCTGCTCTCGAATGCTCACAGTGGCAGAATCGCGATGCTGCAGCACGCCTAGCTATTAGGAACCATCTGCCAATTCCTGAGCGTGCTCATTTCAGCCAGCACAAAACTGCTAAGACACTGTACGACGCTGTAGTTGCGCGCTACTCCTCCCCGGCCACTGCAGCCCTAGGTCGGCTCATGCTACCCTACCTGTTCCCCGACCTTTCCTCATTCACCACTGCTGAGGACCTCATTTCTCACCTGTGCACTACTGACACTCGCTTTCGTGCCGCCCTTTCAGCCGAGTTCTGCGCCGCAAACCCCCCCCCCCCCCTCCCCCCCCCCCCCCGATGTACTTCACTCTCTATTTCCTCGTCACCCGCCTCCCTGACACTCTTAGCTCTGTCAGGGACCACTTCCTAGCGCTAACCCCACCACTCTCACTGTCGACGACTTCGAGAAGCACCTCCTCGCAGCAGAGAAGAACATCCTCGCTGTAGGTGCTGCTCGTGGCACTCCTCGCTCTCCCCTCTTTGAGGGGTGCTCCCCCTCCCCTCTCACCCCCTCCTACGCCTCCGCAGCTGCTGCTCACGACTACCTTGGTGCTGAGGAGGTCGGAGCTGCTTCCGCTCCTAGTGGGAAGCGTCGCAGCGGCAGGGGCGGCAGGGGTGGCAGGGGCGGTGGGGGTGGCGGAGGAGGTGGCGGTGGTGCAGGCGGCGGGGGAGGTGGAGGTGGTGGGGGTGGTCGTGGGGGTGGAGGCGGTGGAGGTGGTGGTGGGGGCGGCGGAGGCACTGGAGCGGTGGAGGGGGCAGCAGCGGCGGTGGGGGAGGAGGGAGCGGTGGTGGCAGTGGTGGTCAGGGCCAGCAGCAGCCGCAGCAGCAGCAGCAGCAGCAGCAGCATCAGCGTCAGCGCCAGACCCCCACTTCCCAGCAGCTTCTTGACTGGTATGCCAGGCGTGGGGCTTCTAGGGGTCCTGGTCGCTGCCCCTATATCATCCGCACAGGTCCTCGCGCTGGTCGCCAGTGCACAGGTTTTCACACTGAGCAGCGCTGCTTCGCTCGGCTTAGCGACGCCTGGCGCGCCAAGTTTCCTGATGCTCCTGAGATCCCCAACTGGGCAGACTTGCTTAGGCGTGATGTACCTATCTTTGATCTTGACTATGAGGCAATTCTTGCTGCTATGTATGTATTGTCTGTTAGTGCTGAGGGTGACTGCTACTTGTGTGTGCCGCCGGATCCTGGTATAACCCCTGGTATAGCCCCTGCAGCACTAGGTGCTTGTGAGTCTGCTCCCCTTGGTACTGCGCCTGCACAGGCTTTGCACACCTTTACACTTGACTCTGGTGCTTCCCGCTGTTTCTTTGGCGACAGTACCACAGTCACTCCCCTCCCTGCACCTGTTCCTGTCTCACTGGCTGACCCCTCTGGGGGCCCAGTGCTTGCACGGTCTTCCACTGTGCTTCCGTGTCCGGCGGTCCCGTCTGGTGAGCTGTCTGGTCTCCACCTCCCCTCGTTCTCTACGAACTTGGTGAGTAACGCTGTCCTTCAGGATGCGGGGGTTGACACCTTCACCCCTGGCCGGCAGCGTGTGGCGGTTTGCACGTGCTCCCAGACTGGCCGCCACCTGGCCACGTTCACTCGTGCGCCAGGGTCCAGTCTGTACACCCTCACTACTGCGTCGCGCTCCGCCCCTTTGTCTCCCCAGTTACACGCGTCTGCTCAGGTAGCTACACAGTGTGAGTGTCGCCGGCTGTCGCACGACACTCTCCTGTGGCACCACCGCCTTGGTCACCCCTCCCTGCCTCGCCTTCGTAGCATGCACTCTCGCTTCCTGGTCTCTGGTCTTCCCAGATCTCTGCCTGCCCTCCCTCCCTCGCCTGCGCCGCCCTGCATTCCTTGCGTCGAGGGGCGGCAGCGCGCCGCTCCTCACTCCTCCTCGTTCCCTCCCACAGAGGCTCCACCGCAGACTCTCCACCTGGACGTGTGGGGCCCAGCCCGCGTCCGTGGACAAGGCCACGAGCGGTACTTCCTGCTGGTTGTCGACGACTACACGCGTTACACCACGGTCTTCCCCTTGCAGCGCAAGGGGGATGTCCCTGCTGTTCTGATCCCCTGGATCCGCGCTGCTCGTCTCCAGCCCGCATGCTGCGTAACAGTTTGCGCATGGTGTTCTGGAGGGTTCTGTTCATCCGTTCTGCCACGCCTTACTGTTGATGGGTGTAAGGAAGCAAGATGAGTTGCTTGATGCCTCGTTCTGCTAGGTATTGCTTGAATCTTTGTGACTGATATTCTCCTCCCCCGTCTGACTGGAAACTTTTCAGCTTCACTCCTGATTCTCGTTCCGCCACAGGTAGCCAGGCGACGAAGGCTTCGAAGGCCATGTCACGACTCGGAAGGTTGAGATGCCAGACGTATCGGGTGGTGGCATCGATAAAGGCGATGACATAGTTGTATGCTCCCTGTCCTTGTTCGCGGGCATACAAGATGTCGCTGTAGACTTTCTCCAATGGTGCGTAAACTGGCGCGCTTGGATTGTGGTGAGGGATAAAAGGTTGATGAGGTAAGTTGGCTTCGGGGCAGGTAAAGCATGTACCTCGGACTGGTTAAAGTTCTCTGCCGTTGGTTAGAAGTAGGGAGTCTTTGTCGAGTACTCCTGCCCTGATCGTGTTGTTAAACATTGTGTTGCTTGGGTGACCCAATCTTTCGTGCCACAGTGATTCGCTCGCGCGGTGTCTAGGTGAGCACTTGTATAGGTCTGAGTTGGAATAGAAGCCGGTGGTGAAGTTGGCGCTTCTGTGGACTTCTCGTGGAGTGGGAGTCAAATGCTGCGCATGAGTCGGTGGAGTATCGTCGTTGAGAGCTGGTGCTGTTGAAGAACTCGCGATTGGTGTCGTAGTTGTTGTTGTTGCTATCGATGTTGTCTCTGCTGCTCCCGATGTTGTCTCTGCTGCTGCCGATGTTGTCTCTGCTGCTGCCGATGTTGTCTCTGCTTGCCGAATCGTTGCTAACGCTCTTGTTCTTTCTGCTTCAGGTATGGTGTGTGAGTACCAAAATCCTTCAGGACTGAAGTCGGGGTCGAGATCTGGTGGATGTGTCCAATAGGTGAAGTTGACGATGGCGTCGCTGTCGGCGGTGCCTTGGTCTGGAACGAAGTCAAGAACGAAGACATTGTTCTTCAAGACTTTCCTTGCCGATGTAGAGTCCACCTTTCCCGTGGTACAGTTTGAACTCCTGAGTGGTACTGTCTGCTTCGAATTGAATTCCCTTCGCCATTAGTTGACTGACGTTGAGTAAGTTATAACCGAGTCCTTCTGCGATTAAAACCTTCGACATTTGCAGAATAACGTTGGTTTCTCGAGATTGAAGTTGAACTATCCCTTGTCGTTGTGTGTGCAGGTTCTGGTTGTTGGCGACGGTGATTACGACTTCGCGTTAAAGTTGGTGTTCCCGTTGAACGAAGCGACCCGAGGAGCACATGTGCTATCCGCAGCAGCTGTCCAAGAACCAGGTGTCTTTTCCAAACGGCTCGCTCTGGGCGATGGCTGCATATGCCGGGCTGGGCTCCAGTGATTCGCGGTGAGGAGTGCTCTCGTCGAGCTGTTTTTCTGGTGAGTAGTACAGTGGTGATTCGATAATGCAGGAGTCTGTCGTTCTTGTCATGCAGCTCACGATGTTTCTTTTACCTTGTGCAGGTTTTGTCGTCGATGACGTTGAGGACAGTACTTGATTGGTGGGATTTGCTTGTGTAGAAGCCACTTGTCTGCTTGATGGCCGAAGTTGACGTTGCGACGGCGTTGAATGGTGCTGATTCGGGCAGTGTGTACGAGGGTGTCCTGACGTCTTGCAGAGATGGCAGAACGGTGGTACGTACTGTTGGGCTTGATGTTTGTTCTGTCGACTGTTGTTGTTGTTGTAGCGCCGTTGAGTGTGGAACGCGAACTCTGGTGCTGACGCTCTCTTCTTGTGGCGTTCTTCGTGTAGGTCCATATCCTGCTGTTCAGCGTGAATTTCAGCGCAGAGTGCCGCTTTGGAGATCTTCCCGTGAGCTCGGAGGAGTGATCGAGTGGAGCGCCAATGAGGACCGAGGCCAGCGATGACAATTGTCACGAAGGCTTCTTCGGATATCGATCCTCCGCATCGAAGGAGTCTGTTGCGCAGTCCACGACAGCGGCTGATATACGCCATCTCTTTTCTGTCGGGTTTCATTTCCACTGCTGTCTGCTGTGCCATGAGATGACTTTGATTAACACTGTCTGTTGCTTGATACAGGTTCTTCAGGTGGTCGTACGTGAGCTCGGCGGAGTTGTTGTACCCTCGATAAGACCGGATGTTCTGCTGTTCATTCGGAGTTATGTTTTGCAGAAGAATTGTGTACGCCATCAGTGACTGGTACATGTACTGTTGCTTGCCGTACTGTGTCCCGTGTGTTGGGTATGGGAGGGACCCGTCGAAGAATCCGAGAATCTGCGCTCCTTCCATCATTAGCTCAAACTCGAATGACCAGGTATAGAAGTCCTTTCCGTCAAAGGGTGTCGATGTCTGCAATTTCAAAACGTGTGCGAACTGTGATTGAACCTGAAGCGCATCCAATGTCTTCTCTTGTCCAGGTGAAGGCTGTTGGTGTGGCGTGAAGCTGATGGAGCCACGTTGAGGTTCGTACGGAGCAAATGTAGGTTGCTGCTGATTTCCGCGCGCATAGGATGAACCGTCAAGACTCATTGGGGCAACCCTATTGTTGTTGTCGCTGTTGTTTGATTGCGCAGGTGCTGCTTGTTGGTGCTGCTCGTAGAAGGATATGAAGGAGAAAAAATTCTCCATCATGCTTGGGTCGAAGCCTGTTGTTTGATTCCCGGGAGTTTCGGTAGACTCCGCAGCTGGTCTTGTTGCTGTGCCTTCCTCTGTCTGTAGGCCAGAGGCTGGAGGTGGAGTAGGAGTAGTGCCGGGGGATCCGTTGGAGGAAATCCTCTCCTTCTGAGTTGCCATGCCTTGTGCTGTTGTAGGAGTTAGAGTAGTTGATCTTGCCTTGGAGGCTCTCATACCATGTTGGGCTGAGAAAAAGCCCTTAGGATATTTTTCAAGGTTAAGAGATGTTGTAATTTGCGGAAGCGTATAAAAATGGTTGCTGAACCACCTTGCACTAGTGTGAGAGAGCAAGATGAACTGTAAAAGCAAAGAGATACAGGGATATATATATATATATATATATATATATATATACGACTACAAGGAATACGAAGAGGCGCGATTAACTGTTTTGCTGTTGCGGTTCGATACAGTAACGACTCGGGCAACTGCTCAATACCGAGTTAGTTGTTTGTCCTTGCTGTCGTGCTGTATTTTCGTCGAGTCAAAGGTCGCTGACCTTTGACCTTCGCGTAACCTCCATCTGTTACGTTTATTGACTCGCGTGTTGCTTCACTGTAGTCTGCTTCGTTCGTGTTATTACTTCGATACTTTAGAAGCGTTAAATTGCTTGTTTCCAACAACGGTAACGCAATGAATTGGGTTGCGCTACGGGCCTAGCGCCGAGGTTGGTATATGTCGAGGCGGAGGTCCGGAGCGCGGGTTACCAACCGAACCGTGAGGTTGGGTCGCATCGTGAACAGTGGCGGGAATCGTAGTCGAGGCGAGTGTCGCGAGCGGGTAACGTTTCACTGTTTGGGTGCCGATGGCGGGAATGGTCTTGTATGCGGTAAGCAGGGGAGCGAAGTAAGGAAAATGAATTTTCCTTACACTACCCCCCTCCCCAAGGAGGCCCTCTTTACGAGAGTGCGTGTACATTTCAAAATTTTTGACTGCGCAGATACTCAGTGAGGACAGGGTGATTCTCAATTCTATCCAGGGGAACCCAGTTGTCTTCGGTGGGCGTGCGGTCTTTCCAGCGGATCAGGAATTCGATCTCGCGGGCTCCCCGTGGGTCACGTACTCGGTGGCTCAGTATTTGTTCGGGCGTGATGATTGGTTATGTCGGCGGTCGTGTCATGCTAGCGGGGCGCTTGCGAGGCAGTTGGCTGGTGGATAGCACGTATGGGCAAAGCCGGCTTATGTACCTGTCAACAGGGAGGAGGAGGTGGGCGGTGAAGGGTGTGATCATGTGGCTGATGCGAAATGGCCCGCAATATCGGGGGCGGAGTTTTGGGGTGATGGGCAGGCGGAGGTTTTGAGTATCGAGTAGCACGAGGTCACCGGGCTGGTAAGTGACGGGTCGGCGGTGGCAGTCGGCGTTACGCTTAGCGATGATGTTCGAGTTTTTTATTGCGTCTACTGCTCGGGTCCGTGCTGCTTGTAAAATTTCTGCGAACTGTTGCGCGCCTGGCACCGGGTTGTCGGGATCCGGAGTCATCGGTACTGTGGGGTCTTGTCCGTAGTTCAGGTAAAACGGTGAATGTTGGGTCGTGGCGGATGGCGAGTGGTTGTACGCAAACTCGATGAGTGGCAGTTGCTGTTCCCAGGTGGTCAGGTCGTCGCACGTGGCTCGGATGAGTTGCTCCATGGTCTGGTTTGTCCGTTCTGTCTGTCCGTCGGTCTCGGGGTGGTATGAAGAACTGAACTGTAGTCGCGTGCCGAACTGCTGCCACAGGTTCCGCCAGAAGTTGCTGGTGAACTTCGTATCGCGGTCGCTGATGATCGATGCTGGTATCCCGTGTAGTCGAACGACGGTGGAGATGAAGAGGCGGGCTATTTCTTCGGCTGTGAATGTTTTTTTGCACGCTGCAAAATGTGCCATTTTCGTCAGCTGATCGACAACGACCAGGATCGCGTCGTTCCCACTTGCTCCAGCCGGTATCCCCGAGACGAAGTCCATCGTCACCTGCTGCCAAGCACGCTCTGGGGGTGGTATCAGCTGCAACCGCCGTGCCGGTCGTTTCCGTGACAACTTCATGAGTTGGCAGTTGGGACACGATGGCACGTGTCGTTGCACGTCGGTCAGCATTTCGGGCCAGTAGTAATACCGCTGCAGCTACTGCCATGTTTTCTCTACTCCGAAATGTCCTGAGGTAACCCCGTCGTGTGCCTCCTGTGGTAATAGCTCCCTTAGTAAAGTGTAGCCTGGTACCCAGATGCGGTCGGTGCCGGCTTTTACGTAATAAACCCCCTTTGCTGCTGCGAACTGCTGTGAATTTCCACCTGTGAAGAACGGGTCGGTTTGATAACCGTGGGTAAATAGTCCTGTTAGTAGCGGGCTGGCCTGGGCGAGTAGTATTTCGTGGATTTGGGCAGTGGGGCGGGTCAGTGCATCGGCAATGTTCGATGCTCCTTTTTTGTGTTATGTGATGCTATCATTTGCATTCACGTCTGTCTGCCTCCCATCATATGTTCGTGTGTTGCATGCGTGGTGTGAGCGTGTGCAAGAATTTGTGTTTGGTGTTATTTGGATTTTCTGAGTGTGTGTGAGTGTTATTTGCGTTGAGCAGATATCTGAAGTGACTCCTCTGCTCAAGAGCTTCCCGGCGAACCGAGAATCGCCTTGATCGGAGCAAGAACGAGAAAGATATGATCGTTCGAAGTTTTGATTGAGATGCGGCGACTATGGGAATTTGCGGGTTGACTCAATATGGGGTACAGACTTTTGGGGGTTGGGAAATTCGTCACCATCACTGTAGATGATGCCAAGTGGTTGGGAGAAGCCAAACCAGGTTGGCAAGTGTGGCCAAGTTGGGTGAGGTGGATGGCATGAGTTGGGAAAGTGACAAATGTCAAAGTTGGGGTGCCTATAGAGAGGGGAATTGTGTGGTATGGGGTTTCCTTGGTTGGGGACTCCCTTGAGACCTTCCCTCTCGTCCTCCTCATCCCCTCCTACCTGGTTCAATTGCTACTCCAACTTTCTTGTGTGAACTTGTGAGATAATTGTGATTGAGTTACGTTTTCTATGGCAGCATACCCCCTAATGCGCCGAAATTCATAACTCGAGTTATACTCCATATTTTGATACTATTCAAATTGGGAAAGATAGCCACGGTCAAGGGCTACAACATATTTGAGTTTGAAAGAATTCTAACAGTGCGGTAATCGTCGACAACGTTTCTTGTGAAGTCGACCATTCTGTCCAGAATTGAAGTTGACGATTTTGAGATATCTCGACCCGTAATCTTCATAGACTCCGTCCTTAGTCTTTAACATTTTGTAGGTGACCGTGTAGTGGAAATTTGACTCGAGGAAATCGAGCCAGCGGATCTGTCGTGGGTTGAGGTGGGGTTGTGCGCGTAGGTACTGTAGTGATTTGTGGTCTGTCCGTACTGTCATGTCTGCGCCGGTCAAGTAAAAGCGCCACACTTTGAACGCATGCACGATCGCGTGCATTTCGCGGTCGTGTATTGGGTAATTATTCTCGGGCGGATGCAATTTTCTTGACTCGTATGCGATGGGCTGTAAACCGTTGCCGAAATCCTGTAGCAGTACGGCTCCATCTGTAACCACTTCGAATGGGCGGTGTGGGTCGGCGATGCGCAGTACGGGCGGGCTGGTTCCTGTCAAGGAAATCAGCGGGGGCGGCAGCGCGGTAGCGAGGGTCGCTAGCGCGAAGGTGGGAAACCAGGTCCTCGACTGTGGCAAAGGCGGACAGCTTGGGGAACAGGTAGGCCAGTAGCAGGCGGCCTAGAGCAGCAGTGGCAAGCGAGGAGTAGCGAGCGAGGACAGCGTCGTACAGTGCCTGTGCTGTCCGAAGTGAGTGCATTCGGCTAACGGCAGGTGGTTGCGAATGGCTAAGCGGGCAGCAGCGTCGCGAGTAAGCTACTGTGAGCGAGTCGCACTGTCAGCTGTGGTAGGAGGGCGGCGCCAAACGTGTAGTCAAACAACAAAACACTGTCCCTAGAGTCGCTCAGTAGGTACAGCTGCAGGTCGTCGAGCCACGTGTCAAACTGAATCGGCCAGCCCTCATGATCGAATGCGAGAACGCGAAGCGAAGCCATAGCGGTGCAGCACGCAGAGTGGGGAGAAGCAGGGCAGCGCAGTGTGAGAATAATTGACGAAAGAATGAATGAACTAGGAATGAGATGGGTACAAGTAGGAAACACATAAGTGTTGTACCCTCTAAGAACTACCCCACTACAGCCTAAATAGACTATAGCAGATATAAGTTTGACACACCCCCATAGGCAAAGTGGGGGAGAACAAGAGGTCACAAGACCAGTCAAGAAAAGCAAAGCAAGCTCAGGGTGGATCACAAAGTCACCACACAGTCTGAGCACAAGCAAAGGGCCATAAGGCCAGTTCACATGCAGAGTTATATAAAGGAAAGCAAACAGTACAGTGAACACAACCTAGCAAGTGTAAGCATGCAGGTATAAGTATATAGAGTACAGTACAAGCAGAGTCAAGAAGTCAACAAGTGAGGCACAGTAGGTACAAGGCCTAACACAGTACAGAAACGCTGATGATCACAAGGCTGAAGTGCCTTGGTGAAAACATCAGCAGTGTTGGCCTGAGAGGCCACGTAAGCAAGACGAAGCTGGCCACGCTGCTGCAACTCTCGAGCAAGGAAGTAGCGCAGAGCAATGTGCTTCGTTCTGTGCTCTAGTCTGTGCTCCTGACACAAGGCCAGCATGGCCTTGTTGTCGACGTACAGAACTGGAGGAGAACGAGGCGCCTCTCCCAAGTCGGTCAGCAGGTAGGTGAGCCAGCGAAGCTCCTGTGCAGCCATGGCCACAGCGTAGATCTCAGCCTCACAACTGGAGCTGAGAACAGAAGAAGAGCGGGTAGACCGCCAGGAGACAGAACCGGAGCCAAGGCTGAAGGTGTAACCCTGTGACGACCGCTGCGTAGCCAAGTCGTCAACCCAGGAGGCGTCAGGAGGAAGACGTGGACGCGAAACACGACCAGCGCGAACAGTGCGGACAGGCGACGCAGAACGAGACGCAGGCGACACAGGACGCGACTCAGGCTCACGACGCTCCGTAAGACCTCTAGTCGGACCAGAGTAAGGAGAAGGACCAGGCAGGGGAGGGGCCGGCTGCAACTGCGACTGAGACTGGACAAGCGGTGGACTCAGGAAAGGAGGAGGAGGACCAGGAGAAGGCGGGGAGCCAAGAACCTGCTGAAGGAGCGGAACGTAGTACGGCCGCGGCCGCGCAGCGCCTTGAGAAACAGCAGAGACAGAACCGGTACCCTCAGCCCCAGGGTCTCCAGTCCCAGCAGCACCTCCAGCAGCTCCAGCACCAGCACCACCTCCAGTAGCGCCAGCACCCCCAGGAGCTCCAGCACCAGCAGCACCTCCAGCAGCTCCAGCACCAGCACCACCTCCAGCAGCACCAGCACCTCCAGTAGCTCCAGTAGCACCTCCAGCACCTACAGCACCAGCAGCACCTCCAGCAGCTCCAGCACCAGCAGCACCTCCAGTAGCTCCAGCACCAGCACCACCTCCAGCAGCGCCAGCACCTCCAGTAGCTCCAGTCGCACCTCCAGCACCTCCAGCAGCTCCAGCACCAACAGCACCTCGACAGCGCCGAGAGTACCACTCACGAAGCCGCTGTGGAGAGAGGGGCTCCCGCCGCGACGGGACACCCAGAGCACCTCCAGACTCAGCACCCCCAGTCTCAGCACCCCCAGTCTCAGCACCCCCAGTCCCAGCACCCCCAGGCCCCGCACCCGCAGGGTAAGCACCCCTAGCAGCACCTTAGTCGACAGCTACCTCGACCGGCTCGGCAGGGTCTACCTGGGACACACCTGAGGGGGCAGGACCCTGGGGGGGGAGGGGGTCTACCGGGGGAGTACCTGGTGCCAGGAAGAGCGGCGGGGGGGGGGGAGAGGCAGTGCGGTAGGGAAAGAGACGGTAGTACGACACCGACTCGTCGAACGTGACGTCCTGAGAGGACAGAACACGACGCAAGGTGGGGTGGTAGAACTGCCACCCGGGTGCATCAGGAGGGAAGCCAAGGAAGACACAGGGAACGGCACGGGAGGACAGCTTGTCCGCAGTAGTATCGCGGACAAAAGCTCGAGATCCCCAGACACGAAACGCGGACGCATCGCCAACCTTCCCCATCCACCGCAGAGTAGGTGTGGTCTCCGGCAAGGAGACACGAGGCTGAAGGTTGATCTGATGCGCCGCGTACTGAACCGCGAACGGCCACAAAAAATGGGGAGCAGCCGCATGGATCATGGACGTACGAGCGACGTCCATGACCATGCCAATGCGGCGCTCAGCAATCCCATTTTGCTGCGGGGAGGCCGGAAGCGTGAACGTCTGGCGGATGCCCTCCGAACGACAGAAGGCCCTCAGGAGGTTGGAGGAAAACTCCCCGCCTCTGTCCGAGTGCAGACGCAGAACAGGAAGGTCTGAGCCGAAACTCTCACTGAGCTGGCGACGAGCACCGCGGATCCAGTCGATCAACACCTCAGGGACCTCACCCTTGCTGCGCAAGGGGAAGACTGTGGTGTAACGCGAGTAGTCGTCAACGACCAGGAGGAAGTAGCGCTCGTGACCCTGTCCACGGACGCGGGCTGGGCCCCACACGTCCATGTGAAGAGTCTGCAGAGGGGCCTCAGCCGGAGGAAACGAGGAGGAGTGAGGGGCGGCGCGCTGCCGGCCCTCGACACAAGGAACACAGGTGGGGGCAGGCCCCGGAGGAAGGGGAGGGAGGGACCTGGGTAGACCCGAGACAAGAGCACGGGAGGCCATACCTCGAAGACGAGGCAGGGAGGGGTGACCAAGGCGGTGGTGCCAAAGGAGAGTCTCGTGTGCCAAAGGACGACACGAGCAGGGGGCAGACGCAGGACTAGACCTGGACGCGGCAGCAAACACCTGACTGGACGCAGCTACCTGACCAGACGCAGAGACCGGAGGAGGCGCAGTAGTCAGTGTGTACAGACTCGACCCTGGCCGACGGGTAAACGTGGCCAGGTGACGGCCCGTCCGAGAGCAAGTGCAGTGGGTCACACGCTGACCTCCAGGGGTGAACTGGTCAACCCACGCGTCCTGGAGGTCAGCTCCACTCACCAGGTTCGTAAAGAACGAGGGGAGGTGGAGTCCCGACAGCAAGCCCGAAGGGGCCGCATGACACGGTAGGACAGTGGAGGAGTGTGCAAGTATTGGGCCCCCTGAGGGGTCAGCAAGGGAGACCGCAACAGGCCGACTGAGCGGCGTGAGTGTGGTGCTGTCTCTAAAGAAAGAGCGCGAAGCACCAGAGTCAAGTGTGAAAGTGTGAAAGGACTCAGTAGGTGCAGTACCTGAGAGAGGAGACGGACCAGCACCTGGAGCAGCAGACGCACTAGCACCTAGAGCAGCAGCCGCACTAGCACCTAGAGCAGCAGCCGCAATGCCCGGGTCGGGCGGGACACTCAGGTAACAGTCACCCTCAGCACTATCAGCAAAAGCATACATGGCAGCAAGGATAGCATCAAAGTCTAGATCAAAGATAGGCACATTCTGCAGAAGCAAATCATGCCAACGAGGAAGCTCAACAGCGTCAGGAAACTGGGTACGCCAAGCGTCAGTCAAGCGGCCGAAGAAGCGCTGCGTGGTGTGTGGGAGACCACACACCTTCCCACTACGAGTGCCTGTGCGAAGAACGTACGTGCAGGGACCTGCACCCCCAGACCTCCCACGCCCAGCGTACCACTTACGAAGCTGCTGAACAGACGGTGTCTCACGGGTGCGCAGCTGCTGCTGACGCTGGCTGCCACCAAGGCCTCCACGCTGCGTGGCTGCACCGCGACCAGCACCACCTCCTCCGCTACCTCCACCACCGCTGCCGCCGCCTCCACCGCCTCCGCCACCGCCTCCACGGCCTCCACTGCCGCCACCGACGCCCCCACTCCCGGGACCACCCCCACCACCACCTCCACCTCCTCCACCTCCGCCACCGCTTCCTCCACCGCCCCCTCCACCACCCCTGCTGCCCTTGCCCTTGCCAGTGCGGCGTCGCCCACTAGGGGCAGACGCAGCGCCGACCTCCTCAGTGCCAACGAGGTCGACAGCAGCAGCAGAGGCAACAGAGGGGAGAAGGGGGACAGGGGAACACCCCTCAAAGAAGGGGGTGCGACGGTCGCCGCGAGAGGCACCGACAGCTAAGATACTCTTCTCAGCTGCAGCAAGGCGCTCCTCTAGCAAGTCGACAGTCAGCTCGGTGGGGCAAAGGGAGAGGAAGTGATCCCTGACTGAGGAGAGAGAGTCAGGGAGGCGGGTGACTAGGTAGTAAAGGGTGATGTACATGGGGGGTGAGTTCATGGGAAGAAACTCAGTGGGAAGGGCAGCGCGGTAGCGAGGGTCACTAGTGCGGAGGTGAGCAACTAGGTCAGCAACTGTGGCAAAGGCGGCAAGGTCAGGAAAAAGGTACGGCTGCATGAGGCGGCTGAGGGCAGCAGTGGTAGGGGAGGAGTAGCGTGCAACTACAGTGTCGTACAGAGCCCTAGCACTCTTGTACTGACTAAAGTGCGCGCGCTCAGTAGACGGCAGGTGATTACGCACAGCAAGACGAGCAGCAGCATCGCGCGTGAGCCACTGCGAGCGAACAATACTGTCAGCATCAGCAGTAGGGGCAGTAGAGGCGCCAGACGTGAGATCGAACAGTGAGAGACCATCCTTGCTATCGCACTGTAGGAAAAGCTGCAGATCATCTAGCCAGACCTCAAAGTCAACAGCTCGACCCTCAGCATCAAAGGTAAGAACATTGAGACTAGCCATGACAGGAGAAGCAGCAGGCTAGCAGCAGCAGCAGTGCAACTCGGCTAAGCAGGCTAGGCAGGGCGGCGCGGCTCGGCAGGGCGGTGTGGCTCGGCAGCGCGGCGCTCTTACCAGGGGAGAGGCTGGGGCAGGGCCGGGGTAGGGTCGGGGCCGGGCCGCAAAGGATCCGGGGCCGGGTTGGGGCAGGGCCGCGACAGTTCAGGAGTAAGGCCGGGGCAGGGCCGGGGCAGGGCCGGGGCAGAGCCGGGGCAGGGCCGGGGCAGGGCCGGGGCAGGGCCGGGGCAGAGCCGGGGCAGGGCCGGGGCAGGGTCGGAGCAGGGCCGGGGCAGGGGGGCAGGGCCGGGGCAGTGCCGGGGCAGGGCCGGGGCAGGGCCGGGGCAGGGCCGGGGCAGGGCCTGGGCAGGGCCGGGGCAGGGTCGGAGCAGGGCCAGGACAGGGCCGGGGCGAGGCCGCGACAGGTCCGGGGCAGGGCCGGGGCAGTGCAGGAGCAGGGCCGGGGCAGAGCTGCTACAGGGCCGCAGCAGGGCCGGCGCAGGGCCGCGACAGGTTGGGGTAGGGCCGGGGCAGGGCCGGACGGGGCCTTACTGGGCCTGACGGGGCCTGACGGGGCCGTACGGGGCCTCTAACGGGGCCTGACAGGGCCTTACGGGGCCTGACGGGGCCGCAAACGGGGCCTGACGGAGCCTGACGGGGCCTTACGGGGCCTTACGGGGCCTTACGGGGCCTAACGGGGCCTTAAACGGGGCCTGACGGGGCCTTACGGGGCCATACGGGGCCTTAAACGGGGCCTGACGGGGCCTTACGGGGCCTTAAACGGGGCCGTAAACGGGGCCTTACGGGGCCTGACAGGGCCTTACGGGGCCTTACGGGGCCTTACGGGGCCTTACGGGGCCTTAAACGGGGCCGTAAACGGGGCCTTACGGGGCCTTACGGGGCCTTACGGGGCCTTACGGGGCATTAAACGGGGCCGTAAACGGGGCCTTACGGGGCCTTACGGGGCCTTACGGGGCCTTAAACGGGGCCGTAAACGGGGCCTTAAGGGGCCTTACGGGGCCGGAAAGGGGGGCCTTACGGGGCCGGCGCTGGCTCTAAGGGCAGGCGCAGGGGCCGCGTCGGGCCTCGAAGGGAAGGCGCGACGCGCGCGTCGAGCAGGCAGTGAAAATTTTCAGTGGTGGGCCCTTTTAAAAAAAACTCGAAACTAGCTCTATACCATGTGAGAATAATTGACGAAAGAATGAATGAACTAGGAATGAGATGGGTACAAGTAGGAAACACATAAGTGTTGTACCCTCTAAGAACTACCCCACTACAGCCTAAATAGACTATAGCAGATATAAGTTTGACACGCAGAGCAGAGGGCAGGCAGCAGCAAGAGGCGGTGGGAGGGCCGCAAGGGGCGGCTAGCAGAGCAGCAGGGGTGGCTAGAGGGCCACCAGGGGCGGCGCGCGGGGCTGCAAGGGCGGCTCGCGAGCTGCAGGGTCGAGGGGCGGGCCAGAAGGGGCGGCTCGCGGGGCCTTGGGTTGACTGTCGGGCCGGGGCCTAGGAGCGACGGGCCTAGGGGCGACGGGCCGGGGCCTAGGGGAGTCGGGCCGGGGCCTAGGGGAGTCGGGCCTAGGGGCGTCGGGCCGGGGCCTAGGGGAGTCGGGCGACGGGCCGGGGCTAGGGGCGACGGGCGCGGGCCTAGGGGCGTCGGGCGACGGGCCGGGGCGTAGGGGCGTCAGTCGCGGGCGTAGGGGCATCGAGCAAATGGCCGGGGTGCGTGGCCTAGGGGCGACGGGCCTACGGGCCGGGCTAGGGGCGAAGGGCCGGCCTAGGGGCGACGGGCCTAGGGGCGCGGGCCTAGGGGCAGCAGGCGCGGGCCTAGGGGCGACTGTCGACGGGCCGGGGCTAGGGGCGACGGGCGCGGGCCTAGGGGCGTCGGGCGACGGGCCGGGGCGTAGGGGCGTCAGTCGCGGGCGTAGGGGCGTCGGGCGAATGTCCGGGGTGCGTGGGCTAGGGGCGACGGGCCGGGCTAGGGGCGACGGGCCTACGGGCCGGGCTAGGGGCGAAGGGCCGGCCTAGGGGCGACGGGCCTAGGGGCGCGGGCCTAGGGGCGGCAGGCGCGGGCCTAGGGGCAACTGGCGACGGGCCGGGGCTAGGGGCGACGGGCGCGGGCCTAGGGGCGTCGGGCGACGGGCCGGGGCGTAGGGGCGTCAGTCGCAGGCGTAGGGGCGTCGGGCAACAGGCCGGGGCGCGCGGGCTAGGGGCGACGGGCCTACTGGCCGGGCTAGGGGCGACGGGCCGGGGCGACGGGCCTAGGGGCGACGGGCCGGGGGTCGGGCGACGGGCCTACGGGCCGGGCTGGGGGCGACGGGCCGGCCTAGGGGCGACGGGCCTAGGCGACGGGCCAAGGGGCGACGGGCCGGGACGACGGGCCTAGGGGTGACGGGCCGGGGGTCAGGCAACGGGCCTACGGGCCGGGCTGGGGGCGACGGGCCGGCGTAGGGGCGACGGGCCTAGGCGACTGGCCTAGGGGCGACGGGTCGGGGCGACGGGCCCAGGGGCGACGGGCTGGGCTAGGGGCGACGGGCCGGTCTAGGGGCAACGGGCCTAGGGGCGACGGGCCGGGGTGACAGGCCTAGGGGCGACACGAGGGTCGCTAGGGGCGGCTAGTGGGGCAGCGCAGTGGTGGGCCCAAGGAAAAAAAAAACGGTCCTAGCGGAGGACCTGCTCTGAAACCATGTCAGAAGAATGAACGAGAATGAATGAACTATGAAACAGTTGGGTACAAGTACTAACCCTAATTGGGTTGTACCCCTTATGGGCTACCCCACTATAGCCTACACAAATGTAAGCACTAGAACATTCTGACATTGGCCCCACCGGGCCTTTGGCTTCAGCTTCCCACCACGCTGCTGCTCGGGGACGAGGAACTGCGCCATGCAGCCCCACACACGTGCCATTGACAGGTCGGGATTCGTTCCGGTGAACAGCTGGTACGGCGTCATCCCCGGCGGCAGCGCCGACCGCTCCAGGCAGTTGCGAACCCAGACGGCCTGCCGCAGAGCGAGGTGCCACCAGTGGTGTTGCACGCCCATGTGCAGCAGCATCGTCCTCACCGACTCCACCATCGTGCACATCTCCCGCTCCGCCATGCCGTTCTGCTGCGGGGTGTAGGGGCAGGTCAGGTCGTGGATGATCCCCTTGCCATCCACGAAGTCGGTGAATTGCTTCCCGATGAACTCCCCTCCCCGGTCAGTACGCAGCATCAGCACCGACTTCTTTGTTTGTCGCTCAGCCACCGCCAGCCACTTCTGGAATTCCAGCAGCACGTCCGACTTCTTGGCGACCGGCCTCACCCACACGTAGCGGGTCTTGCGGTCCTTCAGCAGCAAGAAGTACAAGCTGCCATCCTTGGCAGCCACGCGGAACGGCCCGCACAGGTCGATGTGCACGACGGCCAACATGTCGGCGGCGTCGGAGCCTTGGTATGTCGCGCCAGCTTCCCGCCGACGCACGAACACACGGTGAGTCGGCACCCAATGCCGACTTGAGGTCCAGCCCAGTGGCGACCTTGTGCTTCGCTGAGCTCCGGATGATGTCCATGCCGACGTGTGCAAGCCTCGCATGCTGCCTGTCCGGCGTCGACTTCGTCGCCGAGACGATCGCCCGCAGGGCCACGATCTCCGTCGGGGGCGTTGGAGACCTCTTCAAGCAGGGACGCAGGTCAGTGCAGAGGACTCGCCCGGTGTAGGACGCCCGACCGAGGACGTCTCCCGCCGCCGAGACAAGCAACATCCCGTCGCCGTCCTCTTGCAGCTTCACGCTGTTCTCCTTCAGCTGGCCGGCAGAAAGCAGGTTCGCTCGCACGCCCGGGACGTAGAGCATGTCCGGGATTAGCACCTGCTTCCCGGCCTCCCCTTGCAAGGTGACCGTGCCCCGGCCCTAGACGTCTTGCAGTGCCCCGTTGAAGCCGCGCACGTGTTTGACATCGCCACTCAGCCCCAAGTCGACGAAGGCAGCCTTCGTCCCCATCAGGTGATGCGAGCAGCCGCTGTCGAGCAGGACCACCTCCGGGTTCGCCTGCACAGCCGCCGCCATCGCTTGGAAGTCCTCGCCAGCCTCCGGTGCCAGCGAGACTATCGGCTCCACGACACCGACCAGCGAGCACGCCGCCTCCTTGTCGTCTCGCCCCTTGCCGCCAGCAGAGGAGTCGGCGTCCATCGCCGAGGTCGACTGCTTCTCCTTGCGCGGCTTGTTTCCTCCTCGACGGGGACGACGGCTGCCAGACCTCCCGCGGCCTCCCTTGGCATTGTCGTCGTCGGAGTCACTGCGGTCGGGGCACTCAAAGGAGAGGTGGTCGGGGTCGCCGCACAGCCAGCACTCCCGACGTCGACTTCCTCCTCCTCGACCGCTGTCCTTGGCCGACTTCTTCTTGTCGGCGTCCTTGGTCGCCTTCCAGCCACTGCTATCACCGCCGCCAGACTGCCCGCACTGCCCCGGTCGACCACCTTGCTTCACCGGGGCGATGTAGTTCACCTGTGCAAGGAGCTCCGAGGGCCGCTCAGCTTCCTGCATTGCCTCATCCTGCAGGATGTACGAGTTAAGGGAATCCTTGTTGAGTATCGCCCTAGTACTCGGTGCTAACGACAGTCGTTTCAGCAGGTTGTAGCTGCTCGTGAGCCCTTTGATAACGTGCGTGAGGTACGACGCCGTCGAGTAGTGCACGCCGGCCATCCTCATGGTGGCGAGAATTCGCCGAGCCCGGTTGCAGTAGTCGGTCGCCGTCTCCTCTTCGCCCATTCGTATGTGCGACAGCTGCTCCTCAAGCTGGCCGATGTACAGGGCGTCGGTGACCTGGTATGTCGACTCGATGAAGTGCCATGCCCGGTGGCCGGCGTCGAGGTACTCCCTGCACGACTTCAAGGCGATCTGCACACCCGGCGAGCACCACCGCGAGATGACCGTGAAGGTCAGCAACTGCACGGCGCAAAACTCCGCACGCAAGTCAGGGTAGTGTTCCTCCGGCGTCGCCACAGTGCCCCTGGCAAAGCCGATCAGCCTGGCCATCTCCAGCTGGGGCTCGATGGCTTCCTTCCAGGTGAGGATATCAGGTTGAACAACAAGCAGGGGGGTGACCGAGATCCTGTCCGGCGTAAACTTGAAGTAGCCGTAGCTCGGTGCAATTCCGCCCGCGGTCACGTGGGTCGCCGACATCGGCGACAAACTGCTTCGTCGACCTCTGACGTCGCCTTTTGAGGAGCCTGTAGCCACCGACGACCGCATCCCTCGGGCCTGAACACCGCCGACCTCATTGGCATGTATCACACCTCGCTGCCTCGACGTGCCTCCCGCATTGCTGCCGACTTGGTCACCACCGGCATTGACTCCCACGTCGACGCCGCCCTCAGTGTTCACCGGTCGAGGAGAGACAGGCCGATAAGGGTGCTCCGTCGCCCACACGACACGGATGCCAGCCTCGACGACCGCCCAGGGCAGGTCGCCATACTCGTTCGCCTTGTGACGTCTCCTCGCGTTCTCCAGCCATGCCTCCAAGGTGTCCACCACCCCCGTGTCAACTACGGCGCCTACAATAGTTACTACCGCACAGCTGCTGGCCTATGAACACAAATTAGGTAAGTGACAACTACGTCGACCTAACTGAAAGGTAAGTCGTGTGCCTTCCACGCTCACCGCACCATGCGGAGAAAACTCTATCAATGGGAGCTAGACTACGGGCTAGGCACGGGGTAGGAGGGATCTCTGCGTTCGTTCCCTTCATCGTTCTCTAGCACTTGTGCGTTCACAGGGCAAAACCGCAAGAGTTTTAATAGCAAAAGTTGATAACAATGGTAGCAACTAGATTGGCAAGATAGGCTACATCAGAAGCCTAGCATACAAGTCGACCACCAGCTCAGCACGAAGGCGACTTGCCAGCTGGTCGACCTCAGGCGTCCTCAGTCGACTTGCAAGGTTGGCGTGCCAGCACACCAACAACAGGCCACCACAGGTCACCACACGTGCTCATATGCGCGCACCTACTTCGCAGGTGCAAGGTGAGGGTAACGACATGCACCGCCACGCACATTGCGCAGGTGCCAAGTTGACCACATGTTGGCGGTTGCACCTAAGGAGTCCTGTTGACCACGTGCCACCGAACCGCAGGTCGACATTGCCAATCTACCTGGGCGACAGTCGCGAACCTCGCAGACCTCGTCGTCCAGGTAACCTGGTCAACCAGGCAACCATGTCGACTAGGTGTGTCATCCCAGGCCCGTCGACCGCCCATGTCGACGACCACCACATGTCGACCTCACCAGGTCGACCACTCCCCTGGTCGACCAACTCCAAGTCGACAACCCACCTGGTCGACCAACTCCAGGTCGACCAGTACACTTGTCAGCTGACCACACCCAGTCGGCTTCCCCTTGCCAGCATCGCTCTGTTGCAACCTTGTCATTGGTCAACCACATAATGCTGCAAAAGTGGCCAATGATCGGACCAAGCGCGCCAACAAAGCAGCCCTCAAAGCGAATAACACGGGGCATATTTGTCTGGTAGTCACCGCCAGGCGGTGCTGACACCGTGGGAATCTGAGATTCCCTGTACTTCCGGGCAACTACACTCGGAACGTGTAGGAATCGCATTCAGTGTCAGTTTCGTTACAACGTAGTGTAATCAATGTCCCTAAAGGCTGAAAAATCAGTCCCCCAAAAAGCTGAACACTGGAAAATCAGGGTAGGTACAAAAAAATCCATGAAAATCAGGAATTTCAGGGAAAAAATCCTGATATCGTATGGCCTGATTCCTTTACTATCCAAGATCCTTACTCTAGCACCAAGCGATTCCCCGCGAGCTATGCTGATATAGATGCTCGCTGCAAATGCAAATATAAGTTTTGTCAATACAATAAATATATGGATTACCGGATACCACATATTAGCGTGTTTCCGCTTCCTTACAGCCTACAGCAACTACCGCCTATGGTGAGAGTCTGAATGAGTTGAGAGACAATGTCAGTTGAATCTATGTTGTCGTGGCTGTTGCAAGCACTGTTAAACTTATCTGTCAGATATATGTCGGCTCTTAATCTTCTATACCACTACACTCAACTTCACCAATCAGTAAAGTTAGTGTCAATGGGATGAAACTTGAGGCCCTGCATCTCACATATGGTAGTACTACACGACACACCTCTTACAATTCAACCTAATACCCGCACCTCGCATTCATTTCCTGTGCAAGATGGCTCAAGTCAAACATCATGTGCTATCAAAGCACATTAAAAAAACGAGGTGATTTCACCAACATGATCTCAACAATCTCGTCATTCCAACCCAGGCCTATTCAGCACGCTCGGTGGCTCTGATACCACATGCTCCATCCTCCTTCCCGAAACCAAAGAGACCCTTCGACTGAACTGATCCCCTCGCTCAATGGCACTGCCCATGCGCCCAGATACGCCCATACCCAAATGTCCCTCCCCCACCCCCCCATAAGGCATCTGCTGCCCCAACTCTCTAAGCCTCTCTATCGATCGTGAGTGACTATCCGCCGTTTGTTGCAGCAAATCCCGATGAAACGTCCCCATAGCAGCCACTCTCTCTCGCTGCTCCTTCAGGTTCTTCTGCCACGGCTTCCCCGGACCTAGATGGTTCCAGATCTTACCCACCACAGCTGTGGTTCGGACCAAGCCTCGGGACCCAGCCTCGGGCAGTGGGGGTGACATGCCAGGTGTCGCTTGCTGATTGGCCAGCGACTGGCCGGCTCCCAAACCAGTAGCGCCAGTTGCTGGTCCTTCAGATGCCCCCACTCCCTCCCTTACTGTCACCTCCTCCTCCTCCTCATCGTCATCCTCCTCTAGGGCTCTGGTTAAAGAGGAGCGCTGCCTTCGACCATCACCGTTACCCAATGACCCATGAGGGCTGTTTTCATAGGTCAGGACGGCGCTAGTCGGAGTGGAAAGCTGGGAGGACTGGCCTCCGAGGCTCGGACTCAGGCCCGGGCTCGGCTCACGAGCCAGTCCGGACCTGCCGTTGTTCGATCCGAGCCTGGTTAGGTTCGGGACGCTGGCAGAGCTCTGCATGGCTCGGCGCATCAGCATGGTATCAGGGCCTCTGGCAAGACTGTTGTTGCTGGATACATGCGGTAACGCAGAGCGGTTACCAGCAACAGCAAGACGGCCGCTCCCAAGGGAGCTCCCAACACTTCGGTGTGAAGCAAAGGAGTAACCAGAAGCAGTAATCACGTGGGTAGTACTGCCGGTAGATGCCGACCGGTTCGAAAGAGGGCTGCTGCCTGTGGTGGTGAGCGCGCGGGTAAGCGGGCTTGCACCCGAAGCAGCAGCAGCAGAAGCAGAGTGGAGGGAAACGGCATTCGATCCGTCGTTATAGATCGAGACCAGTTCAGACCATGACTGGTGCAGATTGGTCTTTACTCGGGTGAGATTGGACCACGATCGGCTGTTGCTTCTGCTGGTGCCGCCTTTGGCGCTGCTGCCCAAGTGGGCTGTACTGCTAAATGAGACAGTAAGCCGCTGCTTCCCCTTCTGCTGCCCCTGCTGCTGCCCTCCTGCTGCTGCTGCTTTGCCTGGCACCTCCTCATCTTCCTCTAGGCTCCGCTGCTGCCTCTGCCGCCACGGCCGCTGCTTCACATCCTCTCTCTTGATTGGCTGGACAGGATACTTCTGCTGCTGCTGCTGTTGCGACTCACTCACTCTCCCAACCCCACCTCCACTCCCACCGTTTTCCTCAACGTCCTCCTCTATCTCCCGATCCAGACCCTTCTCAATCTCTGCCCCCTCCTCACCTTGCAATTCATCAAAGATAAAGGTCCTCGGTAGTGCCTTGCTCACTCGAAGACCCGTCTTTTTAGGGCCGGACGCTGTGTCAGAAACACCCGGATTCCCGGTATAGTCACATCCTGTTAGGGGCGTTATTTCTCGGGCGTTTCTTCCGTCTCGGTCGTCGATATTGTTTTTGTCGAAAGAGTTGCTCGTTTCAGCGTCTTCCTGTGCTTTCTTCCTGCGAGCGGATTGTGCAGGCAGAAAACATGAGCAGGAAAAGCACAGGCACGAAAAAATAGCAAACAACAATTTTGGGACGCAAAGGAAGGTACAAGGAAGAAGACACAGCCCGTTATGGAAGGAGGGACCGGAGTGACATGGGAAAGCAGATTGCACACTCATGCATGCATATGGAACAGATGCATACACCTGTGTGTAGATCCGTACACATGCACACCCACATGAAGGCACATTGCACACCCACATGAAGGCACATTGCACACCCACATGAAGGCACATTGCACACCCACATGAAGGCACATTGCACACCCACATGAAGGCACATTGCACACCCACATGAAGGCACATTGCACACCCACATGAAGGCACATTGCACACCCACATGAAGGCACATTGCACACCCACATGAAGGCACATTGCACACCCACATGAAGGCACATTGCACACCCACATGAAGGCACATTGCACACCCACATGAAGGCACATTGCACACCCACATGAAGGCACATTGCACACCCACATGAAGGCACATTGCACACCCACATGAAGGCACATTGCACACCCACATGAAGGCACATTGCACACCCACATGAAGGCACATTGCACACCCACATGAAGGCACATTGCACACCCACATGAAGGCACATTGCACACCCACATGAAGGCACATTGCACACCCACATGAAGGCACATTGCACACCCACATGAAGGCACATTGCACACCCACATGAAGGCACATTGCACACCCACATGAAGGCACATTGCACACCCACATGAAGGCACATTGCACACCCACATGAAGGCACATTGCACACCCACATGAAGGCACATTGCACACCCACATGAAGGCACATTGCACACTCACATGAAGGCACATTGCACACCCACATGAAGGCACATTGCACACCCACATAAAGGCACATTGCACACCCACATGAAGGCACATTGCACACCCACATGAAGGCACATTGCACACCCACATGAAGGCACACTGCACACCCACATGAAGGCACATGTACACCCACATACAAACATGTGCACACTAACATGCACCCACATAAACCGCACTGCAAACCCACTTACATGTTCACATGCACACACACGCCTTGAACCATGATGATGATTCCAAACAGCAGGCACGCCCCCAGAGACAGACCCAGGTACACAAGCATGACAACGCAAGCATGGTTACTTGCACCCTCATGCACCCATACGAACCGCACTGCAAACCCACTTACATGTTCACATGCACACGCACGCCTTGAACCATGATGATGATTCCAAACAGCAGGCACGCCCCTAGAGAAAGACCCAGGTAGACAAGCATAATGCCACTGAAACTGCGGAAGCCCAGCTGAAGGGTGGAGGACGAGGCATCGTCACACGTTCCGGTTGTCTGTTTGGATCAGGAGGGGAGTTAGGAAAGAGGAGAAGTTAGAGACAGCCCCAGGTAGACGAGCATGATCCCGCTGAAACTGTGTTTGAGTCGACTCAAAAGCACCTCAGAGAGCAGCACCCAGAGACAGCCCCAGGGACACAAGCATTATGCCGCTGAAACTGCGGAAGCCGAGCTGAAGGGTGGAGGAGGAGGCATCGTCGCACGATTCGGTTGTCTGTTTGGGTGAGAGGGGTTTGGGAGCAGAAGGGGGGGGTTTGGGAGCAGAAGGGAGGGAGGAAAGACTGTTGAGGCACCTCAAAGCACGTCCCAAGTGCAGCCACCAGCTCACGCCAGATTCAGGTGCTTCTTGAGAAAGAAAGAAAGAAACAAACAAACAGAAATCTGCCCCCCGCCCTCCACCCCCTCTCCCCTCCTTTCTCACCGCAATGACATCCTCTCGTATCCTCTGCAGCTCTCCACTTTGTGCCACGTAGAGCAGCGCATGTGCCACGTCATCAGCCAGATGGGAACCAATGGGGAAGGCCTGGTGTAGAGGGAGGGGAGGCGAGGAGGAGGAGGAGGAGGAGGAGGAGGAGGAGGAGGAGGAGGAGGAGGAGAACGATTCACAGAAAGTACTTTTCACAAAGAAGATCCATCCAACCCACAACGTATGATTATCCAAGGTATATATGATGCACATACTGACCGAAAGAATGTGAAAATGTGATCGCGTTCCTATAATTCTATGCATTCCAGGTAGTTTTCAATAATGAAGCCAGGAGTGCTCTAAAAAAATGTAAAACAAAAAATGGTCTAAGAAACAATATATGTATACATATGTATACCTACATATATGAAGTGCAGATGGATTGGAAAAATGTGAAGCACCGGCCCATTACAGCACCAAACAAATATAAAAACAAAACAAAAACACTGCACAAGCATTGCTTACAAATGCCAGGTAGATGTTCTGAAGGTTCTGCATTGAAACGAGCATGCCGCAATACTGGGAGCTGAACTGGGCGATGTAGGGCGTCTGATCCACTATCGCCTCCACCCTCTTGGTTGTCAGCGCCTCGTAGTAGTCGCTCTCACTGTTCAGCGGCACCAGCTGGGACTGGCAGGGGGGGCAGGCGGGAGGGAAGGGAAGCAGGGGAGAAGTTTGGTAAAGAAGCCAGTTCAAACTCTCCCTCCCTGCTCTCAGCACCTCGTAATAGTCTCACTGTTCAGTGGCACCAGCTGGGACTGGCAGATGGGGGAGTGGGGAAGGGGAGGGAAGAGGAGAGGGGAGGAGAAGGGGTGAGTGGAACAGGGGAACAGTTTGGTAAAAGAGACCTTTACAATACAACCCTCCCTGCTCTCAGCACCTCGTAGTAGCCACTCTCACTGTTCAGCGGCACCAGCTGGGACTGGCAGACGGGGGAGTGGGGAAGGGCATGTGGGAACATGATTGGCTGGAAGGTTTGTTGATTACTGTGTTCCTGGGAATGCTTTTCGAGGCGTCCCTTATTATTTATTTCTTTCCTCCTCTGTGACGACCTGTGATGACCCAAAGGTTTGGTGCTTATGGTGCTTCAGAGAATGTGGGATTAAAAAAATGGCTCGCTCTTTGAGTCTGAGAGACGGGAAAATGGGTGCTGCTTTGAAGCAGAGGCTTACTGGCTTGAGACCGATTTGTAGCAGGTAGGATCTGATGAAAGACCCGGCTTGGTACCCAATGATGGAGCCTCGAACCACTGCTTCCCCTACCGACTGTGAGCAGGCATGAACCAGTAGATGGATAGAAGGACAGAACAGAAGGAACAAATCAGAGACCAGAAGGAGGCACAAGGCGGGTGAGGTGAGGAGATTTTAGGATGGAACGGAAGGGGTATACAGAGAACCTTGAAGGGACACACACTCACACACACACACGCACGCACGCACACTCACACACACGCACGCACGCACACTCACACGCACGCACGCACGCACACTCACACACACGCACGCACGCACGCTCACACACACGCACGCACGCACACTCACACGCATGCACGCACGCACCTGGAGAGGAGGAGTGAGCAGGTTGACGGTGTAAATAGAGGTGAGGTTGGCCGTATGCGAGGTGCTGACGATCAGCACCAGACCATACCACACCAGACCATACCACATTAGGCAGTGCGCATAGGGGCGTTCAATCAACTCACTGCCACTCCCACATAACAACACACCTGGAGAGGAGGAGTGAGCAGATTGACGGTGTAGATAGAGGTGAGGTTGGCCGTATACGAGGTGCTCAGAATCAGCACCAGCCCATACCACACCAGCCAGTGTGCATACGGGCGTTCCCCCCTGAAAATCCCGCTGGACAGGAGTATTGAAAGGCAGGCGCACACACGCACGCACACACAAGCACGCACGCACCTGGAGGGGTGGCGTGAGAAGGTTGACGGTGTAAATAGAGGTGAGGTTGGCCGTGTACGAGGTGCTCAGAATGAGCACCAGCCCATACCACAGCTGCCAGTGCGCCTAGGGGCGTTTCAACTCACTGTCTGTCAACCCCACAGGACAGCCGTACTGAAAGGCACGCGCACGCACACACACACAGAGCAACGCACCTGGAGGGGCGGCGTGAGCAGGTTGATGGTGTAAATAGAGGTGAGGTTGGCCGTATACGACGTGCTCAGAATCAGCATCAACCCATACCACACCAGCACCGGCACGCGTGCCAGAAGCGTGTGAACCTCCATGGGCACGAGAAAGTAACTCTGGAAGGAAATCCAAAGAGCCTCCCAGAAATCCTGCAGCAGCGAGAAGGCTTTCGAGCGGCAGCGCTCGGCCTTGGTGGCTCCCTCGACGGGGTGTTGCAGAAAGAGGGAGTTGTTGTGGCGTTCCAGGAAGAGGATTGTGAGGGCGAAGAGGACTGCTGCTATGCCGAGCCACATCCACATTGAGGGGGAGAAGGGCACGAGGGCTGTCCAGGGGTTGGAGTCTTCCGGCGCTAGCGTCACCATCGCAAGGCTTGAGGACTGGAGGAGGGAGGGAGGAGGTGGGGGGAAGGAGGGAGGAAGGGAGGACATGGGATAAGGAGAGGGGAACGAGGGAGGGAGGGAGATGGGAGAAGGGGAGGGTAACGAGGGAGGAGGAAGAAGAGGGAGTTGTTGCGGCGTTCAAGGAAGAGGATTGTGAGGGCGAAGAGGACAGCTGCTATGCCGAGCCACATCCACATGGCGGGGGAGAAGGGCGCCAGGGCTGTCCAGGGGTTGGAATCCTCCGGTGCGATCGTGGCCATTGCAAGGCTTGATGTCTGGGGGAACCGGGTGTGTACGGAAGGGTGTGGGAACAGGAGGTTGAGAGGCACATGCACATGGAAGGGTAGAAGGGGACGAGTGGTGTCCAGGGGTTGGAGTCCTCTGGTGCGAGCGGAGAGGGTGGAAGGAGCATGGAACCGCGTGTGTATGGGGGGAGGGAAACGAAGGCCGTCCAGGGGCTGGAGTCCTTGGGCGCGAGAGTGACCATTGCTATAGACTTGAGGACTGGGGAGACCATGGGCACCAAGGGCGAAGGGAGAGGGATAAGGGGAGGGGGAAGCGGGTATGTACGGAGGGTGAGAAGGGCACCAAGGGCCTCCAGGGGTTGGCGTCCAGGTGCTATGTGTACTTGTCGCAGGGGCCACTGCCCAGCTTATGGAGAGCGTGGAGGAAAATAGGTGTCAATGCGGATTGGGGGGTGCTGTGTGTGCAGACTAGAATCGATATTAAAACCTTTCAAACACAACTTTTGAGACATCTCAAAAGTCAAAACTACAACCTTTCAAACACACACAACCATCACTGACCATGAATGCGGTTGAGAAGGTGACGATGCGCGTGCGTTGGCTTGTAATGACAACGTCCCCCACCGCCCCGTCGAGTTTCTGCACACATTCAGGTACATATGGGGCGGAACAGGACGAAAAATGGGGTCTGAGTTGACTCGCAACTCCCCCACCCGTTGACTTGTAATGACAACGCCCCCCACCGCTCTGTCGAGTTTCTGGGACACATGCCTAGAGAAGATTAAGATTAGATACTTGTTAAGGACGAGTCACCTGTTGGATCCAGGTCGAACCTGCTCTTCTTTGCGCACACAGGGACACATGCACGCAGGGATACATGCACACAGGGATACATGCACACATGGATACATGCACACAGGGATACATGCACACAGGGATACATGCACACAGGGATACATGCACACAGGGATACATGCACACAGGGATACATGCACACAGGGATACATGCACACAGGGATACATGCACACAGGGACACATGCACACAGGGATACATGCACACAGGGATGCACACACACATGGGGCAGAGAGAGAGATGCGATCTGGGCTTGAGTCGACTCACAACCCCCCCACCCGTGGCTTGTAATGACCATGCCCCCCACTGCGCTGTCCAGCTTCTCCACACACAAAGGAGGGCCCACACACACACTCACACACACACACACACACACGCACGCTCGCACGCACACACACACACGCACACACATGCACGCACGCACAGACACACACACACACACACACACACACAAACACGCACACACACACACACAGACACACACACACGCACACACACACGCATGCCAGCACACACACGTACGTGCACACGCACACCCACACCCACACGCACGCAGTACAGAGCAAGATGACTATTGGGGTTGAGTAAAGCAAACTCACACAACTCCCACCCGTCAGCTTGTCCACCCTATCCGTTTCAAATAGATAGGTTGGACAAGCTTAGGTTGGACAAGCTTAGGTTGGACAAGCTTAGGTTGGACAAGCTTAGGTTGGACAAGCTTAGGTTGGACAAGCTTAGGTTGGACAAGCTTAGGTTGGACAAGCTTAGGTTGGACAAGCTGTGGCTGACAAGTCTCGGGGCCCACCTTGTCTGCCACGGCTTGCAGCATTTCGTCATAGCTGGGGTTGGAGGAGCCATTGCCAAACGGCACAAACTCGAACCGGAGCGGGTACTTGAGGTGCGCTGCTGTGGGCTGGAAGTGAAAGACTCACTTTGAGGTGCCTCACCATTACTCTGTAAAGGCTCAGAACCCACCTTGTCTGCCACGGCTTGCAGCATCTCATCATAGCTGGGGTTGGAGAAGCCGTTGCCAAACGGCACAAACTGAGGCACCTCAGACCTAGTTGTCTCTCAAACCCATGACTTCAAGTACAAGGGCCCAACCCACCTTGTCCGTCACGGCTTGCAGCATCTCGTCGTAGATGGGGTTGGAAGAGCCGTTGCCAAACGGCACAAACTCGAAGCGGAGCGGGTACTTGAGATGTGCTGCTGTGACTCTGATTACTCTTATTAGCGCACCTCACACAGTAATGTAGATCAAGAGTTTGAGGCCCCACCTTATCGGCAACAGCTTGCAGCATCTCATCATAGCTGGGGTTGGAAGAGCCGTTGCCGAACGGCACAAACTCAAAGCGGAGCGGGTACTTGAGGTGAGCTGCTGTGGCCCGAAAGACAGCCACAGGGAACCCTCCCACAGCAGCTTGGTCCGATTCGCCCCCTGTGGTGTTGCTGGCGATGCTGGCGAATTGATGAAAGCCCTGAAGGGGGGGAGGGAAGAGGAGGTGAAAGAGGAGGGGGAGAGGACAAAGAAGGGGAGAGAAAAATTGGAAACCGCTGGGGGTACTTGAGGTGCGCTGCTGTGGCCCGAAAGACGGCCACAGGGAACCCTCCCACAGCGGCCTGGTCTGATTTGGACCCTGTGATGTTGCTGGCGATGCTGGAGAATTGATGAAAGCCCTGTGATGTTGCATCCCAACTCCCATCATCACACACCACCTCCCTCACACCCAAACTCACCATTTTCACAGGTACAGCCAGCCGGAGCTTCTTCTTGGGAAGGTACCCCCAGGGCACCTGATAGGGACAGGGGAAGGGGGGAGATGGCAGCACAAAATAGGAGAGGGTTGGGGAAGAGGGAGGGAGAAAGGGAAAGGGAAAGGGAAAGGGAAGGGGGAGAGAGGGGGGGAAGAAAAATGGGAAGGTTTGTGCGAATTAGAAATGAAGCGTGACGGGGAACGGGTGAAGGGGGAAGTTAAATGAGAGAGGAGGAGAGAGAAGGAGGGGTGCAGAGAGGTCAACATGGAAGGAGTTTCATGAAGGAAAGGAAAGGTAGTTTCAAAGAGGTAACCTTTGCCAAGCTTTTGCAATGGAAAGGTAGCCTTCTCTTTTTCTGCAAGAAGCGTATTTGAACGCCCCAGATTTATGTGACATTGGAGAAGGAACAAGTAGAATTTGTGTGATGAGTTTGGAGGAACAAGGAGAATTTGTGTGATGAGTTTGGAGGAACAAGGAGAATTTGTGTGATGAGTTTGGAGGAACAAGGAGAATTTGTGTGATGAGTTTGGAGGAACAAGGAGAATTTGTGTGATGAGTTTGGAGGAACAAGGAGAATTTGTGTGATGAGTTTGGAGGAACAAGGAGAATTTGTGTGATGAGTTTGGAGGAACAAGGAGAATTTGTGTGATGAGTTTGGAGGAACAAGGAGAATTTGTGTGATGAGTTTGGAGGAACAAGGAGAATTTGTGTGATGAGTTTGGAGGAACAAGGAGAATTTGTGTGATGAGTTTGGAGGAACAAGGAGAATTTGTGTGATGAGTTTGGAGGAACAAGGAGAATTTGTGTGATGAGTTTGGAGGAACAAGGAGAATTTGTGTGATGAGTTTGGAGGAACAAGGAGAATTTGTGTGATGAGTTTGGAGGAACAAGGAGAATTTGTGTGATGAGTTTGGAGGAACAAGGAGAATTTGTGTGATGAGTTTGGAGGAACAAGGAGAATTTGTGTGATGAGTTTGGAGGAACAAGGAGAATTTGTGTGATGAGTTTGGAGGAACAAGGAGAATTTGTGTGATGAGTTTGGAGGAACAAGGAGAATTTGTGTGATGAGTTTGGAGGAACAAGGAGAATTTGTGTGATGAGTTTGGAGGAACAAGGAGAATTTGTGTGATGAGTTTGGAGGAACAAGGAGAATTTGTGTGATGAGTTTGGAGGAACAAGGAGAATTTGTGTGATGAGTTTGGAGGAACAAGGAGAATTTGTGTGATGAGTTTGGAGGAACAAGGAGAATTTGTGTGATGAGTTTGGAGGAACAAGGAGAATTTGTGTGATGAGTTTGGAGGAACAAGGAGAATTTGTGTGATGAGTTTGGAGGAACAAGGAGAATTTGTGTGATGAGTTTGGAGGAACAAGGAGAATTTGTGTGATGAGTTTGGAGGAACAAGGAGAATTTGTGTGATGAGTTTGGAGGAACAAGGAGAATTTGTGTGATGAGTTTGGAGGAACAAGGAGAATTTGTGTGATGAGTTTGGAGGAACAAGGAGAATTTGTGTGATGAGTTTGGAGGAACAAGGAGAATTTGTGTGATGAGTTTGGAGGAACAAGGAGAATTTGTGTGATGAGTTTGGAGGAACAAGGAGAATTTGTGTGATGAGTTTGGAGGAACAAGGAGAATTTGTGTGATGAGTTTGGAGGAACAAGGAGAATTTGTGTGATGAGTTTGGAGGAACAAGGAGAATTTGTGTGATGAGTTTGGAGGAACAAGGAGAATTTGTGTGATGAGTTTGGAGGAACAAGGAGAATTTGTGTGATGAGTTTGGAGGAACAAGGAGAATTTGTGTGATGAGTTTGGAGGAACAAGGAGAAGGAAGAGACTAGACTTATGGCCTCGATTTTCCATCATTTATGCTCTTCTGAGGCGCCTCAAAACTCGATTTTCCATCATTTATGCTCTTCTTTTCTCTCTCTCGAATCCTACCCTTTCGTTTACCTGACCCTATCGTTCACCTGACCCCATCGTTCACCTGACCCGATTCTCACCTGATTCGATCCTCCAGGCCACACAACTGTTGACCAACTGTCATTGCGCCCTCGCTGCACCAGCCGCTGGTGTGGGGGGAGGGAGAGTGTGAGGGAGGGAGGGTGTAAGGGTGCAAGAAAGGCAGGGTGGGATAAGAAGTTCAAGAGTTCCCAATCCTCCAGGCCACACAACTGTTGACCAACTGTCGTTGCGCCCTCGCTGCACCAGCCGCTGGTGTGGGGGGAGGGAGAGTGTGAGGGAGGGAGGGTGTAAGGGTGCAAGAAAGGCAGGGTGGGATAAGAAGTTCAAGAGTTCCCAATCCTCCAGGCCACACAACTGTTGACCAACTGTCGTTGCGCCCTCGCTGCACCAGCCGCTGGTGTGGGGGGAGGGAGAGTGTGAGGGAGGGAGGGTGTAAGGGTGCAAGAAAGGCAGGGTGGGATAAGAAGTTCAAGAGTTCCCAATCCTCCAGGCCACACAAATGTTGACCAACTGTCGTTGCGCCCTCGCTGCACTAGCCGCTGGTAAGGAAGGAGAGTGAGAGGAGGGAGTAGGGGGATCAGAGTGGAATGAAGATTGAGTTGACTCAAGAGTACGCCACAGCAGCTGTCATTGCCCTGTCGCTGCTCTAGTCGCTGGTGGGGGCGAGTAGGGGGAACGGAAGGGAGTAGGACAACAGTCCTCCACTGCTCTGTCAGTAGGCCACCATGCGGGCAGTGTCGTTGACCACGCGTTGACTAAATTGACTGCTTTGACTGCATTCACAACATTGAATGTATAGACTGTCACTGTACTGACTATATTGACTGCATTGACTGTGTTGACTGCATTGACCGTCTTTATTACCTTGGCTGTGGAGAGAAGTCCCTTGCTGCTCTGCCAGTAAGCCACCACATGAGCAGTGCCGTTGACCACATTGACCGCATTGACCGCATTGACCGCATTGACCGCATTGACCTCACTGACATACCTTGGTGGTGGACAACAGGCCTCTGCTGCTCTGCCAGTACGCCACTACACGAGCAGTGCCATTGACCACGTTAATAACCTCCAAATCGCTCTTGTCCCGGTCCCCGTTGGGCAGCAGATTCAACCTGTATGGCGGGCGTGTGAGTGAGGCACGTGAAAAACAGGTTCAATAGGCAGTCGTGTTGACCCCGTTGACCACGTTAATAACCTCCATATCGCTCTTGTCCCGGTCTCCATTGGGTAGCAGATTCAACCTGCATGCATGGGCACGTGGAAGATAGATAGAGTGTTTGTATTAACGGGCAGAGGCGTTGACCACGTTGACCACATTGACCACGTTGACCACGTTGACCACGTTGACCACGTTGACCACATTGATGACCTCCAGTTCACTCTTGTCCCGGTCCCCGTTGGGCAGCAGATTCAACCTGCATGACACGTGGCAGATAGAGTGTTTGTATTAATGGGCAGAGGCGTTGACCACTTTGACCACATTGATAACCTCCAAGTCGCTCTTGTCCCGGTCCCCATTGGGCACCAGATTCAACCTGCATGACAGGCCACGTGGAGGATAGGTAGAGTTTGTGTTTCAATGGGCAGTGGTGTTGACTGTGTTGACCGTGTTGACCGCGTTGACCACCTTGACTGCTTTCAGTTCGCTCTTATCCCGGTCTCCTGGTCAGGAGAGAAAACGGTTCTTTTCTTTTCTTTTCTTGTGGAAAGACCTCCCAGCTCTTCTAACCTGTCTCTCACCTCCCAGTGTTCACTTTTATATCCGTCTGCAGCAGCTGCACCTCTTGAATTTCTCTCCCTCTCATTGCCAGCCCTCCCTCCCCATCATCCCCTCTCCTCCTCTCACCTCCCAGTGACCCCTTTAATATCCGTCTGCAGCAGCACCTCTTGCAAGCTTGAACCTTGCTACTTGTCCCTCCTCTCACCTACCCTGCTTTCCCTCTCCTTCCTGCTCACCTGCCAGTGACTCCCTTAATATCCGTCTGCTGAAGCACCTCTTGCAAGCTTGAACCTTGCACCTTCCCATCTCACACCCCCTTCCCTCTCCTCCTCTCACCTTCCAGTCACCCCTTTTATATCTGTCTGCAGCAGCACCTCGCGAAGAGCAGCGCCGTCTGAAAGGTGGGAGAGGGGGGGGAGGAGGAGAGGGAGGTGAGGGGGGGATGGGGGAGTATGCAAGCAGGTGGGGATGACGGGGATATGGGGAAAGGGGAGAGTGAAAACCCCTTTTGTATCCGTCTGCAGCAGCACCTCACGAAGAGCAGCGCCGTCTGAAAGGTGGGGGGGGAGGAGGAGAGGGGAAGGAGAGTAGGGGGAAAGAGGAGTGTGTAAAGGGAGCATAGGGGCACCTCACAGTCACACATGCTTACATGTTCCCTCACAGGCTTCCCCACATGCCCCTTCACACACGCTCAGATGCTTACATGGTCGGACTTTGATGCCCGATGACCGACCCTGGCAGTGCTTTCTCCCTCCCCACCACTGCCACCACCACTCCCACACCCCTCCACATCAAATGTCCAATGGTCTTACATGGTCTGACTTTGATTCTCGAGAGGAGGGGCGAGATGGCAATGTGCCCAACGACCGACTCTGGCAGTGCCGCTTGCTCCCCACATGATGTCCCCTGCCATTCCATGCCCATGTGCTTACATGGTCCCATCCTCCCATGCCCACACACCCACAGGCTTACATGGTCTGACTTTGATGCCTGAGAGGAGGGGCGAGATTGAGTTGTGCCCAATGACCAACTCTGGCAGTGCCTGTTGCCCCCCACCACTCATTCTGCTGCTATTGTTGGTGGTGGTGCTACTGCTGCTGCTTGTGTTGCCAGCAGAAACAGTGCCGTTGCTGCTGCTGGTGCTGTTGCTGCCGCTGGTGGTGTTGCTGGTGCTGTTGCTGCTGCTGGTGGTGTTGCTGGTGCTGTTGCTGCCGGGAGTGAAAACTCCAGTATCAACAGCCGTTTGGAGGGCGTGAGTGACAAACATAATGGTGTCGTATCCCAGCAGCGTGTAGATGTCCGGCTGGGGGGGAAAGAGAGGGAGAGAGGGGGAGCAGAAACAGTGGCACTGGTACTGCTGGTATTGCTGCTGAAGGGCGTGAGTGACGAACATGACTGTGTCGTATCCCAGCAGCGTGTAGATGTCCGGCTCGGGGGGAGGTGGGGAGAGTACAGGGGAGGGAGAGGGAGGGGAGAACAGCTCTTGAAGCGTCTCAAAGGGCGTGAGTGATGAACATGATGGTGAGAGACGTACTGTTGCTGTTAATTAGCACCACTTCATTCACACCACACGCCACACCACACCATGCCGCACCACACCGTACCGTACACCAACGCACCTTCTCCCCCGCGCCCGGGTACTGTTTGGGATCCACACTGTTCCAGATCTTGCTGAAACTGGCAAGCTCAGGTGATGGCGGCACACATCACTACACCACACCACACTGCACCGCACCACACCGCACAGCACCACACCCAATCCCAACACCACCACCATCTCAAACGCACCTTTTCCCCTGCGCCTGGGTACTGTTTGGGATCCACACTGTTCCAGAGCTTGTTGAAACTGGCGAGCTCAGGTGATGGCGGCAGGTAGGCCTGAATGCCCAACACGCCCTGGTGGGTGGGGAAGGCAGGGAAAGAAGGAAAGAGGGGTTTTGTAGGGAGAGGGCACGAGGGTGGGGTGGGGGTAAGTAGCGGTGTCTGTATCAGACGAGTGCTACAAACAAAATCCCAGAAACAGCACCTCCTCCTCCCTACACACTCCCTCCCTACACACTCCCTCCCTACACACTCCCTCCCCACACACTCCCTCCCCACACACTCCCTCCCCACACACTCCCTCCCCACGCACTCCCTCCCCACACACTCCCTCCCCTTCCACGTGGAAAAAGGTAATCTGGTATGCTGACATGACATGGACTCTCACTCACCTCCATGGCTTGTCTGACGTGGACTGACTCACATCCATGGCCTGCCTGACGTGGACTGACTCACCTCCATGGCTTTCCTGATGGGTGCCAGCGTGTCATCTCCGCTAATCACAACCGTCCACGTGGCCTCTGTGGCTATCCACGCGTACGGGGCATTCAGCAGGCCCAGCTCCATGGCTGCATGGGGGATAGGGAGGCATGGGTTAAGGTGGAATGCGGTAAAAGGGGATGTGAAACGGTGCATGGTGCACTGTCCACGTGGCCTCTGTTGCTTTCCGCGTGTCCTGCCCTCTTGCGTCGTGCACCCATCAGCAACCCACCACCAACACCCCTATCACTGCTCTTTCTAGCAGCTATACCGCCATCCCTACCAGCACACACGCAGCACTCCTCCCTACCAGCAATGAAGACTCGCCCTGTGTCCTGCCCCCCTGCATCGTGCACCACCACGACTGTCGACTCCTCCCGCTCCACCAGAGGCAGCAGCTTCTCTTTCACGTCTGCCACTGTCCACGTGATGTCGAGCGGTATGGATCGGGATACCCTCGCCTTGGAACTCTGGGGGAGGGTGGGATGGAGGGGGGTGTGGTTTGAGTCGACTCAAAACTCCAGACGCACCAACAACTCTCTTTCACGTCTCCTGCTGTCCACGTGATGTCGCGCGGTATGGCGCAAGGTATCCTCGCCTTGGAGTCCTGGGGAATGGGGGAAGTGCAGGACGAGCACAGCATTCAGGAGCATGTGCAGGACGAGCACAGCATTATGGAGAGCACCTACAAGGATGTGACATGTCTACAAGGGTGCCGGTGTTCTGAGTGTGTTTTGAGTCGCCTCAGAACACACCTACAAGGATGCGACACACCTACAAGGATGTGACATGTCTACAAGGATGTGGCATGTCTACAAGGATGTGACATGTCTACCAGGATGTGACATGTCTACAAGGATGTGACATGTCTACAAGGATGTGACATGTCTACCAGGATGTGACATGTGTACAAGGATCTGACATGTCTACCAGGATGTGACATGTCTACAAGGATGTGACATGTCTACAAGAATGTGACATGTCTACAAGGATGTGACATGTCTACAAGGATATGACATGTCTACAAGGATGTGACATGTCTACAAGGATGCCGATGCTATGAAATTGACATGTGGGGATTCAAACCGATGTTTTGAACAAGGTTACGTACCTTGTTCTGAAGCGCTGATTCGAGAGCCGATTCAGAGTCAACTCTATGATGCAGGGATCTAGGACACTGGCGAGTTCTGAGATTGACATGCGGGGATTGAGCCGATGTTTTGAAGTTGAACAAGGTTACGTACCTTGTTCTGGAGAGCCGATTCGAGAGCAACGATGCCGTTGCGGCCGAAGCGCCTGCTTGGGTTGAGAAGGGGTACTCTCCATAGCAACATGACTCTATAGACATCACCTGCTCAGCGCAGCACACACCTTGTTCTGCAGCGCTGATTCGAGAGCAACGATGCCGTTGCGACCGAAGCGGTTGTCAATGTAAACTGTGACCACCTCCATCCACCTGTCCTCCTCGTGATGCCGGATGATGTCTGCATGAATGCAAGGTGAACAGCACAGCACCGCACATCAGGGTCGGTTGTCAATGTAAACTGTGACCACCTCCATCCACCTGTCCTCCTCGTGATGCCAGATGATGTCTGCATGAATGCAAGGAGAACAGCACAGCACCGCACATCAGGGTCAGTTGTCAATGTAAACTGTGACCACCTCCATCCACCTGTCGTCCTCGTGATGCCGGATGATGTCTGCATGAATGCAAGGTGAACAGCACAGCACCGCACATCAGGGTCGGTTGTCAATGTAAACTGTGACCACCTCCATCCACCTGTCCTCCTCGTGATGCCGGATTATGTCTGTGTGTGCATGCAGCAAGAGGCACGACAGGAAATGATCCTGGCAGTTTCGTCCACACACACGACACAGCACGGCCGAAGCAGTTGTCAATGTAAATGGTGCTTACCACCTCCGTCCACCTGTTCATGTAACTCTCCATACAGGAAACAGTTTTTTGAGAATTCTCAAAACTCAGATCTAGCACAGCCAAAGCAGTTGTCAATGTAAATGGTAACAACCACCTCTATCCACCTGTCCATACAAATCTTCGTACAGGAAACAAACAACCACTTGTTATTGCACGGGCATGATCAGTAATCACCTGGTAATTTACAGGAGCACTCCCTAATCACCTGCGATTGCACAGGTTGTTCAACCAATCATCACCACGGGAAATCCTACTTACCGTCTGCAATTTCCCGGGCATGATCGGTAATTACCTGCGATTGCCTGCATCTCAGCAGCATCGCTGTGGGTCGTCCGCATGACAAATTGCTGCTCCGTGCTGACAGTGAGGGTGGGATCCATAGCAGCATATGCCACCATGGGCACATTCACTTATCACCTGCAATTTCCCAGGTATTTTTCTCAACAATCATCTGCAATTTCACGGGCATAACTGGTAATTACCTGCAATGGCGTGCATCTCAGCAGCATCGCTGTGGGTCGTTCGCATGACAAATTGCCGCTCCGTTCTGACAGTGAGGGTGGAATTCATGGGTATACCTATTTATCAACTGTAATTTCCCGGGCATGATCGGCAGTTACCTGCGATTGCTTGCATCTCAGCAGCATCACTGTGGGTCGTCCGCATGACAAATTGCCGCTCTGTGCTGACAGTGAGGGTGGGATCCGTGGCAGCATAGGCCACCATGGGGATCTGAAGGAACAAGGAGAGAAGGAGAGATAAAAGAGAGAACAGGTGAGGTATAGTGAGGCGCGCCAAAGGAAAGCCGCCCATGCTGACAGTGAGGGTGGGATCCGTGGCAGCATAGGCCACTATGGGGATCTGAAAGAATATGGTGAGGAGATATGAGGAGAGGAGTGGTTAGCGTGGTGTGCGGTTCGAAGCAGTGAGCGTGGGGTTCGGAGCGGTGAGGTTAATGTCCATGGAACTCATTCAGCTAACACGGGCGGGCGGTATCATATTCGACAAACCTGGGCGGCGCTCTTGGCCAACCTTTTTTAGACTGGATTGACTTTTGAAACGTCTGAAAAGGCGGGCGGCATCATATTCAACCAACCTGGGCGGCGCTCTTGGCCGACCTTTTTGAGACTGGATTGGGCGGCAGTTCCAACCAAGGCCGACCAGCCCAGTCGGGATTCCTAGTCTGATCCAGCACCGGCATTTCGGCTGACGTCGGCGGCAATCCCTAGGCTGAATCGGGCAACATTCCCTCGGCGGCCAACCTAGGCGGCATTCTCTAGCGTGACTGACCCACCCAGGTGGGAATTCCTAAGGCTAACCTGGTCGGCATTCCCTAGGCTGATTTGAGCGCTATTCCCTAGGCCGAACTACCCGTGCGGCAATCCTAGGCTGACCAACCCGGATCTCTAGGCTGACCTGGGCGGCATTCCCGAGGCTGCTTCAGAGCAGCGCCACCTGTCCCGACAGCATTGGCCCGTCGATGAGCAGCGGTATTCCCTAGACTAACCTGCCAGCGCTATTCTCTAGACTGACCTGGGCGGCATTCCCGAGGCTGCTTCCAAGCAGCGCCACCTGTCCCGACAGCATTGGCCCGACGATGAGCAGCGGATCCTTCTTCATCGCCTCTAGACCTGATGAGGGGAAGGGAGGTGGAGAGGGGAAGGGAAGGAGACAGGGGAACAGGGGGGAGGAGGGGGAGGGACAGCATTGGCCCGACAATGAGCAGCTGATCCTTCTTCATCGCCTCGAGACCTTGATGGGGGGGAGGACAAGCGGGAATGGGGGAATGGGAGAGGAGAGGGAGCGAAATTGAGGGGGGAGGAGAGGGCAAGCAACATCAGCATCTTCCAGCACCTCCCAGCACCTCCCAGCACCTCTCACCACCCCTTCCCCTCCCATCTCCATTTCGCTTCGCCCTTCCCCTCTCTCACCTGCCAGCTGTCCGAGGGAGGCACGGCGTGGCTCACCTCAAAGCCCTCGCTCCCCATCACTTCTCAGGGCCTCTCAGCACCGCACCTCCGCTCTCACCTGCCAGCTGTCCGAGGAACGGCGTCGCGCTGCCGTTCAGCAGCTGCGTCTCTTACCTCCCACAACCTCCCACCACCTCTCAGCGCCTCCCATCACCGCTCAGCACCTCTCACCTCCCCGTCTCTCACCTGCCAGCTGTCCGAGAAACGGCGTCGCGCCGCCGTCCAGAAGCTGCATATCGAGGCGGTGACGTGGCAGCAGGTGCGGGTTGGCGTTGACTTGGTCAACGCCCAGACGCAGCGCTGTGGGAAGCGGAAAGGGGCGCGAAGGGGAGGGGAGGGGGAGAGCGGAAGGGATGAGGGGGCGAAAATAGGGTAAGAGGGGGACGAAAATAGGGTAAGAGGGGGCAGCAGCTGCGGGTTAGCGTTGACCTGGTCAACGCCCAGACGCAGCGCTGCGGGAAGCGGTGGGGGGGCGAAGGGGAAGAGGGGAGAGGGTGGGGAGAAAGGGGGACTCGGGGACTCAGATGGGAAAAGGGGGTGCATGGGAGTGGAATGAGGCTGAGGAGAAGGAAGGGATTCCAGAAGCAGCGCTGTCGCCATGCTTTTGGGCTCAAGCAAACGCACCTGCCGCTTGCTCTCTGCGGTGACGCTTGTCGAATCACATAACCTATATCGAAAGCATAGAAATAAATTTATAGATACATAAATATATATATATAATACATCTTTATTGTATATAATTTGTAAGGACAGTGTAGTTTACTGTACCTGTTCCGAGCACTGGCAGAAACTCGAGGGAGACAATACTCGCAATCCGTAAAACTTCGCGCCGATCCTCTGTTGCGTTCCCACTCCCACTGTTCCCCCCATTATCCCTGGCGCCGCTGGTATTTGAACTTGTACTAGTAAGGGCGCTGTCGGCGATAGTGGTCGCATTGGGGCCCGCGCCGCCGTCGGCAGCACCACCATTAGTATTCCCAGCGCTTGTGTTCCCGGTAGACGCGCCAGTTCCTCCGGACCGCCCTGGCCGCGGCGCCGGCTGCGGCGGCTGCTGAGGCGAAGGTGCGGTGAGGTTTCCGGGCCAAAGAGGCGACGAAGCTTTCGGTATTCTTGTTTGTAACAAATTTCGCTGATTCTCCCACGTTCCTCGCGAGCCAGTCACGTGCGACTCCTCCCGCGTCGCCCATTTAGCGGCTTTCCCTCGCGCCGCCATGGCTGCCGCAGCAATACTACCACCATCGTAAGCGGCGTTCGTAGTAACCACGAGGCACGACTGTCGTTCTGCTGTTGATCGGTGAAACAAACCATTTCGGCTGATCTGGTTACCAGATAAGCCGCCGTTTCGTCTCCACGATATTTGCACCCAGAGACGCTCGTCGTTGATTAGTTGCGAAGCAGCAACGGCGGGCGATGTCGCCGATGCGCCGGGAGGGGTCGCTAATCGCACGGAAAGGGCGGCGAGAAAAAGGGTTAGAAGGATGCGACGCGAGCAAAATAGCCACCCGCAACTTGCGGAACAGTAGTAGTTAAACTGGCACGAATCAACTCGTTTCCAGCCTGCGGCGCGGCGATAAATTCCGAGCCGCAAGGCCATCCGCGATCTGTTAGGCGCCGCTTGTTTGTGTGGTGATGACGTCATGTCGATCCGAGGAAGCAGGACTAAATGACGTCGTCAAAGCCGCGGCATTACTACTACGACTACTACGAACTAGCGTGGCATCCTTCAAATATTTGTCGTCAAAATCGTTACCGCGTTAACCTAAAACGAGTCAGCACAACGGTAGTACTTCGGAACCAAAACACCCGTTCTACACGGAGGATAGCGTATCATGCGGCACCCGTCCATTATACTACTTGTAGCGACAGAGAGCAGCGTTCCTGAGCAAACCGAAATACACCAGAGACACTCAATGCAATCCTCCTAGTAATAGGACGAAGCCAGTGTCACTGATAAGCGAATCGAACGAGCTTTTCCAGAGGCCCAGCGGCCCAGCCCAACAGCGTGTCTGCCCAAGTTACACACCTAGTAGTCACCGTGACTGGTGTGTGTAGGAAGAGCAGTGGTCAATGCAGCTGCAGCATCACCGAAGTGCCACAGACCACACTGCATGTCTGACAATTGACTCTCAGCAGTAGTCTAGGATGCAGACAGATGCAAAGGTTTGGATCGGGTTGTTGATTGGTCTCCAAAAAAACATTTATTGCAGGCTCCCTGCAAACAAACCCTGAATTCTCCAGGAAGTGTATACGACTTACCCTCTGCGTCCAGTCACCGTGCAAGCAGACACACGAACAAAATCATTTGATGTCGTTACATTACGAGCATAATGCTGGGCTTGAACTCCTCTATTCATACGAAACAGTGTAACTGATCGTCACTTCTATGGCTAATTCCAGACAACAATGTCCCCTTGCAATGCATCCAGTGTGCCGCCATTGTAACGCGAATTGCCACATTGATTGGAAGACCGACATATCTTTGTGAAATACCTCATGGTTGCAGCCAGAGAGCAGTTATATTCTGCAGCTCTTCTCACACCCCTCTGCACATCCGCACCTCAAAACCGCATTCCAAGGTTCGATATTGAAGGTGCTGGGGACGGTAAGGTGCTCGGTGTCTCGGAAGGGTTGGGGTTTGGTAGGACTGATGAGTGGATTACCATGCCTACAGCCAGGGTGCCTTTTTCATAATATTCTTAAACCAGGAGGTCACTCAGGTAGCAAATCAAGTAGCAGAACCTATTTAGCCCTCAATGTTCAGAAAAAACAACAATATTAGCCTTTGCATTCGGAAAGTTACTAGCAACAAGGTTACTGCTCTTCCTCAATCACCTTGTCACTCACGACGAAAATATGTACAAAAGATTGTTGTGTTCTGCAACTGCTGTACAGTCCCATCCCATCCACGCTGGTGTCTTGTTTGTGGTGCCCCCTCAGTTGTATGAATCTAGATCTATCTTCACAGAAGATGCATCGCACAACTGCTTCAACTGCTTCAACCGATTGTTTTGGCATCATTTCCAGAAATGGACGATGGCTGCGCCACACTTCGCTTGGCTACGTGAAAATGTTTCCGGGTGTAGCTATATGATACGTTATTGAATACTCAGACCTCTGATCACTAATATTTTGGCCCCCACATCCTCTGTCAAAGGTTCACCGCCCACACAGCCACTGCACCGAAAGGATTTCCATTTCCAGCAAACAAGTTTGCCACTGTCGCCATTGTCCCTCCAAAAGTTTTTTGCAAACCCCTTGACGGTCCAGGTTCGCGGCGAAAGCTGAACTGTGGTGGGGGCAGAAAATATATTTGACCATCGATTGCCGTATCCCTTTCCGTCATGTCTCAGAGAGGTTATTCGATAACAGGCTGTATTGAATCTGTAATGCTAACAGGTCACACGCCCGTGCTCTTCGCTGCCTCCACTTTCATACATTTCAGACGGGCTTCTTCGGTCCTGGTTTTCGCACAGAAGAGCTGACGCAACGCAATCCACCTGATTATTCAAAGCGGTGAACCCCGAGCTTGACACACAGAATTGTAGATTAAGTGCTTGTGATGGCGGACTTGATTGAGAGCAAATCCTGCAGCAGTACCATGAATCACAAACTGTCGCAGCTCCCGCCCGCCTACAAGTGGTGGGCGGGCCAACTTGGCCCGACTCCAACCTCCACCCTTGCACCTGCGTGTGTATCGCGATGCGGGCATGGCCAGTGCAGCAGAGCAACGGCAATATGACGTGGCTGAGTGTACAGCGCAGCGGGGCCCCCAATACTGTAAAGGGGCACTTGGTGGTGTCCACTGTAGCTTGTAGGGATGTTCTCGATACTGTACGAGAGAGTCCTTTGGACGTGTGGAAGGGTTATGGCTTTTAAAAGGTAGAAACTCGAGTTCAATCTGAAGCAAGAAACTCGAGTTCGATCTGATTCTGAAGCAAGAAACTCGAGTTCGATCTGAAGCAAGAAACTCGAGTTTGAAGTAAGAAACTCCAGTTCAATTTGAGAAAGGGAACAAGGTGGCGATGCACTTCGGCTGGGTTCTTTCAGGGCCGGTCCAAAACAAACTTTCTGTTTGAACCAATACAAAACGGAAAAGTCTAGCGCAGGTACCAAGGCAAAATCAGACATGAAACGTCTGAAACAATAGGGAATTGATCAGACTGGGGCCCCGGGTTAGCAGAAACAGTGCCAACTTGGGGCCTCGTGAGTCGCGGCCCTACGAAATAGGCCCGAAGCAAATCACAAGCCAGGGCAGCTAGTCCGAACCTGGCAAACACGCCAGGTCGCCACCTACTGCCTTGGGTTTGACGGAAATCGCTAGCACCCCACATCGCTGGAAGCACAACAATCTGTCAACCCAACACAGTCTGATCGAGATACAACACAAGCAGCATGTAACAAACAACTCGGAATTATTACGGAAACATAAGACTGCCAAAACACAAAAGAGTTGAAACATGAAAATTAATCAAATGAGTGAGGAGGCAACGTCCGGAAACGTAAGACCTCCGGACTGCTCAGCGTAAGGAGAGGGAACAGGCAGAGGGGAGGCTGGCTGTAACGGCGGCTGCGACTGGTCAGGCGGTGGACACAGGAAGGGAGGAGGAAGACCAATAGAAGACGGGACACCAAGAACCTGCTGAAGCAGGGGAACGAAGTACGGGCGCGGCCGCACAATGCCTCCAGCACCTCCAGCTCCAGGGTCAACAGCTCCAGCTCCTGCACCTCCAGCGCCGCCTACGCCAGGGCCTCCAACTCCAGCTACTCCAGCTCCAGCGCCTCCAGCGCCAGCTGCTCCAGGCTCCGTAGGGTCTCCAACTCCAGTAGTAACAGCAGCACCTCCAGGCTCGCCAGCTCCGGGAGCCCCACTCCGACGGTGTGCGCGCTGAACAAGCCACTCACGCAGCTGCTGCGAGGACAGTCGCGGTGAAGCACCAGCATGACCTCCAGACGAAGCAGTACCGCGAGGCTCAGCACCCCCAGACTCCGCACCCTCCGACTCAGCACCCCCATGCTCAACACCCTCAGGCTCAGCACCCCCAGACCCAGCACCCTCAGACCCTGCACCCCCCGGCTCCGCACCCCCAGACACAGCACCCCCAGACGCAGCACCTGGAGCAGCACCTGAGACGACAGCTACCTGAACAGGCGCAGTACCAGGGAGAGGGTCTACCTGAGACACTCCCGAGGGAGCAGGACCCTGGGGCGGGAGGGGGTCTACCGGAGGCGGACCGGGAGCAATGAAGAGCGGCGGGGGCGGGGAAGGGGCAGAGCGTTAGGGAAAGAGACGGTAGAAGGGAACCGACTCGTCGAACGTGACGTCCTGAGAAGGGAGGACACGGCGCGAGGTGGGGTGGTAAAACTGCCAGCCAGGCGCGTCAGGGACAAAGCCAAGGAAGACGCAGGGAATAGCACGAGGGGAGAGCTTGTCCGCGGACGTATCGCGAACAAAGGCACGAGAACCCCAGACCCGGAACACCGACGCATCGCCAACCTTCCCCGTCCAACGCAGTGTGGGCGAGGTCTCCGGCAAGGAGACACGGGGCCAAAGGTTGAGCTGATGCGCAGCGTACCGGACCGCGAACGGCCACAGAAAATGGGGAGCGGCCGCATGAATCATGGAGGTACGAGCGACCTCCATGACTAAGCTAATGCGGCGCTCAGCAATCCCATTTTGCTGAGGGGAGTCCGGAAGCGTGAACGACTGGGTGATGCCCTCCCCACGACAAAAGTCCCGCAAGAGGTCGGAGGAGAACTCACCACCTCTGTCAGAGTGCAGACGCAGGACAGGAAGAGCCTGGCCGAACCGCTCGCGCAGCTGGAGACGGGCTGTGCGGATCCAAGGGATCAAGACAGCAGAGACCTCACCCTTGCTGCGCAAGGGGAAGACTGTGGTGTACCGCGTGTAGTCGTCAACTACCAGCAGAAAGTAGCGCTCGCGGCCCTGTCCACTGACGCGGGCTGGGCCCCACACATCCATGTGGAGGGTCTGCAGGGGAGCAGTCGTCGGGGGAAACGAGGAGGAGTGAGGAGCGGCGCGCTGCCGTCCCTCGACGCAAGGAAGACAGGGCGGGGCAGGCGAGGGCGGCAGGGGAGGCAGAGACCTGGGGAGACCAGAGACAAGGAGACGGGAGTGCATGCCACGAAGGCGTGGCAGGGAGGGGTGACCCAGGCGGTGGTGCCAAAGAAGTGTCTGGTGCGACAGGAGGCGACACGAGCAAGAGGCGGCTACCTGACCTGACGTGGACACCTGAGCAGACGCAGCGACCTGAGGAGGCTCGGTAGCCAGTGTGTACAGACTCGACCCTGGCCGACGAGTGAACGTAGCCAGGTGACGCCCCGTCCACGTGCACGTGCGAATCGACACACGCTGACCCCCAGGAGTGGTGGTAGTGACCATCGCATCCTGAAGGGCAGCGGTACTTACCAAGTTCGTAGAGAACGAGGGGAGGTGAAGACCTGACAGTGAGCCGAACGGAACCGCCGGACACGGGAGGACAGTGGAGGAACTGGCAACGACCGGGCCCCCAGAGGGGTCAGCCAGTCTGACTGGAACAGGTGCAGGAAGAGGAGTGAGAGTGGTGCTGTCACGAAAGAAACAGCGCGAGGCGCCGGAATCTAACGTGAAGGTGTGCAGGGCCTCAGCAGACGCAGTACCAGGGGGAGTACCAGACGCACTAGCACCTAGAGCAGCAGCGGCTATACCTGGGTCAGGCGGCACACACCAGTAACAGTGACCCTCAGCACTAAAAGACAAAGCATACATGGCAGAGATAATAACATCAAAGTCTAGGTCAAAGATGGCAACTCCCGACCTAAGCAACTCCGCCCAGCGAGGGCGCTCGACGTTATCACCAAACTCAGTGCGCCAGGCGTCGTCAAGGCGGGCAAAGCAGTGGCGCTCAGTGTGAAACCGCCCGCATGTCTTGCCCGCACGGGCACCCGTGCGAATGACATACGGGCAGGTCTCACTACCCTCGCCCGCCCCACGCTGAACCAACCACTCACGGAGCTGCTGAGGCGTCTGAGTCTCGCTCCGACGCTGCTGCTGCTGGCCCCGACCGCCACCAGAGCCTCCACGCTGAGGTCCAGACCGACCACCACTGGTCCCACTGCCTCCACTGCCGCTACCCCCTCCACTGCCTCCACCACCGCCACCAGAGCCTCCACCTCCGCCACCGGTCCCACCGCCGCCACCACCTCCACCGCCTCCGCCTCCTCTACCGCTGCCCCCACTGCCACGCCCACTGCCACCTCCACCACCACCGCTGCCTCCTCCACTACCCCGGCCACCCTTGCCCTTGCTGTTGCAGCGCTTCGTACTAGTCGAAGCAGCACCGACGTCCTCAGGAACAGAGACGTCTGCCGCAGCAGTAGAGGCGAAGGAGGAGGAAAGGGGGGAGGGGGAGCACCCCTCAAAGAAGGGTGAGCGCGGGGTGCCACGAGCAGCACCTACAGCAACTGCACTAGTCTCAGCTGCGAGGAGATGCTGCTCGAGGAGGTCAACAGTGAGGGAAGTGGGGTCGAGGGTGAGGAAGTGGTCCCTGACAGAGCGAAGGGAGTCAGGGAGGCGAGTGACTATGAAGTAGAGGGTGATGAACATGGGGGGCTGGTTCGTAGGAAGGAACTCAGCAGGAACGGTAGCGCGGTAGCGAGCGTCGCTAGTGCGCAGGTGGGTAACCAGGTCCGCTACTGTGGCAAAAGCCGACAGCTCAGGGAACAGGTAGGGCAGTAGCAGTCTGCCAAGAGCAGCAGTGGCAGGGGAGGAGTAGCGAGCAACGACAGCGTCGTACAAGGCCTGTGCTGTCCTGTGCTCGCCAAAGTGAGCACATTCTGTTGCGGGCAGGTGGTTGCGAATGGCCAAGCGGGCAGTAGCGTCACGAGACAGCCACTGGGAACGAGTCGAAACGTCAGCTGTGGCGGGAGGGGCTGGAGCGGCACCGGACACGTGGTCAAACGGTGAGACACTGTCCCGACTGTCGCTCAGTAGGTACAGTTGCAGATCGTCGTGCCACGTGTCAAATGCTACAGGTCTACCCTCCGGGTCGAACGGGAGAACTCGAAGCGACGCCATAGGGGCCGAGGAGCCTGGGGGGCCGCGGGGCCAAACACGAGGCCGGGGGTCTAGGGGAGCCGAGAGGCCTAGGGGGCCGAGGGGCCAAACAAGGGGCCGGGGGGGGGGCAGGCGCCGGTCTCTGAGGTGGGGCCGAGTGGCCTAGAGGCCGCGGGGCCAAACAAGGGGCCGGGGGGGGCCTAGGGGGGCCGAGGGGCCTAGGGGGCCGAGGGGCCAAACAAGGGGCCGGGCACCGGTCTTTGCGGTGGGGCCGTGGGGCCTAGGGGCCGCGGGGCCAAACAAGGGGCCGAGGGGCCTAGGGGGGGCCGAGGGGCCTAGGGGGCCGAGGGGCCAAACAAGGGGCCGAGGGGCCTAGGGGGCCGAGGGGCCAAACAAGGGGCCGGGGGGGGGGCCGGGCGCCAGTCTCTGAGGTGGGGCCGAGGGGCCTAGGGGCCGCGGGGCCAAACAAGGGGCCGAGGGGCCTAGGGGGGCCGAGGGGCCAAACAAGGGGCCGAGGGGCCTAGGGGGGGCCGAGGGGCCAAACAAGGGGCCGAGGGGCCTAGGGGGCCGAGGGGCCAAACAAGGGGCCGGGGGGCCGGGCGCCAGTCTCTGAGGTGGGGCCGAGGGGCCTAGGGGCCGCGGGGCCAAACAAGGGGCCGAGGGGCCTAGGGGGGGGGGCGAGGGGCCTAGGGGGGCGAGGGGCCAAACAAGGGGCCGAGGGGCCTAGGGGGCCGAGGGGCCAAACAAGGGGCCGGGGGGGGCCGGGCGCCAGTCTCTGAGGTGGGGCCGAGGGGCCTAGGGGCCGCGGGGCCAAACAAGGGGCCGAGGGGCCTAGGGGGCCGAGGGGCCAAACAAGGGGCCGAGGGGCCTAGGGGGGGCCGAGGGGCCAAACAAGGGGCCGAGGGGCCTAGGGGGCCGAGGGGCCAAACAAGGGGCCGGGGGGCCGGGCGCCAGTCTCTGAGGTGGGGCCGAGGGGCCTAGGGGCCGCGGGGCCAAACAAGGGGCCGAGGGGCCTAGGGGGGGGGGGCGAGGGGCCTAGGGGGGCGAGGGGCCAAACAAGGGGCCGAGGGGCCTAGGGGGCCGAGGGGCCAAACAAGGGGCCGGGGGGGCCGGGCGCCAGTCTCTGAGGTGGGGCCGAGGGGCCTAGGGGCCGCGGGGCCAAACAAGGGGCCGAGGGGCCTAGGGGGCCGAGGGGCCAAACAAGGGGCCGAGGGGCCTAGGGGGGGCCGAGGGGCCAAACAAGGGGCCGAGGGGCCTAGGGGGCCGAGGGGCCAAACAAGGGGCCGGGGGGCCGGGCGCCAGTCTCTGAGGTGGGGCCGAAGGGCCTAGGGGCCGCGGGGCCAAACAAGGGGCCGAGGGGCCTAGGGGGCCGAGGGGCCAAACAGGTACAGGGCCAGGCGCTGGGCAGGTACAGGGCCTGGCGCTGGGCAGGTACGGGGCCTGGCGCTGAGCAGGTACGGGGCCGGGCGCTGGGCAGGTACGGGGCCGGGCGCTGAGCAAGTACGGGGCCGGGCGCTGGGCTAGGTACGGGGCCGGGCGCAGGCAAGAGACGAGGCCGGGCGCTGGGCGGAGGACGGGGCCAGGCGCGGGCTAGGTACGGGCCGGGCGACGGGCTAGGTACGGGCCGGGCGACGGGCTAGGTACGGGCCGGGCGACGGGCTAGGTACGGGCCGGGCGCGGGCGACGAAGTCGACGGGGCCAGCGGGGCCGAGGCGATGGTCTAGGTACGGGCCGGGCGACGGGCTAGGTACGGGCCGGGCGTTGGGCTAGGTACGGGCCGGGCGACGGGCTAGGTACGGGCCGGGCGCGGACGACGAAGTCGACGGGGCCAGCGGGGCCGAGGCGACGGGCTAGGAACGGGCCGGGCGACGGGCTAGGTACGGGCCGGGCGACGGGCTAGGTACGGGCCGGGCGTCGGGCTAGGTACGGGCCGGGCGTCGGGCTAGGTACGGGCCTGGTGACGGGCTAGGTACGGGCCGGGCGCGGGCGACGAAGTCGACGGGGCCAGCGGGGCCGAGGCAACGGGCTAGGTACGGGCCGGGCGACGGGCTAGGTACGGGCCGGGCGACGGGCTAGGTACGGGCCGGGCGTCGGGCTAGGTACGGGCCGGGCGCGGGCAGGAGACGAGGCCGGGCGCGGGCTAGGTACGGGCCGGGCGCGGGCGACGAAGTCGACGGGGCCAGCGGGGCCGAGGCGACGGGGCCAAGGGGCCGAGCCTAGGGGCTAGGGGCGACGCCAAGGGGCCGAGCCTAGGGGCTAGGGGCGACGCCAAGGGGCGACGGGCCGAGGCCTAGGCGAGCAGGGTAGTAGGTGGTGGGCCCATTAACATTAGGTCATATGACTAATTGCTCTTAATACCATGTGAGAATAGTAGGCGAGGATGGTTAGACTAGGAAAAGGGAAGGGGTACAAGTAGAATATCGAGAGAAATTTGTACCCCCTAAGGCTAAACCCACTATAACCTAGACAACAATGAACACATAAACTAAGCCTAGATATGACTAAGCATATATGTTTGACATATTTCGTAGGGTCGCGACTCACAAGGCCCCAAGTTGGCACTGTTTCTGCTAACCCGGGGCCCCAGTCTGATCAATTCCCGAAACAATAAGCGATCTGGCTATTCTAGAACGAAATAAAAATCTGGGCACTTCAAAATCGAAAACATCTCGATCAAATGAAGTGGGTGTCACGTGAAGACACACGCTTGAAATTTCCAACTCAATATAAAGCTGACACATTTCATGAGCATAATGAGTCAAATGCAGAACAACGCGACTGAACCACAACCCCTCTATAGAAAAATCACTATTTTGTATTTTATATAACATTGTTAACTTACTACTGATAAAATATTTTGTTTAACTTGATCACTACTAAAAAATTATGGAGTAGTACCTATGGTTTTTTGTTAGCGATAACAAGAAGAACTTATTGCATGGCCTATGTGAATACAACGTACATTTTCCCCTACAATCATATTAATGTTATGTACGGTGGTAAAATTATACGCAACCCTTACGACGTTCACGTCGAATCTTGTTCGTTCAGCCATTCCTCAGATTCCCTTATCTTCCAGTCTTTCCTGCTTGGGAGCCTTCGGCTGACGTTCCTTTCAGAAAGACTACTCCTAAACGGCTTCGTGCACGTACAATACCACCATGTCTAAGAAGAGCGTTAGCTCGTTGACGGAGGCTGACCTCAAGGGTAAGAGGGTGTTTGTCAGGGCTGATCTGAACGTCCCTCTAGCCCGCGATACGATCACTGACGACACGCGCATTCGCGCGGCCATTCCCACCATCAAGTACCTGACGGAGAAGGGTGCTAAGGTTCTTCTCGCGACCCACTTGGTGAGTCTTAAGAAACCATGTGTTAAATGCCATTTTTAAGCCATTCTTGAAGCAAGCCTGAAAGCACGTTTCTGCAGTGGTGTTCGTTGTTCACTTAATCGATATCCAGCATGTTTTAGCAAGGGTTTTTCCTTTCTCTTCATTAGTTATTTCGGCCTTGGTGTCATATTGCCACTCTTGCATTGTTCGACCTCTCCTGCCGTCTCATTCTTTTCCGTCCTCTCATTATCCTGTTTTTTCAGGGCCGTCCTAAGGGCGTTACTGAGAAGTACCGCCTGACACCCCTCGTTCCTCGGCTCTCAGAGCTTCTTGGCCAGGAGGTCAGTGTTGAACCACTCTCTCCATTGTTCAGTCTGATAAGCTTTTCTGAATCTTATGCAAACTATCCAACGCCGTAACGATAATAAACGCGAACACCAGAACATCTTATAGCGCGGCAGCATTTGCACATGACCACCTGTTTCCTTCTCCTCCAACCGCAGTAACTTAAGATATTCTTTTATCTTATTCTTTTTCCCGTGCGCCATGAGCAGGTGAAGAAGGTCGACGACTGCATTGGCGAGGCCGTCGAAAAGGCCGCCTCGGATCTCGAGGAGGGTCAGGTGCTGCTGCTCGAGAACGTGCGGTTCCACCCCGAGGAGGAGAAGAACGACCCCGAATTCGCGCAGAAGCTCGCGGCGAACGCGGACCTCTACGTCAACGACGCGTTCGGCACGGCGCACCGCGCGCACGCGTCCACGGAGGGCGTGACCAAGTTCCTGAAGCCGTCCGTTGCGGGGTTCCTCCTTCAGAAGGTGCGTCCAAGTGTGACTTCACGTTTGAGCAGTAATCTTCATCTGTGCTTCCCCACGTGCAAGCAACCTTGAAGCTAAGTATGTAACCGCATCTCCTTGAGTTGTGCGTGTCTTCCGTTCTTTTTGCTTGTTTCCTTTTCCTGCACCAGAAATGCCTTGGTATAAAAAACACACGCTTTATTCCATGCTTTTTAAGCGAGCGGCCACTGTTATATGTGGTTGTGTTTCATATTCTGCTGTTTCCCTCGCATTGCTCGCCACTGCCATACTTTTCCTTCCTCAGGAGCTGGACTACCTGGTTGGAGCCATTGCTGACCCCAAGCGGCCGCTGGTGGCGATCGTGGGTGGATCTAAGGTGTCTACCAAGATTTGCGTGCTTGAATCTCTCCTTAACAAGTAGGTTATCCGTTTCGGTCACATGTTGCAGCTCGTCTTGAGAAAATTTCAGTCATGGTGACTGTATAGAATTCGGCACAGCTGATCTAGTTCGTGGGTGGATCCCGGCTGGGATCCCTGCTTAACGACCCGTTTCCAAGGTGACCTTTGAGTCACTGAAAGGTCATTCTTTGACTCGTCTCAAGATGTCCACCAAATTGGTCTCTTTGTAACGAGTAAATATTCCGTTTCAACTCGTGTTGAGGTTGTTTCCAGTTATTGCGTAGTTGGCTTCATGACCGGCCCGGTGGTATGGGGTATCAAGCAACTAAGATCATCGTGAAGGTGCTCTTAGACCTGTAAGTCCAAAGATCTGCCACGTAATTTCACACTCGACTACGACAAAGGGCTCATATCCCAATGCCCCCTTTCTGCATCCTTCTCCCCCTTCCCCTCTCTTCCTCCCCCCCTCTCGACAGATGCAACGCGCTGCTGCTGGGCGGCGGCATGATCTTCACGTTCTACAAGGCGGAGGGCAAGTCTGTCGGAACATCGCTGGTGGAGGAGAGCCAGGTGGAGCTGGCGCGCAGCCTCATCCAGATGGCCAAGGAGAAGGGCGTCGAACTGTACCTGCCCTCGGACGTCGTAGTCGCGGATAAATTTGCCCCTGATGCCGAGTCCAAGGTGAGATCGCTGGGGCTGGAGGGAAGGGAGGGAGGGCGGGATGTAGGTGGGTGATGTGCTGGGAGGAAGGGATAAGGGTGCTGGGACGAGGGTGGAAGGGTGCTGGGAGGGGGGAGGAAGGTGCTGGGAGGGGGGTAGAAGGGTGTTTGTGGCGAAAAGGGGAGGGTGATGGGGCTAGGGAAGAAGGGTGCTGGAAGGAGGTTAAAGTGCGTGCTAAGTTGAGACACCCCATCTCCAGGTGCTCAAGCCATCCCAGATTGCTGCGTGGGGCTGGTTATTGACCCAGGCAGCATCAGTACCTGGTCTGATGTAATCATTGAATGCAGAGCTAATATGCTAAGCGTCCGTTCAAACATCTGCGTCGCTCCTCTCTCCGCCCCTCTTTCCTCCATCCCGTTCCTTCTCCAGACGGTTCCATCATACGACATTCCGGACGGCTGGATGGGTCTGGACATTGGTCCGGACAGCATCGGTAAATTCTCTCATGTGATCAGTGGTGCCCAGACCATCATCTGGAACGGCCCCATGGGCGTCTTTGAGTTTGATCAGTTCGCCAAGGGAACCATTGTGAGTGCTGCAGCTGGCAATGTCGTATGCACAGGTTCTTTTGATACGTCTCAGAAGTTCTCTGTTGTGATCAGTGGTGCTGGGACCATCATTTGGAATGGCCCCATGGGCGTATTAGAGCTTGAAACTTTGCCAACGGGACCAATGTGAGTGCTGCTGCTGGCAATGGCGTACATGCTCGCACAGCATGGGTGCCGCGGTGGCAACCACTCACCACCTTTACATGCTGGTGAACGGCGTGTTTGCATCTCACCCAAAATCAATAACCCAAACCTACTGTCATGTGCCCAGTCTTAGCGTTCCCTCTATTCCCCTCGTTTATTACTTCGTGAATTCCAGGCGATTGCTGAGGCGCTCGCAGAAGCGACAGCCAAGGGTGCCACGACCATCATTGGAGGGGGTGACAGCGTGGCAGCAGTGGAAAAAGCAGGAGTGGCTGACAAGATGAGCCACATCTCGACAGGTGGCGGTGCGTCATTGGAGCTGCTGGAGGGTAAGGTGCTCCCTGGCGTTGCTGCCCTTGATGAGGCGTGATTAATTAGTGCTGTGCAGCAGAAATCCAACTGCTTACATAGTTGCTTATAGTCAATGCAGAGGATAAGGTGTGGACATTTGTTACATGTAACATGTCTTAGCACATTTCTATGAATGCTACGTCTTGACATGTAATGTCTGGTTTATGTAGTGATTTCAGGTGATAGCTTCATCAAAGAGAGTCAATTGGACATTATGACCCTGTATGCTCCTACCGAAACTACACCTGAGCGAATGTATGAGTTCAAATCTGCATGAGCACCTCCCTGAGTGTGCCCTCCCTGCAGGATAAGCCCCAGCGCTTATCACCAACTAAAGTGGTAGTGATTGAGATCAGATTATAAGCCCCATCCCCTTTTGTAGAAAGTTTACATACTGGTACCGTATTCTCCCGGACATAACACCCTAGGGTATAGCTAAAAATACAGGGAAAAAATGGGGGGGGTCTCCTCATAGGAAAAAAATACATAATACCCGGGTCTTATTATATTGCACATTTTTTTATAAGCAGAAATGAATGGAAACAAAAACAGGGGTCTGGCCTTGTTATTATTTTTAAAATCAGGGCCGCCAAACCGCGTCTACGAGGATAACGTCGGCCTCCACTGGAATCTGCCACATGGCAAATTCCAGTGGGCCCACTGTGCCACCTGATTGGTTGACATCAGTGCCAACCTCGCGCAGCTTGGGTTCATGCAGTACGAGGCCGGAATCGCGCACGGTGCTGTGTTGTCACTGTACCTGTGACCCCTTGACTGCCGTGTACGGTAGTCATGTCCAAGCTTCCTCACCCAAGCTTGCTCTTCTCTTCGTCAAGCGGTTCCAGTGCACGTCTTTGACAAGTGCTCGGCAGGCTGTGAGAGCGTCTCCTTCCTGTGCACGAGGGTATCGTCTTTAAAGTCATTTCTCCCATGGCGAGTGACATCGACCTGCCTTAGTTCCCAAGCATGGCTTCATCTCCAGATTCTAGCAGTACGGTAGATAGGCGGCAGCGGCCTGTTTCCACCAATCAGACTAGCGCTTATGCACGCGCACGGACGTCTCCTCGCCCGATCTTTCCTCAGCCGGATGCTCCCGGTAGTGCTTCTACCAGGGATGAACCGAGCAGTAGCTTGGACCGTCCTCGCCCTACCCTTCCTCGAGTGGTTGTCCCCACGTTCCCGGAGCGGAACCGCCCGCAGGGACAGCAGAAGCGCAACGCCGATGCTGACCCGCCATCCCCTCGCCATCGCATGACGAAACGCCAGCGCAAGGGAATCACCGCGAAGGAGAAGCTCCACTGGTTGAAGATGCAGGACTCGCAGCCCGACCTGTCGAATCGCGCCCTGGCGAAGCTCGCGAAGGTGCAGCCATGCCAGATCCGCGATTGGAAGAAGATGAGGGAGCGGCTGGAGGTCTCTTCCAGCTGCCGTCGTCGCCTCATGGGAGCTGGCCGCAAGTCCAAGTTCCCTTTCATGGAACGGGCGGTCTACCGCCAGTTCCTCAAGCACAGGGGGAGGGGGCTCGCCGTTTCGGTCAGCATGCTCCAGAAGTGGAGCGCCAAGTACATGAAGCACCGGATGCCCGGGGTCAACTGGCGCGCATCGTTCCGCTGGGCGACTCGTTTCCGCGCGCGCTGGCATCTGGCAAGGCGGGTGAAGACGAAGATGGGACAGAAGTTGGCAGCGGGTAAGTGTTGCGCCGTCGTGCTCCTTGATTGCCATCTCAGTGCTGAGCTAATGTGTCTCGTGGCTTTGCTTGCAGATTGCAAGGCCAAGGTGGAGTCCTTCTGGGAGTTTGTGCGCCAGATGCGCTCTCTGCACGACTACCCGCTTGACCTCATCTTGAACGCGGACCAAACCCCGCTTTTCCTGGAGATGCCGGCGGAGCGCACGCTCGAAATGAAGGGAGCGCGGACGGTTCACGTACGGATTGCGGGCTATGAGAAGGAGCGTGTTACTGTCATGCTGGCAGTAACTGCGAGCGGGCTCAAGCTGCCGCCGTACGTGGTGTTCAAGCGCAAGACCATACCGAAGGTGCCCATCCCTGCCGGTAAGCGTAGCACGTTTAGGATGATGTCACTACTCTAGCCTGTCAACAGTCGCAACCGAATTTGACCCTGACGTACCGGTATTCTTTGGCAGGTGTGGTGGTCCGTGCACAAGACAAAGTGTGGATGGACGAATCACTTGTGCAGGACTGGATCACCCAGGTGATGGTGCCGTTTCTGAAGCCCTTGCGTGAATCAACTGGACGCCGCAGGGAGGCCTTGGTTGTGCTCGACTCCTACCGCGGCCACTTGACTGAGGCGGTCGGGCAGACCATGCGGATGTTTCGGCTGTCACGGGCTGTCATCCCAGGGGGCTGCACCCCGCTAGTGCAGCCTCTGGATGTGTCGATAAACCGCGCGTTCAAGTGCGGTGTGCGTCATCGCTACAGCAGCTGGTTCGAAGAAGAAGGAATCAACACCACCACCAAGGGCGGTGAGTTGAACCATGACATTCGCATGCGTGACTTTTAATCAATGTCAGCTTACGCTCTGGAAATTCACATTCGTCCTTGTCTACCCTTCCCCGTCCCTCAGGCAATCTCAAGAAGTCGCCAGCGGAGTTGGTGCTCCGCTGGATCGATGAGTCCTGGGAAGCAATCCCAGAGGAGCTCGTGAAGAAGGCGTTCGTCACGTGTGGGATCTCCACCCCCATCGATGGCAGCGAGGACCACCTCATCCTTGCCCACATGCGGGACAAGGGTGAGGTGGAAGTTCTTGACGACGTCAACGACCTGGTTGACGACGAGCTCGTCGTCAACCCCTTCTACGCCGAAGTCCCCATGCCGGCCGAGGTGCTGCAGGCGGCGGCAGAGGAGGCTGACGCCGCTGAGGAGGACGCGGAAGCGGCGGCGGCAGAGGAGGAGGGGGGCGTGCTTGAGGAAGGCGGGGAGGCAGAAGAGCCCAGCGATGACGAATGGTGGCGCCCTGGCCGCTTTGACGGGGAAGACTGTGAAGAATGGCATGCAGGAGACGATTCTGAGTAGAAGGCACTTTGTATAGAGTTTTTTTAGGTGAAATTGTGGATGTGAGGTGCTCTTGTGGTGATGTTTCTGCAGTCTAGGTGACATTGTCGATGCCTATGTGCTGGCACATTACTTCTGTAGTACCGGTACCTGTAAAGTACCCTGTATGCAATGTACAGTAAGCAAATTCAGTATTTTTGCCGCCCATAACACCCCCCCCCCCCCCGGGTCTTATAGAGAATCAGGCAAAAAGGGGGGTATAGTAGAAACGAGGCTCCCCATAACACCCACCCCGCACAAGCTACCCGGGGGTGTACAATTATGGGGGGGTGTTTTGTCCGGGAGAATACGGTAACTGGATTATATCGTGAAACTGTTGGAAGCCATCCTCTCCCAGCCACCTTCCATTGGCAGAACCTGCTGAATCTTGTCGTATGGTACATCCCAAACAGCCCTCAAGGCAACATTGTTGTATCCATCGCTCCCAGCAATGGAAAAGAGCAGCAGGACTAGAGTAAGGTGAGGTATGAAGCCAAGACACAGTTCAAAGCGCCATCCTCTCCCACCCGCCCACCATCAGCAGAAGTTGCTGAGTCTTGTCGTACATCCCCAGCAGCCCTCCCGTATGTACAAACAAAACTCGCCGCCCCGCCCATTTGTCTGGATTCTGCCTCATGTCCTGTAGCAATCCCCTGAGGGCCTTGCCACTTTGGGGAGGAGGGATGGGAGAGGGAAGAGGAGAGAGAGGGGGGAGGGGAGGCGGGGATCAGTTATGGCTTTAAGGCCACATAGACAAATACACTTAAACGGACATACCTGTACACCGGGTCGAGCACAATGGCAGTGCAGTTAGGCATATAGTCACGTATAAATACAGTATTACAAAAATGTACACATAGACGTATACACTTCAACGTACATACCGTATTCTCCCGGACAAAACACCCCCCCATAATTGTACACCCCCGGGTAGCTTGTGCGGGGTGGGTGTTATGGGGAGCCTCGTTTCTACTATACCCCCCTTTTGGGCTGATTTTCTATAACACCCCCCTTTTCTTACGAATTCGTTATAATAGTCGTTAACGAGTAGCTGCAATATTGAAGAATATCGCGAAAATTTCTCCCTAGATGAAATTTCGCGGCACATTCACTTACAATCTACCGAGATTTCCCCCCTTGCACTACTTCGCTGTGACCACGTGCAGGCGAATCTTCCGCTGCAAGTGGCAAGAGAGGTGCCACATGGCATTTTCGTGGGGGTGATGAAGCTCGTGGCCGAAACCCACATTCGCGCCTCAGACAGTGATGTTAAAATGAAAATCAAAACACCCACATTGTCTAATTAAATAAACACTAACACTAAAATATACCATATGTAAAGACCCGGGTATTATGTATTTTTTTCCTATGAGGAGACCCCCCCCATTTTTTCCCTGTATTTTTAGCTATACCCTAGGGTGCTATGTCCGGGAGAATACGGTACCTGTAGACTGGGTCGAGCATTATGCTGGTGCTCTGAGCCACATAGACGCATAATAACACGGTAATTAACATCTTTACACGCACACTTATACAATTTAACACACATACCTGTAGACTGGGTCGAGCACTATGCCGGTGCTTTGAGCCACGGACTGTACCAGCCGAAGCTCCTCCTCCGTGCTTATAGCGTAGCCTGCGCCCTTCACCTGCTCATGCGGTCAGATTCACATATGGGTATACAGGCACGTATGGAAGCATAGACACATATGAATGCACACAGGGACACAGACCCTATCGCCACTGCACCAGCTGTAGCTCCTCCTCCATGCTGATAGCGTAGCCTGCCCCCTTTCACCTGCTCACATGCACACACACAGGGAGACAGAAACATATGAGTACACAGAGGGACACAGACGGGACTGCACCAGCTGAAGCTCCTCCTCTGTGCTTATGGCGTAGCCTGCCCCCTTCACCTGCTCAATGACTCGCGCAAGGTTCAATGAGTCAACACTCCCAGGCTTGGACGTGACCCCATCCAGCAGCCCTTGAATGTAGTCGTAGAAGTAGGCGGGAGAGTCGCACACAGAGTAGGCATGCACACAGGAAGAAGAGAGGGAGCTCAGATGCACTCCCAGCGCCAACCCTGCTGAGGTGCCGCCACTGAGGGAGTTGGTGTGGGGGTAGCATGGAAGCAGGGAAATGGGGAAGCAGGGAAGTGTGGGAATTAATAGGAGAGTCGCACACAAAGTAGGCATGCACACGGGTAGAAGAGAGGCTGCTCAGATGCACTCCCAGCGCTAACCCTGCTGAGGTGCTGCCACTGGAGGTGTTTTAGAAGTGAGATATGGAGGGAGGGGTTGTCAAGAAAGGGGGAAGCAGCCAAAAAGTGTCGCACACAGCAAGGCATGTGCGTGAAGTGAATGTCGTCTGATGCATCTCCCCTCATCACGGCATTAAGCACTCACCTGCCACACGCCATGGCAATATCGTCAAACCCTGAAGCACCCCCCGCCTCGCCTTTGCCCAGCTGCAGGCACACACCAACACATGCTCTCATCCCCCCAATTGTTTCTCCCTTCATCACAGCACTGAGCTCTCACCTGCCACACGCCATGGCAATATCGTCAAACCCTGAAGCACCCCCCCCCTCGCCTTTGCCCAGTTGCTGCTCGATCTCTCTCACTGCCTCCATATAACCCCTGGTGAGACCGACATGGAAAGGGAGTGGTAACCAGGTAATATGTAGCAAGATGGTTGAAATATATTAGAAGAATCTACTTCACTCACAAGCCACCATACATTGACTTACTCCCAGACAGGATGACATACGGCTTTCTTCCCTCTGCTGCTAGCCGTTCTTTTGAGGTGATAGCTGTTCGTGTGCTTTACTGGGTTCTCACCAGGTGCCAAGGGCGTTGGAGCCCCCAACAGGGATGACATACGGCTTCCTTCCCTCTGCTGCTAGCCGTTCTTTTGAGGTGATAGCTGTTCGTGTGCTTTACTGGGTTCTCACCAGGTGCCAAGGGCGTTGGAGCCCCCAACAGGGATGGCATACGGCTTCCTTCCCTCTGCTGCTAGCCGTTCTTTTGAGGTGATAGCTGTTCGTGTGCTTTACTGGGTTCTCACCAGGTGCCAAGGGCGTTGGAGCCCCCAACAGGGATGACGTACGGCTTCCTTCCCTCTGCTGCTAGCCGTAGAGCAAGCACCTTCCCCAGGTGCTGCATGGGGGAAACAAGGAGAGGCGGGGGAATGAGAAGGGTTCAAGGAGTGAGTCTTTACAATTGGTACATCGGAGCATCGGTCCCCAACTGGGATGACATACGTCTTCTTTTCTTCCTGGTTTTTGAGAATTCTCAAACTGTTTTTTTAGATTTCTCAAAAACCAGCTCGTATCATATGATCTCCCATTTCCTCGTTTTTTACTCGCTTGGAAGTTACAAAAAAAGTTACAGAACTTTTTGGTTGAAGCGAGATTTTCCTCAAGGTAGCAATGTGTTTTCTTAGTTCGAGACAAGTACATCGGAGCATCGGTCCTCAACTGGGATGACATAGGGCTTCTTTTCTTCCTTCACACTCCTTAAATCGACTCCAACAGTCCCCTCCCCCAACCCGTCGCCTCGTTGCCATGCTTGGCGTATTCCTCTTTGGTCACCAGATGCACACTCGCCCCCACCATGCGCTGCTGCGGCGGCAAGCACACCCACCCACCCACCTGCCCCCTTCCTCCCCCATCCCATCTCACCTCGCTGCCATGCTTGGCGTATTCCTCTTTTGTAACCAGATGCAACTTCGCCCCCACTATGCGCTCCACCAGCATATCTGCTCTGAGTCGACTCAAAACCTCCCTCTCTCCCTCACTTTCCCCACATGCCCCACCCACTTCCCACCTCACCTCGCTGCCATGTTTGGCGTACTCCTCCTTGGTAACCAGATGCACCCTCGCCCCCACCATGCGCTCCACCAGCAAATTTCCTTCCAGGCCCGGATCGGAATCTGCTAGAGCCTGGTTATGAGGGGCCGAAGGGACCAAGAACACGGGGTAAAAGAATGGAAGGGGAAACAGTGAAGGGAAAAAGGTTACCGCCAAGGCATGCACCCTCGCCCCCACCATGCGCTCCACCAGCAGGTTGCCCTCCAGGCCCGGATCAGAGCCTGCCAGCGCCTGGTGAGGGGGGAAAGAAGGAGGATATTCACATGCAAGGTATGCACCTTTACACATGCACCCTCACCAGATGCTCCCTCGCCCCCACCATGCGCTCCACCAGCAGACTGCCCTCCAGGCCCGGATCAGCACCTGCGAGCGCCTGTTGAGAGGAAATAGAGGGCGGAGCATTAAGGGAGAGAAGCAGTGAAGGAACGACAGCAGGAAGCTTGTATGTATGCACCTTCGCCTCCACCAGCAGATTGCCCTCCAGGCCTGGATCAGAGCCTGCCAGCGCCTGATGGGGGGATACGGGAAGAGTGAAGGGGAGATGGTGAAGGGGAAAGGCTATTGCCACAGGATGCACCCTCGCTGCCCCCACCATCCGCTCAACCAGCAGATTGCCTTCCAGGCCCGGATCAGAGCCTGCAAGCGCCTGGTCATGAGGGGATACGGGAAGAGTGATGGGGAGATAGACTTTTGAGACGTCTCAAAGGAAGAGTGATGGGGAGATAGACTTTTGAGACGTCTCAAAGGAAGAGTGATGGGGAGATAGACTTTTGAGACGTCTCAAAGGAAGAGTGATGGGGAGATAGACTTTTGAGACGTCTCAAAGGAAGAGTGATGGGGAGATAGACTTTTGAGACGTCTCAAAGGAAGAGTGATGGGGAGATAGACTTTTGAGACGTCTCAAAGGAAGAGTGATGGGGAGATAGACTTTTGAGACGTCTCAAAGGAAGAGTGATGGGGAGATAGACTTTTGAGACGTCTCAAAGGAAGAGTGATGGGGAGATAGACTTTTGAGACGTCTCAAAGGAAGAGTGATGGGGAGATAGACTTTTGAGACGTCTCAAAGGAAGAGTGATGGGGAGATAGACTTTTGAGACGTCTCAAAGGAAGAGTGATGGGGAGATAGACTTTTGAGACGTCTCAAAGGAAGAGTGATGGGGAGATAGACTTTTGAGACGTCTCAAAGGAAGAGTGATGGGGAGATAGACTTTTGAGACGTCTCAAAGGAAGAGTGATGGGGAGATAGACTTTTGAGACGTCTCAAAGGAAGAGTGATGGGGAGATAGACTTTTGAGACGTCTCAAAGGAAGAGTGATGGGGAGATAGACTTTTGAGACGTCTCAAAGGAAGAGTGATGGGGAGATAGACTTTTGAGACGTCTCAAAGGAAGAGTGATGGGGAGATAGACTTTCGAGACGTCTCAAAGGAAGAGTGATGGGGAGATAGACTTTTGAGACGTCTCAAAGGAAGAGTGATGGGGAGATAGACTTTCGAGACGTCTCAAAGGAAGAGTGATGGGGAGATAGACTTTTGAGACGTCTCAAAGGAAGAGTGATGGGGAGATAGACTTTTGAGACGTCTCAAAGGAAGAGTGATGGGGAGATAGACTTTTGAGACGTCTCAAAGGAAGAGTGATGGGGAGATAGACTTTCGAGACGTCTCAAAGGAAGAGTGATGGGGAGATAGACTTTTGAGACGTCTCAAAGGAAGAGTGATGGGGAGATAGACTTTTGAGACGTCTCAAAGGAAGAGTGATGGGGAGATAGACTTTTGAGACGTCTCAAAGGAAGAGTGATGGGGAGATAGACTTTTGAGACGTCTCAAAGGAAGAGTGATGGGGAGATAGACTTTTGAGACGTCTCAAAGGAAGAGTGATGGGGAGATAGACTTTTGAGACGTCTCAAAGGAAGAGTGATGGGGAGATAGACTTTTGAGACGTCTCAAAGGAAGAGTGATGGGGAGATAGACTTTCGAGACGTCTCAAAGGAAGAGTGATGGGGAGATAGACTTTTGAGACGTCTCAAAGGAAGAGTGATGGGGAGATAGACTTTTGAGACGTCTCAAAGGAAGAGTGATGGGGAGATAGACTTTCGAGACGTCTCAAAGGAAGAGTGATGGGGAGATAGACTTTTGAGACGTCTCAAAGGAAGAGTGATGGGGAGATAGACTTTTGAGACGTCTCAAAGGAAGAGTGATGGGGAGATAGACTTTCGAGACGTCTCAAAGGAAGAGTGATGGGGAGATAGACTTTTGAGACGTCTCAAAGGAAGAGTGATGGGGAGATAGACTTTTGAGACGTCTCAAAGGAAGAGTGATGGGGAGATAGACTTTTGAGACGTCTCAAAGGAAGAGTGATGGGGAGATAGACTTTTGAGACGTCTCAAAGGAAGAGTGATGGGGAGATAGACTTTTGAGACGTCTCAAAGGAAGAGTGATGGGGAGATAGACTTTTGAGACGTCTCAAAGGAAGAGTGATGGGGAGATAGACTTTTGAGACGTCTCAAAGGAAGAGTGATGGGGAGATAGACTTTTGAGACGTCTCAAAGGAAGAGTGATGGGGAGATAGACTTTTGAGACGTCTCAAAGGAAGAGTGATGGGGAGATAGACTTTTGAGACGTCTCAAAGGAAGAGTGATGGGGAGATAGACTTTCGAGACGTCTCAAAGGAAGAGTGATGGGGAGATAGACTTTTGAGACGTCTCAAAGGAAGAGTGATGGGGAGATAGACTTTTGAGACGTCTCAAAGGAAGAGTGATGGGGAGATAGACTTTTGAGACGTCTCAAAGGAAGAGTGATGGGGAGATAGACTTTTGAGACGTCTCAAAGGAAGAGTGATGGGGAGATAGACTTTTGAGACGTCTCAAAGGAAGAGTGATGGGGAGATAGACTTTCGAGACGTCTCAAAGGAAGAGTGATGGGGAGATAGACTTTTGAGACGTCTCAAAGGAAGAGTGATGGGGAGATAGACTTTTGAGACGTCTCAAAGGAAGAGTGATGGGGAGATAGACTTTTGAGACGTCTCAAAGGAAGAGTGATGGGGAGATAGACTTTTGAGACGTCTCAAAGGAAGAGTGATGGGGAGATAGACTTTTGAGACGTCTCAAAGGAAGAGTGATGGGGAGATAGACTTTTGAGACGTCTCAAAGGAAGAGTGATGGGGAGATAGACTTTTGAGACGTCTCAAAGGAAGAGTGATGGGGAGATAGACTTTTGAGACGTCTCAAAGGAAGAGTGATGGGGAGATAGACTTTTGAGACGTCTCAAAGGAAGAGTGATGGGGAGATAGACTTTTGAGACGTCTCAAAGGAAGAGTGATGGGGAGATAGACTTTTGAGACGTCTCAAAGGAAGAGTGATGGGGAGATAGACTTTCGAGACGTCTCAAAGGAAGAGTGATGGGGAGATAGACTTTTGAGACGTCTCAAAGGAAGAGTGATGGGGAGATAGACTTTTGAGACGTCTCAAAGGAAGAGTGATGGGGAGATAGACTTTTGAGACGTCTCAAAGGAAGAGTGATGGGGAGATAGACTTTTGAGACGTCTCAAAGGAAGAGTGATGGGGAGATAGACTTTTGAGACGTCTCAAAGGAAGAGTGATGGGGAGATAGACTTTCGAGACGTCTCAAAGGAAGAGTGATGGGGAGATAGACTTTTGAGACGTCTCAAAGGAAGAGTGATGGGGAGATAGACTTTTGAGACGTCTCAAAGGAAGAGTGATGGGGAGATAGACTTTTGAGACGTCTCAAAGGAAGAGTGATGGGGAGATAGACTTTTGAGACGTCTCAAAGGAAGAGTGATGGGGAGATAGACTTTTGAGACGTCTCAAAGGAAGAGTGATGGGGAGATAGACTTTTGAGACGTCTCAAAAGAAGAGTGATGGGGAGATAGACTTTCGAGACGTCTCAAAGGAAGAGTGATGGGGAGATAGACTTTCGAGACGTCTCAAAGGAAGAGTGATGGGGAGATAGACTTTTGAGACGTCTCAAAGGAAGAGTGATGGGGAGATAGACTTTTGAGACGTCTCAAAGGAAGAGTGATGGGGAGATAGACTTTTGAGACGTCTCAAAGGAAGAGTGATGGGGAGATAGACTTTTGAGACGTCTCAAAGGAAGAGTGATGGGGAGATAGACTTTTGAGACGTCTCAAAGGAAGAGTGATGGGGAGATAGACTTTTGAGACGTCTCAAAGGAAGAGTGATGGGGAGATAGACTTTTGAGACGTCTCAAAGGAAGAGTGATGGGGAGATAGACTTTTGAGACGTCTCAAAGGAAGAGTGATGGGGAGATAGACTTTTGAGACGTCTCAAAGGAAGAGTGATGGGGAGATAGACTTTTGAGACGTCTCAAAGGAAGAGTGATGGGGAGATAGACTTTTGAGACGTCTCAAAGGAAGAGTGATGGGGAGATAGACTTTTGAGACGTCTCAAAAGAAGAGTGATGGGGAGATAGACTTTTGAGACGTCTCAAAGGAAGAGTGATGAGGAGATAGACTTTCGAGACGTCTCAAAGGAAGAGTGATGGGGAGATAGACTTTTGAGACGTCTCAAAGGAAGAGTGATGGGGAGATAGACTTTTGAGACGTCTCAAAGGAAGAGTGATGGGGAGATAGACTTTTGAGACGTCTCAAAGGAAGAGTGATGGGGAGATAGACTTTTGAGACGTCTCAAAGGAAGAGTGATGGGGAGATAGACTTTTGAGACGTCTCAAAGGAAGAGTGATGGGGAGATAGACTTTTGAGACGTCTCAAAGGAAGAGTGATGGGGAGATAGACTTTTGAGACGTCTCAAAGGAAGAGTGATGGGGAGATAGACTTTTGAGACGTCTCAAAGGAAGAGTGATGGGGAGATAGACTTTTGAGACGTCTCAAAGGAAGAGTGATGGGGAGATCGACTTTCGAGACGTCTCAAAGGAAGAGTGATGGGGAGATAGACTTTTGAGACGTCTCAAAGGAAGAGTGATGGGGAGATAGACTTTCGAGATGTCTCAAAGGAAGAGTGATGGGGAGATAGACTTTTGAGACGTCTCAAAGGAAGAGTGATGGGGAGATAGACTTTTGAGACGTCTCAAAGGAAGAGTGATGGGGAGATAGACTTTTGAGACGTCTCAAAGGAAGAGTGATGGGGAGATAGACTTTTGAGACGTCTCAAAGGAAGAGTGATGGGGAGATAGACTTTTGAGACGTCTCAAAGGAAGAGTGATGGGGAGATAGACTTTTGAGACGTCTCAAAGGAAGAGTGATGGGGAGATAGACTTTTGAGACGTCTCAAAAGGAAGAGTGATGGGGAGATAGACTTTTGAGACGTCTCAAAGGAAGAGTGATGGGGAGATAGACTTTTGAGACGTCTCAAAGGAAGAGTGATGGGGAGATAGACTTTTGAGACGTCTCAAAGGAAGAGTGATGGGGAGATCGACTTTCGAGACGTCTCAAAGGAAGAGTGATGGGGAGATAGACTTTTGAGACGTCTCAAAGGAAGAGTGATGGGGAGATAGACTTTCGAGATGTCTCAAAGGAAGAGTGATGGGGAGATAGACTTTTGAGACGTCTCAAAGGAAGAGTGATGGGGAGATAGACTTTTGAGACGTCTCAAAGGAAGAGTGATGGGGAGATAGACTTTTGAGACGTCTCAAAGGAAGAGTGATGGGGAGATAGACTTTTGAGACGTCTCAAAGGAAGAGTGATGGGGAGATAGACTTTTGAGACGTCTCAAAGGAAGAGTGATGGGGAGATAGACTTTTGAGACGTCTCAAAGGAAGAGTGATGGGGAGATAGAATTTTGAGACGTCTCAAAGGAAGAGTGATGGGGAGATAGACTTTTGAGACGTCTCAAAGGAAGAGTGATGGGGAGATAGACTTTTGAGACGTCTCAAAGGAAGAGTGATGGGGAGATAGACTTTTGAGACGTCTCAAAGGAAGAGTGATGGGGAGATAGACTTTTGAGACGTCTCAAAGGAAGAGTGATGGGGAGATAGACTTTTGAGACGTCTCAAAGGAAGAGTGATGGGGAGATAGACTTTTGAGACGTCTCAAAGGAAGAGTGATGGGGAGATAGACTTTTGAGACGTCTCAAAAGAAGAGTGATGGGGAGATAGACTTTTGAGACGTCTCAAAGGAAGAGTGATGGGGAGATAGACTTTCGAGACGTCTCAAAGGAAGAGTGATGGGGAGATAGACTTTTGAGACGTCTCAAAGGAAGAGTGATGGGGAGATAGACTTTTGAGACGTCTCAAAGGAAGAGTGATGGGGAGATAGACTTTTGAGACGTCTCAAAGGAAGAGTGATGGGGAGATAGACTTTTGAGACGTCTCAAAGGAAGAGTGATGGGGAGATAGACTTTTGAGACGTCTCAAAGGAAGAGTGATGGGGAGATAGACTTTTGAGACGTCTCAAAAGAAGAGTGATGGGGAGATAGACTTTTGAGACGTCTCAAAGGAAGAGTGATGGGGAGATAGACTTTCGAGACGTCTCAAAGGAAGAGTGATGGGGAGATAGACTTTTGAGACGTCTCAAAGGAAGAGTGATGGGGAGATAGACTTTTGAGACGTCTCAAGGAAGAGTGATGGGGAGATAGACTTTTGAGACGTCTCAAAGGAAGAGTGATGGGGAGATAGACTTTTGAGACGTCTCAAAGGAAGAGTGATGGGGAGATAGACTTTTGAGACGTCTCAAAGGAAGAGTGATGGGGAGATAGACTTTTGAGACGTCTCAAAAGAAGAGTGATGGGGAGATAGACTTTTGAGACGTCTCAAAGGAAGAGTGATGGGGAGATAGACTTTCGAGACGTCTCAAAGGAAGAGTGATGGGGAGATAGACTTTTGAGACGTCTCAAAGGAAGAGTGATGGGGAGATAGACTTTTGAGACGTCTCAAAGGAAGAGTGATGGGGAGATAGACTTTTGAGACGTCTCAAAGGAAGAGTGATGGGGAGATAGACTTTTGAGACGTCTCAAAGGAAGAGTGATGGGGAGATAGACTTTTGAGACGTCTCAAAGGAAGAGTGATGGGGAGATAGACTTTTGAGACGTCTCAAAGGAAGAGTGATGGGGAGATAGACTTTTGAGACGTCTCAAAGGAAGAGTGATGGGGAGATAGACTTTTGAGACGTCTCAAAGGAAGAGTGATGGGGAGATAGACTTTTGAGACGTCTCAAAGGAAGAGTGATGGGGAGATAGACTTTTGAGACGTCTCAAAGGAAGAGTGATGGGGAGATAGACTTTTGAGACGTCTCAAAGGAAGAGTGATGGGGAGATCGACTTTCGAGACGTCTCAAAGGAAGAGTGATGGGGAGATAGACTTTTGAGACGTCTCAAAGGAAGAGTGATGGGGAGATAGACTTTCGAGACGTCTCAAAGGAAGAGTGATGGGGAGATAGACTTTTGAGACGTCTCAAAGGAAGAGTGATGGGGAGATAGACTTTTGAGACGTCTCAAAGGAAGAGTGGTGGGGAGATAGACTTTTGAGACGTCTCAAAGGAAGAGTGATGGGGAGATAGACTTTTGAGACGTCTCAAAGGAAGAGTGATGGGGAGATAGACTTTTGAGACGTCTCAAAGGAAGAGTGATGGGGAGATAGACTTTTGAGACGTCTCAAAGGAAGAGTGATGGGGAGATAGACTTTTGAGACGTCTCAAAGGAAGAGTGATGGGGAGATAGACTTTTGAGACGTCTCAAAGGAAGAGTGATGGGGAGATAGACTTTTGAGACGTCTCAAAGGAAGAGTGATGGGGAGATAGACTTTTGAGACGTCTCAAAGGAAGAGTGATGGGGAGATAGACTTTTGAGACGTCTCAAAGGAAGAGTGATGGGGAGATAGACTTTTGAGACGTCTCAAAGGAAGAGTGATGGGGAGATAGACTTTTGAGACGTCTCAAAGGAAGAGTGATGGGGAGATCGACTTTCGAGACGTCTCAAAGGAAGAGTGATGGGGAGATAGACTTTTGAGACGTCTCAAAGGAAGAGTGATGGGGAGATAGACTTTCGAGATGTCTCAAAGGAAGAGTGATGGGGAGATAGACTTTTGAGACGTCTCAAAGGAAGAGTGATGGGGAGATAGACTTTTGAGACGTCTCAAAGGAAGAGTGATGGGGAGATAGACTTTTGAGACGTCTCAAAGGAAGAGTGATGGGGAGATAGACTTTTGAGACGTCTCAAAGGAAGAGTGATGGGGAGATAGACTTTTGAGACGTCTCAAAGGAAGAGTTATGGGGAGATAGACTTTTGAGACGTCTCAAAGGAAGAGTGATGGGGAGATAGACTTTTGAGACGTCTCAAAGGAAGAGTGATGGGGAGATAGACTTTTGAGACGTCTCAAAGGAAGAGTGATGGGGAGATAGACTTTTGAGACGTCTCAAAGGAAGAGTGATGGGGAGATAGACTTTTGAGACGTCTCAAAGGAAGAGTGATGGGGAGATAGACTTTTGAGACGTCTCAAAGGAAGAGTGATGGGGAGATAGACTTTTGAGACGTCTCAAAGGAAGAGTGATGGGGAGATAGACTTTTGAGACGTCTCAAAGGAAGAGTGATGGGGAGATAGACTTTTGAGACGTCTCAAAGGAAGAGTGATGGGGAGATAGACTTTTGAGACGTCTCAAAGGAAGAGTGATGGGGAGATAGACTTTTGAGACGTCTCAAAGGAAGAGTGATGGGGAGATAGACTTTTGAGACGTCTCAAAAGAAGAGTGATGGGGAGATAGACTTTTGAGACGTCTCAAAGGAAGAGTGATGGGGAGATAGACTTTTGAGACGTCTCAAAGGAAGAGTGATGGGGAGATAGACTTTTGAGACGTCTCAAAAGAAGAGTGATGGGGAGATAGACTTTTGAGACGTCTCAAAGGAAGAGTGATGGGGAGATAGACTTTCGAGACGTCTCAAAGGAAGAGTGATGGGGAGATAGACTTTTGAGACGTCTCAAAGGAAGAGTGATGGGGAGATAGACTTTTGAGACGTCTCAAAGGAAGAGTGATGGGGAGATAGACTTTTGAGACGTCTCAAAGGAAGAGTGATGGGGAGATAGACTTTTGAGACGTCTCAAAGGAAGAGTGATGGGGAGATAGACTTTTGAGACGTCTCAAAGGAAGAGTGATGGGGAGATAGACTTTTGAGACGTCTCAAAGGAAGAGTGATGGGGAGATAGACTTTTGAGACGTCTCAAAGGAAGAGTGATGGGGAGATAGACTTTTGAGACGTCTCAAAGGAAGAGTGATGGGGAGATAGACTTTTGAGACGTCTCAAAGGAAGAGTGATGGGGAGATAGACTTTTGAGACGTCTCAAAGGAAGAGTGATGGGGAGATAGACTTTTGAGACGTCTCAAAGGAAGAGTGATGGGGAGATAGACTTTTGAGACGTCTCAAAGGAAGAGTGATGGGGAGATAGACTTTTGAGACGTCTCAAAGGAAGAGTGATGGGGAGATAGACTTTTGAGACGTCTCAAAGGAAGAGTGATGGGGAGATAGACTTTTGAGACGTCTCAAAGGAAGAGTGATGGGGAGATAGACTTTTGAGACGTCTCAAAGGAAGAGTGATGGGGAGATAGACTTTTGAGACGTCTCAAAGGAAGAGTGATGGGGAGATCGACTTTCGAGACGTCTCAAAGGAAGAGTGATGGGGAGATAGACTTTTGAGACGTCTCAAAGGAAGAGTGATGGGGAGATAGACTTTCGAGATGTCTCAAAGGAAGAGTGATGGGGAGATAGACTTTTGAGACGTCTCAAAGGAAGAGTGATGGGGAGATAGACTTTCGAGACGTCTCAAAGGAAGAGTGATGGGGAGATAGACTTTTGAGACGTCTCAAAGGAAGAGTGATGGGGAGATAGACTTTCGAGACGTCTCAAAGGAAGAGTGATGGGGAGATAGACTTTTGAGACGTCTCAAAGGAAGAGTGATGGGGAGATAGACTTTCGAGACGTCTCAAAGGAAGAGTGATGGGGAGATAGACTTTTGAGACGTCTCAAAGGAAGAGTGACGGGGAGATAGACTTTTGAGACGTCTCAAAGGAAGAGTGATGGGGAGATAGACTTTTGAGACGTCTCAAAGGAAGAGTGATGGGGAGATAGACTTTTGAGACGTCTCAAAGGAAGAGTGATGGGGAGATAGACTTTTGAGACGTCTCAAAAGGAAGAGTGATGGGGAGATAGAATTTTGAGACGTCTCAAAGGAAGAGTGATGGGGAGATAGACTTTTGAGACGTCTCAAAGGAAGAGTGATGGGGAGATAGACTTTTGAGACGTCTCAAAGGAAGAGTGATGGGGAGATAGACTTTTGAGACGTCTCAAAGGAAGAGTGATGGGGAGATAGACTTTTGAGACGTCTCAAAGGAAGAGTGATGGGGAGATAGACTTTTGAGACGTCTCAAAGGAAGAGTGATGGGGAGATAGACTTTTGAGACGTCTCAAAGGAAGAGTGATGGGGAGATAGACTTTTGAGACGTCTCAAAGGAAGAGTGATGGGGAGATAGACTTTCGAGACGTCTCAAAGGAAGAGTGATGGGGAGATAGACTTTTGAGACGTCTCAAAGGAAGAGTGATGGGGAGATAGACTTTCGAGACGTCTCAAAGGAAGAGTGATGGGGAGATAGACTTTTGAGACGTCTCAAAGGAAGAGTGATGGGGAGATAGACTTTTGAGACGTCTCAAAGGAAGAGTGATGGGGAGATAGACTTTTGAGACGTCTCAAAGGAAGAGTGATGGGGAGATAGACTTTTGAGACGTCTCAAAGGAAGAGTGATGGGGAGATAGACTTTTGAGACGTCTCAAAGGAAGAGTGATGGGGAGATAGACTTTTGAGACGTCTCAAAGGAAGAGTGATGGGGAGATAGACTTTTGAGACGTCTCAAAGGAAGAGTGATGGGGAGATAGACTTTTGAGACGTCTCAAAAGAAGAGTGATGGGGAGATAGACTTTTGAGACGTCTCAAAGGAAGAGTGATGGGGAGATAGACTTTTGAGACGTCTCAAAGGAAGAGTGATGGGGAGATAGACTTTTGAGACGTCTCAAAAGAAGAGTGATGGGGAGATAGACTTTTGAGACGTCTCAAAGGAAGAGTGATGGGGAGATAGACTTTCGAGACGTCTCAAAGGAAGAGTGATGGGGAGATAGAATTTTGAGACGTCTCAAAGGAAGAGTGATGGGGAGATAGACTTTTGAGACGTCTCAAAGGAAGAGTGATGGGGAGATAGACTTTTGAGACGTCTCAAAGGAAGAGTGATGGGGAGATAGACTTTTGAGACGTCTCAAAGGAAGAGTGATGGGGAGATAGACTTTTGAGACGTCTCAAAGGAAGAGTGATGGGGAGATAGACTTTTGAGACGTCTCAAAGGAAGAGTGATGGGGAGATAGACTTTTGAGACGTCTCAAAGGAAGAGTGATGGGGAGATAGACTTTTGAGACGTCTCAAAGGAAGAGTGATGGGGAGATAGACTTTTGAGACGTCTCAAAGGAAGAGTGATGGGGAGATAGACTTTTGAGACGTCTCAAAGGAAGAGTGATGGGGAGATAGACTTTTGAGACGTCTCAAAGGAAGAGTGATGGGGAGATAGACTTTTGAGACGTCTCAAAGGAAGAGTGATGGGGAGATAGACTTTTGAGACGTCTCAAAGGAAGAGTGATGGGGAGATAGACTTTTGAGACGTCTCAAAGGAAGAGTGATGGGGAGATAGACTTTTGAGACGTCTCAAAGGAAGAGTGATGGGGAGATAGACTTTTGAGACGTCTCAAAGGAAGAGTGATGGGGAGATAGACTTTTGAGACGTCTCAAAAGAAGAGTGATGGGGAGATAGACTTTTGAGACGTCTCAAAGGAAGAGTGATGGGGAGATAGACTTTCGAGACGTCTCAAAGGACGAGTGATGGGGAGATAGTCTTTTGAGACGTCTCAAAGGAAGAGTGATGGGGAGATAGACTTTTGAGACGTCTCAAAGGAAGAGTGATGGGGAGATAGACTTTCGAGACGTCTCAAAGGAAGAGTGATGGGGAGATAGACTTTTGAGACGTCTCAAAGGAAGAGTGATGGGGAGATAGACTTTCGAGACGTCTCAAAGGAAGAGTGATGGGGAGATAGACTTTTGAGACGTCTCAAAGGAAGAGTGATGGGGAGATAGACTTTCGAGACGTCTCAAAGGAAGAGTGATGGGGAGATAGACTTTTGAGACGTCTCAAAGGAAGAGTGACGGGGAGATAGACTTTTGAGACGTCTCAAAGGAAGAGTGATGGGGAGATAGACTTTTGAGACGTCTCAAAGGAAGAGTGATGGGGAGATAGACTTTTGAGACGTCTCAAAGGAAGAGTGATGGGGAGATAGACTTTTGAGACGTCTCAAAAGGAAGAGTGATGGGGAGATAGAATTTTGAGACGTCTCAAAGGAAGAGTGATGGGGAGATAGACTTTTGAGACGTCTCAAAGGAAGAGTGATGGGGAGATAGACTTTTGAGACGTCTCAAAGGAAGAGTGATGGGGAGATAGACTTTTGAGACGTCTCAAAGGAAGAGTGATGGGGAGATAGACTTTTGAGACGTCTCAAAGGAAGAGTGATGGGGAGATAGACTTTTGAGACGTCTCAAAGGAAGAGTGATGGGGAGATAGACTTTTGAGACGTCTCAAAGGAAGAGTGATGGGGAGATAGACTTTTGAGACGTCTCAAAGGAAGAGTGATGGGGAGATAGACTTTCGAGACGTCTCAAAGGAAGAGTGATGGGGAGATAGACTTTTGAGACGTCTCAAAGGAAGAGTGATGGGGAGATAGACTTTCGAGACGTCTCAAAGGAAGAGTGATGGGGAGATAGACTTTTGAGACGTCTCAAAGGAAGAGTGATGGGGAGATAGACTTTTGAGACGTCTCAAAGGAAGAGTGATGGGGAGATAGACTTTTGAGACGTCTCAAAGGAAGAGTGATGGGGAGATAGACTTTTGAGACGTCTCAAAGGAAGAGTGATGGGGAGATAGACTTTTGAGACGTCTCAAAGGAAGAGTGATGGGGAGATAGACTTTTGAGACGTCTCAAAGGAAGTGTGATGGGGAGATAGACTTTCGAGACGTCTCAAAGGAAGAGTGATGGGGAGATAGACTTTTGAGACGTCTCAAAGGAAGAGTGATGGGGAGATAGACTTTTGAGACGTCTCAAAGGAAGAGTGATGGGGAGATAGACTTTTGAGACGTCTCAAAGGAAGAGTGATGGGGAGATAGACTTTTGAGACGTCTCAAAGGAAGAGTGATGGGGAGATAGACTTTTGAGACGTCTCAAAGGAAGAGTGATGGGGAGATAGACTTTTGAGACGTCTCAAAGGAAGAGTGATGGGGAGATAGACTTTTGAGACGTCTCAAAGGAAGAGTGATGGGGAGATAGACTTTTGAGACGTCTCAAAGGAAGAGTGATGGGGAGATAGACTTTTGAGACGTCTCAAAGGAAGAGTGATGGGGAGATAGACTTTTGAGACGTCTCAAAGGAAGAGTGATGGGGAGATAGACTTTTGAGACGTCTCAAAGGAAGAGTGATGGGGAGATAGACTTTTGAGACGTCTCAAAGGAAGAGTGATGGGGAGATAGACTTTTGAGACGTCTCAAAGGAAGAGTGATGGGGAGATAGACTTTTGAGACGTCTCAAAGGAAGAGTGATGGGGAGATAGACTTTTGAGACGTCTCAAAGGAAGAGTGATGGGGAGATAGACTTTCGAGACGTCTCAAAGGAAGAGTGATGGGGAGATAGACTTTTGAGACGTCTCAAAGGAAGAGTGATGGGGAGATAGACTTTCGAGACGTCTCAAAGGAAGAGTGATGGGGAGATAGACTTTTGAGACGTCTCAAAGGAAGAGTGATGGGGAGATAGACTTTCGAGACGTCTCAAAGGAAGAGTGATGGGGAGATAGACTTTCGAGACGTCTCAAAGGAAGAGTGACGGGGAGATAGTGAGGGGGAAAGGCTATTGCCACGGGATGCACCATCACCAGATGCACCTTCGCCCCCACCATGCGCTCCACCAGCAGCAGATTTCCTTCCAGGCCCGGATCAGAGCCTGCCAGCGCCTGGAGGGGGGGGTGATAGGGGGAAAAGGGAAGAATGACACATACACCCTCACCAGATGCACCCTCGCCCCCACCATGCGCTCCACCAGCAGATTGCCCTCCAGGCCTGGATCAGAGCCTGCCAGCGCCTGGTCAGGGGGAAAGAACGAAGTGTAAGGGGAGCAATACAGCATTTCAGATACCTTCAACGCACCTCCCCCTCCCCTCACTCTCCTCAAAGCCCTCGCTAAACCTCCCTCCCCACATCCCCTTCGTCCTCCTCCACCATGCGCGCTTCACCAGCAAATCTCCCCCTCCCCCCCCACTTCATTCAAACCCAGCCACCTCACTCACCCGGCTGGTCCTCAGGATAAGGTGCGCCTCGAGCCCGGCCAATCGCGCGGCGACAGCTGTCGCGCGGCAATGATTGCTCTGGATGCCACCAATAGTAATGAGCGTGTCTGCTCCCTTGGCGAGGGCGTCAGCAAGTAGAAACTCCAGCTTGCGCACCTGATGGTGGTGGTGGAATACATATACATATGTATGTACACATATATCATCAAACACATAGATGCTTCCGATGGTGATCAGCGTGTCTGCTCCTTTAGAGAGGGCGTCCGCTAGTAGGAACTCCAGCTTGCGCACCTGATGGTGGAAAAAGTAACACACATATACATTATAGGTGCATGTATATATATATAAATATATATATATGTGCATAAGTAAATATGTGTGTGTGTATATGCGTGTCTGCTCCCTTGGAAAGGGCGTCTGCAAGCAGGAACCCCAGCTTGCGCACCTGTTGGAAGTACATGCATAAATATTAACATATGATATATACATTCATTTACACGAAACTACTATAAAAGGTGCCTCCAGTGAAAACTCTGGATGCCGTCTGCAAGAAAGAATGCCAACTTGCGCACCTTTCGATTTTGGTGGGATTCATACATAATTATAAACCTAAACAAAATATATTCAAACACATAAACAAGAGAGAATGTAAGATGACCACCCACTTCCGCAACCCTCTCCCTTCCCATCCCCTCCTCTCACCTTGTTACCGCTGAGCTCCATTCCCGAGAGATCATCCTCATCCCTCTGTTCAAGGAGAGAGGGCAGCAGGAGAACAAAGCACAGGCCAGGCCAGGCCATCCACATACACCCAGACCCTCTCCCTCCCCATCCCCCTCCCTCACCTTGTTACTGCTCAGCTCAATTCCCGAGAGGTCGTCCCACTGCTCAGGGAGAGGGCAGCAGGAGAACCAGGAGAACAAAGCAAAGGCCACCCACCTACTCCCTTGAAATCTCTCCCCCCATCCCCCTCCCTCACCTTGTTGCCGCTGAGCTCCATTCCCGACAGGTCATCCCTGTGCTCAGAAAGAGGGCACCCCTCTGCTAATTCCCCAAACCTCTCTCTCGCCATCCCCTTTTCTCACCTTGTTGCCACTGAGCTCCATTCCTGAGAGGTCATCCCTCTGCTTAGGGAGAGAGGGCAGCAAAGGAAGAAAGGAATTACTATATTCTTCAGTGTCATAGATGTATATATATATAGATATATATATACATATATGTTACACACACACGCACGCACACACACACACACACGCACGCACGCACACACACACACACACACACGCACACGCACACGCACACGCACACCCACACACACACCCACACCCACACATCCCCTCCCCCCCCCCACACACATGCGCGTGCGCGCGCACCCGCACACACACACACACACACACACACACACACACACAAAAGGAGTTTCTCAAGGAGCTACGTGACTATGCCATCTTTGTACAGGGGGGTGCGCCAGGAAGCTGGGAACTGAGGAGTAGAAACCAACACTGCTACTTATAGTCTGCTGACCTTTATGTAGAGCTCCGTGCCGGGTGGGTGGGAGATCTGGAATGTTCCACCGATGACTCGGCGTGGGTTCAACTTTCGAGGCGCCTCAAAAGAACCGACACTGTGAGCATCAGCTTGCTCACCTTAATGTAGAGCTCCGTGCCGGGTGGCAGATTTGGAATGTCTTTTGAGACGTCTTAAAAGTCGACAGTGACACTTACCTTTATGTAGAGCAGTGCCGGGTGGGAGATATGCAATGTTCCACCGATGAATCGGTGTGAGTACAACCTTTTGAGGCGCCTCAAAAGAACCAACAATGTGACTAAGATTGATAATATGCTGACCTTTATATAGAGCTCTGTGCCGGGTGGGAGGTCTGGAATGTTCCACCGATGAATCGGCGTGGGGCGCTGGAATAGAGAGAGAGAAATATGAGAATTGGGGGATTTGGACGGTCGTAGGCGGGGAGAGGGAGGTATTAATAGGCGTGTTTATTTAGAGGCAAGACTTCATGCCCTGTGGGAGATCTGGAATGTTCCACCGATGAATAGGCGTGGGGCACTGGATGCAACAGAGAGAATTGGGCGGGTTGATACAGTGAGGAGAGAGGGAAGTATGGATGAGTGTGCTAAGTCGGGTGTGTAACGCTCCAAGCCGGGCGGGAAATACGGAATGTTCCACCGATTAATGGGTGTGCCGTGCTGGAACACAGAGCATGAGGATTGTAGGGGGGGAGGGGGGGGGGGGGGGTTGGAAGGCCGTAGGCCGGGGAGAGAGGGAGACATGATAAGTGTGCTGATGTATGGCGCCTCACAAGACATTCTGCCTCATTTCTCTTTATCTTCCGCATCCTTGTCCCAGCAGCCCCCACACCCATACATGAGTGGAACATTTTAGATCTACCACATGGAACGGAGCCTTATTATCACATTTCAAGTCACTCACATGTGCGAGAGTGACCAATGGATCCTCCTACGTGGGGATCCATTGGTCTACCACATGGAACGGAGCCTTATTATCACATTTCAAGTCACTCACATGTGCGAGAGTGACCAATGGATCCTCCTACGTGGGGATCCATTGGTCTACCACATGGAACGGAGCCTTATTATCACATTTCAAGTCACTCACATGTGCGAGAGTGAGGAACCGGCTGGGCAGGGGGTTCAAATGAGAGGCCCATTCCGGGGGGTTATATGGCTGCAGCGACAGGTAACCCGATTCTGGAAACTTCCTGCTCCTGCTCCCATCCTCGTTAGAGACGGCAGCGTTAGCAGCAATAGACTCCGTGGTGTGTGAATCCATGTTCGATGCCATTGTTCGCGGAATCCGGCTTCTAGAAGACGCTGGAGAGAAGCTTCTAGAAGCTGCTAGCGGAATTCCCGTGAGAAACGCACTGCTAGCGCTGAATGCATGTCCAGGAAAACTTGCGCTGTCAGAGCTGGTTGTCTGTGCGACGGAATGTCGACAACTCGTGGAGGGTGTTCCTGAAAGGGCTCGCTCAGGAGCTATGGTGGGTCGATTCAGACGGACGTGCGACGGGAGTAAGAATGAAACGCATACTGCGGTGCGCATTGGACCAGACTAAGGAAGCTTGACGAACAGGAGCGTCGTACACAAGGCACGATGCAAACGGGTTGATTGTGCACGATACTCCTGTTTACTACTGTCAAGTCTCAAAATTGGGTAGTCATGGCTTGTGGCTGTGGCAGAAGGCACTGAAATTCCGTAGAATTCCCAAGCCCCGGCCTGGTGCAGTGAATCTGTCACAGAATGCACATCGTTCCTTGATATTAGCAGGTTCCCCGTTTCCATATTGAGCATAAAGGCAATAAGGTGGTTGGGCAAAATTGTCTGGCAGCCAAATATTATGACTTTCGTTAGGGTGAAACTGGCTTTCGTTTACAGTCACAAAATCCACAAATTGTTCAATTTGTAGGCAATGTTCAGTGACATCCTCAGCGAAACCCAAACACAATCTTGAAAGTCGTTACAGTGCGCCACGTGCCAACCCGCTCATTGCGTCAACCACTCAAATTACGACACGCCGGACACGGAGTCAACATTTTCGCTGACACAATCCAAAAAGTTCCCAGCAAGCGATCATTCACAGCTGGTTACCAATCTTTCCCGCTTTCTCAGGAGCGCTTGCAGAGAGGATGCTTCTGCTCGAGTCTCCCTCCCTGATGGTCCTCCATAAAAGAGAGCTCTCATTGTTGAAAGAGTTTTGCTGCTAGTCCACTTACATATCAGATAGCACTGCGGGACAGTGCGAAATTGAGGGAATTTTAGGTATCTCCCTCCATTTCCGTCTGTTCGACATTTCCTGGTCCAATCATGGCCGCCATTTCCGCGTCCAAAGCAGCTGTCTCTAGCGCAGCTGCCTTCAAGCAGTGTGGATTCTCCTCTGGAGAAAGCTTCGGAGAGCAGTCTCTGGCGCTTAAGAACACTGTCCACCTCAAGAGCAAGAACCAAGCCGCTCTGTCATGCCGAGCTAGCGTCGCTTCAGGTTGATTACACGTGACCATCCCTAAGTCATCACTTTTTTTCAGCCAAAGAGCTCTTCATCGCAAAATTCCCCTCACATACACTCCTTACAAATATCGCGTTCATATTCATCATTCCGCATCTCTCATCTGTGAATTCATGCTATTACAGAGACCGTGAGCTCTTCCGCCCCTGCTTCGACAGAGGATCCCTTGCTGCTGAGGGCCGTCAGGGGTGACAAGGTGGAGAGGCCTCCAGTCTGGCTCATGAGGCAGGCTGGCCGGTACATGAAGGTAAAATACTTCTGCAATTAACCGTACGAGTGATAATAACCAAGTAAGTAGTTTCCTTCCATTTCTGGACCATTGCTGATAGCTCCGACGTTTGTTTCCACGTTCAGGTGTATCAAGACCTGTGCAAGAAGCACAAAACTTTCAGGGAACGCTCTGAGAATGTCGACCTCTCGGTCGAGATCTCTCTCCAGCCGTGGAGGGCCTTCAAGCCAGACGGAGTAAGGACAGAGAATTCAGTATTTTTAATTATTCCTTTCGAATGGTCGTTCGTCTACAGCTTTTCCTGTTGGTGGATTCTCAGGATAGTTTTCTTTGTGTTGTAAAACTTCTCATGGATGCAGATCATCCTGTTCTCTGACATTTTGACGCCGCTGACCGGAATGAACATTCCGTTCGACATCGTTCCCACCAAGGGCCCGATTATCCATGACCCTATTAGGACTGCCGCGGATGTCGCCAAGGTGCAGCCTCTGGACCCGGACACGGCGTTGCACTACGTCGGCGAGACCCTCCAGATTCTCCGGAAGGAGGTGAGAATCACATGCTCGATTGAATGTAAAAATATAGCAGCCGCGTGTTCCATCTCCTTCCATAATCTATTTACATCCCGATTCCCTCGCACATTAATAAGACGTTGAGCAAGGCATACATTTGGAACCATATGCCTCTTTACCGTCTCCGTGGGTTTATCCCTGGTATACTCCGTGGTGGTAGCAACCAAGAGCGAAATTATATTTATGGCCCATGAAACCCAATAGTGAAAAAAATATTAGACTGACGTCGCATCTGCTCAATTCAACGAATTAGCAACAGCATTCTTACGGACGCGACATTGCTGGCTCTCCATTTTCACTCTGAATTCCGTCTCTCCCTCTCATCCACGTTCCATTTGCAACACCGTCTCTGACTTGCTCGACCCTCGTTACCCTAAATGAATCGTTGTACACCGTGCTTTCCTCTGCAGGCTGCAAACCAGTCAACTGTCCTCGGTTTCGTGGGTGCTCCCTTCACAATGGCGTCGTACATTGTCGAGGGTGGCTCGTCCAAGAACTTTTCCATCATCAAGAAGATGGCGTTCTCAACCCCAGAGGTGCGGTTAGCATTTGACTGGTTTAACGTTACATGGACGACTTGGTTCAGCCAGCGCACTTGAAAACCCTTCCCATGGCTTCTCAACCAAGTTAATTCATGCAAAGTTTCCACCTGTATATTCTATTTGACCTAACCCTCTCTGTGTTGGTGTTGTTTTATCATCATCCCTGCAGATTCTGCATGCGCTGCTTGCCAAGCTGGCGGAGTCCACTGTGCGCTACATGCGCTACCAGGCAGACAATGGTGCTCAGGCAATTCAGATCTTCGACTCTTGGGCCACCAGCCTTTCTCCTTGCGGTACGCCCTTGTGTTTCCCCAAAACGGCTTCTTACAGTTCTTTAGTTAGTCAACAGCAGCGTCCCAGTTTGTATTCGTCATATTCTGTGTGTCACAGGTGTTGTGCTGTTTTTTTTATCCTGGCTCATTGGCCGACTGACATGTTACTGTGTGATTTGGTTGACAGACTTCGAAGTCTTCAGTCTGCCATACATCAAGCAGATTGTGGCTGAGGTGAAGTCCACCCACCCCGACCTGCCCATCATCCTCTACGCCAGTGGCAGTGGTGGCCTGCTTGAGCGCATGTCTAAGACTGGAGTAGATGTTGTCAGTGTTGATTGGACCGTTGACATGGCTGAGGCTCGGGAGAGGATCGGCAAGGATATCGCTGTGCAGGGCAATGTGGACCCGGCGATTCTGTTTGGTTCCAAGGAGACGATTACAGCGAGGATCCACGACACGGTGGCCAAGGCAGGGCCACACAAGCACATTCTCAACCTTGGTCATGGTGTCTTGATAGGCACCCCAGAGGAGAATGTGGAGCATTTCTTCTCTGAGGCACTCAAGCTTAGGTATTAGTGCAGCTGGATAAAGATCCAGTCCAGCTGATTTTGGTTTATACTGCAATTATCTTTGTACCATGAAAGTGTCCGCTCTGTCACGTTATTGAAATGTTTTGACATAGTGCCAGGAAGCTGATAAACAAGGACGTTATAGCGAAAACTGCCAGCCTGAGTTTTGCTCCACTGACTTCAATCAAGTTTCCGACAGAACGTCGTGGAGAGCATTTCCGTGTTTAGTTCGGTGAAGCACGTTTGATCACAGCCTGTTACAGCGCGGTTCTCTGCGTTGACAATCCACTTGTCGGTAACACGTCACGTTCATTTAGTCACATATCAGTGATGACCCCCAGCCAATCAAGTTCAAGCGGAAGGAGTCATGTTTTTCGGATCGGGTACAAATCCACCGCCAAGGTTTCAAAACTCGAAAATCAAATCCACCACCCATCATTATTTATTCGGCTACGTGTAATAGTTTTCTGCCATCATCCAGGTCAGGTGTCAGCCATTGCAGCCATTATCTAGCTCAGGCTCTCCTGATACAATCAGAGCCCAGCTTCCGCATTCTACGCTTTCCTGTACCTCTCGGTAGACTAGAACGGAGTAGAGAGGATGGTATGTTGACTTACTGGTGGGAACAGCCAGGCCTGCTGCGATCGCGTTTCGGATTTTTAGTTACCTCCGTGTCAACTAGTACCTCCTTTTCAAATTAGTCACATTCGGGAAAAAAAATACCTCTTTCGTGCACTCGGCAGGCCGGATCGTCGTTGCACTCTTCGGTTTTACTAATCCCCGCGAATTATCTAACGATCAGGTATGGTGAGACACCGTCGGCTCACACAGCCGCCTCGTGTACAGTCGAAACGCCGTTTGTAGGAAGCGAATTCGTCGGGATTAGACCAACGCGCGGCCCGTCAGTGCACAGTACCTAGGGTTCGACCTCGCCTTTCCAAGCTTGAAGTAGATACCCTTAAAAATCCCTCCGCGCCGCTCTTTTCAAGTCTCCAGAATGTTTATTAGATCGATTCGCTGTACCAGGACCAGGAGAATCCCGATGCAAGCCGTCAGTGGTTGAATTTCTTCGTCTTGGGATTACACGCCACCCAGACTCGTCTCACTGCTCCGCATCGCTCCCCACCGCCCCCAACTGCATCAACCGGACGAACCGCACCCATCATGGGAGCCGTACCCCCCGGTCTCGCCCTGATTCAGTACCTGCACCGACGACGAAGCTCCCGCCATTACACCACCGCCACATTCACATCCGCTCCTTTCACCTTTTACGGCCAGCAGACATCCGTCCTCGTTATAACCTTCCTCGCTTACGCTCTCTTCCACGCCACCCGAAAACCCCCCAGTATCGTTAAAGCGGTCCTGAACCCGCTCCCCGCGACTCCCCTCGCATCCCCCGCTTTTCCCGCCGAGATTCCCGGCGCGAATCCCGCGCCTTCATCCACGCAAGGGTTCCCGAGATTTCCGCCACCGCCTCCCGCGCCGCCTGGGAGGAAGACCATAGAGGTTGGCGGTAATTCAAGGACTATTGGAGTTAATAGGGGCTATGGGGCATATGGACAGGAGACGACGGAAGCAGGGTTTCGCAGCAGCACTGCTGAAAGTAGTGCTTCAAAGGGATCTGCTGATTGGGAGAGACGGCAGCAGGCCTATAACGAGGATGGAGTGCAGAGGGGCGGTGATGAAGGGGTGGAGGGTGGGAGGCGATTGGAGGATGTGAGGGATGACAGGAGGGGAGCGGAAAGGCAGAGAGGAGCGGAAAGGCGGAAATTGATGCGGTTTGTAGGTTTATGGCGAAGGGAGTTACCTGGTGGCGATTGGCAATGGGATGGTGGCGATGGGCGAAGAGAGTTACCCGTTGGCGATGGGCGAAGGGAATTAGCTGTTCAGGCTGTGATGAAGAGACAAGAAGCAACGAAAAGCGCTAGCACATTGGGACCTGTGCAGGCCTTTGGAAACAACAGCTCTGGATCAGCAGCAGGAGGAGCAGCAGGAGCAGCAGCAGGAGCAGGAGCAAACAACAGTTTATCCGTACAAGTTGGGAAAGTGGCAGAAGCAGCTAAGGCAGCAGCGGGGGCAGCGGGAGCAGCAGTAACAGCAGCAGAAGCAGCAGCAGGAGCAGCAGCAGGGGCAGCAGTCGACGCAGCAGGAGCGGCAGGGGTAGCAGCAGCAAGAGCGTCAGCCGCAGCAGCTGGAATAGACTCGTCTAAAGGCCACCATTCTGGTCTAAACACGTATGGATGGGCCCCCTTTAACGGGACTAACGGCCAGGCGCTTCTAGGGGAACTTGATGTGGCATTTTTGGCTTCATATGCTGCAGGCATGTATGTCGCAGGGTCTTGTGGGGATAGAATGGACCTCAGGGTGTTTCTTTTTGTCGGAATGCTCGGTTCGGGCATCTTCACGTGCCTCTTTGGAGTGGGGTATTTCCGGGATATACACTCTCTGGGGTATTACCTCGTCGTTTCGGTGTTTGCGGGGGCGTTTCAGTCGATCGGGTGGCCCTGTGTGGTTGCAATCATGGCACGGTGGCATGGGAAAAAGGGCCGGGGATTGGTCTTAGGCATGTGGAATGCTCACACTTCCTTTGGGAACATTTTAGGTTCGTTATTAGCTGCTGCGTCTCTCGCGTCTGGCTGGGGTTGGGCTTTTCTTGTCCCCGGAACTGCGATAATCGTAGTGGGATTTGTTGTGCTACTGTTCTTGCCGCCCGGGCCAGAGGAACTGGCGTTTGAGTCGCCAGAGGAGGAGGAGGAGAAGGAGAAGGTGGTAGAGATGGCGATGGTGAGTGGAGGGGTGGTGGGGATTGGAGGGGAGAGAGTGAGTGTGGGGCCTGGTGGGGTTATGTATAGCCCTGTGAGTACGAAGGATGTTGGAGGAGTGGGGAGCGGTGCAAATGATGTTGGTAACGGTGCTGCTGGTGCTGCTGGTGGTGCTGGTGCTGCCGGTGGTGCTGGTAAATCATTGGCAGGAGAAGCATATGTAGGTGAAAGAACAGCGGGAGGAGACGAAGAGAGGAAAAGAAGCCAGTTAGGGGAAAAGAGAGACTCAGGAGGAGGAGCTAGAGAAGGGACCGCAGCAGCAGTAACCAGGTTACCACGTGACAGTGGTAGCTCAGCAACAGCCGCTTTATCCAACCATGTGATTACTCCACAAAACGGGACCTACAATAACGAGGATGGAGCCAGATCCCCGCCTCCCAAGCTACGCCCTCCCCCAACCCAGCGCCAGCAGCAGCAGCAGCAGCAGCAGCAGCAGAAAGACGTGTCAACTTACGACGACGACAGTGCTGGCCTGTTAGAAGAACTCGAGACAGCAGCCGGATCAATCGCCCACATGCGTTCAAGAGCCAGGGGGGGCAGCGCGGGCGAAGGGGGAGATCGCGCAGTGGGGTTTCTGGAGGCGTGGAGGATTCCTGGCGTGGCGGCGTTTGCTCTCTGCTTGTTCTTCGCCAAACTGGTGGCATACACGTTCCTCTACTGGCTCCCATTCTTCATCAGCCGAACTGGTGAGCATCTGCCTCACAAGAGGGTGTCAGGCACGCACCATGCAGGGTGAGGGAGAGGGAAGGGCACTTTGGAGGATTCCTGGCGTGGCGGCGTTTGCTCTCTGCCTGTTCTTCGCCAAGCTAGTTGCCTACACGTTCCTCTACTGGCTGCCTTTCTTCATCAGCCGAACGGGTGAGTAACAGATACACCTATAGAGTGATTCTGCTGCCTGTCTACATGTGTGGACACGCCAAGCTGGTCGCCTACACGTTCCTCTACTGGCTCCCATTCTTCATCAGCCGAACAGATGATTGTCAGACTATGCAGGGAGGGTGATTGGGCCGATCCCCGTTCTGCCTTTACCTCGTGAGCCTTCCCACTAGGCGGTGGGGTTTCTGGAGGCGTGGAGGATTCCTGGCGTGGCGGCGTTTTCTCTCTGCTTGTTCTTCGCCAAGCTAGTGGCCTACACGTTCCTGTATTGGCTCCCATTCTTCATCAGCCGAACTGGTAAGGGTGAATCTGCTGTCTACACGAGTCTGAGTCACGGAGGTGTTCGTTTGCTCTCTGCCTCTTCTTCGCCAAGCTGGTCGCCTACACGTTCCTCTACTGGCTCCCATTCTTCATCAGCTGCACAGGTGGGTGGTGAGTGTCAGGCACGCCAGGTGGGTGGGTGCTTCATGTGTGGACACTCCAAGCTGGTGGCCTACACGTTCCTCTACTGGCTGCCCTTCTTCATCAGCCGCACGGGTGAGTGTCAGACCATGGAGGGAGAGGGAGGGGGAAGGGGGGAACAAGGAGGGGGGTGGGTAGGGGGGAGGCGGGAAAATAGGGGGGGTATCGGCCGGTGGGGTTTCTGGAAGCCTGGAGAATTCCTGGTGTGGCAAGAAAGAAGCCAGACACCCACCATGCAGGGAGAGGGAGGGGGAAGGAGAGGCGTGGAGAATCCCTGGCGTGGCGGCGTTTGCCCTGTGCTTGTTCTTTGCCAAGCTGGTCACGTTCCTCTACTAGCTCCCTTTCTCCATCAGCCCAGCAGGTGAGCTCAAATCACTTGGCGAATAAAAGTGATTCTGCATATCCTGAACTCTATACATTTCAAGCTGGTGGCGCACATGTTCACCTACTGACTCATATTCGTCATCAGTGGAATGGATGATGGTCAGTCAGACAGTACAAAAAGCGCAAGGTGGGTATTGTTGTCAGACACATTCCGTCGTCCTGACGAGTTGACGTATGGGTCCACTCGATCCTACTTGGAGGTCAAAATCTTCTCGTGTGATGAGAAGACGATTTTTTAGTGGGCTCAAAAATAGGTCCATAGCTACCACTCAAAGCTTCTCTGACACGCACGCCATCCAGCATTTCTGCCCTGCTGTGAACTGCCCTCCCACCAGAAATCGAGTGCCGCTACCTCTCTGACATGCAATCCGGCATGCTTGATTCTCAGAGGAGAGAATTGAGGAGAGAATTAGTCCTTTCAAAACGTGCCCTTTTGTTCTGCACTGCCCACCCCACCAGAAATTGAGGGTCGATACCTCTCTGACGCACAATCCGGCATCATGTCTACAGTGTTCGACGTGGGCGGCGTGGTGGGCGGCATTCTCGCAGGCCATCTCGCCGACCAAACCGCCGCCCGCGCCACCGTTTCGGCCTCTTTCCTCCTCCTTGCCGCCCCGGTTCTAGCCGCCTATTTCTTCCTAGGAGGCCTTTCTCTGTGGGTGAATATCCTCCTTTTAAGCCTCTCCGGTGTGCTGGTTAACGGCCCGTACGCGCTTATCACTTGTGCTGTCTCTGCTGATCTCGGGCAGCATAAAAGTTTGCAAGGGAACGCCCGAGCGCTGGCTACAGTAACTGCGATAATTGATGGGACGGGGTCGGTTGGAGCAGCATTGGGGCCGTTTATAACGGGTTTTATATCACAACTAGGAGGAGGAGGAGGAGGAGGGGGGTTGAGTGGATGGGGTGCTGTTTTTGTGATGCTTGGAGTGTCTCTAGTAGCGGCTGTGTTGTGTATTGGAGGTTTGGTTGTGGAGGAGGTTAGGGGGATGGTGGAGGGGAGACGAGGGTCGGCGGTGGGGCGGCAAAATTTGGAGCAAGCAGCTTTGGAAAGAAGACCTCTGCGATTAGAAGAAGGTACAAAACACCTGTGCAGGTAAGAACCTTGGTGGGCTAAATAAGTTACCGGTAAGATATTACCTGTTTATTACCCGTTAAGAAACTTAGATTGTTTGTATGTATGTATGTTTGTTTGTGTATCCATGTGTGGGAGTCATAATATATGTGGGAACCATGCCGTATTTGGGAACCATACTATATTGGGAAAACTTACCAAGTGCACGAGCCCTACCATATGTGGGAGCCATACCATATGTGGGATCCATACGATATGTGTAAAACCTTACCGTATGTGGGAACCATACTGTATGTAGGAGCCATACCATATGTGGGAACCATACCATATGTGGGAACCATTCCATATGTGTAAAACCTTACCATATGTGGGAACCATACCATGTGTGGGAGCTGTAACATATGTGGGAATCATACCTCATGTGGGAGCCACACCATGTCTGGGAACCATACCATATCTGGGAACCATACCATATGTGGAAACCATACCATATGTGGGAACCATACCATATGTGGGAGCTGTACCATATGTCAGAATCATGCCATATGTGCAAATCATACCATATGTGGGAGCCATACCATATGTGGGAGGAGCCATACCATATGTGGGAACCATACCATATGTGGGAGCCATACCATATGTGGGAGTCATACCATATGTGGGAACCATACCATATTGGGGAACCTTACCATGTGGGTGGGAATCTCGTATCATATGTGGGTGGGGAGGGGATCATACCATATGGAACTACGGTATATGGAATTTGCTGCTCTTAGACCATTTCAACTTGTGTACCCTGCCCTGTGTGTCTTCAGTTTCGATCTTACCCTCATTTCCTGGTGTATTGGTGTGCTTCTTGTATGTCTGTGTAGGAGGTTGAGCCGGAACGGCGCTGTTGGTATCGGAGATCTAAAGCGTAACATTTTTGCACCGTGGACAGCATGCACACGGAATTTATTCTGCCCTCCAAATAGCAAAAGAAGTTATAATATCTTGTTTCTAATGCAAAACACAGCAGCTATTCGAAACGTACTCACGCACTCGTGGTGATGCAAATGTTGCTTCCATTTTTGTCAATGCAGTCTTGGTACAGTAATTCTTCCATTCAAGGACGGAATGTTGAATGTTGTGCGGTCTGACCTCCCACCACATTAAAATACAACTTTCTAGCTAATTCCATTGCTTGAGGGGATAGAAAATGGGGGATCGTCCTTGGTAAAGGACATGACAGCCAATTGCGAGTGTCTTATCATTCAAACTTTTGTTTGATGTTGTATCATTAATTAAATATCGGGTAGGCAGCTAATCGAAGGCAGCTAGCAGCGGGTTACGGACGGACGAGATGTTGCGGATGGATAACGACGGAGTAACCGCCATTCGACATTTTTCACTGTTGCGCCGCGCGCACCATGCATTCCTTCCGCGACGTTACCTTCCTAGTTTCGTCACTCCAGTTGCGAACTTGAGGGACGGGTAATCGTTCGCGAGTGCCCCAGTTGAATGAAACCGCAGCTGGGATGGGTGTCCCTGTTGCGGCACGGTGAATCGAAACTGGCATGCTTGTTTTATCGCAACTCGCCTTGTTGAGAAAGTGTCGGCGCTCGCGAAATGAGTAACGAACAAAACAGCAGTTCGTACCGAATCCGATACAACTTTATCATTCAAGCGAAACTCTGAAACTGACACTGTCGTGCAGGTACTCGGGCCGCCACATGCATACGTAAGCAGGACACGGGCTGGGGATTGGCTGTGGATGGCGCAAGAGGGGCTGGTGGTGGGGTGGGTGCTGGCTGCCTGGCAAGGTTCCAATTGGCGGATGGCGTTGCATTGCAGTGGAGCGTGCGACGCGAGCCACGCCAGCGAAACTTCCACATTTTGGTTGGCGCAACAAAACAGGCGCAAAGAGAGTTTGAGGGGGGAAGGGGGGAAGAGAGGCGGGAAGGGGGGAAGAGAGCATGCTGGCGGGCGCAAGTGGTCTGCGCGCAGTACACGACGACGGGCTCATTTGGGCCGGCTGGCTGGCATTTCCTGTGAAGGCTGACAGCCACACTGCCGCTGCAATACTTTCCTTGGCACGCGCACGCGCTGCATTCAGCTGGCCCCATCCCAAAACCGCGCCTTTCCTTCCCCCATTTTATCCCCAGACTCCACAGTCTCCTATCCCCAACTCCCCCCCGAACCCCCATTTTCCGCAATCCCCCATCTGCCGTGTACCTCACTCCCCACCCCAATTCCTTCGTTCCCCGCATTTCCCCGTTGACGTTTCCCAAATTGCGCCGGATCGCGATTTCCAAAGCAGTCAACCCAGCTAGGGACTGGTTGGGGGGCTAGAGACTTCACCTGAGGACGCCCCTCAATTGCACGGACGGTCTAATCAAAAAAATCAGGCGATTGTCGCATGGTCGGCCATTGCTGACAACTGCAGCTGAACACCAGCAATTGGTAACGACAAGGCCAGCTGAAAGCAAGTTGAACGGAGAACAAGCGGAGCGGAGCCCGATGTGAGGTTAGAAGGGACTCTGGAGGAGGGCCAGAGAGACTCCAGTAGGACACAGTTACTACAGTACAAAATGAGATCATACTAATTGCTTGACCTTGAGCAGTGGTTCTTATCCATGGTGACCGTGTTCTGTTCTATCTCGATTGCACTTATAATTTTACACGCGGATACTTCAAGCTAAGGTCTTCGCACATTAGTCCCAGCTCCTCGCACAGAATGCGGGAAGGGCAACAGAGGACCAAGCCACTTACTCGCGAAGCGCACGCGAACAGCGAAAACTTCTAGAAGCCGTCGCAGCCTATCTCTGAGGAACAAACAGGAGGAAATATCGACGTCCGACAACGCGCTAATATTCCCCAAGCACTATCCCTTCACTCAAATCGCCCACACGCCGCGCCATGGGCTGCTACTCGCCTTCTCAAACCATTCCTAGATATCTCGAGCCAAACACAGTCCAGCCAATCGCAGTCAAGCCCATGACCGCGGAGCCAATCACAGTGGACGTTTTTCCCGCGGTGTTTCTCGAGCGCGATTACGAGTTCATGGGGGAGATCGGCAGCGGGCAGTACGGCAAGGTCTGGAAGTGCCGCTCGCGCCTCACTGGCCGGCAGTTCGCCTGCAAACAGGTCAAGAAGCGGCCGGCGCGGCCGGCACGGTCGGGACGGGGACAGCAAGGGCGGAAAAACTTTGCGCAGCGGAAAACGCGGGAGGGAAACGGCGGGATATCCGGCGCGGACGGCGGGCCGGGTTCAGGAGATGACGTGGACCCGATTGAGCGGGAAATCGCGGCGCTGACTCATTTGGAGGGTTGCGAAGGCGTCACGTCGCTACACGGCGTGTTCGAGGACGCCACGTCGGTTTTCCTCGTTATGGACTTGTGCGATAGTGGCGACCTGTTCTCGCTTATCGCGGACACGGACGGAGTTCCCGAGGACGAATCGCGGCAGCTGTTTGCTGACGTGGCACGCGCGGTGAAAGCGTGCCATGACAGGGGCGTGTTGCATCGAGACATAAAACCTGACAACGTACTCCTTTCTTTACGCGGCACAACTGCTACAACTAATATGGGTAGCAGTTCGAGTAACCCTCAGATTGCGGGGTTGGACTACAACTACCCCTCGCCTACGAGTAACACTTCCTGGACCTCCGCTGCCCCCTTATTTAACGGTTTCCGCGCCACGACGGCGCACGAGCCGTCGGCGAGTCGCCGGCGGTACGACGTGAAGCTTGCGGATTTCGGCCTGTCAGTGATTCTAACGGGGGGCGGGTGCGTGCGCGGATACGCGGGGAGCTTTCCGTACGAAGCACCGGAGGTGGTTGGGTTGAGAGAGTACAGTTTCGCAGCGGATATTTGGAGCATGGGCGTGCTTTTGTACGCGCTATTGTCTGCGAACTGGCCCGAGTTCAAGAACAGGCAGGCGCTTAACGAGGAGACGGACTGGACTGGCGCGTCGTGGGATCAAGTGTCGGAGGACGCAAAGGATCTTATCCGTCGGTTGCTGACGGTGGATCAAGATCGACGGCCCACGATCGATGAGGTGCTGAGGCACCCGTGGCTCGCGCCGGCGACCCGTGTTGACCGCGCCGAAAGCGTTGACTCCGTTGACTGTGTTGACCGTGAGAAGGGGACAAAATCGAAACAAAATCCGTCACTTCTGCCGCCGCTCCTCATCCCCTCGCAATCTCTCGATTCTCGCGAATCGACCTCCCTCGAGTCGGCTTCGTCGATTCCGTCGGAAGCTTCATTCCTCTCCGCGCTCGCCGCCACGCCTGCTTCTCTCCCCACGCCAACGGCTACTTTTACTGCCAGCAGCACGACGTATCATGCGGCAAGTGAAAGGAGCAACGCGATCGGCGCGGTATCGGGGGGGATCCGCAGTAACTGCGCCAGCCGCGGGAGCAGTAGCGCTTCGGAGACCCTCCCTGTCAGTGACAATAGCGGGGTGTGGGATGGGCCTGAGGCGCCGTGTGACTGTATGGAGGGTTGCGGACGCGGACTGAAAGGGCGAAACCCTAAATGTAACCCAAAGAGGTCGCATCAACGGCTGAGACAACGAGGATCCGAGGGTAACGCAGGCGACGGCGACGAGACGCGTGGACCAAACGCGACTGAGGAGGAACGGAGGTGCATGTCTGAGCCAAGTGGCGGAAATCACGGAAGAACAGAGGAGACACGCGAACGCGGCGAAAGCGCAAGCAGCGGAAGCGCAAACGGCGGAAGCGCAAACGGCGAAAGCGCAAGTGAACCACGGAGCAAGGACAACAACTTAAGGGCAGGTTCTCCCTTAGCGCGACGCGGGTCGATCAAAGAGTACGCAGCGCAGGTGGTGTCTAGCCTAAGATGGCAGCCTGGCTGCTTCTATTCGACCGCTGAAGCCGTGGCCCCCGAAGCGGCCTGCGACGACACGACCGCTTCTTCCGCCGCAGTTTCCGCCGTCACTTCCGCCGCAGTGCCTTCTGCTACCGATATCGGAACACCTAAAAGTGGAACCGCGGAAATCCAAACCCAATCTCTGAAGGGTAAAGAGTCTGCGGATATGGATATTCTACGAGCAATGGAAATCCATCTATCCGCGTTTTTTATGACGAAGCAGACTAAGAAGTGTGCTTGAAATGATGTAAATAGTACGAGCTCTACAATTTTGTTACTTAGTCCAGTTTGAAGCTTGACCCTTGCAAAGCAATGTGCCCCACCATTACAATTGTGAAACAACGCCTTCAAAGCCAATACTAATAGAAATATTAGTAAAGCGAGCCAAACACTGATCGCTGAACATTAGCACAGTAAACGCACTTTGGTAGCCAAGACACATCTCATTGCTGAAACCTCTCTCGAAGTCAGACTCGTCCAAACGCGTGTAGTGTAGTTACAGAGCAGTATGACAGTGTATAACACGACACAAGCACCGTCTGTCTGTCACTCGTCATCGTCGTCTGAAGACGCATCACTGAAATCGCTTTCAAAGTCAGACTCGTCCAAATCAAACTGTTGAGGGGGCAATGGGGGTCGGGGTGTGGGGGAGAAGGGGGGATGATACATTTTTTTATTAAACTCAAAATTCGGCTTCAAATGTCAAACTCGTCCAAATCAAGCTGTACAGGGGGGGGTGGGGGTGGGGCGTAGGTTTGGAGGGGGGAGGTGTTGGGGGGGGGGGGGGGATGAACCACTTTAAATGTTAGGCTCGTTCAAATCAAGCTGTTGTGGGGGCAATGGGGGGCGGAAGTGGGGGCGGAAGTGGGGGTGTGGGTGGGAAGGTAGGGTTCGCTTCGCTTTCAATGTTAGGCTCGTTCAAATCAAGCTGTTGGGGGGTGATGGGGGCGTAGGTGTGGGGTGGGGGAGCGGAAGGAGTGGATCGCTCTTAAAGTCAGACTCGTCCGAATCAAGCTGTTGGGGGGAGGTGGGGGAGGGATGGGGGGCAATGGGGGGAAGTGGGGAAGAAATGAAAGGGATCAATCGCTCTCAAAGTCAGACTCGTCCAAATCAAGCTGTTGGGGGGAGGTGGGGGAGGGATGGGGGGCAATGGGGGGAAGTGGGGAAGAAATGAAAGGGATCAATCACTCTCAAAGTCAGACTCGTCCGAATCAAGCTGTTGGGGGAAGGTGGGGGAGGGATGGGATGGGGGGCAATGGGGGGAAGTGGGGAAGAAATGAAAGGGATCAATCGCTCTCAAAGTCAGACTCGTCCGAATCAAGCTGTACGGGGAGGCGATGGGGAGGGCGAGGAGGGGGGGGGTGTTGGGGGGAAGGAGAGAATCGCTTTCAAAAGCGGTTGTCCAAATGAGGCTATACAGGAGATCGAGGCTATCACAGACAGAAACCAACCAAGGCTGAATCCGACTGAAACACACTCGACTGACTCGTCCCATCCAACAGTTGTTCTTTGACTGTCTGTACGTAAATAGGAAAATGACTCGTACCTACATGCACGTGTGCCACTTGAAACGTCCCAGCTAACACTTGTTTTATTTGACATGCATACACAGAGGGAGAATCTGGCTCATGCCTTCACGTGTGCCACTTGAAATGTCCCAGGAGCAGCAGGAGCAGCATGGGGAAGAGGCAAAGCCACATCAGCACTGCACGGACATAGGACACTAACACAGAAGCACTAGCACAGAGGCCCCAACCCAAGGCTGAATCTGGCTCGTACCTGCACGTGTGCCACTTGCAACGTCCCCGGCGCAGCAGGAGACAAGGCCACAGCAGCAGCAATAGCTGCACTGCACATGCAAAAGAAACGAACACTTGCCTGCATGTAAATAGGACTCTGACTCATACCTGTACATGTGCCACTTGAAACGTCCCAGGCGCAGCCGGAGCAGCAGGAGCAGGGGGTAAGGCCACAGCAGCAGCACCACCATCACGCACACTAGCCCCTGCTGCTCTTTCCTTTCCTGCTGCCCCTTCTTTCCCTGCCCCTGCCACTGCTGTGGGCCGGATAACACCTTCCCCAGGTCCCACCACCATGCCAGCCACAGCAGCAGCAGCGGCAGCAGGTACACTCGGGGGAGGTACATCTGAGGAAGGTACACCTGCTGCCACGGGGAGGGGCACAGCAGGGGCGCCTGGTAAGGGGAGGGGTATGGGATCCCCCGGTTTCCACCCTGCAGGCATGGTGGGTACGGCAGGTAGGGGTACAGCTGTGGGTAAACCAGACGCCCCTGCCACTGCCCCTGCTGCTGCAGCACCTGGGGCAGTAGGAGCAGCAGCGGGGGCAGCAGAAGGAGTGGCAACAGCAGCGGTGGGGAGGGTTGGAAGGGGATCTCCAGGTTTCCATCCCGGAGGGGGGGGAGGGAGGGGAAGCGGGTCTCCTAGCTTCCACCCAGCAGGCATAGGTGGGGGTACCACTGCTGCTGCTTTTCCTGCTGCAGCGGCGGCGGCAGCAGCGGCAGCAGCAAGGCCTGAAAAGGAAGGGAGCGGGTCTCCAGGTTTCCACCCTGGAGGAGGGGGAGGTAAGCCCACTGGAACCCCTTTCCCTCCTCCTCCTGCTCCTGCTGCTGCTGCTGCCGCCGCCGCTGCTGCTGCTGCTGCAGCAAAATCAGCCTCCCTGCTCCCTACTCCCTTCCCAGCCGCAGCAGCAGCAGCAGTGGGAGTACGCCGGGGACTGATAGGCCCTGATTCCCCTCCTTCCACCCCACCAACCCCACTCTTCCTCCCCTTCCCAATCTCCTTCCCACTCTCCTTTCCCCTCTCTTTTTCCCTCTTCTTTTCCTTCCGGATAATCCCAAGGGCCTTCTCATCGGTACAGTGATAGAGGAGAGACATTCTCAGCTGTTCATCTTGCGGAGCAGGGGGGAGGGCGGCGAGGAGAGGTGCACCTAGGGCGTGTTCGGGCGGTGCGAAGGTTGTGTAGCTGATGCGATGCGCGAATGCGATGAGCTGGCGAACAGAGACAGGTGCGACTTCATCCCAGCCCAAAGGTTTGAATGATTCTTGGTGCTGCTGCTGTTTCTTTCGTCGCTGGAGAGAGGAAGAGCGCGATCGAGAGCAAGAACGAGAGCGAGAAGGAGAGCGAGAAGGAGAACGAGAACCAGACCCTTTTTGTTTCTTTTGTCGTTGGAGAGAAGGAGAGCGAGAGAGAGAACGAGAAGGAGAATGGGAACGAGAATGAGAAGGAGAACGGAGCCAGACCCTTTTTGTTTCTTTTTTTGCTGGAGAGAAGGAGAGCGAGAGCGCGAGAGAGGGCGAGAACGAGAACGGGAGCGTGAACGAGAGCGAGAAGGAGAACGAGAGCTAGACCCTAATAGCTTTTTTTGTCGCTGGAGAGGCGGAGAGCGAGAACGAGAACGCGAAGGGGAACGAGAAGGGGAACGAGAACTAGACCCTTTTTGTTTCATTCTCTTTTTCTTCTCCTTTGCTCCTTTTCCAGCCTTCTCTCCCAAACCCCCCTCCCCCTGCCTCCCCTTCCCCCTTACCCCGCTCCCCCCTGCCACCCCCCTCTCCTCCTCCCCGCCCTCCCTCAACCCCTCTTTCCCCTCACCAGCCCCCCCCTTCGTCCCTCCTCTGCCTCCCTCTCCTAGCAGCTTAAAGCCCTTGTGTTCATCTAGCACTGCCAGAAGCAGCTGCTCTGCCTCCCTCGCTCTGCGCCCAAACTCCCTTAAAGCCTCGTTCGTTCGCCCCAGCTCCTCTCTCATCTTCACTTGCTTCTCTTCCCCGGACTGGCTTTCATTCACCGCCCCGACCTTGTCCCTCATGCCTGCTTTGTGCTCTTCCATTCCCTGAAAAGCAATGGAAGGGCGGACGGGAAGGAGGAACGTCTGGTTGCTTGCTCTGCTCGGCTGTTCTCAGCTCTGCTTCCTTCCTTAAAGCCCTTGTGTTCATCCAGCACAGCCAGCAGCAGCTGCTCTGCCTCCCTCGCCCTGCGCCCAAACTCCCTTAAAGCATCGTTTGTCCGACTCAGTTCCTCTCTCATCGACGCCTTCCTCTCATCCCCTGTCTTGTCCTCCTCCATTCTCTGAAAATAAAAATAAAAATAAAAATGGGAAGGACGGAAGGGAAAAGGGACGCATGTTTGCCGGCACTTCTCTGCTCTGCTCTGCTTCCCTCGCCCTGCGCCCAAACTCCCTTAAAGCCTCGTTTGTCCTCCTCCATTCTCTGAAAAAAAAAAGGGGGGGGGGGAGGACGGAAGGGAAAAGGGACGTGTGTTTGCTGGCCCTGCTCTATTCTGATCTGCTCTGCTTCCCTCGCTCTGCGCCCTAAACTCCCTAAAATCCTCGTTGGTGCGACCCAGCTCCTCTCTCATCCCCGCCTTCCTCTCATCTCCTGTTTTGTCCCCCTCCATCCTGTGAGAAAACAATGGGAAGGACAGAACGAGAGGAGGGACGCGCTTTTGCTTTCTCCTCTCTGCTCTCTGCTCTGCTTCCCTCGCGCTGCGCCCAAACTCCCTAAAATCCTCGTTGGTGTGACCCAGCTCCTCGCTCATCCCCGCCTTCCTCTCCCCAACTGCCTGCTCCTTGATATCTCACCTTCCATGCTCTGGCCAGTGGCAGGGGGAGGGGCGGAAAGAGGCGACGCACAACAATGGAACGGGCAAAACGGGAGGGGTTGGTTTTGTTCAGCGCTATTCTCATCGCCACCTGGAAATGTTTTGAGACGTCCCAAAACTCAACGTTTATCACGTAGCGTTGGTTCGTCCGAGCTCCTCTCTCTCATCGCCACCTGGAAATGACATGAAAGGGAACACGCAGCGGGGAAGGGAGCCTTTTTGAGAATTCTAAAGAAAAACCTGCAACGCGAGGCGTTGGTTCGGCCGAGCTCTCTCTCATCGCCACCTGGAAATGACATGAAAGGGAACGCGCAGCGGGGAAGGGAGGCAGTCGCGCACCCTATGCAAGGCGATCAGCGTTCTTTGAGTCGACTCAAAACGCGCAGCGGGGAAGGGAATCGCGCACCCGCCTATGCAACGCGATCAGCGTTCTGCGTTCTTACCCAGACCGGAAAAAAACGCGTTGAGGGGAGGAAGAAATGTTCGATGTTCAGGCTCCTTCCGTTTCAGGCTCCTTCCGTTTCAGGCTCCTCCCGTTTCAGGCCTCCTCCTTTGCAACATTTCAATCACCAGGAGCAACATCCGTTCCAGAACCTCTTTCTGTTCCAGGCCCTTTTAATCTCAAGCCCCTCTTGAAACAGAAGATATATTCGTTGGAAGACCAAGTGCCGATTCGGACACCCTCTCTCGGCCAGTGACAAACGCGGGGGGTGAAAACCTCTCCTTGAGACGCCGTGTGAATGTATTGAGGGGTGCGGGCTGAAATGGCGTAACCCTAAAAACATGTAACCGGGCTAGTCGTTCGCCGAGAAATTCGCCGCTTCGCCCGGAAACGTACCTCCTGCTAGCGAATCAGAAGCCACTGAAACAGCGGTACTACGGAAATCCAGAACACGAACTTCACAGAGGTTAACAGATACTAGTTTCCTTCCAGAGGCACTCGAAGCGCACCTTTCGGCGATGATTACGGCTAGGCAGTGAGCTAGAGCGCGTGTGTTAGTGATAGACAGCTCTACAAAGTCGCGCGTTTTTACGCCTTACGAAAGTGTAGCGTCGCTACACTTTCGTAAATTACGGTACTCTAATCATTTCGTTGAATATCGTTGAATTTAGTTGAATTATCTGTCTTGATAATGCTTGACAAACAAATCAAGAACAGCAGAATCAAACACAATTGAGAACAAAACAGAGCAAAACAACAGAATACAATGACCCAAGTGCGAGCACATACAAGCATGACTACCACATTCCCAGCATCATATAATGAACATGGAGGTAAAACACCTTGATTGAATGAATGCAAAATTCTGTGACCTCCAGCTCACAAGTCAGGAGCATAGGGTATTACCCACCACCGCTTCTCTCCACCCCTTACCCTGCTCTTGCTTCCTGTCTCTACTCAGTTTCTTGTTCCGCTCCCCTTCTTGATCCTCGGCAAATTTCTGCACCTGTGCTACCTGCACTACCACTCCTCGTTGCTGCATTGCTGCTGCGGCACACCATCTACACCCTCGGGCTTATTCCGAGTCTGCTTATGACGAGGCGCCTCAAAATCGCATGCACGCCCAAGCTTATTGTGAAACCCTCGAACCGTTACATGGTGCAAGTTTGAACTTACACCTGTTCCTCCTCGGGTACATGTACCAAGGTGACTTTTGAGTTGACTCGAAACAGTTTTGGGCCATGAAATTGCTGCTAGTGCAGTAGGCACCACCGCCAACCAAGCGTGACGACGATGCAGGAACACATGCGAACTCCTGCCTTTTCTACCCTCCCTTCCATGCTGCTGTCTGCTCTTCTCCAGTGCTCCACCCTACCCCTCTTGTCCCTCCCCACTGCTTCTGCCCCTCCAATGTAGTCCCCTGGTACTGCTGTGTTCAGATCGTCATGTCAACTCCTGTTTCGGCATATCTGGGCCATGCACGGACAAGACCACACAACCGCGTTGAACCCCTTTGTTCTGCCTCCCACCTGCTCCAACCCTGATCAGAGCAGCAGCAGCAGCATCAGTAGGCAGAGTGCTGTTACTGGCTCTCTGCCACTCAAACCCATGAGCACCCCTCAGTACCCCTACTTAATCATTCGGAGGAGGCAGGGACGGAGAACTGCCTACTTGTTGTGCTGACCCCCCTGCTCCACACCATGACAGCAGCAGCAGTATCAGGAGAAAAATACCCACTATTGCCACAAGTGCCGTTACTAGCTCTCTGCAATTTAAACCCATCAGTACCACTGCTCCTCCCTCACTCTGCTCCCCATCACACTCCCCCCCTGCCCCCTTCCCTCCAGCTTTCGATCTCGACCGTCGCTTCTTCCGGTGCAGCGACAGCTGCCAGCCAAACACTAGCCGTTGATTCTCGCCTGCGTCGTCATCGTGGGCAGATCCCTGGCGTTGATCTTCGTCCTCGTCTTCCTCTGCTAGCCGCTGAGCCGGCCAATGGGCGTTCATCTGAGCGACCTGGCTGTTGTTTAATTGCAGAAGACCCTGGGAAGGGGAAAGGGGAAAAGGCAGGGAATAACAGGGAGCCTTATGAGGAACGTGTGGGATTCAGACAGCTGCTGTTGGTTCAATAGGCCAATGAGCGTTCATCTGTGGCTGTTGTTTAATTGCAGGAGACCCTGGGAAAGGGAAGGGGAAAAGGCAGGGAAGGGGAAAAGGCAGGGAAGGAGAAACGGCAGGGAATAGCATGGAACAAATGTATATGTTATTTAATAAAAAAACGGGAAACTCTACTAACCAGTTCCATTTCGGCCATGTCCATACGCCCGTCGAACAACAGCCTCCCCGACCCCATCTTCTCCTTCACCCCCCATTCCACCCGCCACCAGCACCCCCGACACTACACCTCCTGCTCCCCCTCCTGGATAAGCACAACCATATAAATCATACAGAAACAATAACTTACCAGTTCCATTTCGGCCATGTCCATACGTCCGTCGAGCAGCAGTCTCCCCGGCCACATCTTCTCCTTCTCGCCATACCCCCCGCCACCAGCCCCCCCGCCCGCTACACCTCCTGCTCCATCCTCCCCCGGCCTTTGAATCTGCTTTAGCCAGTAAACCAGACACTGCCATGACGGTTGTTGCTGCCGCCCGCGCCGCCACCGCCGCTGCTGCTGCCCCCACCACCCGCCGCTGCGGCCACTGCTACAGCCGCCTTGGCCGCCCGTGCCCGGGCCAAATCCGCCGAAGTTGCCACCTCCCCCGGTTGCGCCTCCCCCAAATAGCGGCGCGTGCTCCGAATCGAAGTGCTCACGACCCAATCGTGATCCCCCCAGCTGCGAATGACTCAGATGTGACCCGCGTAACTCAGCGCCAAATGCCGTTCGTGACGTTTCGAACGCCCCATTAACAGAGCCGTTACCAGCAGATCCGTTAAAAGCAGAGGCGTTAAGGCTGGCGATATCCTCGTCTTCGTCACTGAGTGAAACCCTAATCGCTTCCTGCCGGACCCGCAGCCAATCGCCGGCTGCCACGTCAGCATCGCCGCTGCCATCTAGGGCTCTGGTTGGGCTGCCGGCGATCCAACGGCTAAACGAGGACACGGCGGATGCGGAGGAGGAAAAGGCGGCTACCGCTGCGCCTGCTGCTGCGCCTGCGGCTGCGCCAGCTGCCGCCGCTGCTGCTCCTGCCGCCGCGCCTGCCGCCGCTGCTGCTGCGGCCACTGCGCCAGCAGCACCTGCTGATTCTATAATGTCCAACTCAGCAGAATGGGAAGCTGCTGTAGGACGGGGAGACGCGGAGCTCGCTAGCACTGCGGGAGCCGAGCCTACAGCTGAAACTCTGGCTGATTTTCGGTAAACGTCCTTGCTGTTATCCGCGATATTGTCGGCCCCGCTACTGTTGCTAGTTGCGCCACTGACACTGCTGCCGCTACTGACAATCGTGAAACTGCTACTGCTGCCGCCGCTGCTGCTTCTAGAAGCAGCGACACGTGGCGGCGTGAGAAACGCCGCGAGGCGACTGTCCAATGAGCTGTTGCTGCAGCTGCCGCTGCTTACGTCAGCGGCACGGAAAGATGAAGGAGAGACGAAAGCAGGGTTACCATCTGTTTCAGTAGGAGCAACAGCTGCTGCTGCTGCTGCTGCTGCTGCTCGGCTAGACGCGTTAGAAGCGGCCGCTGCCAAACCGGACGGAAAAGCGACTGTTATCCCGCCGGAATCCACGCCGCTAACCGCGCTACTGCTTCCGACCGAAGACCCGGAGGCGACGGTGGCATCTGCGGCGGGCGAGGCGCCGCCGATCGCGGGGCGAATGACGGCCTGCACCTGCTGCAGCTGCACGCGAATCGCGGAAACGAACTGGCGGCGCCGCTCGCGGGTTTCGTTCACGCTGGACGGCGCCTGGCCTAGCGCCTCGGCGCGCCACTCGTCGTCTCGCGCCGCGCGCTCGAAGGCTTCGAGCTGCCAGCGGAGCGTGTCGCACGCGCAGAGCATCACGAGTCGCACTCCTTCCTCGTCGACTTGCTGATCAACGGTCACAACCACCACATCCTCGTCGTCGCCGGACCGCACTGGCCATATGGAGTCGCCGTCATTGTCGTTTTCTGGGTGCGTTTGCCACGTGGCGGGTTCGTCTCCGCATTCCCGGCGCTGGAGGAGCAGCTGCCATTGGTGGAAGCTCGACTGCAGCCTGAAAAGAAGTGGAGATAGAGGGTAGAGAAGAAACAGTGAGGCGCCTACAAAAGGGAAAACTGGCCCTAGACTACATAGAGATTGGCTTGGAGCCTGAAAATACGGGAGGGTAAGAGGTACGTTCCGCAATATAGGGTTTGCGAGAAAAGGACCCGAAGGACAGACGGTCGCGACCAATAGAAGGATCCGTAATGGAGTGAAGCCGGTAGAAGGAGAGAGAGGGAGAGAGGGTAAGAGATTTGCAGACCTATAGGACTTTAAGAGATGCCTGCGCATGGCGACTGGACGCGGGCTGTGCCCACAAATTGAGGCGAGATTGCGAAGCGACGCGATGAAGAATTGCGACAAAATCGCGAGCCACTATCAGGACCTGCCTGCCGAGTCGCGGAGATGTGACAAAAGAGAAAAAAAGGAAGCCGGAAGACGGAGATAGGGAGAGAGGGAGGAGACACCTGTCTGCCGAGTCTTGCACCTCCTCAGCCGCGAGAAAAAGTGGGTCGGCCTGCCACGTGTACAACGTGGCGACTACCATGACTAAACGTGTGCACAGGAATACTCGCGATTCAGGTAGTATTAACGACCAATTTTGCACCAAGGTGTTCGCTCTATTGTGATTCTGTACCTGCTAAGCTGAACTGAACCGAACGGTTGACTAGACCTGCTTTGGCCAACTGGCTTACGTCAGCAATCGACGAAACTCTAATCGAAGGAATTCTGGAACCTGTCTCGCTGGCACCTCGGGAAGATCGAGCATGGAATCTACTATCGCATAAATACAGTTTTTAGAAGCCTAGGGCTGTGCGAGCAGCATCGAAGTTTACAAGAACAAGGGGAGCTGCTTCATTGAAGTTGACGAGTTCAGGTCGGGTCTGACAGGATCAAACAGCTGCAGCAGCATTGAAGTTGACGACGGGGCGAGAGAGGGGAGACGAACGAGCAAGAACAGGTGGTGAGGCGAGGAGGACGCGAAGCAGCACCAGTTGTGTGTTTGTGTGTGGTGTGGGTAGTGGGAGCAGCACCTGCCGTGTTCAATTGACTGGAGGTGGAAGACGGGCGTGGAGAGACTCGGCTCAGTGGAGAGACTCGAGGTTCGAGACTCGGTTCGGGGGAGTGTGAGGCAGACCCACGAGGTATCGAGACAGGACAGCGCGGCATATAGGTTGCTGTTCATTGGTGGATGGTCTCGAGGCGTTGCGGCGCCGAACCGAATCCGGTGGCTCGAGGCAAGGCTGTCCAGGTTTCGTTCCACTTGTAGGGTGGTGGTGGTTGGGTGGCTGGGCGGTGCAGCAACTTCGGTTCGGGAATGGGGGGAGGGTGGCAGGGGGAGGTTGGTCGGGTATTAGGTTGGGGAGGGGGGTGCGGTTTGGGGAGTTCAAAGAGGGGGGAGGAGGGAGGGTTGTTGTGGTACGATCATCAAGCGCTCTGGAACGCGTCAGCTGTGCAGAGCGGAGGTAGAAGAAGCCCCGCCGACGCGCTACTGTACACCAATGAACGCTGCCGGAAAGTCGAAATTGTAGGCTGGAGGAAGAAACGGTGGTCGTTTGTTGCTTTCTAAAGTTCGGCTGGGTTCGAGCATGATGTAGACTTCGTGGTCGGAAAAGAGCAGGTCCGAGGCACTTGTGGTTGGTGAAAGGTCAAATCACGTCGACAGAAAAAGACACATGGGGCAGGGATATGGATGATGGGCAGACATAGGGGAAACCGATTTGGTTTCCAGGCATAGCCACCACGACGATCGAGGCGCACGAGCTGTTCATGGCGCACATAGCTATGCCCGGCCTAGTCTGGGTTAGAGGTCCGGCAAAATGATAGGGCGGCTCGTCAACGCAAGCCTGTTTGCCCCACAACCACAACCCTCCCTGTGGCAGGCTTTGACGTTTCGTTTTCACTGCTGGCACTGTAACTAGCCATAGCCGTCAATTGCAGCTGACGTATTGGAGCTGGGGTCTTGGCTGCATCGAATGTTTGGGTCCCACTCTGACGGTTGACCTGCCAATCTGACGTCGCTGTTATACTGCCAGCTAATCCGCTGTGAATCAGCGCAGCATGGAGCCAGCTCTCAGTTACAGCGGCCAATATCATTGACACTCAAATGATGCCAGACGCGGTTTACGAACGTACTCGATCGACATTATTTCAGTATAGTAACTAAAACAGTGTTCCATTTATGGATAAGCACAATCTTGAAACAAAGTCGCCACCAGCAGGTCCACACATACCCAACAGAAAAGGAAACATACTAAAGCGCTTGGACAACAAGGACAGAATTTGCGAATATTGGCCCTAAATCAGGGATGTCGTCAGAATATGTGCTTGGACAAACGACACCGCCCAGCGGAGCTTGCTACACGCTGACAATAAAAAATAACCCTCCTATTGAAAGGCATCTAGTCAGGATGGCATCAACCCTAAACACCTTGTCGCATGATGTTGAGGGCTGATGCAATCCGAGGGGGTTTTAGTTTTCTTCTGTATGAGATCAGCAGGTCCACATTCGACGGAGAGTTGACGATGTCGTCGACCCTATTTCGTTGAGTTATTTCCAGCCTGCATTCTTTTTCCCAATGGTTTTTTTTTATCTTTACGAAACTGGAAATTGATTCAAAATTTCTTTGTAGAGGGTCGGGCATTCAATGTTTCTTTGTATATTCTTAGGTAGCACCTCGACACAATAGTGTACATTTATGTTCTGTAACCGCGTTCTGTTTCTGTCACATTTAGGAAGTTTTATTAGCGTGAAAAGTGTGATCGAAAAGCGATAACAGATCAGCGATGAGAAATCGAGGTTGAGTACCGATGCAAAAAGTCTCGCATACTTTTGAGTATCAATGATGTTGGCCACAGTTACATCCCCATCGATTTTTGTAGCGGGCAGGGTCGTCCAAATGTTTCGGAGGCCGATCCCTGACAACAACACCCGCAATGCAGAAAACCTTGTTAGGCGAGCTCTGGTTGGTGCTTGACATTCCACGTGCGTTGGATACAGTACGACCGACATGCAGCACCGTCCACGTTGAATCACAGCTGGACTCTAGTCTCAAGTCTCGATCGATGTCTCCACCACCAGAAAGTGCGTGACTGGAACGTGGATTCTATATAAGGAGATTACAGCGCAGCATGTTTGGTCATCCATACTTCGTGGCCAGTCAATGTGAAATTTCGCTTGAAGCAACTCGTTTAGCTTCACAAACGAGTCTCCCAAGCTCCTTCCAGAATACAGAGCACAGACACACTACTTTCACACATAAATTGAATTAAAAAATACACTCACAACCCCAATGGATCATACTATGACAACCGTCTACGTGAATGAGTTTTATCAAGCTCATCCACCTCTTCCCTCGCCACATCTCCGCTCCACGCACCGCTATCATCAGTCCAAGAGCTGTCGTACGCACCCTCAAGCAAACAATCACGACCTTGCTTTCCACTATCTTTCCCCCAAAAATTGGGCCTAGGGAATGGATTGCGACTTGATCCTTCCCCGCCCCTTATACCACCGTATATTGTGCTCAAACCGTGTGTATGTGTGTGTTTACCACGTTCTTGCTTATGTGGTGAAATTGCACCCTCTCGGCTGTAGTGCTGGCTGTGACTCTCCCCGCTTTGGCCAATATCAAGTGTGTGGCTCCCCGTGCGATTCTCCCGAACCTCATCCCTAGGTTCGGCAGAGGCTCTGGAGTGTGGTGGCGACTGTGGGGTTGCAGGAGAGTGTGCTGTGTGGTGGGTGCTGCGAGTGGCCGAGGAGAGGGAGTGAGAGAGTGTGAGGAGAGGGGAGATCGCTGCAAGTGGCCGGTCGGCTGGTTGACTCTGCGAGTTTCGGAACTGCGCAAGAGATGGGGTTGACTCTGTTGACTCTGTTGACTCTGTTGACCTCCTAGTTGACTGTAAATTCATCCCTGCTGGTGGCTGGCCGGCCGGTTGACTCTGCAAGTGCCAGGACTGTAAATGCGATGGGGTTGACTGGGTTGACTTTTGGGTTGACTCGGTTGACCCCTGAAGGTCGGACTCACAAGAAGACAATCCCAGGTCGCCACTGCAAAAAGGAAGGGGGGAGGATGGGGGGCAAATCTCATGAGTGCTGTGTAAGTGTCGGAACTGTGAAGGCAATGTGGTTGACCTGGTTGACCTGGTTGACTCAAGGTTTGACTCAAAAGACAGCAATCCCAGGTCCCCACTGCAACCAACAGGGGGGGAAGGAAAGGGAAGGGAAGAGGGGAGGCAGAACGAGGAAAGGGGGAGATCTCATGAGAGCTGTGTGAGTGTCGGAACTGTGAAAGCAATGTGGTTGACCTGGTTGACTCAAGGTTGGAATCAAAAGACAACAATCCCAGGTCCCCACTGCAACACACAGGGAGGGAAGCAACCCCCGCTGCCCCACTCTTGCCAACCCTACGCACCAGGCACCCATTCGTGCTTCCGCACCTGTAGTCCAATCCCTTGAACAGTCGTCCTCAGCAGTCTCGGCATGGCAGCTCTTTCTGCCTCTGGCACAGGCGGCAGCAGGGGATGGTATATCTGGGGAGGGGACGTGGGACTGCAAGCAGGTCTCACCTGTAGTCCAATCCTTTGAACAGTCGTCCTCAGCAGTCTCGGCATGGCTGACCGTTCTGCCTCTGGCACGGGCGGCAGCAGGGGATGGTATATCTGGGATGGGGAAGTGGGACTGCAAGCAGGTCTCACCTGTAGTCCAATCCTTTGAACAGTCGTCCTCAGCAGTCTCGGCATTGCAGCTCTTTCTGCCTCTGGCACAGGCGGCAGCAGGGAAAAAGCACCCCCCCCTGCCCCACTCACGCCAACCCTACGCACCACCCACCCTATATCTCCTCACCTGCAGTCCAGCCCAGCCCTTGCACAGTCATGTCATCTCAACCCTAGCCACCACACACCCATTCATGTTTCCTCACCTGTAGTCAAGCCCTTGAACAGTCATTCTCAGCAGTCTTGGCATTGAAGCTCTTTCTGTCTCTGGCACAGGCGGCAGCAGGGGAAAAGCAACCCCCCCTGCCCCACTCCCCTCGCCCCCCCTCATACTCTCCCCTCCCCACGGGTTTTCAAACCCATCCTCTGCTGATAAGTAAGAAGCAGGGGAGGCGGCAGCTGGGGAAGGTATATCTGGGGAGGGGTAGTGGGGCGGTGGGAAGGAGGGATGGTGGCGTCTGGGCGTGTGGTGTGGGGAGGCGAGGGAGGAGGAGTGAGAGGGGGAGTGAGAGAGGGAGTGGGTGAGGGAGTGGGAGCGGGAGTGGGAGGGGAAGTGAGGGGGTTGAGGGGAGGAGTAGGGGGAGTGATGGGAGGGGCGGAGGCGGGAGGGATGGGTGTGAGGGTGAGGGAGTGAGGAGAGGGAGGAGAGCGGGGGGGTGTGTGTGGTGGGGCGCGAGGGGGAGGAGTGAGAGGAGGAGTGAGAAGAGGAGAGGAGAGATCGGGAGGGGATGGAGGTGAACGGGGTCTGATGAGGATGAAAAGGGACACGGGAAGAGGAGGAGGAGGACGAGGAAGAGGAGGAGGAAGCAGCAGCAGTGGTAGTGGTGGCAGTTGCTGTTGGGGCGGAGCCGGATTTCCTGGGGAAACCGGGGAGAGCAAGCAGGGCGAAAGGGAAAATACGGGGCATAGATGGAAGAGAGGGGATGAGATGGGGAGAGGGGGAAGAAGTGGCGTGGAGGGATGTGGAAGTGAATGGGAGAGGAGCTGACAAGAGTGCACCCAGAAAGTAGGAAACACACACACACACACACACACACACACATGTCTTTCTGGTTACTTACCATGCTGCTGCTGCCATAGGGTCTTCAGACTGGATTTGACGCAGCAGCTGCGAAGGGGGAAGAAAACACCATTCGGAGGAAGGAGAATGTTTGATTGTACAAATAGTATGTAAATTTTGACAGAAACAAATACGCACATAAAACAAACACTCGGATGCAGTGCAATGCAAAGGCAAGGATGTTTGTTTGGACCAAGGATGGCATGTACGCATGCATGCAATGCGCATGCTGGAGTAGGGCTCAACAGCAACACACATCCCAGCCCCTGCAGCCACCCTTGCACACAACACAGGCCATCACGTGCACATACTCTAGGTTGGCAGGAACTTGGAAGGTAGGTAGTATGCTAGTAGAACTCACCTCCACCACTTGACTCATAGCCAGGCGTTTCCCAGCATCAGCAGCAACACACATCCCAGCCAAAGCAGCCACCCTTACACACAGGTCACAACTGGTCACACTGTTACACACTCTCACCTCCACTACTTGAATCATCGCCGGTATTTCCCAGCATCAACAGCAAAACACACATCCAAGCCAAAGCAGCCACACTTGTATTGAACGCAACGCAAACACACGCACTGGTCGGACACATAGACACTTGGTTGTAAGGTAGATAGGACGCACCTCCACTACTTGACTCATGGCCGGCCGTTTAGCAGCCTCAACAGCAACACACATTCCAGCCACAGCAGCCACCCGAACCAGACTCCCCTCGTCGAACCTCCCCTCCAGCGACGGATCCGCGAGCTGCCGAACCTGCAGCCTAGGTTCGGCAAGCAGCGGCCTGGCCCACTGCACGAGGCTCTCCACACCTCCAGGCTCGGTCCGGACCACAGGTTTACGTCCAGTGAGGAGCTCTAGGAGTATAACCCCAAAGCTGTACACGTCACTCTTGAGACTGAAACTCCCTGTGAGTGTGTATTCTGGCGCCATATACCCGAACGTGCCCACCAGATGTCCTGATACCATTTGTGCTGATACCATTTGTGCGGCCACCTTTTTCGACTGATCTACCATGCCACCTCCTATCCCTCCCATCAACCATCCTCCCTCACCCTCCCCGCCTTCCCCCCCTTCCTCTTGCTGCTCTCCTGTTCCCCTCTCTTCCCCAGCCGTCACCACCGCCCTAGCCAGCCCCAAATCAGTGATTTTAGGAACAAAGTCTCTACCAATCAGCACATTAGCAGATTTCAAGTCTCGGTGAATGATTGAAGGAGATGCATCCTCATGCAAGTACCGAAGGCCTTGAGCAATCCCTAGCGCTATTTTGAGCCTCTGAGGCCAATCCAAGGGGGAGCGAGGAGGGGGGGTGAGGGGAGGAGGAGGAGGAGAGAGAGGAGGAAGTAGAGGATCGTGAAGAATGCCTCTTCCTCCTTCTCCTGCTCCTTCCTCCCCACTTCCTCCCCATTCCCCTCTTTCTCCTTCCTCCCCTGCTCGTCCTCCAGGTTCTCCCCTTTCCCCTCTTTCTCCTCCTCTCCCACGCAGCAGAGAGTGCAAGGTACCCCTTTCCACCAACTCAAAAACCAGGCACCGAAAATTCCCCTCTCGGCAGATTCCCAGAAGCTTCACGATGTTTCTGTGATTTAAGCAGCTTAGAAGACGCGCTTCGGCTGTAAAAACTTTATCAAAATCGAGTTCCCTTACAGGGGGGATGTCTTCCGAACCTGCTCCCCAGCCTGCTCCCAAACCTGTTCGCAAGCCTGCTGCTCCCGAGCCTTGCTTTCCCGAACCTGCTCCTGCTCCTGGTGCTGCTGCTGCTGCTACTGCTGCTGCTGCTGCTGCTTCTGCTGCTGCTGCCATAACCATAGCTGCTCTTGCTGCTGGCTCATTTAGGTTTGGCGACCCAGCCACAGCCGAGGCTTGGAACGAGGTTCGGGAGGAGAGAAGCAGCTTCACAGCAACCGGCGTCCCGTTTTCCAAAACCCCCTTGTACACCCGACTAAACCCTCCCTGCCCGATCAGCCTGCCCGAGCTGAAATTTTCCGTTGCTGCCTGGATCTGCGAGACCGAGAACGAATACGACCCGTCACAAAAGTTTCCGAGCTTTAGGGACGTTGCAAAAGGAATGCCGGAACGTTCGGGCTTTAAGTGCCTTTTCTTTGTCTTCTTGCCCCTCCTCCCACCTACCTCCTCACCCACTCCCCTACTAATCTGGGTTCCGGCATCCCCTCCCACTCCTACCCTCGAACCTTCTTCCCCTCCCACAGAATCCCCTCCTCTTCTATCGGAGAGGGTAGGCATATGAGGAGGGGAGGAAGGAGAAGAGGAGTAATCACGTGGAGGGGAGTAGAAGTTTGTTCGTTTACCAGGTGAATGCACCCCTGCTGCAGCTGCAGCAGCAGCAGCTGCAGCTGAGCTTGCTTCAGCAAGCCACGCGCCATCCCCCTCCTCCTCTCCCTCACTCCCTCTCCCCCAAAACGGTCCGACTGTTCTCACTCCCTTCAAAGCGTTTCTCTGAGCCTTCCGGGTAACCAGCTTGTTCCACACTATTGCAACCAGGGTAACCAGCGCAAACACCCCCACGGGGATTCCGATTATTAGGAGGATGAGGAGAGAAGAGAGAGAGGAGGAGGAGGGGGGAGAGGAAGAGGAGGAGGAGGAAGGGGAGGACGAGTCACTGGCGTTGGTGCTATTAGAGGTGATGGTGGGTGAGAGTGGCTGATCGGGAGAGGGAGGAGGAGGAGGGCTGGGGAATGGTTGACCTGAGAGGGGGCAGGGAACAAAAAAGAGAGAGGGGGACGAAAGGAGGGAAGATGAGAGGGGAGGATGAGTCACTAGTGTTGGTGCTATTAGTGGTGATGGTGGGAGAGAGAGGCTGATCGGGGGAAGGAGGAGGAGGAGGGCTGAGGAAAGGTTGACCTGACACAGAGCACAAAACAGGAAACAAAACGGGCAAAGAGAATTTCAAGACCAACTTCCTTCGTCTCCAGTCAACTTTTTTTTTTTTTTTTTTTGGTGATTGCTGAGACAATCCAAGAACTCAACCCTAAACACAGTAGTGTACAAAGTAGTTTTTTTATAAGCTTCAAACTAAACTCTGTACACTGAAGTGTACCCAATCCAGCAAGACACCAGCGCAGCCCAACTTACCCGGGTCTAGTATCGAAAGAACGGTAAATTCCCCAAACAAACTCGGGTCCGGCTCAACTTGTCCCCCCAGCAACACCTGTCGAATCCTCGACACCTCGGTCCGATTCAGCTGCACCAGCAGCTTCCCCTGGGAGTTTTGATTCTCTGCTCTCGCCAACACACGTGAATGCCTCTCCTCTGATGCTTCCACTACTAACCCTCCTTCCGCTACCTCAGTCCGATTCAGCTGCACCGGCAGCTTCCCCTGGGATTTCTGATTTCCTGCTCTCTCCAAGACACGTGAAATCCTCGTCTCTTCAGCCCTGTCTTGGTCCCCCTTGCTTCTTTCGAAGCTCATCCCACCGCTACTTGACGCTGCTGCTTTCACAGCTTCCTTCTCTGCTGCTTGCATTGGATCGCTCTTGAGGCGCCTCACTAAACCCCCTGCCTCCGCTGCTCCTGATGATGCCCCTGCTACCTCCGCCGCTTCGTCCCATTCCACTGCTGCTGCTGCTCCTGCCCCAGCCTCCGCTGCTGCTGCTGCTGCTGTTGTTGCCCCTTCCCCTTCCACTGGCAGGAAATACGCAGTAACCACAAGCGCCGTAGGATCTGGATCGTACGTGACAGCCCAGACCTCCACTTGTGTGGGCTGTAGGAGGAGGGGAGAGGCGACCTCTTGGGCGAACACGGGGACGTTGTGTAGGAAGGAGTCGAAGGAGGAGTGCAGGCGAGCAATCAAAACCATTGGGAGGGCGCAGGAGCAGGGGAGGGAGGGGGATGCGGCTGGGAGGAGGACGGTCGGGGATGGGCAGGGGGGGCAGTCTGGGGGAAAGTAGGGGGAGGAGAGGGTGGGAGAAAGCAGAGGATAAATTGTCAGGAAAGAACAAGGGGACGCTGTGTAAGAAGGTGACTTTTGAGTCGACTCAAAAGTCAGTTAGAAAGAAGAGGATGAATTGTCAGGAAAGAACACAGGGACGTTGGATAAGAAGTGACAGCCCAGACCTCCACCTGAGAGGGCTGCAGGAGGAGGAGGGGAGAGGCGAGCTTGCATTTTGAGGCGCCTCAAAAGCATTGAGGTGTATTTTGAGGCGCCTCAAAGAACACAGGGACGCTGTGTAAGAAGTGACAGCCCACCCACACCTCCACCTGAGAGGGCTGCAGGAGGAGGGGAGAGGCGAGCTTGCGCCCAAACACGGGGACGTTGTGTAAGGAGTGAAAGGAGGAGTGGAGGCGAGCTATGAGCACCATTGGGAGGGCGCAGGCGCAGGGGAGAGGAGAAAGGGAAGAGGACGGTGGGGTTAACAGGGAGGGGGTGGGGTGGGGGAAAAGAGGAGAGAATGGTGGGAGAGAAGCAATCAGCGAAGGGAGAGAGGGGGGAACGAGAGGGAGTGGTGGAGAGAGATGGAGAGAGGTGGGAATAAAGAGCAGAGAGGGGAAGCAATGAGAGAAGGGAGGGGGGAACGAGAGGGAGAGGTGGAAAGGGAAAGAACTCACTTCGGCTGTCAGGAGGTGGGGCGGAAGGATGAGCGGCGGTGCTGGTGGTGGGGAGAGGGGGGGAGAAGAGGGGGAAACTAGAGAAGAGCGGGGAGGAAAGAGAGGGAACTCACTTCGGCTGTCGGGAGGTGGGGGCGGAAGGATGAGCGGCGGTGACGGCAGGACAACGGCAGGGCTTGATGGGCCGATGGTGAATGCAGGAGGAGGGGAAAGCAATCAGAGAAGGGAGGGGAGAACAAGAGGGAGAGGTGGGAATAAAGGGCAGAGAGGAGGGAGGAGGGAGGGGAAGGGAGAAAACTAGAGAAGGGAGGAAGGAAAAAGATAACACTCACTTCGGCTGTCGGGAGGTGGGGGCGGAAGGATGAGCGGCGGTGGCGGTGGTGGTGACGGCAGGACAACGGCAGGGCTTGATGGGCCGATGGTGAATGGAGGAGGCGAAAGCGGCGGAGGGGGAGGAGGAAGCAGTGAAGGAGGAAGAGAAGGGGTGAGAACTCCAGGAGGAGGGGTGGATTGGAGGGGAGGAGGAGAGGGAGCAGGAGGGGAAGGAGGAGGGGGAGGAGGAGGGGGGGTTGTGAGGGTGACTGGTGGAAAGCTGCGGGGTGTGCCGGCATAGAGAGGGGGGTGGTGTTTTATAGGGTGATGGAGCGGAGGGGGAGGGGGATGGGGAGGGGGATGGGGAAGGAAATCTGGCAGGGGAGGGGGGAGTGAGGGAGGGGGATGGGGGAGAGTGTGCGGAGGGGGGTAGAGTGAGGATGGAGGGTGAGAGGAGGAAGGAGGTGGGGGAGGAGGAGGATGAAGGGGAGGAGGAGGGGATGAGGAAGGGGTGGAGAGAGTGGGGGCAGTTGGGGGGAAACGATGGGGCTGGGGGGAGAGAGGTGCGGGGGAAGGAGAACGGGGGAAGACAGCAGGGGCGGAGGGGGAAGGGCTGGGAGCAGGGGAAAGGCACGGAGGTTCGGCAGAAGGTACGGCAGGAGGTTCAGCAGGAGGCTGGGAAGGGGGAGGGCGGTTGGGGGCGCGTGGGGGGTGACGTTTAGGGGGTCTGTGCGGGTGAGGGGGAGGTTGGGGGGGATCCGGGGGAAGGGGGGAAGCAGCTGGGGGAAGCTCAGGGGGAAGGGCGGTTGCAGAGGGCGCTGGGGCAAGGGCAGGGGAAGGGGCAGGGGAGATGGGGGTGGGGAAATCAGGGGAAGGGGCGGGGGCGGGGGCGGAGGGGAGAGAGGGGAAAGGGGAACCTACAGGGGGAAGAGAGGGGGAAAGCTCGGGGGGGAGGGCAGGGGAAGCAGCAGGAGAGGGGGAAAGAAGCGATGGGGGATCAGCAGAAGGGGGGAGAGTGGGGTTGGAAATAGTTTGGGGAGGGGGAGGAGGAGGATAGGAGGTGGAGGTACTAGGAATGAGAGAGATAGGAGGGGTGCGAGAGGAGGGGGGAGGGGGGGATTGAGAGGATATAGGAGAGGAGGGGGAGGAGGGGGGAGGGGAATCAGCAGTAGGAGTGAGGGTGCCTAGGTCTGGGGGAGGGGGAGAAGGAGGGGGGACGAAGGGGAGGGCAGGGGGGGAGGCTGGGGGGAGGACAGGGGGAGAGGCGGGGGAAAGCGCAGGGGGAGAGGCAGGGGGAAGTGCAAGGGGAGAGGTGGGGGGAAGTGCAGGGGGAGAGGCTGGGGGGAGTGAGGGGGGAGTAGCAATATCGGGGGATGGGGCAGTGGGGAGGGGAGAGGGGGCAGCGGCAGGAGGTTCGGAAGGAGGAGAGGCCGCTGCAGGAGGTTCGGCAGGAGGTGCAGCTGCAGGTGGTTCGGGAGGAGGTGCGGCAGGAGGTTCGGGAGGAGGTGCAGCAGGAGGTTCGGCGGCAGGAGGTTGAGCTGGTGCCTGGCCTGCTGACGTGGCGCCTGCTGACGTGGCACTGCGTGCCTGCCCACTCAGCCTCACACGCAGAGCCACCCGCCTTCTTGACACAGCTCTCCCCCATGTCTGGCAATGAGGAGAAGGGGGAGGAGGAGAGAAGGGCAGAGAGTCTATTTTTTAGGCACCTCAAAAATAGAGGCCTCACACGCAGCAGAGCCACCCGCCTCCTTGACGGAGCTCTCCCCCATCCCATGTCTGCCAACGGGGAGGAGGAGGAGAAGGGCAGAGAGGGGTAACATGTTATGAGTCAGCTTGGTAACCATCTCCTTGTGCTCCTTGACACAGCTCTCCCCCATGTCTGCCAACGGGGAGGAGGGGGAGGAGGGCAGAGAGGGGTGGGTAGAATCTTATGAGTCAGCTTGGTAACCATGTGCTTGCACTGCGTGCCTGCCCACTCAGCCTGACGCGATCGCACGCACGCACACACATCGCTCACGCACACACGCACACACATCGCTCACGCACACGTACACACGGAGGCGCATTGTGAGCTTGGTAAGATGCGAGAACGGTTACGCAAAAAAGAGTATCTACATTTCTTAAAGACACGTACCAGTGTGGTTCTGTTGATGAGCCACAATGGCCGACCCACAACCGCCCTTGCAACAGCTCTTCCCACCTTTTGGCGCGCCGCAAACCCCACACCACCCCTCTCATCGCCTGCTCCTGCCGTTTGAAGTGCCTCAACCCCCACACCACCCCTTGCAACAGCTCCTCCCGCCTTTTGACGCGCCTCAAAAGGCACAGCACCCCTCTCAACGCCTGCTCCTGCCTTCTGACGAGCCTCAAACCCCACACCACCCCTTGCAACAGCTCCTCCCGCCTTTTGACGCGCCTCAAAAGGCACAGCACCCCTCTCAACGCCTGCTCCTGCCTTCTGACGAGCCTCAAACCCCACACCACCCCTTGCAACAGCTTCGCCCATCCCTTCGCCATTCCATCCACCTCCCCTCCCCCTTCCCTGCCTCTCCCCTTCGCTACTCACACCTCTCCCTTCTTTCCTATCCCCTGCCGTCCCACCCCCTTGCTCCGGCGTCATACCCTCTCCCGTTCCACTTTTCATCCCCTCTCTCTCCTTGCTCTCTCCTCCACTTCTCATCATACCCTCTCTCTCTATGCGCTCTCCCTCTGATCTCATTCCCGCTCGCTCCTTGCTGCAACTGACGCACAGAAACAGCACCGGTCCTCTGCCTGCTGTTTCTTCTTCCTCAGGTGGCTTGTGGGCTGACTCAGACGCCACCTTGCTGCCACTGAGACACAGAAACAGCGTTCCCCCTCTTGTGACCGCACTTTCCCCCCTCTCTGGTGCTTCTCCTTCCTCAGGGGACTTGTGAGCCGAACCAGAAGTCATCTTGCTGCCACTGAGACACAGAAATAGTGCGGCTACTTTTATGCCTGCACTTTCCCCTTCCTCCTGTGCCTCCCGAATGGCTTCCCTTACTTCCTTTCCTTTCACTTCCTGTTGCTCCTGCTGCTGTTGCTCCTGCTGCTGTTGCTCCTGCTGCTGTTGCTCCTGCTGCTGTTGCTGCTGCTGCAACTGCCCCTCCTGCTGCTGTGTCTCTCCCGTTCTCTCACCCTCTTCCCTACCCACACCACCCCTCTCGCTCTCACTCCCCTCTCCCTCTTGCCTCTTTCCTTCAATCGCCTCATCTCTGCTCGCAGTTTCAGACATCACAAATTTTCCACACTCTAACCTCAAACGCCCTTGGGTTACATTCTGTAACCACCCCTGCTCCCATGGGCACGTTTTGAATATTCTCAGAATACGCCCTTGGGTTGCATTTAACAACCACCCCTGCTTTGGTAGGCATAGGCGGATACTGGACAGGTGGGACCGGGGTGGGTCGGTGGGTGGTAGGCTGAAATTCGGGACTTCAGCTGCAGAGCAGGAGTGCAGCAGGAGAGGGTGTGGGCACTGTAATGGGTACAACTGGGGTGGTTCAGTGGGTTGCTGGTTGAGATCGGATGGGTCGAATGCGGTGCAGGAATGCAGCAGGAGAGAGTGGGGGCACTCGGATGGGAGCAGCTGGGGCGGTTCAGTGGTTTGTTGGCTGAGATCGGATGGGTCGAATGTGGTGCAGGAATGCAGCAGGAGAGAGTGGGTGCACTCTTTTGGGAGCAGCTGGGGTGGATCAGTGGGTGTGGGTGGTGGACTGAAATCGGATGGGTTGAATGCGGGGCAGGAGTGCAGCAGGAGAGAGTGGGCGCACTCTTTCGGGGGCAGCTGGGGTGAATCAGTGGGATGTCGGATGAGATAGGATGGGTCGAATGCGGTGCATAGGTGCAGCAGGAAAGAGTGAGCGCACTCTATTGGGAGCAGCTGGGGCGGCACAGGAGAGGCGCTGGCGACGACACAGCAGCACCGGCACTGGAGGTCTGCGGGGGTGGAGAAGAGGGGGAGAAGGAAAAAGGGGGGGAAGAAGGGGGAGGAGGGGGAGATGGGAGGAACGGTTAGAAGAAGTGCTGGTGACGACTCAGCAGCACCGGCACTGGAGGTCTGCGGGGCTGGGGGGATGGGGAGACGGGGAAAGGGGGAGATAAGGAGGGGAGGGCGAGCGGGGGACGATGGGCCGGCACAGGAGAGGCGCTGGTGACGACACAGCAGCACCGGCACTGGAGGTTTGAGTGGGTGGGGGGAGGAGGGGAGGGGAAAGGAAAAAAGGGGGGAAAGGAGGGGAAAAGGCGGAAATGGGAGGCGTAGTTGGAAGAGGCGCTGGTGACGACACAGAACTGGAGGTCACTGGAGTGAAGCGAGAACGATTAGGAGCAACCTGCTTCTAAATATTCTCAAAAGCGGCACTGGATGTTTGAGTGGGGGAGTGGAAAGGGAAAATGTGAGGAACGGTTGGGAGCAACCTGACTCTCCTCCCTTTTCCCCGTTCTCTTAGCCCTTCCCCTCCACCCTCAACGCCTACCCTCTCTCCTCCCTTTTCCCCATTCCCTTCGTCCTTCTCCCCCACCCTCAACACCTACCCTCTCCCCCCTTTTTCCCGTTCTCTTCTTCCTTCCCCCCCACCCTCAACACCTACAAACTCCTCCTCGTTCCCCGCTCATTTAGCCCTTCCACCCCTCCCAACACCCACCCTCTCCCAAGACGCCACGTGTACAAGCAACGAGGAGGCAGATCGTCAGGAGAAGCCGCCGGTGCGCCGCCGTGCGCCCCGCGAGCTGCGGCAGCCCGCTCAAACGCGGGGATGCAGAGCGCAACATGCAATAATTACGCCGGCTCGAGGCGCGTCATTGTATTGGACTCAACGGTCACCCGTAGCGGCGAATCGCTCCGAAGCGTGATACTAGCGGCTTCTCTTTCGTCGTCATCAGAGACGTGTCATTCAAACGTCGTCTCTAGTCCTCCCGAATCGTCACGAATCGTCTCGAATCGTCTCGAATTGTCGTCTCAAATCGAGTCACTTCCTTCACGTATTATTACCGCTTTTTGAGTCCAATGACGGACTTCTGAGTCGACTAAAAACTCTCGTCACTCACAGCTGTCCCTGTCATTCAAACTATCGTCTCGGATGGTACCACGGCATTCGTACCACTATTGCACGCATTCTTACGCAGATTCGTTCCGTTATAGACTGATTCGTCATTCCTGTGCCAATGCGGATGCGGGCCTTGTCGGAGCTTCACTAGCATTGTCGCGGTCAGCGGGAGATTCTCTAGTAGCAATGAGATGTGTCGTCGCGCGTCGTACGTCGTTCGTCGTGCGACGTGCGTCGCGAGTCGTGCGTCGCGCGTTCGACGTCGAGGTTCGTCGTTCTACGTCAGGCTGTGCGAGCCCACGCCGCTCTATCTGTCCTCAAATAGGCTATTATCTGTCTAACTGGCGAAGGCTTTCCAAATACACCATGGCTTCAAGGCAACGCCGACGCCGTCAGTCTCTCGTTCTAAGATTTGCACGGTGCCTTTCTCTGCTCGATGTCGACTACCGTATCAAACGTGACGGAACCTTAGCGGTTAGGACGGATAGAATGCCACGTGCGGTTTGAGAAGGCTGACACGTGTGATTCGGAGAGGCCGACCGTGTGCGTCGTAAGTGTCCTTGCTACATCGCATCCGTTTTAACTCGCATCGCAGCCTTCCCTAAAGCCGTCGCCGCCATTGTAAACTGCAGTTGCAACGAATAGTACCGCGAAAGGCTACAGGAGAGTTGGAGTCCTAGGCGAGAAGAGCCAATCAACCTGCCTCATGCTGCTCTGGTCCAGAGGAAGTCGTCGGGAGGCATTTGGGTGACAGTAAGGACTTCAGGAAACCAGCTTCAGCCAGGCCAGGGGGGGTTCGTGCAGAATGTCGTGCCTACTATAAATACGATATCGCATGGTCTAGTACGGTGGAGAAAAGATTCGTCGCAGTACTGGAACGATCAATTGACCTTCTGTAAAAAGGTCTGGCGACACGGTGCAATGCGGTATTCCGTCCGTTCTCTTCGGTACAGTATCCCGAGGCACAGCCCAGCCAAGAGACCAAGGTGTTCCATTGGTGGGGGGGACCTTCGGTCTCGGACATTCAAAATCATTACCGTATCAAACCACGCTGAAAACACTCTGCATCGTAACGGGGGCTGGTGAAAGGGGGTTTGGGAAATGGTGCAGGCACCATGCTCGTGATTGGTTGGATGCTGCCCTTGGGGTTGCCGAACGTCGAGGGAGAGAATTTCTGTCTTGTTGTTCTTGGCTGGTGTACCAGACTGGCGGAAATGCAGCCCGCGGAAACGGTGTGTGTGTGCGTGGCTGCTAGCTGCAGAAGAAAAGCGTCTCGCCTCCCCACGATGGCATCGCCGGAAGACGCATGTGTCCAGCGTGTTTGGTGCTAACTTCAAGACATGCTTTAATATTTACATAAGACGATTTAGCGTAGAGAAAAGAAGGCTCTGTATACCGTAGCACAAGATGTTACCGAAACTATCTTCGACGAAGCACACCTATGGTCCATGCTGCGTGCGACACACGTTGCGCGAACTGCGTAACGAAATAATGGTAACGACAGTCCCCGAAATGTCCAGCACGAAATCATGCATCAACTCTCTAACTGATCGAGACCTCAGGTAATTCCTGAGGACGCATTTCATGCTCGTACCATTCTCTGTCTCTTTTACCGTGCAGCTAACTCGAGTGCTTTGGCGGATTGTTTCATGTTTAGAGCAGACCTGCGGAAGAAGGTATTGAAACCATGTACTCCGAGTTTGGTAACCAGTTCTAGTATAGCCGCTGATTGCTGCTGGAACACGCCTCAGCTACTCTTAGAGCCAATGTTGAACTAATGGCAGCAGCTGATAACTCGAACCATGCGAAATATATCACAGATTTGCAGCGCCAACAGCAGACATCCCGCACCATCCGTCACGCCATAGCTCTGTGTCTCCAGCTGAATGCAGACTCGTGTACTCGCGTCTCGTGATCGGCGCTTGGCTAATTTGTCTGTTCGTAGTCTTTGCGTGCTTCGGGTTTCCAATCTTCCCGCAGCAGACGATTCTGCCAGTCCGCGTGCGCTCCCTCTTCGCCTTTCCAGCCAATCTGCTCCTGCGAAAATATTTGCGAAGGGATCTATCGACGTTCTATCCTGCGGTTGTTTCTTTTCTCTTTACAAACGGTTGTGTTAGTTGCAGAGCGGTCACGATGTTTGGAGGAGGGTTCAAAGGCTCGAAGCTGTAAGTCATGACGCTCGCATGTTCTTAGCATTGATAGAAATAGCGAAGATGTAAGCACGTTGAGATTCTTTACAATTTGTAGCATCGTCGTCCATGGGTGTTGATGCATCACCTTTATCCGTCGTTCACTCTCCCGCTCTCCTCATATTCGGTTCCTCACCGAAGATTTACCGTATGCTTTTCGAAGAAAATGTCCTTCAACTTCTATGGTACACTCTGTCCTCGTTACAGGAAGACTCAGCTTCAGCTGTCGGCGTCGCGAATCACGGTGATGCGCAACAAGCGGCAGAACGAGCTCAAGTACAAACGGCGCGAGGTGGCGATGATGCTCAAGGGCGGCCAGGAGGCTCGAGCTCGTATCAGGGTACGCATAACGCGTTATAACGTTATGCATTCATTATGAATGCATACGCATATCTTTAAATTCATACAATGATGCGCAACAAGCAGCAGAAAGAGAGGTGGCGATGATGCTCAAGGGCGGCCGAGAGGCTCGAGCTCGTATCAGGGTACGGGATACGCTTTATAACGTTGCATAAAATGTGACTGCGTACGTGTATAGTATTAGTATACAGTGATGCGAAACAAACGGCAGCACGAGCTCAAGTACAAACGGCGTGAGGTGGCAGGCAATGATGCTCATGATTCTCGAGGTCAGATATGTTACATACGCTTTACAAGGTGCTGAAAGTGTTGACGGAGGGCGATGGCAATGATGCTCTATAGGCGAAGGTTCAATTTTGATAAACAATGAGCTGGAATTTCTGCATTGTGTGTTTGTGACAGTAACGAGCGAGCCAAGCGATGCCTTGTTGTCTTTAGAGCTAATTGGCTGAAATATTTTCTATCTACACCTCCGTCCGATGTGTGTATGTTCTTCAGGTGGAGGAGCTTATAAGGGAGGAGAACACGATTGCCGCTTACGACGTCCTGGAGCTCTTCTGCGAGCTGCTGGTGGCCCGCATCCTCATTATAGAGTCGCAGAAGTGAGTTCTGTAGGGTGTACGGTTATACACCCCTTACCCAGCTTTTCATGATTACTATGTGGTTTTTGTGATGTTCTGGTGGGAGGGGCTGGTGGGCACCTGCGGGAAGGGTCTTTGAACGTCGCCAACGTCCCTGTTTTGACTGATTGATTGATTTCAGGACCTGCCCGGTGGACCTGCGGGAGGCGGTATCGAGCATCATTTTTGCTGCCCCGCGCTGCTCCGACCTGCCCGAGCTCGCCGAGGCGAAGAAACTCTTCCAGCAGAAGTTTGGGCGTGAATTTGTGATGGCAGCAGAGGAGCTGCGGCCTGAATGTGGGGTGAATCGAATTGTGAGTGTTGTGTGTGGATGGATGGATGCATATGTATAGAGCAGTATGTATGGGGTTTACCGGAACTCTGAGGTGGGAATTCGTTCGTGATGGCAGCAGAGGAGCTGCGGCCCGAATGTGGAGTGAACCGGATTGTGAGTGTTGGTGTCGTGGGGTGGATGGATGGATGGATGTGTATGTACAGAGCGGTATGTTTGGGTTTCACTGGAAGTTTGGGCGGGAGTTCATGATGGCAGCAGAGGAGCTGCGGCCTGAATGCGGAGTGAACCGAATCGTGAGTGCTGGGATGTGGTGCAATGTGGTGCAGCGGAGAGAAAAAGCAGGGAATTTGCGTGTCACTTGTTGCTGCTCTGCTCTTAGATAGGGTTGTTGTGGCGGGAGTTCGTGATGGCAGCAGAGGAGCTGCGGCCCGAATGTGGAGTGAACCGAATTGTGAGTGTTGGTGTGGAGTGTGGTGGGGTGGGGTGGAGTGGGGATGACTGGGGAATCTGTGATGGCAGCAGAGGAGCTCCGTCCCGAATGCGGAGTGAACTGGATTGTGAATGTTGGTTTGATGGATGGATGGGCGGGAATTCGTGATGGCAGCAGAGGAGCTGCGGCCTGAATGCGGAGTGAACCGAATTGTGAGTGATGGGATGTGGAGTGCGGTGGGGTGGGGTGGATTGGGGAGTTTGTGATGGCAGCAGAGGAGCTCTGTCCCGAATGCGGAGTGAACCAAATAGTGAGTGTTATGTGTTTTGGTGTGGGGTGGGGTGCGGTGAGGTGGGGTGGGGAAGGTTGGAGTGGGGTGAAGCGTTGTTGTCTTACGTTTATATTCCGCTGCAGAAGCTGCAGAAGCTGGCAGAGGAGAATGGCGTGGAGTGGAGTGGAGTGGAGTGGCCGACCCAACCCAGTTCCATCTCCCACGTTCCCCCTCCTCCCTTCCGTTTCCCCGTCTCCTTGCACCTGTGCTGTACTTACTACAGATCGTGGCTAAACTGTCAGTGCTTTTGAGTCAACTCAAAAGTTTCCCTAGTCTCCCTGCACCTATGATGTACTTACTACAGATCGTGGCTAAACTCTCAGTTCGAGCTCTGTGCTTCCCTCTTGCCCTCTTTTACCTTGTTCACTTGCACCTGTGCTGTACTCACTACAGATCGTGGCTAAACTCTCAGTTCGAGCTCCCTCCCCCGAATCGAAACTAGAGGCGCTGCAGAAATTGGCAGAGGAGAATGGCGTGGAGTGGGACCCGGCGAGCATGCAGAAAGACTTGCTGGCGAAATACGAAGATATGATGGTGAGCGGGGTGGGGTGTGCGCTTACTAACACATTCTCTTGAGTCACAACTTGTGTCAGTGCGGCGGTGACTGGCGGAGGAGAATGGCGTGGAGTGGGACCCGGCGAGCATGCAGAAAGACTTGCTGGCGAAATACGAAGATATGATGGTGAGTGGGTAGGTAGGGGCTGGCTCGTTCCAACCAGCCAGTCTACGCAACTACCCATCCGGACGCCCCCAGAACGCCCCCTCCTCACTACAACGTCTCCTTGTCCCCTTTTCCCCCTCTTCCCCTTTCCCCCTTCCTTCCTTTCCCCTCTTCCGACCCTCGTTCCAATCAGCCGGTCTACACATCTGCCCATCCAGACGCTCCCAGGACCCCCCCTCCTCACGACTCCCCTTCCCCCCTATCTCACTTTCCCCCATTCCCCCACTTCTCCCCTTGTTTTCCCCCTGCTCAGGATCCTCGGTCCAACCAGCCTGTCTACACATCTTCCCATCCTGACGCTCCCAGGACTCCCCCTCCTCACGACTCCATGCCCAACATGTTTGGCCCCGGGCAGCCCTACAATCCCGGGCAGCCCGCAAATGTTCCGGCGGGCAGCCAGCCGTACGAAACCGGCCCTCCATCTGCCCCTCCTCGCACAGAATCGCTGATTACAGCAGATGATTATGAGAAGCGTTGGGTGGGAGGGGCAGGCGGGCAGGGGCAAGCGAATAACTCCCCCCACCCCGCATCTGCTGCTGCCGCTGCTGGTGCTGCTGGTGCCGCTGGTGCTGCCGGTGCTGCTGGTGGTGGTGGCGGTGGCGGTGGTTATGGTGCTGGTGGTGGTTCAGCTGGTTACACTGGCGTGGGTGGTAACCCTCTTGATTACCCAGCATCATCTGTACCCAAGTATGGAGAGGGTAAGGCTTTCAAGAGAGATGCTATGGATTATGCTCCTAGCAGCTACGGTGGAGGAGGGGGAAGAGGAGGAGGAGGGGGAGGGGGAGGGGGAGGGGGAGGGGGAGGGGGAGGGGGCGGAGGGGGAGGGGGAGGAGTAGGGGGAGGGGGAACAGCTAGTAACTACCAGAATCAGGGTAACAACAACCCCAGTGGTGCGTTTTCCACAGAGGAGATTCGGCAGGCGGAAAACGAGGTGGCGAGGGAATTCGATCGTGTGGCTGAGGAGAGAGAGCGCCAGATGGCGGCGATCCGTGAGTCGTCAGAGCGCGCCAGGCTGGCGGCGCAGCGGGCATCAGATGCCGCCCGGATGGCCGTCGGGGGCGGGGGAGCGGGGGGGATGGGGGGGATGGGGGGAGGGGGAATTGGTGCTGGGTATGGATCAGGGGCAGGAGGAGGAGGGGGAGGGATGATGGGCGGACAGGGAGGAATGGCAGTGAATGCTCGTTACGGGCCTAGTGCTTATGGCGGCATGGCAGGTGGATCCCCAGGTGGTTCTGTTGCGCCAGTTGATTCCTCTGTTGGTCCAGGTGGAGGGGGCGGGATGCATGATGGAGAGGAAAGCTTGGATCTGCCTGCTCCCCCCAGAGGAATCGTGGGGGGAAGAGGAGGGGGGGGAGGGGGAGGGGGAGGGGGAGGGGGAGGAGCAGAAGGAGGAGGAGGTGGTGGGTTTGTGGGGGCGAGTGCATTTGACGATTTTGTGGCTAAGTCACCCCGAGCAGGGGAAACAGGTAGTGGTGGCTTTGGGGCAGGAGGAGCAGGAGGAACAGGAGGGTCAGGAGGCACTGGTGGTGGGTATGGAGGAGAGTCAGCAGCAGCAGCAGCAGCAGCAGCAGCAGCAGCAAGCCACGGCACCCCAGCACATGCTTTCGATGACTATGTTGCTCGATCTCCCAGAGGGGGGGGCAACAACAGCAACAGCAACAACAGTGGCACTTTTAACGCCCCGTCCGTCCCAGGTTCGGGCCCCACCCATTCCTCCCACTCAGGCTCGGAATTCCCCTCGGTGCCAGGCTCGGGCGGGTATGGCTCCGGCGCTGGCTTGGGCTACGGTGGAGGAGGTGCGGGGGTAGGCTCGGGGGCAGGTTCGGGGATGGGAGGTTCGGGGATGCAGAGTGGTCTGGGGTCAACTGGACTGTCGGGAGATGTGATGTCTCTACCGGGAATTGATGACCTGGCTGCTAGGTTTGACCGGCTGAGGAAGAGAACAGCTGCATCGGATGACCTGTGAAGGGGAGATAGACAGTTGGACAGGCATGTAGAGGGAGGGAGGGGGTGATCATGATATGATGTCTCTTCCGGGGATTTATGACTCAGCGGCGAGGTTTGACCGGCTGAGGAAGAGAACAGCTGCATCGGATGACCTGTGAAGGGGAGATAGACATTTGGACAGGCATGTAGAGGGAGGGAGGGGGTGCTCACAATGTGATGTCTCTACCGGGAATTGATGACCTGGCTACTATGTTTCACCGGCTGAGAAAGCTGACTGCTGCATCGGGTGATCTGTGAATGGCAGATGATTTTTTGTAGGCACCCACCTTTTGGCCTTTGGCTGTGTGGTGGGCTGGATACCGTGCAGCTTGTGGATGGGTTGGGGTGGGTGGGGTGGGAGAAAGCGCTTTCGTTGCCCATTGTTGTAGAGGCTGGACTGGACTGGACACTAGTGTTGATCGACTCGAAGGAAGAATACCGTCGTAGTGTTGATCGACTCAAAGGCTGTGGTCTGGGCACTAGTGTTGATCGAATCAAGAGGAGTGAATGTGGTTCTATTGATGCTGGGCCGGTTAGGATTGGTTTTGAGACGTCTCAAAACTCTTTTGAGACATCTCAAAACAAGTGGGGGCGCATGCACTGGAAGATACCGTAGTGGGGGTGCATGCACAGGCAAAGTACCCCATTGAGAAAGCTTGCTTTCTTATTCTTATCAATTGGCATCGTTCTCTTGAGTGAGCCGTTTGAAAATAGAGAAACGTGGGTGGAGGAAATGAGCCCCAACCCACGGTTTTTGTAGTTGGAGAAGGGCGTTTAGCGCGCTTCGACGATGCCAATTGTTCAATACAAGCATCTTCGCTTTCACATTGCACAATTTTGAAAAACACAATGTGTGTTTAAAATTTATAATATTGTGAATGTGCTTCTATTGATGCTGGGCCAGATATGATTGGTTTTGAGACATCCCGAAACACGTGGGGGTGCATGCACAAGAAAACTACCTCACAGTGAATGTGCTTCTATTGATGCAGGGCCAAATAGGATTGGTTGGGTGGTGTGTTGTTGCATAGCATGTTGTGGGTGTAGTAGATTATATGTAATTTGTACTGAATCATTCGTGTAGAAAGAGCATTGCCATTGAGGACTGTCAATAAACTGAACGAGAATGAATGCATTGACAAGAAACTGAGTACGTACAAGTACTAACCCTAATTGGGTTGTACCCTTAATGGGCTACCCCATTACAGCCTACACAACATAAGCATTATAACAGTTTGACAAGGACTGGGTTATGTAGTTGCACCATTATTATCAACTATGCGGCAAGTCTCGGAAATAGAATGCAGCGGAATGATGAGACTAGGAAAGCAAGGCAGTAAAAATATGAAACCCTAACTGAGTTGTACTCACTAAGGAGCACCTCACTGCAGCCTATAACAAATAATAAAATTTGACACACCCCCATAGGCTAAGTGAGGGGCATCAAAGCAAGCAGGGTGAACAAACGGTCACAAGTCCAGTCGATATAAGAAGCAACACAAACTCAAGGTGGATCTCAAGGACACCACACAAATTTCGAGCACAAGCAAGCGGCCACAAGGCCAGTTCAGGATAGCACAATATATATAAAGGCAATGACAAGCGAAACACGCAACAAGAGCAACACTACAACAACCGTGTGCCTACCTCAACAAGCCCTAGCTGCATACAGAACTTGTGGTGGTCACCAAGCGTGCCTGGCCGCGTTGCTGTAGCTCTCGCAGGAGAAAGTACCTCACGTCAATATGTTTTACTCTGCTCTCCAGTCGAGGCTCTCGACACAGGAGGATCATGGCCTTGTTGTTAGCGTACAAGGTCGGTGCATAGCGAGGCCGCTCACCAAGGTCGGTGAGCAAGAAGGTCAACCAGCGAAGCTCCTGTGCCAGCATGGCACCAGCAGATCTTTGCCTCTGCACTGGACGAAGCCATATACGACGACCGTGTAGACCTCCACGACACAGCACCAGCACCCAAACCGAAGCAGTAACCCTGAGTCGAGCGCTGAGTCTCCACGTCGTCAGCGTAGGAAGAGTCGTAGTGACTGGTCAACACAACTGGCTGTGTCCCTCCAAGCACAAGCCCCATGCCTGATGTAGTCGCTAGGTACTTCGCCACCCTCACAGCAGCTGACCAGTGAACAGGACTGTGTCTCCCAGTCGCAACAAAGTGAGAGAGGACGCTGAGGGGAAAGGCGAGGTCCGGCCGAGTACAAGTCAGCATGTAGATGAGGCAGCCCACAAGCTCACTCAAAGGGCTAAGGGCCCACCCACAGGATCGATCCAAGGGGATCGACCTGCTCTGATAGCATGTTAGAGTTTAGAAGAAAGAAGAGGATTGCACTAGCAAGAATGGGGATACAAATAGCAAAACCCTAGAAGAGTTGTACTCGCTATAGAGCACCCCACTACAGGCTAGAGCATAATATTCTGACAGTGCGGAGTGGCGTGCAGGCGGCCGACGACGCAAGGAGTGCAAGGTGGAGCAAGCAAGGGAGGGAGCGACGAAAAGACGTGCGGGAGACCTGAGACAAGACTGTGACTGGCCATGTTGTGGAGGCGGGGGAGTGACGGGTGGCCAAGGCGGTGGTGCCATAAGACTATCGGGTGGGCTAGGGACCGATAGGAGCAAGACGCAGCAACTAGACTGGACACGGCAACCTGCCCGGACACAGCAACCTGTGGGGACGCAGTAACCTGACCGGACTCTGCTACCGAGGGGGACGAAGCAACCTGACCAGATGCAGCTACCTGTGGGGGCGGAGTGTGCAAGACGAAGAGACCTGAGTGGGGCTCTCTGGTGAACGTGGCAAGAACTGCCCCGGTGGAAGAGTCCGTACAGATCGCAGTCCTCCCGTGCGCAGGAAAAGTGACTGTGACCCCCCGGTCCTGAAGGTATCCAACACCCATCAAGTTCTGAGAGAACGAGGGGATGTAGAGACCAGTGAGGAAACCAGAGGGGGACAGCTGGGCATGGGAGAGTGGTCGAGCTGCGAGCAACTACTGGTCCTGAAGTAGGATCAGCCAGGGCAACTGGGACAAGAGCCGAAAGAGGAGTGACTGTGGTGTGGTCGCGGAAGAAGCACTAAGACGCGCCGGAGTCCAGCGTGAAGGAGAGCGACGCAACAGCAGTCGTCACGGCTGGGCTAGTGACTACACAAGCACCTACCTACACTAGCAACAGTTAAAGGTCCTAAGCTAGGTACACGCAAGCCAAGAGATCCATATGTGACAGAATAAACAGCATCCATAGACATATCAAACACAGGTTAACCACTACGAAACAGACCGGGCCAGATCGGGGGAGCCGACTCAGGCTCAAAACGTTCACGTTAGAGGTCCTCGAGGCGACTGTAGCAGCGCTGTGCAGAGTGGTCCGGACGCCAGCAGGTAGTGCCAGCACCAGGGCCGGTCAGGATCCAGTACTGGCAGGGGCCGACGTTGCGGCCACCGCGACGAGCCCCCCAGTTGGCTGGGCCACTGCTGTAGCCAACACTACCCGAACCACCAGGCCCCCACGGCTGCTGAGGGCGCCACAGCTGCTGAGGGCAGAGCTGCTACTGAGGGCGCCACTTCTGCTGCGGGTGCCACTGCTGCTGTGGGTGCCACTGCTGAAACTGCCGCTGCTGCTGTCCCTACTGCTGGAGAACCCTAGTGGACGCCATGATAAAGGCTAGCGAGGTGCAGGAGCGGCAGGCTAGGAGCGACAGGAGCTAGGGACTTCTGCAGTGAAAAACGAGAACAACTAGGAGCTCCAGGTGAAACTAGGCTAGGAACGGCCGGAGCACGGAGCAAACTGAACTAGGAGCGCCAGGTGAAACTAGGCGAGGAACGGCTGGAGCACGGAACAAACTGAGCTAGGAGCGCCAGGTGAAACTAGGCGAAGAACGGTAGGGAAAAGGAAAACCCACGGTGAGAAAGCCTGGAAACGGTCTGCTAAGGCTCGAGGCGCGGTAGAGCGTGGCACGCGCCTCGGGAAAGCTGTCGTGACGCGCGCCTCAGGCTACACTGGCTGACTGTGGCGCGCACGTCGCTAGGGAGGGGTCGCGCGCGGGCTGTGGTACGGGGCGCGCGCGGGCTGTGGTGTGGGGGGCGCGCGCGGGCAGGGTGCGGGGCGCGCGCGGACATGGTACGGGGCGCCCGCGGACTGTGGTAAGGGGCGCGCGCTGGCTGTAGCAGGGGCGTGCACGGCTGGCTGGGCGTGGGGCCAGCGCGGCGGCTAGGGGCAGGGCGCACGGGCTACGTACGAGGGGCAGGGCGCACGGGCGACGCGCGGGCTAGGGGCAGTGTGCACGGGCGACGTGACGAGCTGGGGCAGGGCGCACGTGCTATGCGACGGGCTAGGGCATGGCGCACGGGCTACGCGACGGGCTAGGGCAGGGCGCACGGGCGACGCGACGGGCTGGGGCAGGGGCCACGGACGACGCGACGGGCTGGGGCGGAGGCGCGATACAGAGGGCGTGGAGGGCGCCTAGGGGAGGGCTAGGCGCGGAGGGCGCGGAGGGCGCGGAGGGCGCGGAGGGCGCGGAGGGCGCGTTACGGAGGGCGCGTTACGGAGGGCGCGGAGGCGCGCGGCGGGAGGCTAGGGCGCGGAGGGCGCTAGGGCGCGTGACGAAGGGTGCGTAAGGCGCGGAGGCGCTCTAGAGCGCGGAGGGCGCGAGGGCGCGGAGGGCGCGAGGTAGGCTAGGCTAGGCAAGGATTCTAAACCTACTCGTGATACCATCTCAGAAATAGAATGCAACGGAATGATGAGACTAGGAAAGCAAGGCAGTACAAATACGAAACCCTAACTGAGTTATACTAACTAAGGAGCACCTCACTACAGCCTATAACAGATAGTAACATTTGACAGCTAGAATATGTTAGGATCTATGGTGATTTATAAGTTGCACTGATGAGGACCAGAAGAATCTACAAGAGCATGGTATTCTCATTAGTTAGTTGTTGATATGATGTATGTATCGCACATCAGCTTGTCTAAAGACTTTTCAGATGTTACAATACAATCTGTTTGCCCCTAAATTCTACCCTACACCTACTACACCTGCACAGCAGGGGTTTGTATTCAGAGCAACTACAGTGCCGTGTTTCATGCACTCATACTAAACCCCCATGACCTGTGCTATTTTGGGTCAAGAGTCCCAAGAATCCCCATTTGCAGACTCTCATCCCCCATCCACCCACACCCATTCCCACCCACACCCATCGTTGCATGCCCCCATCTCCCCCCCCCCCCAGTCATCAGTGGTTGAACGGTCCCCCTCTCAGAGTCTCATACCCCCCACCGCCAAGCCCACCCCCCCCTGCCCCAGATCCCCCAGCAGTGGCAGGGCCTTGGGCGCTCATGCTCCACCCCAGCATACCCATTGTGATCACCGCTGCTGCACCCAGGGGAACGTCACCATGAGCACCACCATCATTGTGTTTACCCCAGAGTCGTTGAGGGAAAGAGGAACCATATATCACACATCACCCATCACCCATCACACATCACACATCACCCATCACCCATCACCCATCACACATCACCCATCACCCATCACACATCACCATCATCACCCATCACCCATCACCCATCACACATCACCCATCACCACCCATCACCCATCACCCTTTAGTGCTCTATCATCGACCAAACGGGCCCCCTTGCAGAGTCTCATACCCCCCCCCACCAAGCCCACCACCCCCACCCCCAGCAGTGGCGGGGCCTTGGGAACTCATGCTCCACTTGCGATACTGACTCCACCCCAGCATACCCATTGTAATCACTGCTGCTGCACCCAGAGGAATGGTCACCATGAGCACCACCATCATTGTGTTTACCCCAGAGTCGTTGAGGGAAAGAGGAACCATATATCACACATCACCCATCACCCATCACACATCACACATCACCCATCACCCATCACCCATCACACATCACCCATCACCCATCACACATCACCCATCACCCATCACCCATCACCCATCACCCATCACCCATCACACATCACCCATCACCACCCATCACCCATCACCCTTTAGTGCTCTATCATCGACCAAACGGGCCCCCTTGCAGAGTCTCATACCCCCCCCCACCAAGCCCACCACCCCCACCCCCAGCAGTGGCGGGGCCTTGGGAACTCATGCTCCACTTGCGATACTGACTCCACCCCAGCATACCCATTGTAATCACTGCTGCTGCACCCAGAGGAATGGTCACCATGAGCACCACCATCATTGTGTTTACCCCAGAGTCGTTGGGGGGAGCAGGAGGGGCGGTGGTGGTGGTGGTGGTTTTCGGCTTGATGACTGTTGAGGTGTTGTAGGAATCGGGGAGCATTTGTGGGACGGTGGTGTTGGGAATACCGGCACCTGGGAAAGGGAAGAAAGCAGGGGGGAGAGGGAAGGGGAAAGAGAGGAGGGAACGAGGGAAATGGTGAGACGGGGGAAACGGGGTCAGGGAATGGTCACCATGAGCACCACCATCATTGTGTTGACTCCAGAGACGGGGGGAGCGGGAGGGGGTGGACACCTGCAAAGTAGTGGACGGGGAGAGGGGTAAGGGATAAGGGAAATGGGGGAATGATCACCATGAGCACCACCATCATTGTGTTGACCCCAGAGTCGTTCGGTTGTGGTGGTGGTGGTTTTCGGCTTGATGATTGTTGAGGTGTTGTATGAATCAGGGAGCATTTGTGGGACGGTGGTGTTGGGGATACCGGCACCTGCAAAGATGAAAGGAGGGAGGAAGGAGGGGAAGAAATGAAGGAAATGGTGAGACAACAGGGAAGGTTGTGGTGGCTTTAGGCTTGATGACTGTTGAGGTGTTGTAGGAATTGGGGAGCATTTGAGGGACGGTGGTGTTGGGCATACCGGCACCTGGAAAAGTGGAGGGAAGGGGAGAGGAGAAGAGGGGAGAGAACAAGGAAAATCACTGGTGGCGACGGCGCACACCTTCCCTGTGGTGTACACACTTCTCTACACCTTCAAAGCAAAAAGAAACACAAACTGGCAACCAAAAAAGAGTGCATTCTCACCATCATCAGGAGGCGGAGAAGGCTTGGGAGCAACCACCGGCGGCGACGGCGACGGCGACGGCGGATTCAGCGGGTCAATCGGGTCAGTCGGAGTCAACGGGCCATTCGCGCCGGGCGGCGGGTCAAACGGACTAGCGAACGGGTTGTTGGGATCGGACGGGTCCACTGCTCCCACATTGGGCAGCGACTTCGGCGGGATCTGCACCTTCGGATTCGGTGCGGGCGGCAGCGTCGGCACTTTCGGTTTCGGCTTTGCCACTGGCGGTTTTGGCTTTTTTATCAGACCCGCTTTAGGGTCCTTTCGACTAGGCTCCAACGGGAAACTCGCCACTTTGCCTTTAAACGGGTTAAGCGTAAACGAGTCGGTGGCTGTTCGTTGCGGAACGGGGATGAGATCGAACGGTAACGGGTTGACATTATCGGGTATGAGGGGACCGACAGGGGGGGCTGGTGACGGGTCGACCGGTTTCGGGTTGGTGATTTTCGGCGGGAATGATATAACCGGGGGATTTTTTACCGTGAAAGGCGGGACGATTGTAATGGGAGGTAAGTTGGCGGCCGGATCGCTCGCAATTGGCGGCGTCGAGTCGCCATTTTTCTTCCCGTGCTTCCCCTTCTTTCCGTGGTGCCCCTTACGTCGGCTCGATCCCCTCCGTCCTTTCTTCCTGCTGCTTGATCGTGAGCCGTTGGATGAACCCCTTTCCCTCCGGCTCCCATCTCCCTCCGTGCTCCCGCCATCTGGGTAGTCCCCTCCGTCTCCGGACGAATCGCCGTTGTAGTCACCTCCGTCCCCGCTATAATCTGATCCATCCCCGTTACTGTCGTCAACACTCCGCTTCTCCCGGGCGTTCATGTCGGAGTAATCCTCGTTGTCACCTGAACCTTCCGTAGACCCTGACCCTTCGCCATCACCACCATTATCGCCACCTCCGTCGCCACCTCCGTTGCCTCCGTCGCCGTTGCCATCACCACCCCCATCGCCGCCTCCGTCGCCGCTGTCACCACCACCATCACCCCCGTTGCCATCACCACCCCCGTCGCCGCCTCCGTCGCCGCCGTCGCCGCTTCCACCCCCATCACCGCCGCCGCCGCCACCTCCGTCGCCGCCGCCGCCATCACCACCGTCAGAAGAAGACCCTTTAGAATGCGACGAGCCTTTCGAATGAGAACCAGAGGAGGAAGACTTCTTTCCTTTCTTCTTGGAGCTTTTCCCTCCTCCGTCTCCTCCTCCGTCTCCTCCTCCGTCCCCGCTGCCGTTTCCGTTGCCGCCGTCTCCGTTTCCGTCACCACCGCCACCGTCGCCGCCGCCATTTCCGTCACCGTTTCCGTCACCGTTACCCGATGACCCGTCGCCCTCTCCCTGCGTATAGCGCTTCTTCGAACCCTTCTTATGTTTCTTCGACGAGCCGCTCCTGCTGCCGCTCCCGCTGCCTTTCCCGTCTCCCCCGGAGCTCGAACCATGCTTGGAACTTTTCTTTGACCCCTTCTTCTTCGAACTCTTTTTTTTATGACCCTTTTTCTTCTTCTTTCCAGAGGACGACGACGACGAACCTCCCCCTCCGTCTCCTCCGCCGCTCCCTCCTCCGTCTCCTCCACTCCCCCCTCCTCCCCCATCTCCGACACTCTCTTGAACCCTTTTCCCGTCACTTCCTCCGTCGCCTGACGAACCTCCGTCACCACCTCCGTCGCCGCTGCCAGATGACGAGTCCCCGTTAGAAGAGGATCCGCTATCGGACGAGCTTGAGCCGCTGTCACCACCATCAGATGAAGAGCTCTTCTTACTCTTTTTCTTTTTCTTGGATCCAGAGGAAGAAGAGGAGGAAGACGAGTCGCCGCCATTCCCGCTGCTCGAAGAAGACGACTTCTTCTTACTCTTTTTCTTCTTAGAAGACGATGACGACGACGACGACGACGACGAGCCGTCGCCGTTTCCAGAACCCGACGACCCGGACGAATCACCACCGCCGCTGTCAGAGGACGACCCCGAAGACCCTGACGAATCTCCTGACGAATCTCCTGAAGACGAACCGCCGTTGCTATCAGACGACGATCCGCTGCTGCCAGAACTCTTCTTGAATTTCTTCTTTTTAGAAGATGATGACGATGACGATGACGAGGACGATGACGATGACGATGACGATGAATCTGAAGATGAAGATGAGGAAGAGGAGGAGCTCGACGAATCAGACGACGAGGAGGAGCCTGACGAATCGGACGACGAGGAGGAGCCCGACGAATTATCTGAGGAACCGCCGGAACTTCCACCTCCGCCATCCCCGCTACCGCCGTCGCCAGAAGAAGACGAAGATCCTGAGGAGGACGATTTTGAAGATGAACCGGAGCTTCCAGAGTCTGACGACGAAGATGACGAGTCGCCACCGCTGCTGCCGCCGCTGCTGCTGCCGCCACCTCCGTTGCTACTGCCGGAATCTGACGACGAAGACGACGAATCACTGCTGCTGCTGCTGCCTCCTCCGTCGCTACTGCCGGAACCCGACGAGGAACCCGAGTCACCAGAACCGGATGACGAGGATAGTCGTCGCGCGACAACTTCAAGGTCGTCCTCAGGTTTCTGGGGATAGACAGGTTTGGGAAAGGCAAAAGAACAAAATATATCAAATAAAAAACAGGGGGTACACTCTGCAGAATAGCCTTCAAACAAAGAAAAGGTCGATTGAGTTCGGTTCCTGCTTGTCATAATTTTTCCTCCGTTTGTGTACTTGTCTGATAATTCACAGATCGATGCTATTGTTAGAGAATGGCGCATCCCACTCACCGTTCTCTCGGACGATGTCGGTCCATTCAACAAGTGCCACGTGTCCATATGCCCGGCGGATCCGGTTCCTTCTCCATTTCTTCTTGCAACGTCTGAAAGGAACGCGACAGCAGGAAAATGAAAAATGGTCGTTAGGAACCAAATAATCGGCATTGTTATTGTAACGAGGGCTGCTCGCACAAAAATGCCTCTTATCCTGGGGTCAATCTGATCAACGGAAACTTGCTCGTGTGACTTCCTTTGAATTCCCTGCTGCCTCGCTTGCAATGCGCCACTACAACTACACAAAAAAAACTCCAACTCAGCCACGACGGCTCATGCGTCGCTTATGGCTCGTAAAAACAATTTGTTTCTCATCTTCCGTTGTAAATCGTGGAGTAAAAGCCCGACACTATCCTGCTTCTACAGAGTAAAAGAATCAAATCTGTACCTTGACTTTGTGCGGGAGTTGCCGTGTGCAGGATGATAACAACAGTGACGAGGAAAACGAAGACGGAGGATACCGACAGGCCCCTCCTTTTTCCTTTCCCCATAATCGCCAGCTCAGGTAACATTAGTGGTCACTAAGTCGTTGCCTATTCTACTCCATGCAACGACGACTAAAAGAAAAAGGTTGCCGAGTGTGCCGACGGAGCTGATCTTCTCTACACGACGGAGCTGACACGACAGCTTTCTTCACTATCTCTTTTTAGAGGTTGATACGACCCTTAGAGCACCCTACACATCGAGGCTACGAGACGACGGCTGCTACTAGATCGATACGACAAGGTGAGCCTCGCAGCGTCGTTAGCTAGGGATGGCAGAAGCTCGAACGCAAGCGCCTTCGCGGCAAGACTTTAGAAAAGGGCGGCAGAGTTATTTCATCAATAACACTCTACTGGATCTGCTGGATCGGGTTTGATGATCTCTGACGAAGGGCAACTGCTATGCGCCACTGCAATGCGCTTGGACGGAGCAGAGATAGCAGACAGGAGCAGTTCGGTGTCACTCTGGTTGTCTAACTCCAACGCCTATTCGTCTGACTGAGACATGGAGGTTCAGTCTGGCCAAGGGAGACTCGAAAATCCGGTCAGCCGCCAAGGGCTGGGCGTGGTTGAGAAAAGCGACTGAATCACATGCACGTGAAAAACGCGTTCCGATAAACGTGCGCAGGCGATGCGGGATGGCGGCCTACTAGCACGCCAAGGGTGCAGGCTGGAACCGCGACGAATGACGTGTTCGTGATGAGCCGAGGGGCTATACGAGGAAGGGATTGGTGGTAGTGACTTCTAGCTTCCAAGGTGTTGCGAGAGCGCGAGGTGGTGTGGGTGGAGTGCAGAGAGAATCAGCCCAGCTGAAGTGAAGGTTGCGTGTGTTGCATGTCAAGCGAGACCACAGCTCACAACACCAACGCAACCAAGGGCTGGGAACGTGCGGAAGGGGAAGAAATTACTGGATGTGCGGGGGCAACAGAGATGGCTGGTTGTTGGGTCTCATGGTTAGGAAAGAAATAGGTCCAGGCAATGTGGGATCGAGTCGCACATTGAGGTTGGAAAACTAGCGCTTCGGGGACGTGGCTGGTTGACTCTTTCGTGGTGCAGGGTGCCATGTCAGACGCTCACTGCGCATTCTGAACGCACGTTGCGGGACTCACGGTGAGCCTTCAGTTTCGGTCAGCGCGGGTCTCGTAGGAGGGCAACATGGAGAGCACTCTGGGGAAAATATGCCGTTCGTAACCATCATGGGACTCGAAAACATTTTTGGTAAAAAAATAAAGGGTACGGTCACTGCAAAGGGTGTTTTCACGCGACTGATAAAGCGTTTCACGGAATCAGTCACAATCAGCTGGTAAAAAAAAACGCAAATGGTCACAGATGAAACTCCCGCCAAAACAAAATGAAACCCAGAAAGAACCTGGATGCATTTTCGGGAGGATATACCTCAGCCGACAAAAACTGCCGCCCAATTTCGCGGTTGCGATAGGACAACGGCCCTCCTCGGGATTGACGAACTCCCGACGACTCCGAGTGGCAAACTGGGGCGAAATGGCAGACCTGACACCTCGGGACTGTCGACGATCTGACGACCTCGGGTTTCGCTGAGATAAACCCGAGAAGGACATCTCAGCGGACAAAAACTCACAGCACGACACGTCGAGCCGCGATTTCAGCGCGGGAACTCCACTGCGCGCCCAAATTTGTCGGTGGCCGATCCACGCGGCGAAGATCTGTCCGTAAAAAAATGTTACAGTTGTCTGGCATCGCGAGCTGCTCGCCATGTCGGTGTCGACTAAGGATCCAACGGGATTGTCCGGACCACGAAAGTCGGCGTCGACCACGAGGGCTCACGGTGGGCTTGCCACGCGGCTCTTCAATAACTCCGTGCCCTTAGGCAATGGAAGTCGGCATGTCGGCGTTTCTGCGTAGAGGCACCAATGATGGGCCCACGCCACGTAACGCACGCACATACCACCGTGGACGTGCCCAGGCTTACGCCCCGTGAGTGCAGCGCGGCGACCCATTAGCCATGCATGGCTCGTGGCACGTCGGACACTGCGCCGCCGCACGAGAACACATGCATAGCGGCACAAGCATAGGGGGTTGCGTGAAGCGCGGCAAAATCGGGAGTCGCTCACGACCATACCCCTCCGTGACCTTGCGCTGGTGCTCATTCCATTGTGCGTTCCTGCGTTCCTTCCTGCTCCCTCTTCCACTTTGAATTTTCCTCTCCCTAGCTATCTTCGCGAGTGTGGGTTACTCGTGCGCCGACCAATCGATCACGTCGGCACCGGTAGCGTGTTTAGGTAACCGATCACAACTAACTAGGTCGGCGACGCATGTCCAGAGCACGGCCTAGAGCCCAACAGCCGCAACCCATCCCACCCCCTGCCGACTCTGTAGACGCCGACATCAAAGCACAGCTGGAACGCCTCGAGCTCGCCGCCGAGTTAGAAGCACTTGAGAGAGAATCCGACGAAGACGCCTGAGCAACTCATCGGGTGTACACCGCACCCGCGACTCAGTACCGTCTCTGGTGGTCCATCCCTTACCTCGAACACGGTCGACGGTATAGCAAACTACGAGCGGCCTCATGGCAGACGTCGACATGCCCGACGTTGGTCCCCCAACCGACCACATTGACACCTCTACCCCCGAAGAGACGCTCAAGTTACTCTACGATCTTGACGCACTGACACAGATTCCAGAAGGGGAGTTCACCAAGGACATTCCCCCACCGCCGATAGGAGAGTTTACCAAGCCAGCTAGTAAGTCCACACCGACGCAAGATGGGCAGCCTGGACCTTCGTCGGTACCGGGCGGCTCAGGAAACCAGGTTGATGAGGAGGAGGAGGAGGACGAGGAGGAGGAGAGCGACGACGAATACGACGAGCGTCCTCCGCGTAGCACGAATCCGCGCACCTTGGAAGAACGCCTCCGGCGGGAACTTGAATACATAGATGACATGCTAGAACAGGACGAGGACGAGGACGAGCAGAACATGGCGGTGCCACGCGAACAGTGGAGAGCAGCAGACTTCGTCGAGGACGACATGGTTTACGCAAGCATCGACGTGCTGGTCATAGACGCCCTACGCCACCTGCAAACCTTGGAGAAGAATAGCACGCTGAGGCTGTACACCTCGTTCATCTACCATTACAAGAGGTGGGCGGCGAAAATGCTGACGCAAATACGCGACAAGCTTCCCCAGGAGCACAGGCTTAGGCACGTCGACGAGATCGGCCACTACATCCGGGACAACAAGAAGAAGAATTGGGACAAAGTGGCCGAGGTCCCCCGAGAGTACATCTGGCTGCACGGCCCTAGGGTAACCGAAACCCGGCTGCGCGCCTATGTGAAGTTCATGATACGTGAGTGTCAGCTCGATGCCGAGTCGATCGAGGAGGGGAACAATGCCCCGCGAACCCAGCCGGTGCAAGGTACAACGGTGCACACGCTCCTCGGGCGCATAAAGGCATGCCAGATGGCGGCGAGAGTGGAGGCGACGCTCTACCGGGAGAAGGAGCTGAGCATCATGCGAGAGATATCGGTGGTCAGATCGGAGGTGCGGTTCATGGTCCGCACCAAGAACGAGAGGGACGTCAAGTAAGTTTGTCGACACCGCCAACCTCTGTCCATGTCACTATGAAGTCGACGCCGTCAAACTCAAAATACTCGGTGGCTTTGTGGGCAGGAATTGTGCCGACCGGCGTCGCGGCACCATCGGCGATACATACACCGCCGAACAGTTCCGCCAGATCATGGTGAAGGTGCTGCCGACATGGGCGGCGTCGGCGTGGAACCCGCGGGCAACCGCTCCTTCGCAGACGCTGTGGCGATTTCTGCTCACCAAGGCGCTCACGCTACTCTCCCACCACACTCTCCTGCGAGGCGCCAGCATCCGCGAGATCACGCTCCCCGACATCTTCTTGTACCGACTGGCTAGCACCTCGTCGATAAACCCGGAGAACCAGCCGATCGTCATGGTGATCGCCGCGCGGAACTCGAAGACTTCCAAGGATGCCCGTCTTCAGCAGAGCTACGCGGCGCGACACCTGGAAGCGGAGTTGTGCGCCGTCGGCGAGACCGGCCTATGGTTGCACTTCATCCTCGACCAGATCGGTCAGTTCAACGGCGTCGACTTCCTTCCGCCGCTTGACACCACCGAACGCGAGCGCTGGTACAAGAAGCACCTCTTCTTCGCCCGCAACGACAAGGAGCAAAAAGAGCTCTCCGCCTCCAGCCACCAACGTTGGACGCGGCAGTTGTGGACGACCAACAAGGTGTTCTGCAAGCGGAACGTGCACGCCGCTCGCGCCGGAGGTGCGCAGGAGCTAGCCATTGAAGGGACGCCTCGCGCCGAGATCGCCGAGCTACTCGGGTTGCAAGCAAGACTACTTCTTGGGTCGCAGCAGGGTCGAGCCCTCCGACAAACTCTTGGACATCATCGCCGAGCACATCTTCCCCGGCGTGGATGCTCTGCTGCGCGATGTATGTTAATAGACGCCGACAATGACCTTATGTCGCCATTGCTTCGTTGGCTGCCCATGGCCTTACTAACCCACATCACCTGCCGATGTGCAGGCGGAAACGCGAGCTGCCAAAGAAGGGAGCGACGCCGACAAAGCCGCCGTGCACTTCTGGCGTACCCTCCAGATGATGCGCCGCATCGTCGCCGAGGACCTCGCGGTGAAGCTCGTCCGCACCCCTTGGCACCCATACGTCCAAGGTTCGAAGCTCTGCCGGATTGCCCTCTTTCAGCACTGGGCGAAAAGGGTCGAGAAGATCGACACCGAAACGATCAACAAACGCCGGGACCCAACCTCATTCAGGCAGAGGTAAACCGTCGCTAAAGTCGGCGTCGTCGGGACCCTATCTGTTACGGGTGTATTCTAAACAATTTTCGCCTTTCCGCCTTGTGCTGCAGGAAATCTCCGTTCGCTTGGACACCGAATACCATAACATGTCCCTCAAGGAGACGCTGAAGTACGAGAGGGAGCGCGCCGCGGTCGAGAAGATCGACCTTCAGGATGAACTCGAGAAGCGCGACGATACCATCGCGACGCTGTCCGCCGAGATAACCCGTCTCACCGAGGCACTCCGTGTGTCAGAAGCACGGAGGATGCCGGAGACGCCGCCGTCGGGAAACGAGCAGACGCCGAGCGAGAGTGGCTTCGCGGATTCGGCCAGTCCGGGGGCCAGAAACAAGAAACGGTACGAGAAACCCCCACAGACGCTCGACGAGGCTCGTTACGAGCTCAACGTGGTGCAACCTTGGCGGGAGTCAAAGACCGTGAGGGACGCTTGGCGCCTCTGGAACTCCGCCACCGCCGATGACACCCGCCGTCTTTGCGATAGGGTCGCCGAGCCGGGATTCGTCGACCGCCACACCCTCCTCAAAGGCGCGACGCAGGGTGCACACGACATGAAGGTGCGCCGCATGCTGAAGGCCATGGATGCGGTGCGCCTTCTTCGCTCGAGCGACGGCGATGCCGACACCGAAGCCGTCGTCGCTGCCCTGAACAAGATCGCGGCGCCGGGCATCGGGACCTTCTGCGATGCCCTCACGGTGCTCAAACCGGGAACCGCACCGACGAAGTCCAAGGAGCCCGGCATGGGCGTCAAGGGGCTGGGCCCCAAGTCGGTCTCGAAGCTACGTCTCGCCTGTGCGCTGGTGGCGGTCAACTTGAAGCCGACCGCTTGGGTCGCCGTCCTGTTTCCAGACACCTGGGAGGAGCAGATGCCGAAGACCGTGGCGGACATGGAGCGGCAGACCGCACCTGTGCTGCGTCCTCCGACGAAGCGCAAGAAGGCGGCATGAGTACCTTCGGAGCATATGCGTGCGCGTAGTTTGATGATGCTGTAATTGTGGTCGATTGCACCAAACCATGATGCTTATTTTGTTCATGAAGTTGGTAAACGATGGTCATACAACAATGCCCATGCGAACATAGATGATCCAACAATGGTAACTGCAGTCGGTCGCCGACCAACAAACACCCCGAAAATACTTGCAGACAGCCAAACCCTCTATGTCGACAGACATCCAACGACGCCGACGTATTTTCGGACTCCGACATATACGCCGACAAAAATTCATCCCCGAGTAGCATTTGAGTGTGCAATTCAGAGGGTAGCGATCAGGTCGACATCTCCGACGAGGGTTCTACATGTCATGCACTACCAAAAAGTTACATGCGCTACCACATAAGCAAACACAAACAAAAAGTTACAAACACTAAAAAGGTTACAAACACACTAGCAATCAGACCACCTCGCGCTCCCTCCGCGCGCCGACTACGCCGCCGTGCTGTCCTTGCCCTTCTTGCCCTTCTTCCCCTTCTTCCCCGTGCTGTCCTTGCCCTGCTTGCCTCTCTGCCCCTTCCTCCCCCTGTGTTCAATGTCGTACTCCATCTGCGCGTCACACGGCACCGCGATGCCGATCTTTTCGAGTTTCGGCCCGGCGACGGGGCACATTCCCCAGAACGCCAATGTCTCCACTGTCGCTCTAGCAATCACGTCGGCTTCGACTTCATGATCCACCCCCGGGTAGACCCGGTGCAGAGCGAGACTCTGCAGCGCCGGCGCGACGTTGTGCGCAACCTCCCCCAGGGGTTGCTCCCGGTCGATCTCGGCCTCCAGCACCGCCTGCATGACCTCCTTGAAGACACCGGCGGTCTTCTCGCTCGCACCGACCACCATCGCCGCCGCCTTCCCTTTGCCCACAGCATCGACCACCTGGGCGTCGTCGTTCTCGACTAAGCACCACACGGCGCAAGCGGAGGCCGATAACGCCTGTGCCGCAATCGCCGTCTTCTCATCAGTATCTCCCTCCTTCCTCGCCGCGCTCGCAGCGACCTTCCCATACGCAGCGCACATGGACACGCGACCTATCATGGCCGACATCATAGCATCCGACTTCTCCTGGCCTTCCTTTGTGACGGCATCGACGGGGAACCAGATCGCCGGCAAGAGCGCGTCGTGGTGCGCATCGCCTGAGCTCTTGTACGCTCGATACTGGCCGAGAATGTCATCGAACCTGTCACACAATCACATGAAACCGAGCGACCATTAGTGACTCCGACATCGTCATCAACACTCGGCCGAAAGGGTATCCGACTTACCGTGTTTTTGGAAGGTACGCGCCCCGTGCCCATATCACCGTCCACATCCCTGTCGGCAAAATCTTGACCTCCTCCCACACCATCCTCCACTTCTCCAACTCGGTTTCCTCCAAGCCGGTGAGCTCGGCCATGAGGACCTTGCTGACGTAGCCGTTGTAGACGATGTACGCAATCGAGTGCAAGTACGCCAGCTCCATCTTCTCGCGCGATTTGCCGATGTATCGATTAGCGCCGAGCACCTTAATCTCGCCCACCCACCCAAGACCGTCGCCCGAGTTGTCGTGGCGGATGCCATGACCCTTCCGTCCTTTCTCCTTCTCCTTCTCCTTCTCCTTCTCCTTCTCCTCCTTCTCCTTCTCCTCTTTCTCCTTCTTCTCCTTCTCCTTCTCCGCCGCCTTCTCCTTCTCCTTCTCCGCCGCCTTCTCCTTCTCCTTCTCCTTCTCCTTCTCCTTCTCCTCCGCCTTCTCCTTCCCTTTCTCCACCGACTTCTCCTTCGCCTTATCCCTCCCTGTCTCGGCCGACATCGCCCGTGTTTTCCTCTGAGAGCTCGCCCTCCCTTTCACTGTGTCGGCCTTCCCCTTCCGTTTCGACTCTCCATCGCCGACAGCATCAGTGGTCATCTTTGGCTCCGCTGAACCAGCGGGGGGATTCGCCAAGGGCTCCACATGCGCCGTGTCCGAGATGGCCAGAGCAGCGGGGTGCCCGGGGCGTTTTACCGATTCCAACAGGTTCTGGATGGCAGCGATGTCGGCGTCGTTGTGGCCTATCGACGCCTGTGCATGGTCAACGGCTCCGCCGCCGGTGGCTAGCGCTGCCCTCACGCCCTTCTCCGCCGCCTCGTTTACCGACGTCGGCGTCGCGCTTGAGCCGGCTTCCGGCCGAGTCTGTGCTGGCGCTGCCGCACTACGTGCGCCTAACCGAGCGCGAAGCAATGCGGACTTTGGGTCCGCAGTTGGATGGGCGGCGACCAGAGGCGCGGTATGTGGGGCACTGGGCGTTGTGGCGGCGACCTGCGGAGTGACCGTGCGGCGTGCTGCTTCGGCGGGGGCGGCATCGACCAAGGGAGGCTGCTGCACGTCCTTGCGATGGGCCTCCATGCGGTGGAGCATTTCCCTGAGCGCGTTCGCCGTTGCGGGCACCTTAGAGGCGGACGGACCGTCGCGGTTAGCCGCAGCATCCTTCGCGTCGCCCTTGGCGGCAGACGGGCCCACTGCAGCTGGAGTAGCCACAAGGGCCGGCCCATCGTTGTTGGCGGCTGACGGGCCGACCGGTGCGCTGCTAGCCGCAGGGGGTTTTCGGGGAATCGACGTGGTCCCCGCGACCCCGACAGACGGTCCCTTGACGGTTCTGGCGCCGCCATCTATCGCCGTTTGAGCGGTTGGGATCTCCTTGTCGCTCAAGCCTTTCCCGCCGTCTTGTGCGGCAACCTCGTCGGCATGGCCCCCATCTGCACTCCCGATTCCATCGCCCTTGCTGTGCGACCTTATCACCTTGGCCCCGTTCTTCTTGAGCTGGTCGACCACGCTCTGACCTCGAGTCCGCGAGCCGCCTGGACCCACCGCGCCGACGCCGCGGCCTCCATCGGCTCCCTTGCTCCGCTTCACGCTCCCTGCATCATCTCCGCCGCCCGCCCTTTTCTGGCCCTGCTTGTCGGCCTCCCTTCGTTGCGCGGGATCGGCGTCATTGGCCGACGGCGACGACGCACGCCGACCAGCCGCCACATTGCCGATCACCTCGGTCATGAGCTTTAACCCGGACGCAACAAACGACTGCTGGGTGGCCTCCGTCACCGCCTTCAACACGTCCGCCTTGAACGACTTCATGAGCTCGTCCGGGAAGGCTGGCGTGGGCTGCGGCGGGGCCGGCGGCTGCACGGCGATGGTGCGAGTTACCGCGGCGGCAATGTTGGCCTGCGCGGCGGCTAGGTGCTTCGAGATGAAGTCCTCCAAACCCAGCTTCGCATCGTCCACCACCGCTTCCACGTGGTTGCCCAAGGCGGCGACCGCTTTTGCGCGTTCAACTGCCATACTTCCCTCCGGACCGTCGATTTCCGCCAACCACGTCGACGCCTTTTCGGCGAAGGACTTCATCGCCTTCCACGATTCGTCCATGTGGTTGGTGATGTTGTCCGTGATGGTTGTCGACACGGCCGACATCGCATCTAGCAGCCGTTTCGCCGCATTATGGTCGGAGATGGCGACCTGGTCGGCCAACGACTGGAGCTTGTCGAGGAGTCCCCGCATCCCCAACACAAACCTGTCCACCCGACCCCTTTCATCTTCAAGCGCCTTCTCCATACGGGCATTTTCTGCCGTCAATCGCCTGTTCTCCTGTCGCAGCTGCTCGACGACGTCCAGCGGTGCCTGCCGACCAGATGCGGAGGAACCGGGATGACCGCGCGCCGCCTTCTTCACCCTAGACCGCTCCCCCCCGGCCTTCCCTGCGGTGGTCTCGGTAGGCGCTTCCACGCCCGTCGGCTTCGTGGCCGCGGCGTTATCCCCTTCTCCAACGACCTCGAGGTCGATAACTTCCTTCGCGTCGCCATCCACATCGCCGACCACGACCTTCTCACCCCCCCCGTGAGCCTCCTCCACGCCGACTTTCTCCTCGTCGGCATCCTCCCCTCCCTTGTTCACAACATCTGCCGACCTCCCAGCCGTTTCCGCCGCTCCCTCTACGTACTCCACCTCCATTTCCTCCAACTCCCACTCGACCTCTTCCTCCTGCTCCCCCTCTTGCTGCTTCTCCGCCTCCTCCGCTTCCTCCTCCTCCTCCTCCTCCTCCTCCTCCTCCTCCTCCTCCTCCTCCTCCTCCTCCTCCTCCTCCTCCTCCTCCTCCTCCTCCTCACGATCCTCATGGTCCTCTTCCTGATCCTCGTTATCCTCCTGGTTCTTCTCCGCGGTCCCAGTCACCGCCCTTCCCGCCTCCTCATCTTCCTTGTCGACGCCGCCTCCGGGCTCTCCGATCGAAGTCCCACGCGCATCATCGATGGTGTAGGCGACACCTATTGCTGTGGATGCCAAAGGGGCCTCCTCGCCGTCGTCGTCACAGGCGTCGGCAGCAACTCCGACATGGCCTGACCGTTTGAGAGCGACGTGCTCCTTGACGAATGTTATCATCCCATTCCGCAGCCCCTTCAACCCCGAAACGTTGACCTTGTCCATGCTGGTCTCACTGCGACGGATGGCGCCGGTCAGGAGATCCATCCTCCTCACCACCCAGCACAACGCGCTCATTGCTAGCAGGCCGGAGCCCGCGTCCCCGTCCCGGACGGCGTCGGGCACTTTCTGCATACAACAGTTCAGAGCGCAAGGATGAGCACCGCGTTCGGCAATCGCATCGCGCAAGGATGACATAGGACGGTGATTCGTTCGGAACTCACATCTCGAACGGGTTGATCGCAGTCGGCGAGCCTGTCCTCCACCTCTTCATCGGAAGGCTTCGCCCACTCCCACTTCCTACCATCGCACCCAAGCTCGGCCAGGACCGCCGCCCGGAAAAACCTGAAGCAACATGGCACAGATTGTCGGTAAGCATGGTTTACGCTGCGCGGCGAAATTGCATGCGTCGTCGACTACACTATCGAGCTCACTTCAGCACGCGGATCGCCTCGTCGCGGTGCCACTGCTTCACGGTCTGCGGGTCAAAGTGCCGGATCGAGGTCCTGATCTTCCCCCCCCCACCCTTCAACAGGTCGCCGGGGTACAGGATGACAACGATGCTGCAATGTGCTCCTGGAAGCGGTGCGATGCTGCACAGGCAAGGCACGACGACGTCGTTCAGAACAGAGCACCGACATAGGATGCAACACACATCGTGACGACTTCTAACCAGCTCACCTCGAAGTCAAGGGGATAACCGCTACGTCGGCGTCGAAAACCGTCGCAAAGCATGTGTGGTCCGCCCGACCCATCGCCGCCCGAAGCCGGCCGAGTCCTATCGACCACAATCGCATGTTGGCCGGCGCCGCGCGAGTCCATGCGTGCCTGCACGCATGCATGGGAATAAGGAGTGAGTGAGTATGTGCACGACACGACGGTGGTGTGAAAATGAAGAACGAGAATGGGTGAACTATGAAATGAAGTGAGTACAAATAGGAAACCCTAATTGGGTTGTACCCCCTATGGGATACCCCACTATAGCCTACACAACAGCATAGGCTATATAATGTTCTGACACACCCCCATAGGCAAAGTGGGGGAGAACAAGGGGTCACAAGACCAGTCAAGCAAAGCAGAGCAAGCTCAGGGTGGATCACAAAGTCACCACACAGTCCGAGCACAACGACAAGGCCACAAGGCCAGTTCACATGCAGGAGTACACATATATATATAGAGCCAGACAAGCAAGAGCAGGTATATATATGTAACAGTACAAGCAAGGTCAAGAAGAGAGCAAGTGAGGCAAGACAGGTACAAGACCCAGCTGGGTGCAGAAGCGCTGATGGTCACAAGGCGCAAGTGCCTTGGTGAACACATCAGCAGTGTTGGCCTCAGAGGCCACGTAAGCAAGTCGCAACTGACCACGCTGCTGCAGCTCACGAGCAAGAAAGTAACGGAGAGCAATGTGCTTCGTTCTGTGCTCCAAGCGCTGCTCTCGACACAAGGCCAGCATGGCCTTGTTGTCTACGTACAGCACTGGAGGAGAACGAGGCGGCTCTCCAAGGTCAGTCAGCAGGTAGGTGAGCCAGCGAAGCTCCTGTGCAGCCATGGCCCCGGCGTAGATCTCAGCCTCACAACTGGAGCTGAGAACAGAGGACGAGCGAGTAGCCCGCCACGAGACAGAGCCGGAACCAAGACTGAAGGTGTAACCCTGCGACGACCGCTGTGTAGCCTGGTCGTCTGCCCAAGAAGCGTCCGCGTGCCCAGTGAGGACCACTGGACTCCGCCCTCCAAGCACTAGCCCCATGCCCGACGTACTGCACAAGTAGCGCAACACCCTCTTAGCTGCAGCCATGTGCTCTGGTCGGTGTCTCCCAGGAGCAACATAGCGTGCAAGAATGCTAAGAGGGTATGCAAGGTCAGGTCGTGTGCAGGTCATCAGGTACATGAGGCAGCCAACAAGCTCTGGGTACGGGCCACTCGACTCTACGGACTCATCCGAAGGCAGAGCTGAGAGCGAGTGGCGAGTAGACAGAGGAGTGGCCTGAGGCGAGGAGTACGTGAAGCCGAAGCTCTGAAGGACCTGCTGCACCATGTGTGACTGAGTCAAGGTAATGGTGCGGCGTGCTCTGTCCCGAGTGATCTGCAAGCCAAGGTAGCTGCGCAGTTCACCCAGGTCTGTGCACGTGTGTCTCTTCTGCAGCTCGGACTTCACGTAGGCTAGTCCAGCAGTGTCAGCTGTGGCAAAGACCAAGTCGTCGACGTACACGAGGACGTAGAACGGCGGCAAAGAAGTGTCGGTGCGCAGAAACAACGACGGGTCAGCAGTAGAGGGAGCAAACCCAAGAGCCGCAAGCGTAGTCCTCAGTGTGTCGTGCCACTCACGCGGTGCCTGGCGGAGACCGTAGACTGGCCGTCGGAGGCTCCACTGGGTGCCAGGAGGAAAAGTCCCAGTGAAGCCAGGTGGACGGCGCAGCCAGATCTCCTCGTGCAGGCTACCCTGCAAGAAAGCAGTACTGAAGTCAAGAGAGTGGAGCTCGTAGTCGCGCTGAGCGGCTATGTGCAGCAGCACCCGAAGAGTGGTCATCTTCGGGGTGGGAGAGAAGGTCTGAAAGTAGTCAACTCCCTGCCGCTGACTGAAGCCACGAGCGACGTACCGCGCCTTGAAGACAGGTGGAGAGCCCGGCGGCCGCTTCACCCTGAAGATCCACATGCCACTGACGATGTTCGCCCCAGGAGGGGGAACCGCGTCAACGTAGGTGCCTGTGGACTTCCAGGACGCCATCTCTGCATCCATAGCTGCCTGCCACTGAGAGGAGTAGGGACCCTCTACGGCCTCCGCGTAAGAGCGCGGAGTCGGGATGTCTAGTGCATCCGGGTCTCCCTCAGGGGCAAGTAGTACGGACGCGAGATGAGGTGAAGCAGCAGCCAGACACCGGAACTCCTCCTGCCTGTCCTCAAGGACGTCCGTGCCAAGAGCACACTCACCCCCGACGGACGGAGGACAGACAGACGCAGACTCAGCAACAAGACCGGCAGCGTAGTCTAGACGACAGCGAGCAGCAAAGTCGACGAGCTCAGCAACAAGTGCAGACGCAGCAGTGGACTCAAAAGAGGGGTCAGTGACGACAGTAGCAAGGAGACGTGTGACAGCAGGACTGGCAGCACGAAGAGAGTCCGACTCCGGGTTAGGAAGAGCAGGAAGAGAGGACTCAGGAGGAGAAGGCAAAGGGGCACGCAGAGGAGCAGTGGACGGACGCAGAGACATCCGGGGACAGGAGGAGGACGCTGACGCGAACCACGACCACTAGTGCGAGCAGCACGGACAGGCGACGCAGGACGAGACGCAGGCTCACGACGCTCAGCAAGACCTCCAGTAGGACCAGTGTAGGGAGAAGGAGCGGGCAGTGGGGAGGCCGGCTGTAACTGGAACTGTGACAGGACAGGCTGTGGACACTCTAAGGGAGGAGGAGGACCAGTAGAAGGCGGGAGACCAAGAACTTGCTGAAGGAGCGGAACGAAGTACGGTCTAGGCCGCGCGGCGACTCCAGACACAGCAGGGACAGCACCAGTACCCCAAGCGGGAGCACCAGCGCCAGCAGCACCTCCAGCTCCAGGACCTCCAGCAGCACCAGTAGCACCCCCAGCAGGACCGCCTCCAGGACCGACAGCAGTAGCCTCAGCGCCAACACCCTCAGCAGCTCCAGCTCCAGCACCTCCGGGACCCGCGGCACCAGCACCCTCAGTAGCCGAAGAACCTCCAGCTCCAGCAGCATGCCTCCAGCGCCGGGCAAACCACTCGCGCAGCTCCTGTGGAGAGAGGGGCTCCCGCCGAGGCGAAGCACCCGGAGAACCGCCAGGTCCCGCACCGCCAGACGCCACAAGGGGAGGTCCAGTGGCCGCAGGCTCCGCAGCTCCAGGCTCAGCACCTCCAGACGCAGCACCCCCTGGCTCAGCACCCCCAGTAGCAGCACCCCACGGCTCAGCACCCCCAGACTCCGCACCCCCAGGCTCAGCACCCCCAGTCGCAGCACCCCCAGGCTCAGCACTCCCAGACTCCGCACCCCCAGGCTCAGCACCCCCAGTCGCAGTACCCCCAGGCTCAGCACCCCCAGACTCAGCACCCCCAGGCTCAGCACCCGCAGCAGGACCAGAGTCACCAGCAACCTCGACCGGCTCGACTGCGTCTACCTGGGACACACCTGAAGGGGCAGGACCCTGAGGGGGAAGGGGGTCTACCGGGGGGGGACCTGGCACAAGGAAGTGCGGTGGCGGGGGGAGGGAAGGAGTGCGGTAGGGGAAGAGGCGGTAGAAGGGGACTGACTCGTCGAACGTGACGTCCTGGGAGGACAGAACACGACGAGAGGAGGGGTGGTAGAACTGCCACCCTGGAGCGTCAGGGGGGAAGCCGAGGAAGACACAGGGAGCAGCACGAGGGGACAGCTTGTCCGCAGACAAGTCACGGACAAACGCCCGAGATCCCCAGACACGGAACGCAGACGCATCGCCGACCTTCCCCGTCCACAGCAGAGCTGGAGAGGTCTCCGGCCGGGAGACCCTGGGGTGAAGGTTGATCTGATGCGCCGCGTACCGAACCGCAAACGGCCACAGAAAATGGGGGGCAGCCGCATGCATCATGGACGTACGAGCGACGTCCATGACCATGCCAATGCGGCGCTCAGCAATCCCATTTTGCTGTGGAGAGTCCGGAAGCGTAAAGGTCTGGCGGATGCCTCGTGTACGACAGTAGGCTCGCAGAAGGCCAGAGGAGAACTCTCCACCTCGGTCAGAGTGCAGACGCAGAACAGGAAAGTCCGAGCCGAAGCTCCTCCTGAGCTGGAGACGAGCTGCGCGGATCCAGTCGATCAACACCTCAGTGACATCACCCTTGCTGCGCAAGGGGAAGACTGTGGTGTAACGCGAGTAGTCGTCAACCACCAGCAGGAAGTAGCGCTCGTGACCCTGCCCACGGACGCGGGCGGGGCCCCACATGTCCATGTGAAGCGTCTGCAGAGGAGCCTCTGTCGGGGGAAACTGGGAGGAGTGAGGGGCAGCCCGGAGCCGCCCCTCGACACAGGGGACACAAGAAGGTCCGGGTCCCGAAGGAAGGGGAGGGAGAGACCGGGGAAGACCAGAGACAAGGACACGGGAAGCCATGCCCCGAAGACGAAGCAAGGAGGGGTGGCCAAGACGGTGGTGCCACAGGAGAGTCTCGTGAGACAGGCGGCGACACGAGCAGGGGGCAGACTCAGGACCAGACCTGGACGCAGCAGCAAACACCTGACCCGACGCAGCTACCTGGCCAGACGCAGGGACAGGAGGAGACGCAGTGGTCAGTGTGTAGAGACTCGACCCTGGCCGACGCGAGAACGTGGCCAGGTGTCGGCCTGTGCGGGCATCCGAGCAGTGGGTCACCCGCTGACTCGCAGGAGTAAACTGGTGAACCCCCGCATCCTGCAGGTCAGCACCACTCACCAAGTTCGTCGAGAACGAGGGGAGGTACAGACCAGACAAGGTGCCCGAGGGGGCAGCCGGACACGGGAGGACAGTGGAGAAGTGAGAGAGGACAGGACCCCCAGAGGGGTCAGCCAGGGAGACTGCAACCGGCCGGCCAAGCGGCGTGAGTGTGGTGCGGTCTCGAAAGAAGGAGCGAGAAGCCCCTGAGTCAAGTGTGAAGGTGAGGGAGGCCGAAGCCGACGCAGTACCTGAGAGCGCAGCCTCACCAGTACCTGAGAGTGCAGACGCACTGGCACCTAGAGCAGCAGCCGCAGAAGTACCTGGCGCAGCAGTACCAATGCCCGGGTCGGGCGGGAAACACTGGTAACAGTCACCCTCCTCACTAATAGTCACAGCATACATGGCAGCAAGGATAGCATCAAAGTCAAGATCAAAGACAGCTACGCCAGCCCTAGACAGCTCTCCCCAACGGGGAATCTCACTGGCCTCGGGGAACTGCTGACGCCAAGCGTCCGTCAGGCGGCCAAAGCAGCGCTGAGTGGGGTGCGCACCCCCACACTGCTCACCCGCTCGGTCACCGGAACGAAGGACGTAGGTGCACGGACCAAAACCCCCACCCCGCTGACGCTGCGTGTACCACTCACGGAGCTGCTGGGGCGGGGGGATGTCCCGCGAACGCTGCTGCTGCTGACGCTGGCCACCACCAGGGCCGCTACGCAGCGGGGCACCACCCCGACCAGCTCCACCCCCTCCGCCACCGCTGCCTCCACCTCCACCACCACCGCTGCCTCCGCTCCCACCGCTGCCGCCACCACCGCCTCCTCCTCCGCTGCTGCCACTGCCACCACCGCCCCCGCCACCACTCCCACCGCCACCCCCACTCCCTCCTCCGCCTCCACCGCCTCCTCCACCGCCCCCGCCAGCTCCACCCGCGCCCTTGCCCCCCTTGCCCCTGCCAGGGCGGCGTCTCCCGCTAGGGGCAGACGCCGCGCAGACCGACTCAAGACCAAGCAGGTCGGCAGCAGCAGCAGAGGCAACAGAGGGCAGCAGGGGGGAAGGAGAACACCCCTCAAAGATGGGGGTGCGAGGGTCACCACGAGAGGCTCCTACAGCGACGATGCTCTTCTCCGCCGCCAGGAGGGACTTCTCGAGGAGGTCGACAGTGAGAGTGGTGGGACAGACCGAGAGGTAGTGGTCCCTGACTACGCGAAGGGAGTCAGGGAGGCGTGTGACTATGTAATAGAGAGTGATGTACATGGGGGGGGGGTTCTTGGCGCAGAACTCAGCAGGAAGGGCGGCGCGGTAGCGAGTGTCACTAGTGCGGAGGTGCGTAATGAGGTCAGCGACAGTGGGAAAGGCAGTAAGGTCAGGAAAGAGGTACGGTAGCATGAGGCGGCTCAGGGCAGCAGTGGCAGGGGAAGAGTAGCGCGCAACTACAGCGTCGTACAAGGTCTGAGCACTCTTGTACTGACTAAAGTGCGCGCGCTCAGTGGTAGGCAGGTGGCGACGCACAGCAAGACGTGCAGCAGCATCGCGGGTGGCCCACTGAGAGCGAACAGTGGGGTCAGCATCAGTAGCAGGGGCAGGAGAGGCGCCAGAGGTGAGGTCAAAGAGGGAAAGACCGTCCGCCCTATCGCACTGTAAGAACAGCTGCAGGTCGTCGACCCAGACCTCAAAGTCAATGGCTCGACCCTCAGCGTCAAAAGCGAGGACACTAGGGGTAGCCATGACGACGACAGACGAGCAGTGCAAGCAGTAGGGGAAGGGCACGCAGTGACAGTGGGGCTGTGCTCACCGGACAGGGCAGGTCGGGCGGCTCGGCAGTAGGGCGGCTCGGCTGCTCAGCGGCTCGGCGGCAGGGCGGCTCGGCTGCTGGGCGGCTCGGCTGTTGGGCGGCTCGGCGGCAGTGCGGCTCGGCTCCCGGGCGGCTCGGCGGCAGGGCGGCTCGGCTCCCGGGCGGCTCGGCTGCAGGGCGGCTCGGCTCCCGGGCGGCTCGGCGGCAGGGCGGCTTGGCTCCCGGCGGTTCTGCTGCTAGGCGGCTCCCGCAGGTAGGGCGGCGGTAGGGCCGCAGGTTGGGCGGCGGTAGGGCCGCAAGGAGGGCGGCGGGCGGGCCGCAGGTAGGGCGGCGGTAGGGCCGCAAGTAGGGCGGCGGGCGGGCCGCAGGGAGGGCGGCGGTAGGGCTGCAAGTAGGGCGGCGGGCGGGCCGCAGGTAGGGCGGCGGGCGGGCCGCAGGTAGGGCGGCGGGCGGGCCGCAGGTAGGGTGGCGGGCGGGCCGCAGGTAGGGCGGCGGGCGGGCCGCAGGTAGGGTGGCGGGCGGGCCGCGACGTGAGGGCGGCGGGGCCGCTGTAGTGGGGCGGCGGGGCCGCTTAGCAGAGAGCGGCGGGGCCGCGTGAGCAGGGCGGCGGGGCCGCGTGAGCAGGGCGGCGGGGCCGCGAAGCAGAGGGCGGGCGGGCCGCGACGTGAGGGCGGCGGGGCCGCTGTAGCAGGGCGGCGGGGCCGCGTAGCAGAGGGCGGCGGGGCCGCGTGAGCAGGGCAGCGGGGCCGCGAAGCAGAGGGCGGCTGGGCCGCGCGAGCAGGGCGGCGGGGCCGCGAAGGAAGGGCGGCGGGGCCGCGTTAGTAGGGTGGCGGGGCCGCGAAGGGAGGGCGGCGGGGCCGCAAGGGGCGACACGGAGGGTCGCTAAAAAAAAAGGAAAACGCGCCTCGGGGCGCGCTTCGGTGGGCCCTAGAAGCAGTCCCTAGGAGGGGACCTGCTCTGATTCCATGTGAAAATGAAGAACGAGAATGGGTGAACTATGAAATGAAGTGAGTACAAATAGGAAACCCTAATTGGGTTGTACCCCCTATGGGATACCCCACTATAGCCTACACAACAGCATAAGCTATATAATGTTCTGACAGGTGGATACGTTGGTTTAGGAACCGCCGACCGACGGGGATGGCAATCGTACGACGGTGCACCACCCTCGCGACGTTGTAATCAATTGAGCCGACCGATGCGTGCCTAATGCCTGTGCCGACACCGACCTACTGTCGGCGTCGACGTGAACTCGTAGCGCCGCCTCCGACGTGGGACAACCCTAACACCGACGCTGCGTCGACCAGCAATGTAAGAAGATGTCGACGCCGACATCCACATACGCAGACTCACTTGATGCCGAATCCCAAGCAACGGGCGTTGAACTCTAGCCTATGGTCTACGAGAACGGCGTAGTCGTGTTCCTCGAGCTTGGCAGTGAGTCCACTACCGAGGTCGAGATACAGAGGGAAGTCCTGCACGGTCGGCGCCGCTTCGCCGGCTTTCGAGTCGGCCTCCATTGCGTTGAAGGGAATTGACTGCAGGCTAAGAAGGGACGAGAATGTGGGAGTAATGTTGAAAGAGAAACGAGATGCCGAAAATGAGGAGCGATGCCTCCTTCCGCCAAGGAAAGGGAGTCGGTGCCCCACAGGCCGGTTGAGGCATCGCCCAGGGTTCGTGGTGCCTGGCTCGGCAGGGTTTGGCGGGCTGCATGCACAAGCGCTCCTTCGCCGCCGAGCCAACACGTCGACTTCGCGTCCCCCGGCTTCGCTCGGCGAGGGGACGCAATTTCGCATGCGCGCGGTGCCTCGTTTCGGCCGACACGTGTCGACTTCGCCCCGGATCGCGAAAACCCCGCGCCGCGATGCGAGCGAACCGATTTCGCCGGGCTCGAAATTTCGCATGCACCCGATGCGAACCCGCGTGCGAGCACGCGGCGTCACCGCAACGGGTCGCGAAATCGTCGAGCTTCCCGAGGGGAGCACCCGAATTTCGCATGGCCCTCGCCTGCCCGCCCGGGCAGGTCGCGAGGGTCACTAGGACGTCGCGGGCAGCGGGCACGGGAGGGCTGCCTTCGCGCGAGGGTTACTTTCCCTCGCGCGAGGGCTCGCCAGCTCGCCGCCCCCACCCGGTAACGTGGGGCGCTGTTCAATCACGCAGGGGGGTTGCGGGGCGGCGGTCGTGCGCTCGGCCCGGCCCTGGGCCAGGCTGGCGGGCCCGCACGCGCGTCAGTTGCCCGCCTCGTCGGGCCCGGCTCCGACGACCCCCTCTGACGACACCGGCAAATCGGTTCCGACGACCGATTTGCGCTGGGATGTTCGGATGATCAACCCTAAACACGTAACTCGCCAGGTGTTTAGGGTTGATCCGTTCCCAAACCGCATCCGATTCCGATTGGGTTTTAGTTTTTTTACAAGTTCGCAGATTGGTTGGGCGCGGGCGGGAATTTTGTTGAGTTTCAAGTTTTTTTGGCGGGAGTTACATGTGTGACCATTCGCGTGATTTTTTACCTGTTGTTAGTGACTGAATCCGTGACCCCGCTTACCAAACCCGTCAGAAAACCCGATACAGTGACCGTACGCGTTTTTTAGTTCCAAGTTGGTTACTTGTGGCATATTTTCCCGAGCACTCTGTCAAGGCTACACCAAACGCATACTTTTACAAAAAGAATAGCACACTTGTACCCCGGATAAAAGCGAACCATGTTAAAAGGGGCATGCGCTTCTACAGTTAGGAAACGCCTATATGTATCTGGTTTTCGATTATAACGGAATCCTCTTCACAGATTCTCGTTCGCTTTTCCGATCTACATTATTGTTCACTGGGCTTACAAAATCTTCTTCGGTCTACGTTCTTGGAGCGGGAGGGAATGGTTTATCACTTGAAAACAGGGTGACCAGCTTTTGGATGCGAGCCCCCTTTCCTGCAAAGAGAACGGTTGAGGGGGTGGAGAGATGGGGTTGGGGGTTGAAGTGTGTTACGAATAGCAAAAGATGAATTATTACTGTGCACTCCCGACAGTAGCAATCGAAGCATGCAGTACCAAGCCTGAAGACGAAAAGGCGGAAGCGACGAGAAGGGTCGTACAGTTACGAAGCATCTGGACCGTCAGGGCAGACAGCATCAGGCAGCAGCAGTGGCAAGGATTCTGCCCAGGCATTTCGTAACCGTCTGGAGTCGCACGGTTGAGTTTCGATGCAATAAGGGAATGTACTCCTTAGAGTACGTGACTAGCTAGGTCGTTTTGTATTCCACCATGTACTCTTATTTATATACTTGTATTTGCATGTTTTAATTAATCTCAATCATTTTACATTCACTCTGATTTGAGGTCAAGGGCCCACCACCACTACCTACCGTAATCTCCCAGGTAGTAGACCTACCCTAGGGTCTTATGTAAAATTCATAAAAATAAAAAGAGGGGGCGGGGGGGGGGGGGGGGGGTGGTCTTGTCAACGGCACAAGATTGTATAGTACCCGGATCTTATTAAAGTGATATTATTTTTAAAGGTGTAATCGAATTCCTCATTGATGAGGATGCTTGACATTTTTTTTTTCCCCTGTTGTTTGGGCCGCACATGTGCGGCTTCTGCGAAGTAGCCACATCACACAGGGAAATCAGATTGTGGCCTTCTCATTGGCCAAAATTGCACGTTACCATATTCCAGCCTTGCAATATGAGTTTCGTGGCTCGTTATCGTTCATCCCACCTCGACAGTCTGACACATGCACGGCTCGAGAACAGGGGCTGCACGATGGCCCCTGGAGCAACCGTCAATCCCACACATATCACAGTCCTCCTCCGACCGTTTCTTCATCCCCGCACGACACTGATTTCTGCTCGGCAGAGTGGTGCGCTTAGGGCCCGTAGCTCTGAGATGGCCGATGGCTGGAGGAAGTACATAGAGCACTAGCTAGAGGTGTAAGGTATCGTTCACGATGGTGACGTCTCCAGATTCAGGGATGTCACACGCAAGGCGCCCTCGTCCCACTAACGCACATCGAGCATCACAAGGTAGAGTTTCACCCCGGCCCGTTTTCCCAACGACTTCACCCTCCTTCAGCGATCCTAGCGACAGTTCTCTGTGAGATAATTGACGAAAGAATGGTGAACTAGAAAGTGAGATGGGTACAAGTAGAAAACACAAGTGTTGTACCCTCTAAGAGCTACCCCACTATAGCCTAAATAGACTATAGCAGATATAAGTTTGACACACCCCCATAGGCAAAGTGGGGGAGAACAAGAAGTCACAAGACCAGTCAAGAAAGGCAAAGCAAGCTCAGGGTGGATCACAAAGTCACCACACAGTCTGAGCACAAGCAAAGGGCCATAAGGCCAGTTCACATGCAGAGTTATATAAAGGAAAGCAAACAATACAGTGAACACAACCTAGCAAGTGTAAGCATGCAGGTATAAGTATATAGAGTACAGTACAAGCAGAGTCAAGAAGGCAACAAGTGAGGCACAGTAGGTACAAGGCCTAACACAGTACAAAAACGCTGATGATCACAAGGTTGAAGTGCCTTGGTGAAAACATCAGCAGTGTTGGCCTGAGAGGCCACGTAAGAAAGACGAAGCTGACCACGTTGCTGCAACTCTCGAGCAAGGAAGTAGCGCAGAGCAATGTGCTTCGTTCTGTGCTCCAGTCTGTGCTCCTGACACAAGGCCAGCATAGCCTTGTTGTCGACGTACAGAACTGGAGGAGACCGAGGTGCCTCTCCCAAGTCGGTCAGCAGGTAGGTGAGCCAGCGAAGCTCCTGTGCAGCCATGGCTCCAGCGTAGATCTCAGCCTTACAACTGGAGCTGAGAACAGAAGAAGAGCGGGTAGACCGCCAAGAAACAGAGCCGGAGCCAAGACTGAAGGTGTAACCCTGTGACGACCGCTGCGTAGCCAAGTCGTCAACCCAGGAGGCCTCAGCGTGACCAGTGAGGACAACTCGAGCCCGTCCTCCAAGTACGAGCCCCATGCCCGATGTACTGCACAAGTAGCGCAACACCCTCTTCGCAGCATCCCAGTGCACCTTTCGGTGCCTACCGGGAGCCACGTAGCGAGCCAGAAGGCTGAGAGGGTATGCAAGGTCAGGTCGTGTGCAAGTCATCAGGTACATGAGGCAGCCCACAAGCTCTGGATACGGGCCACTCGGCTCTACGGACTCGTTCGAAGGTGGAGCTGAGAGAGAGTGACCGGTAGGCAGAGGAGTGGACTGTGGCGAGGAGTACGTGAAGCCGAAGCGCTGAAGGACTTGCTGCACCATGTGTGACTGAGTCAAGGTAATGGTGCACTGTGCTCTGTCCCGGGTGATCCGCAAGCCAAGATAGCTTGTCAGCTCACCCAGGTCTGTGCACGTGTGTCTCTTCTGCAGCTCGGACTTCACGTGGGCGAGTGCCTCCGTGTCAGCAGTAGCAAAGACAAGGTCATCTACGTACACAAGAACGTAGAACGGCGGCAGAGTAGCGTCAGTACGTAGAAACAGAGAAGGGTCAGCAGTGGAAGGAGCAAAACCAAGAGCAGCAAGAGTCGTCCTGAGCGTGTCGTGCCACTCACGGGGCGCCTGGCGGAGACCGTAGACTGGCCGCCGGAGGCTCCACTGGGTACCAGCAGGAAACGACCCAGTGAAGCCAGGTGGGCGGCACAGCCAGATCTCCTCGTGCAGGCTGCCCTGGAGGAAGGCTGTGCTGAAGTCAAGCGAGTGGAGCTCGTAGTCACGCTGAGCAGCAACGTGCAGCAGTACCCGAAGAGTGGTCATCTTCGGGGTAGGGGAGAAGGTCTGAAAGAAGTCAACTCCCTGTCGCTGACTGAAGCCACGTGCAACGTAACGCGCCTTGAAGGCAGGCGGAGAACCCGGCGGCCGCTTCACCCTGAAGATCCACATGCCACTGACGATGTTCGCCCCAGGTGGGGGAACCTCGTCTACGTAGGTGCCTGTGGACTTCCAGGAAGCCATCTCTGCGTCCATGGCTGCCTGCCACTGAGAGGAGTAGGGACCCTCTATCGCCTCTGCGTAAGAGCGCGGGGTCGGGATGTCTAGTGCATCCGGGTCTCCCTCAGGGGCAAGCAGCATGGACACGAGATGAGGTGAAGCAGCGGCAAAGCACTCAAGGTCCTCCTGTCTGTCCTCAAGGACGTCCGTGCCAAGAGCACACTCACCCCCGACGGACGGAGGACAGACAGACGCAGACTCAGCAACAAGACTAGCAGCGTAGTCTAGGCGACAGGCTGCAGCAAAGTCAACGAGCTCAGTAACAAGAGCAGACGCAGCAGTGGACTCAAACAGAGGGTCAGTGACAGCAGTGGCCAGAAAGCGCGTGACAGTAGGACTAGCAGCACGAAGGGAGTCAGACTCCGGGTCCGGACCGTCAGGAAGAGAGGACGCAGGAGGAGAGGGCAGAGGGACACGCTGTGAAGCAGTAGAAGGACGCAGTGTCATAGAGTGAGTGCCTGGGACAGGAGGAAGACGCGGACGCGAAACACGACCAGCGCGAACAGTGCGGACAGGCGACGCAGAACGAGACACAGGCGACACAGGACGAGAATCAGGCTCACGACGCTCAGTAAGACCTCTAGTCGGACCAGAGTAAGGAGAAGGACCAGGCAGGGGAGAGGCCGGCTGTAACTGCGACTGGGACTGGACAGGCGGTGGACTCAGGAAAGGAGGAGGAGGACCAGGAGAAGACGGGGAGCCAAGAACCTGCTGAAGGAGCGGAACGTAGTACGGCCGCGGCCGCGCAGCGCCTCCAGAAACAGCAGAGAAAGAACCGGGACCCTCAGCCCCAGGGTCTCCAGTCCCAGCAGCACCTCCAGCAGCTCCAGCACCAGCACCACCTCGAGCAGCGCCAGCACCTCCAGGAGCTCCAGCAGCTCCAGCACCAGCAGCACCTCCAGCAGCTCCAGCACCAGCACCTCCAGTAGCTTCAGTAGCACCTTCAGCACCTCTAGTACCAGCAGCACCTCCAACAGCGCCAGCAGCACCTCCAGCACCAGCAGCACCTCTAGTAGCTCCAGCACCAGCAGCACCTCGACAGCGCCGAGAGTACCACTCACGAAGCCGCTGTGGAGAGAGGGGCTCCCGCCGCGACGGGACACCGAGAGCACCTCCAGACTCAGCACACGCAGGCTCAGCACCTCCAGACGCAGTACCCTCAGGCGCCACACCCCCAGGCTCAGCACCCCCAGACGCAGCACCCCCAGTCTCAGCACCCCCAGGCCCCGCACCCGCAGGGGAAGCACCCCTAGCAGCACCTGAGTCGACAGCTACCTCGACCGGCTCGGCAGGGTCTACCTGGGACACACCTGAGGGGGCAGGACCCTGGGGGGGGAGGGGGTCTACCAGGGGAGTACCTGGTGCGAGGAAGAGCGACGGGGGGGGGGGGGGGGAGAGGCAGTGCGGTAGGGAAAGAGACGGTAGAACAACACCGACTCGTCGAACGTGACGTCCTGAGAGGACAGAACACGACGTGAGGTGGGGTGGTAGAACTGCCACCCAGGTGCGTCAGGAGGGAAGCCAAGGAAGACACAGGGAACGGCACGGGAGGATAGCTTGTCCGCTGTAGTATCGCGGACAAAAGCTCGAGATCCCCAGACACGAAACGCGGACGCATCGCCAACCTTCCCCGTCCACCGCAGAGTAGGTGTGGTCTCCGGCAAGGAGACACGAGGCTGAAGGTTGATCTGATGCGCCGCGTACTGAACCGCGAACGGCCACAGAAAATGGGGAGCAGCCGCATGGATCATGGACGTACGAGCGACGTCCATGACCATGCCAATGCGACGCTCAGCAATCCCATTTTCTGCGGGGAGGCCGGAAGCGTGAACGTCTGGCGGATGCCCTCCGAACGACAGAAGGCTCTCAGGAGGTCGGAGGAAAACTCCCCGCCTCTGTCCGAGTGCAGACGCAGAACAAGAAGGTCTGAGCCGAAACTCTCACTGAGCTGGCGACGAGCTGCGCGGATCCAGTCGATCAACACCTCAGGGACCTCACCCTTGCTGCGCAAGGGGAAGACTGTGGTGTAACGCGAGTAGTCGTCAACGACCAGGAGGAAGTAGCGCTCGTGACCCTGTCCACGGACGCGGGCTGGGCCCCACACGTCCATGTGAAGAGTCTGCAGAGGAGCCTCAGTCGGAGGAAACGAGGAGGAGTGAGGGGCGGCGCGCTGCCGGCCCTCGACACAAGGAACACAGGTGGGGGCAGGCCCCAGTGGAAGGGGAGGGAGGGACCTGGGTAGACCCGAGACAAGGGCACGGGAGGCCATACCTCGAAGACGAGGCAGGGAGGGGTGACCAAGGCGGTGGTGCCAAAGGAGAGTCTCGTGTGCCAGAGGACGACACGAGCAGGGGGCAGACGCAGGACTAGACCTGGACGCGGCAGCAAACACCTGACTGGACGCAGCTACATGACCAGACGCAGAGGCCGGAGGAGGCGCAGTAGTCAGTGTGTACAGACTCGACCCTGGCCGACGGGTGAACGTGGCCAGGTGACGGCCCGTCCGAGAGCAAGTGCAGTGGGTCACACGCTGACCTCCAGGGGTGAACTGGTCAACCCACGCGTCCTGGAGGTCAGCTCCATTCACCAAGTTCGTAGAGAACGAGGGGAGGTGGAGTCCCGACAGCAAGCCCGACGGGGCCGCAGGACACGGTAGGACAGTGGAGGAGTGTGCAAGTACTGGGCCCCCTGAGGGGTCAGCAAGGGAGACCGCAACAGGCCGACTGAGCGGCGTGAGCGTGGTGCTGTCTCTAAAGAAAGAGCGCGAAGCACCAGAGTCAAGTGTGAAGGTGTGAAAGGACTCAGTAGGTGCAGTACCTGAGAGAGGAGACCGACCAGCACCTGGAGCAGCAGACGCACTAGCACCTAGAGCAGCAGCCGCACTAGCACCTAGAGCAGCAGCCACAGTGCCCGGGTCGGGTGGGACACGTAGGTAACAGTCACCCTCAGTAATATCAGCAAGAGCATACATGGCAGCAAGGATAGCATCAAAGTCTAGATCAAAGATAGGCACATTCTGCAGAAGCAGATCATGCCAACGAGGAAGCTCAACAGCGTCAGGAAACTGGGTTCGCCAAGCGTCAGTTAAGCGGCCGAAGCAGCGCTGCGTGGTGTGTGGGAGACCACACACCTCCCCACTACGAGTGCCTGTGCGAAGGACGTACGTGCAGGGACCTGCACCCCCAGACCTCCCACGCCCAGCGTACCACTCACGAAGCTGCTGAACAGACGGGGTCTCACGGGTGCGCAGCTGCTGCTGACGCTGGCTGCCACCAAGGCCTCCACGCTGCGTGGCTGCACCGCGACCAGCACCACCTCCTCCGCTACCTCCACCACCGCTGCCGCCGCCTCCACCTCCTCCGCCACCGCCTCCACGACCTCCACTGCCGCTGCCGCTGCCTCCACCACCCCCACCACCACCTCCACCTCCTCCACCTCCGCCACCGCTTCCTCCACCGCCCCCTCCACCACCCCTGCTGCCCTTGCCCTTGCCAGTGCGGCGTCGCCCACTAGGGGCAGACGCAGCGCCGACCTCCTCAGTGCCAACGAGGTCGACAGCAGCAGCAGAGGCAACAGAGGGGAGAAGGGGGACAAGGGAACACCCCTCAAAGAAGGGGGTGCGACGGTCGCCACGAGAGGCACCGACAGCTAAGATACTCTTCTCAGCTGCAGCAAGGCGCTCCTCTAGCAAGTCGACAGTCAGCTCGGTGGGGCAAAGGGAGAGGAAGTGATCCCTGACTGAGGAGAGAGAGTCAGGGAGGCGGGTGACTAGGTAGTAAAGGGTGATGTACATGGGGGGTGAGTTCATGGGAAGAAACTCAGTGGGAAGGGCAGCGCGGTAGCGAGGGTCACTAGTGCGGAGGTGAACAACTAGGTCAGCAACTGTGGCAAAGGCGGCAAGGTCAGGAAAAAGGTACGGCAGCATGAGGCGGCTGAGGGCAGCGGTGGTAGGGGAGGAGTAGCGTGCAACTACAGCGTTGTACAGAGCCCTAGCACTCTTGTACTGACTAAAGTGCGCGCGCTCAGTAGACGGCAGGTGATTACGCACAGCAAGACGAGCAGCAGCATCGCGCGTGAGCCACTGCGAGCGAACAGTACTGTCAGCATCAGCAGCAGGGGCAGTAGAGGCGCCAGACGTGAGATCGAACAGTGAGAGGCCATCCTTGCTATCGCACTGTAGGAAAAGCTGCAGATCATCTAGCCAGACCTCAAAGTCAACAGCTCGACCCTCAGCATCAAAGGTAAGAACATTGAGACTAGCCATGACAGGAGCAACAGCAGGCTAGCAGCAGCAGCAGTGCAACTCGGCAGGGCAGGCTAGGCAGGGCGGCGCGGCTCGGCAGGGCGGCGCGGCTCGGCAGCGCGGCGCTCTTACCAGTGGCAAGGCCGGGGCAGGGCCGGGGTAGGGCCGGGGCCGGGCCGCAACAGTGCAGGAGCAGGGCAGGGGCAGGGCCGGGGCAGGGCCGGGGCAGGGCCGGGGCAGGTTCGGAGCAGGGCCGGGGCAGGGGGCAGGGCCGGGGCAGGGCCGGGGCAGGGCCGGGGCAGAGCCGGGGCAGGGTCGGAGCAGGGCCGGGGCAGGGGGCAGGGCCGGGGTAGGGCCGGGGCAGGGCCGGGGCAGGGCCGGGGCAGGGCCTGGGCAGGGTCGGAGCAGGGCCGGGACAGGGCCGGGGCGAGGCCGAGACAGGTCCGGGGCAGGGCCGGGGCCGGGCCGCGGCAGTGCAGGAGCAGGGCCGGGGCAGGGCCAAGACAGGGTCGGGGCGAGGGCCGGGGAAGGGCTGCAACGGTGCCGGAGCAGGGCCGGGGCAGAGCTGCGTCAGGGCCGCAGCAGGGCCGGCGCTGTGAATCAAGAAAAACAGGAATGAGAATGACTAAGTGAAAGTTGGGTACAAGAAGCAAACCCTAGAAAACTGTACCCCATATGTGCTACCCCACTCTAGCCTACAGTAGCTATGTCATATAAATCTGACACACCCCCATAGGCAAAGTGGGGGAGAACAAGGGGTCACAAGACCAGTCAAGCAAAGCAAAGCAAAAACAAGCTCAGGGTGGATCACAAAGTCACCACACATTCCGAGCACAAGTTCAAGGCCACAAGGCCAGTTCACAAGCAGGAGTACACATATATATAAAAAAGGCTAGACAAACAAGAGCAGGTATATATATATCTAACAGTACAAGCAAGATCAAGAGGTGAGCAAGTGAGGCAAGGTAGGCACAAGGCCCAGCTGAGTACAGAAGCGCTGATGGTCACAAGGCGCAAGTGCCTTGGTGAAGATATCAGCAGTGTTGGCCTCAGAGGCCACGTACGCAAGACGCAGCTGACCACGCTGCTGCAGCTAGCGAGCAAGAAAGTAGCGGAGAGCAATGTGCTTCGTTCTGTGCTCCAGTCGCTGCTCCCGACACAAGGCCAGCATGGCCTTGTTGTCTACGTACAGCACTGGAGGAGAACGAGGCAACTCTCCGAGGTCAGTCAGCAGGTAGGTGAGCCAGCGAAGCTCCTGTGCAGCCATGGCTCCTGCGTAGATCTCAGCCTCACAACTGGAGCCGAGAACAGAAGACGAGCGAGTAGCCCGCCACGAAACAGAGCCGGAACCAAGGCTGAAGGTGTAACCCTGCGACGACCGCTGCGTAGCCTGGTCGTCAGCCCAAGAAGCGTCTGCGTGCCCAGTAAGGACCACTGGACTCTGCCCTCCAAGCACAAGCCCCATGCCCGACGTACTGCACAAGTAGCGCAACACCCTCTTCGCTGCAGCCATGTGCTCCGGTCTGTGTCTCCCAGGAGCAACATAGCGTGCAAGAATGCTAAGAGGGTATGCAAGGTCAGGTCGTGTGCAGGTCATCAGGTACATGAGGCAGCCAACAAGCTCTGGGTACGGGCCACTCGACTCTACGGACTCATCCGAAGGCAGAGCTGAGAGCGAGTGGCGAGTAGGCAGAGGAGTGGCCTGAGGCGAGGAGTACGTGAAGCCGAAGCGCTGAAGGACCTGCTGCACCATGTGTGACTGAGTCAGGGTAATGGTGCGGCGTGCTCTGTCCCGAGTGATCTGCAAGCCAAGGTAGCTGCGCAGTTCACCCAGGTCAGTGCACGTGTGTCTCTTCTGCAGCTCGGACTTCACGTGGGCTAGTCCAGCAGTGTCAGCTGTGGCAAAGACCAAGTCGTCGACGTACACGAGGATGTAGAACGGCGGCAAAGAAGTGTCGGTGCGCAGAAACAGCGACGGGTCGGCAGTAGAGGGAGCAAACCCAAGAGCCGCAAGTGTAGTCCTCAGTGTGTCGTGCCACTCACGCGGTGCCTGGCGGAGACCGTAGACTGGCCGCCGTAGGCTCCACTGGGTGCCAGGAGGAAAAGACCCAGTGAAGCCAGGTGGGCGACGCAGCCAGATCTCCTCGTGCAGGCTGCCCTGCAAGAAAGCAGTGCTGAAGTCAAGAGAGTGTAGCTCGTAGTCACGGTGAGCAGCTACGTGCAGCAGTACCCGAAGAGTGGTCATCTTCGGGGTGGGAGAGAAGGTCTGAAAGTAGTCAACTCCCTGCCGCTGACTGAAGCCACGAGCCACGTAACGCGCCTTGAAGACAGGCGGAGAACCCGGCGGTCGCTTCACCCTGAAAATCCACATGCCACTGACGATGTTCGCCCCAGGAGGGGGAACAGCGTCAACGTAGGTACCTGTGGACTTCCAGGAAGCCATCTCTGCGTCCATAGCTGCCTGCCACTGAGAGGAGTAGGGACCCTCTATCGCCTCCGCGTAAGAGCGCGGAGTCGGGATGTCAAGTGCATCCGGGTCTCCCTCAGGGGTAAGCAGTACGGACACGAGATGAGGTGAAGCAGCGGCCAAGCACTGGAACTCCTCCTGCCTGTCCTCAAGGACGTCCGTGCCAAGGGCACACTCACCCCCGACGGACGGAGGACAGACAGACTCAGACTCAGCAACAAGACTGGCGACGTAGTCTAGGCGACAGCGAGCAGCAAAGTCGACGAGCTCAGCAACTAGAGCAGACGCAGCAGTGGACTCAAAGGAAGGGTCAGTGACAACCGTAGCAAGGAGACGCGTGACAGTAGGACTGGCAGCGCGAAGAGAGTCCGACTCCGGGTCGGCAAGAGTAGGAAGAGAAGACTCAGGAGGAGAAGGCAAAGGGGCACGCAGAGGAGCAGTGGACGGACGCAGAGACATCCGGTGCGTGCCAGGGACAGGAGGAGGACGCTGACGCGAACCGCGACCACTAGTGCGAGCAGCACGGACAGGCGACGCAGGGCGAGACGCAGGCTCACGACGCTCAGCAAGACCTCCAGTAGGACCAGTGTAGGGAGACGGAGCAGGCAGTGGGGAGGCCGGCTGTAACTGTAACTGCGACGGGACAGGCTGTGGACACTCTAAGGGAAGAGGAGGACCAGTAGAAGGCGGGAGACCAAGAACCTGCTGAAGGAGCGGAACGAAGTACGGCCGAGGCCGCGCGGCGACTCCAGACACAGGAGGGACAGCACCAGCACCCGCAGGGGCAGCACCAGCACCAGTAGCAGCTCCAGCTCCAGAACCCCCAGCAGCACCAGTAGTACCCCCAGCAGGACTGCCTCCAGGACCGACAGCAGTAGCCTCCGCGCCAACACCCGCAGCAACTCCAGCTCCAGAAGTACCCGCAGGTCCAGCAGCTCCAGAACTCCCAGTACGAGCACCTCCGGGACCCGTGGCACCAGCTCCCTCAGAAGCAACAGAACCTCCAGTACCCGCAGCACCTCCAGCTCCAGCAGCTCCAGCAGCTCGCCTCCAGCGCCGGGCAAACCACTCACGCAGCTCCTGGGGAGAGAGTGGCTCTCGGCGAGAGGGAGCACCCGGTGAACCGCCAGGCACAGCACCACCAGGCGTAGCACCCCCAGGCTCAGCACCTCCAGGCGTAGTACCCCCAGGCTCAGCACCCCCAGACGCAGCACCCCCAGGCTCAGCACCTCCAGGCGTAGTACCCCCAGGCTCAGCACCCCCAGTCGGAGTACCCCCAGACTCAGCACCCCCAGGCTCAGCACCCCCAGGCTCAGCACCCCCAGGCGTAGCACCCACACGCTCAGCACCCCTAGAGTCAGCACCCCCAGGCTCAGCACCCTCAGCAGCACCAGAGTCACCAGCGACCTCGACAGGCTCAACAGCGTCTACCTGGGACACACCTGAAGGGGCAGGACCCTGAGGGGGGAGGGGGTCTACCGGGGGGGGACCTGGTACAAGGAAGAGCGGTGGCGGGGGGAGGGACGGAGTGCGGTAGGGGAAGAGGCGGTAGTAGGGGACCGACTCGTCGAACGTGACGTCCTGGGAGGACAGAACACGGCGAGAGGTGGGGTGGTAGAACTGCCACCCTGGGGCGTCAGGGGGGAAACACAGGAAGACGCAAGGAGCAGCACGAGGGGACAGCTTGTCCGCAGACAAGTCGCGGACAAACGCCCGAGATCCCCAGACACGGAACGCAGACGCATCGCCAACCTTCCCCGTCCACAGCAAAGCTGGGGAGGTCTCCGGCATGGAGACCCTGGGCTGAAGGTTGATCTGATGCGCCGCGTACCGAACCGCAAACGGCCACAGAAAATGGGGGGCAGCCGCATGCATCATGGACGTACGGGCGACGTCCATGACCATGCCAATGCGGCGCTCAGCAATCCCATTTTGCTGTGGAGAGTCCGGAAGCGTGAAGGTCTGGCGGATGCCTCGTGCACGACAGTAGGCTCGCAGAAGGCCAGAGGAGAACTCTCCGCCTCTGTCAGAGTGCAGACGCAGAACAGGAAAGTCCGAGCCAAAGCTCCGCCTGAGCTGGAGACGAGCTGCGCGGATCCAGTCGATCAACACCTCAGTGACATCACCCTTGCTGCGCAAGGGGAAGACTGTGGTGTAACGCGAGTAGTCGTCAACCACCAGCAGGAAGTAGCGCTCGTGACCCTGTCCACGGACGCGGGCCGGGCCCCACACGTCCATGTGAAGCGTCTGCAGCGGGGCCTCTGTCGGAGGAAACTGGGAGGAGTGAGGGGTAGCCCGCTGCCGTCCCTCGACACAGGGGACGCAGGTAGGGCCTGGCCCCGGAGGAAGGGGAGGGAGGGACCGGGGAAGACCAGAGACAAGGACACGGGAGGCCATGCTCCGGAGACGAAGCAGGGAGGGGTGGCCAAGGCGGTGGTGCCAGAGGAGAGTCTCGTGAGACAGGAGGCGACACGAGCAGGGGGCAGACTCAGGACCAGACCTGGACGCTGCAGCAAACACCTGACCCGACGCAGCTACCTGACCAGACGCAGGGACTGGAGGAGACGCAGTGGTCAGTGTGTACAGGCTCGACCCTGGCCGATGTGTAAACGTGGCCAGGTGGCGGCCTGTCCGAGCGTCCGTGCAGTGGGTCACCCGCTGACTCGCAGGAGTGAACTGGTGAACCCCCGCATCCTGTAGGTCAGCACCACTCACCAAGTTCGTAGAGAACGAGGGGAGGTAGAGACCAGACAGGGTGCCAGAGGGGGCCGCCGGACACGGGAGGACAGTGGAGAAGTGAGCAAGGACAGGACCCCCAGAGGGGTCTGCCAGGGAGACCGCAACTGGCCGGCCAAGCGGCGTGAGTGTGGTGCGGTCTCGAAAGAAGGAGCGAGAAGCCCCCGAGTCAAGTGTGAAGGTGTGGGAGGCCGAAGCCGACGCAGAACCTGAGAGAGCAGACTCACCAGCACCTGAGGGAGTAGACGCACCTAGAGCAGCAGCCTCGCTAGCACCTAGAGCAGCAGCCTCACCAGTACCTAGAGCAGCAGTCTCAATGCCCGGGTCGGGCGGAAAACACCGGTAACAGTCACCCTCATCACTAATAGTCACAGTATACACGGCAGCAAGAATAGCATCAAAGTCAAGGTCAAAGACAGCTACACCCGCCCTAGACAGCTCACCCCAGCGGGGGATCTCAGTGGCCTCAGGAAACTGGTGACGCCAAGCGTCCGTGAGGCGGCCAAAGCAGCGCTGGGTGGAGTGCGCACCCCCGCACTGCTCACCCGCGCGGTCGCCGGTGCGCAGGACGTAGGTGCACGGACCAGCACCCCCACCCCTCTGGCGTGCAGTGTACCACTCACGGAGCTGCTGAGGGGAGGGGACGTCACGAGTGCGCTGCTGCTGCTGCTGCTGCTGCTGGCGCTGACCACCACCGGAGCTGACCCTCTGCGCAGCGCCACCTCGACCAGCTCCACCTCCTCCGCCGCCTCCTCCTCCACCGCCGCCACCTCCGCTCCCTCCGCCACCGCCGCTGCCTCCTGCGCCTCCACTGCCGCCACCTACACCTCCACCCCCGCCACCACTCCCACCGCCACCACCACCTCCTCCACCACCTCCACCGCCGCCTCCACCGCCCCCGCTAGCTCCTCCAGCGCCCCTGCCCCCCTTGCCCCTGCCAGGGCGGCGTCTCCCGCTAGGGGTAGACGCTGCCCCAACCGACTCCAAACCAGCGAGGTCGGCCGCAGCAGCAGAGGCAACAGAGGGCAAAAGAGGGGAGGGGGAACACCCCTCAAAGATGGGGGTGCGAGGGTCACCACGAGAGGCTCCTACAGCGACTATGCTCTTTTCTGCTGCTAGGAGGGCCTTCTCGAGGAGGTCAACGGTGAGAGTGGTGGGACAAACCGAGAGGAAGTGGTCCCTGACTACGCGAAGGGAGTCAGGGAGACGGGTGACGATGTAGTAGAGGGTGATGTACATGGGGGGGGGGTTCTTGGCGCAGAACTCAGCAGGAAGCGCAGCGCGGTAGCGAGTGTCACTAGTGCGGAGGTGCGTGATGAGGTCAGCGACTGTGGGAAAGGCAGCAAGGTCAGGGAAGAGGTACGGTAGCATGAGGCGGCTCAGTGCAGCAGTGGCAGGGGAGGAGTAGCGTGCAACTACAGCGTCGTACAAGGTCTGAGCACTCTTGTACTGGCTAAAGTGCGCACGCTCAGAGGTAGGCAGGTGGCGACGCACAGCAAGACGTGCAGCAGCATCGCGCGTGGCCCACTGGGAGCGAACAGTTGCGTCAGCATCAGTGGCGGGAGCAGGAGAGGCACCAGAAGTGAGGTCAAAGAGGGAGAGGCCGTCTGCCCTATCGCACTGTAAGAAAAGCTGCAGGTCATCTATCCAGACGTCAAAGTCAATGGCCCGACCCTCAGCGTCAAAAGCGAGGACACTAGGGGTAGCCATGACAGTAGTAGACTAGCAGTGCAAACAGTGGGGTGAGGGCAGTGCTGTGAGAGAGGCGCTGCTCTTACCGGACAGGGCGGCTCGGGCGGCTCGGCTGCAGGGCGGCTCGGCGACTCGGCTGCTGGGCGGCTCAGCGGCTCGGCTGCTGGGCGGCTCAGCGACTCGGCTGCTGGGCGGCTCGGCGGCTCTGCTGCTGGGCGGCTCGGCTGCTGGGCGGCTCGGCGGGGCCGCTGAGAGGGCGGCGTCCGGGGCCGCTGGGAGGAGGCGGCGGGGCCGCTGAGAGGAGGCGGCGGAGCCGCTGAGAGGAGGCGGGGCCGCGTCAGGGGCCGCGACAGGGGCCGCGTCAGGGGCCGCGTCAGGGGCCGCGGCAGGGGCCGCGTCAGGGGCCGCGGCAGGGTCGCGTCAGGGCGCCGCGTCAGGGGCCGCGTCAGGGCGCCGCCAGGGGCCGCGGCAGGACCGCGTCAGGGCCGCGTAAGGGGCCGCGGCAGGGGCCGCGTCAGGGGCCGCGTCAGGGCCGCGTCAGGGCCGCGGCAGAGCCGCTTCAGGGCCGCGTCAGGGGCCGCTTCAGGGCCGCGGCAGGGGCCGCAGCAGGCCGCGTCAGGACCGCGTCAGGGGCCGCGGCAGGGCCGCGTCAGGGCCGCGGCAGGGGCCGCGTCAGGGCGCCGCGTCAGGGGCCGCGTCAGGGCGCCGCCAGGGGCCGCGGCAGGGCCGCGTCAGGGCCGCTTCAGGGCCGCGTCAGGGGCCGCTTCAGGGCCGCGGCAGGGGCCGCGGCAGGCCGCGTCAGGGCCGCGTCAGGGGCCGCGGCAGGGCCGCGTCAGGGCCGCAGCAGGGGCTGCGTCAGGGCGCCGCCAGGGGCCGCGTCAGGCTGCGTCAGGGCCGCGTCAGGCGCCGCCAGGGGCCGCGTCAGGGCGCCACCAGGGGGGGCACGTCAGGGGCCGCGATAGGGCGCCGGCAGGGGCCTCGTCAGGGCGCCGCCAGGGGCCGCATAGGGGGCGCGTGGGAGGCGGCGTAGGGGCCGCGTAGAGGCAGCGTAGGGGCCGCTAAAAAAAAAAAAATTTTAGGGCAGGGCGCAATGTGCGCGGGCAGCTAAAAAAAAAAATCTTATGGTGGGCCCTTAGGAAGGAACGGTCCCATGTAGGAACCCGCTCTATACCATGTGAATCAAGAAAAACAGGAATGAGAATGACTAAGTGAAAGTTGGGTACAAGAAGCAAACCCTAGAAAACTGTACCCCATATGTGCTACCCCACTCTAGCCTACAGTAGCTATGTCATATAAATCTGACAGGCGCAGGGCCGCGACAGGTTGGGGTAGGGCCGGGGCAGGGCCGGACGGGGCCTTACGGGGCCTGACAGGGCCTGACGGGGCCGCTAACGGGGCCTGACGGGGCCGTACGGGGCCTCTAACGGGGCCTGACGGGGCCTTACGGGGCCTGACGGGGCCGCAAACGGGGCGTGACGGGGCCTGACGGGGCCTTACGGGGCCTTACGGGGCCTAATGGGGCCTTAAACGGGGCCTGACGGGGCCTTACGGGGCCTTACGGGGCCTTAAACGGGGCCTGACGGGGCCTTACGGGGCCTTACGGGGCCTTACGGGGCCATAAACTGGGCCGTAAACGGGGCCTTACGGGGCCTGAAGGGGCCTTACGGGGCCTTACGGGGCCTTACGGGGCCTTACGGGGCCTTACGGGGCCTTACGGGGCCTTAAACGGGGTCGTAAACGGGGCCTTACAGGGCCTTACGGGGCCTTACGGGGCCTTACGGGGCCTTACGGGGCCTTACGGGGCCTTAAACGGGGCCGTAAACGGGGCCTTACGGGGCCTTACGGGGCCTAAAACAGGGCCTGAAACGGGGCCTTACGGGGCCTTACGGGGCCGGCGCTGGCTCTAAGGGCAGGCGCAGGGGCTGCTACGGGCCTCGAAGGGCAGGCGCGACGCGCGCGTCGAGCAGGTAAGAAAAATTTCAGTGGTGGGCCCTTAAAAAAAAAAACTCGAAACTAGCTCTATACCATGTGAGATAATTGACGAAAGAATGGTGAACTAGAAAGTGAGATGGGTACAAGTAGAAAACACAAGTGTTGTACCCTCTAAGAGCTACCCCACTATAGCCTAAATAGACTATAGCAGATATAAGTTTGACATTCCCATGGCGTCCGCCGACCGCCGCTTCCTAGAGTCGTGATCCCTAATTTTCCGGAGTCTAGTCGGCCGCAAGGCATGAAACGAAGAATTGTAGATGCCCCACCCCCTTCGCCTCGTCATAGGATGACGAAACGTTCCCGTAACGCTTTTACTGCTAAGGAGAAACTGCACTGGCTGGCCATGTTGGAGTCACAGCCAGACCTCAGCATCCGAGGCTTGGCGAAGCTCGCCAACGTGCAGCCTAAGCAAATCCGTGAGTGGAGGCGACTCAAGGAGCGTCTCGAGGTCGCCGCTGGTTGTCGCCGACGTCTTAACGGTGGAGGGCGTAGGGCGAAGTGGCCCCTGATGGAGAGGGCAGTTTACCGCCAATTCTTGGCGCACAGTGCCAAAGGATTGGCGGTGTCGGTGAGCCTCTTACGCAAATGGGCATCTCAATACATGAAGCACCGTCAGCCTACTGCCGATTTTCGAGCATCGATATGTCGGACCTTTCGCTACCGCGTGCAGTGGTCCTTGGAGCAACGTGTGAAGACAAAGATGGGGCAAAAACTAGCCGCTAGTAAGCAATCTACATGTCATCCCCCCTCTGCCGTAACTGTTTAGGTAAAATATGTATCTAACGCATGTGTTGTGTTGTGTCTTTAACAGATTGCAAGGGGAAGGTGGAGTCCTTATGGGAGTTCGTCCGCCAGATGTGCATGGTTCATCGGTTTCCCCTAAACCTCATCGTGAACGCCGACCAGACCTCGCTCTGGTTGGAGATGCCAGCGGGACGCACCCTCGAAATGAAAGGCGCCCGCACGGTATATATCAGGACGGCGGGCTACAAGAAGGAGCGCGTCACTGTCATGTTGGCAGTGACTGTGAAGAATTAAACAGGAATGAATGAACTAGGAAAGTGTGAGATACAAATAAGAAACCTGTACCCCTTAGAGTCTACCCCACTACAGCCTACATATGCTAAGGCATATATATCTGACACACCCCCATAGGCAAAGTGGGGGAGAACTAGGGGTCACAAGACCAGTCAAGCAAAGTAAAGCAAAGTAAAGCAAGCTCAGGGTGGATCACAACGTCACCACACAGTCTGAGCACAGGTTCAAAGGCCACAAGGCCAGTTCACATGCAAGTTCATATATAAAGGTAAACAAGCAAGTGCAGGTATATAGAGATCACAGTACAAGCAAAGTCAAGAGGTAAGCAAGTGAGGCCAAGTGGGCACAAGACCTAGCATAGTACAGAAGCGCTGATGATCACAAGGCTGAAGTGCCTTGGTAAAGATATCAGCAGTGTTGGCCTGAGAGGCCACGTAAGCAAGGCGCAGCTGACCACGCTGCTGCAGCTCACGAGCAAGGAAGTAGCGAAGAGCAATGTGCTTCGTTCTGTGCTCCAGTCTGTGCTCCCGACACAAGGCCAGCATGGCCTTGTTGTCTACATACAGAACTGGAGGAGAACGAGGCGGCTCTCCCAGGTCAGTCAGCAAGTAGGTGAGCCAGCGTAACTCCTGTGCAGCCATGGCCCCTGCGTAGATCTTAGCCTCACAGCTGGAGCTGAGAACAGAAGACGAGCGAGTAGACCGCCACAAAACAGAGCCGGAACCAAGGCTGAAGGTGTAACCCTGTGACGACCGCTGAGTAGCCAGGTCGTCAACCCAAGACGCGTCTGCGTGACCAGTGAGGACCACTGGACTCCGCCCTCCAAGCACTAGCCCCAAGCCTGAAGTACTGCACAAGTAGCGCAACACCCTCTTCGCTGCAGCCATGTGCTCTGGTCGGTGTCTCTCAGGAGCAACATAGCGTGCCAGAATGCTCAGAGGGTATGCTAGGTTAGGTCGAGTGCAGGTCATCAGGTACATGAGGCAGCCAACAAGCTCTGGGTACGGGCCACTCGGCTCTACGGACTCATCCGAAGGCAGAGCTGAGAGCGAGTGGCGAGTAGACAGAGGAGTGGCCTGAGGCGAGGAGTACGCGAAGTCGAAGCGCTGAAGGACCTGCTGCACCATGTGTGACTGAGTCAAGGTAATGGTGCGCCGTGCTCTGTCCCGGGTGATCTGCAAGCCAAGATAGCTGCGCAGTTCACCCAGGTCTGTGCACGTGTGTCTCTTCTGCAGCTCGGACTTCACGTGGGCGAGTCCAGCAGTGTCAGCTGTAGCAAAGACCAAGTCGTCGACGTACACGAGGATGTAGAACGGCGGCAGCAAAGTGTCGGTGCGAAGAAACAGCGACGGGTCAGCAGTGGAAGGAGCAAACCCAAGAGCCGCAAGCGTAGTCCTCAGTGTGTCGTGCCACTCACGTGGCGCCTGGCGGAGATCGTAGACTGGCCGCCAGAGGCTCCACTGGGTACCAGGAGGAAACGACCCAGTGAAGCCAGGTGGGCGGCGCAGCCAGATCTCCTCGTGCAGACTGCCCTGTAGGAAAGCAGTGCTGAAGTCAAGGGAGTGAAGCTCGTAGTCACGCTGGGCAGCAACGTGTAGCAGAACCCGAAGAGTGGTCATCTTCGGGGTCGGGGAGAAGGTCTGAAAGTAGTCAACTCCCTGCCGCTGACTGAAGCCTCGAGCCACGTAACGCGCCTTGAAGACAGGCGGAGAACCCGGCGGTCGCTTCACCCTGAAAATCCACATGCCACTGACGATGTTCGCCCCAGGTGGGGGAACCTCGTCGACGTAGGTGCCTGTGGACTTCCAGGAAGCCATCTCTGCATCCATGGCTGCCTGCCACTGAGAGTAGTAAGGACCCTCTATCGCCTCTGCGTAAGAGCGCGGGGTCGGGATGTCTGGTGCATCCGGGTCTCCCTCAGGGGCAAGCAGCGTGGACACGAGATGAGGTAAAGCAGCAGCAAAACACTGGAACTCCTCCTGTCGGTCCTCAAGGACGTCCGTGCTAAGAGCACACTCACCCCCGACGGACGGAGGACAGACAGACTCAGACTCAGCAACAAGACTAGTGGCGTAGTCGAGACGACAGTGAGCAGCAAAGTCGACAAGCTCGGTAACTAAGGCAGACGCAGCAGTGGACTCAAAGGAAGGGTCAGTGACAACAGTGGCGAGGAGACGCGTGACAGTAGGACTGGCAGCACGAAGGGAGTCAGACGCCGGGTCAGCAAGGGCAGGAAGAGAGGACTCTGGAGGAGACGGCAAAGGGACACGCTGTGGCGCAGTGGAAGGACGCAGTGCCATCTGATGCGTGCCAGGGACTGCAGGAGGACGCGGACGTGGAACACGACGACTAGTGCGAGCAGTGCGAACAGGCGACGCAGGACGCGACTCAGGCTCACGACGCTCAGCAAGACCTCCAGTAGGACCAGCGTAGGGAGAAGGAGCAGGTAGAGGGGAGGCCAGCTGTAACTGTGACTCGGACTGGACAGGCGGAGGACACGCTAAGGAAGGAGCAGGACTAGGAGAAGGCGGAAGACCAAGAACCTGCTCAAGGAGTGGAACGAAGTACGGCCGCGGCCGCGCAGCACCGACAGGACCAGCAGGGACAACACCAGTACCCCCAGCGTCAGCTCCACCTCCAGCAGCACCACCAGCCCCAGTACCTCCAGCAGCTCCAGCTCCAGCAGGACCACCAGCAGACACAGCCGCTCCGGCTCCAGTACCTCCAGTAGCACCCACTCCAGCAGCACCACCAGCTCCAGCACCAGGAGCACCAGCAGGCCCAGCAGCTCCAGTACCTCCAGTACGAGCACCTCCAGGAGCCGTGGCTCCAGCACCCCCAGCAGAAGTAGAACCTCCAGTACCGGCTCCAGTAGCACCACCAGCTCCAGTACCTCCAGTAGCAGCAGAACCTCCAGCAGCGGCAGCACCTCCAGCTCCAGCAGCACGGCTCCAGCGGCGAGCAAACCACTCGCGCAGCTCCTGTGGAGAGGGAAGCTCCTGCCGGGACAACGCACCCGAAGGACTGCCAGGTCCAGCACCGGCAGGCTCCACACCCCCACTCCCAGCAGCCCCAGGCTCAGCACCCCCAGAAGCAGCACCCCCAGGCTCCGCACGCTCAGGCTCAGCACCCCCAGACCCAGCACCCCCAGGCTCCGCACCCCCAGGCTCAGCACCCCGAGACTCCGCACGCTCAGGCTCAGCACCCCCAGACTCAGCACCCCCAGGCTCAGCACGCTCAGGCTCAGCACCCCCAGACGCACCAGAGTCAGCAGCTACCTCGACAGGCTCGACTGCATCTACCTGGGACACACCTGAGGGGGCAGGACCCTGTGGGGGGAGGGGGTCTACCGGGGGGGGACCTTGCGCGAGGAAGAGCGGCGGGGGGGGGGACGGGGGCAGTGCGGTAGGGGAAGAGACGGTAGTACGGAACCGACTCGTCAAACATGACGTCCTGGGAGGACAGAACACGACGCGAGGTGGGGTGGTAAAACTGCCAACCAGGCGCGTCAGGGGGAAAGCCGAGGAAGACGCAAGGAACAGCACGGGAGGACAGCTTGTCCGCAGACAAGTCTCGAACGAAAGCTCGAGATCCCCAGACACGGAACGCAGACGCATCACCAACCTTCCCCGTCCACCGAGGTCTCCGGCAGGGAGACCCGGGGCTGAAGGTTGATATGATGCGCCGCGTACTGAACCGCGAACGGCCACAGAAAATGGGGAGCAGCCGCATGGATCATAGACGTACGAGCGACATCTATGAACATGCCAATGCGGCGCTCAGCAATCCCATTTTGCTGTGGAGAGGCCGGAAGCGTGAACGTCTGGCGGATGCCCTCCGCACGACAGAAGGCTCGCAGAAGGTCGGAGGAAAACTCTCCGCCTCTGTCGGAGTGCAGACGCAGAACAGGAAAGTCCGAGCCGAAACGCTCTCTGAGCTGGAGACGAGCAACGCGGATCCAGTCGATCAACACATCAGTGACCTCACCCTTGCTGCGCAAGGGGAAGACAGTGGTGTAACGCGAGTAGTCGTCAACCACCAGCAGGAAGTAACGCTCGTGACCCTGTCCACGGACGCGGGCTGGGCCCCACACGTCCATGTGAAGAGTCTGCAGCGGAGCCTCTGTGGGGGGAAACTCGGAGGAGTGAGGAGCGGCGCGCTGCCGCCCCTCGACGCAGGGAACGCAGGTAGGGGCAGGCCCCGGGGGAAGGGGAGGGAGGGACCGGGGGAGACCAGAGACAAGGACACGGGAGGCCATGCCTCGGAGACGAGGCAAGGAGGGGTGACCAAGTCGGTGGTGCCAGAGGAGGGTCCGGTGGGACAGGAGGCGACACGAGCAGGGGGCAGACTCAGGACCTGACCGAGACGCTGCAGCAAACACCTGACTCGACGCAGCTACCTGACCAGACGCAGCAACCGGAGGAGACTCTGTGGTCAGTGTGTACAGGCTCGACCCCGGTCGATGGGTAAACGTGGCCAAGTGGCGGCCCGTCTGAGCACACGTGCAGTGGGTCACTCGCTGACCTGCAGGAGTGAACTGGTCAACTCCGGCATCCTGAAGGTCAGCACCATTCACCAAGTTCGTGGAGAACGAGGGGAGGTAGAGACCAGACAGGGAGCCTGACGGGGCCGCCGGACACGGGAGGACAGTGGAGTAGCGAGCAAGGACAGGACCCCCAGAGGGGTCCGCCATGGAGACCGCAACCGGCCGACTGAGCGGCGTAAGGGTGGTGCGGTCTCGAAAGAAGGAGCGGGAAGCACCCGAGTCGAGGGTGAAGGTGTGAAAGACCTGAGCCGATGCGGTACCTGAGAGAGCAGCCTCACCAGCACCTAGAGTAGCAGACTCACGAGTACCTGGAGCAGCAGACTCACTAGCACCTAGAGCAGCAGCCTCAATACCAGGGTCAGGCGGAACACACACGTAACAGTCACCCTCAGCACTAATAGACACAGCATACATGGCAGCAAGAATAGCATCAAAGTCAAGATCAAAGATAGCTACCCCCGACCTGAGCAGATCACTCCAACGACGGATCTCAGTGGCGTCCGGGGACTGGGCACACCAGGCGTCCGTCAGGCGACCGAAGCAGCGCTGGGTGGCGTGCAGGCCGCCACACTGCTCTCCAGTGCGGTCGCCGGTGCGCAGGACGTAAGTACAGGGACCAGCACCTCCAGACCCCTGGCGCCCCGCGTACCACTCACGAAGCTGCTGGGGCGAAGGGGTCTCACGAGAGCGCTGCTGCTGCTGGGGTCCCCGCTGCACAGCTCCGCCTCTGCCAGCTCCACCTCCGCCGCCGCCGCCTCCGCCTCCTCCACCCCTCCCGCCACCGCCACCGCCGCCTCCACCTCCACCGCCGCCACCGAAGCCCCCACCTCTGCCACCACCCCCACCCCCACCCCCTCCTCCGCCTCCACCGCCACTACCGCCGCCCCCACCACCTCCTCCAGCTCCCTTGCCCCGCTTGCCCTTGCTGATGCGGCGCCTCTCACTAGGAGCAGACGCAGCGCTGACCGACTCGGTGCCAACAAGGTCGACAGCAGCAGCAGAGGCAACAGAGGGCAAAAGAGGAACAGGGGAGCACCCCTCAAAGAAAGGGGTACGGGGGTCACCACGAGAGGCGCCTACAGCGGTAATACTAGTCTCTGCTGCAAGGAGGCGCTCCTCGAGGAGGTTGACAGTGAGGGTGGTAGGGCAAAGAGAGAGGAAGTGGTCCCTGACCGAGCGGAGAGTGTCAGGGAGTCGAGTGACTAGGTAGTAGAGGGTGATGTACATGGGGGGGGGGTTCTGGGCACAGAACTCAGCAGGAAGCGCAGCGCGGTAGCGAGTGTCACTAGTGCGGAGGTGCGTAATGAGGTCAGTGACTGTGGCAAAGGCAGCGAGATCAGGGAAAAGGTACGGTAGCATGAGGCGGCTAAGCGCAGCAGTGGCAAGGGAAGAGTAGCGTGCAACTACAGCGTCGTACAGAGTCTTAGCACTCTTGTACTGACTAAAGTGCGCGCGCTCAGTAGACGGTAGGTGACTACGCACAGCAAGGCGGGCAGCAGCATCGCGCGTGAGCCACTGCGAGCGAACGGTACTGTCAGCATCAGCAGCAGGGGCAGTAGAGGCGCCCGACGTAAGATCAAACAGGGAGAGGCCATCCTTGCTATCGCACTGAAGAAAAAGCTGCAGATCATCTAGCCAGACATCAAAGGCAACCGCTCGACCCTCAGCATCAAAGGTGAGAAGGGTAGGACTAGCCATGATAGGAGCAGCAGCAGACTAGCAGCGGCAGCAGTGCAACTGAGCTAGGCAGGACAGTGCGACTCGGCAGGGCGACTCGGCAGCGCAGTGCGGCTCGGCCGCGCGGCTCGGCCCGGCTAGGTTCTTACCAGGGGCGGAGCCGACAGGTTCGGGACTGGGTCGGGGCCGGAACAGGGCCGGGACAGGGTCGGGGCCGAGCAGGGTCCGGGACGGGGCAGCAACGGGGCCGAGACAGGGTCGGGGCCGGGGCAGGTCCGGGACAGGGTCGGGGCCGAGCAGGGTCCGGGACGGAGCAGCAACGGGGCCGGGACAGGGTCGGGGCCGGGGCAGGTCCGGGACGGGGTCGGGGCCGGGGCAGGTCCGGGACGGGGCCGAGGTAGGGCCGGGACAGGGTCGGGGCCGGGGCCAAGGCAGGTCCGGGACGGAGGCGAGGCCGGGGCAGGTCCGGGACAGGGCCTTTTAGGGGCGGCGTAGGGGCCGCGTAGGGATCGCGTAGGGGCCGCGTAGGGGCCGTGTAGGGGCCGCTAGGGGGCCGCGAAAGAAATTTTAGGGCAGGGCGCGAGACGCGCTTCGGGCAGCTAAAAAAAAATGTTTATGGTGGGCCCTTAGGAAGGAACGGTCCCATGAGGGAACCCGCTCTATACCATGTGAAGAATTAAACAGGAATGAATGAACTAGGAAAGTGTGAGATACAAATAAGAAACCTGTACCCCTTAGAGTCTACCCCACTACAGCCTACATATGCTAAGGCATATATATCTGACAGTGACGGCTGACGGCCTGAAGCTTCCCCCGTACGTCATCTTCAAGCGGAAGACGGCGCCACGTATCGTGGTGCCACCAGGTGAGCCGGATGTCTTGTTGTCGTTGATTCCGTGTGTTGATAATGTTTTTCCGTTACTGATTTACGGATGTGGCGTGTGCAGGTATCATCATCCGCGCCCAAGAGAAGGGCTGGATGGACGAGCGCCTTATCCAGGATTGGACAACACAGGTGCTCGACCCCTTCTTGAAGCCACTGTGGGACGAGGGCGGACGGCGCAAGCAAGCGCTCCTTGTCTTTGACTCGTACAAGGGGCACCTTACGGAATCCGTGGGGCAAACACTGAAGATGTTTAAGGTGACGCGTGCCGTCATCTCAGGCGGTTGCACCCCCCTGGTACAACCGCTTGACGTCTCCATCAATTGCAGTTTCAAGTGCGGTGTGCGCCACCGCTACAGCACGTGGTTTGAGGAGGTCGGGATTGGCCAAACGACACGTGCAGGTGAGTCCTTGTCGCTTTGTGTGCTTTCAGATGACAAGGCAGCATTAAATCCACCGCCGTAACATCTCTACCGTTCATTCTTATCGTGAACTGCAGGGAACTTGAAGAAGCCCCTCCCTGAAGTGATCCTGAAGTGGATCGTCGAGTCATAGGCTGATGTGCCAGAGGAGTTGGTGAAGAAATCCTTTCTCACCTGCGGCATCTCCAGTGCAGAAGACGAGAGCAAGGATATCCTCGCTCACCTGCGGGACAAGGCGGAAATGGAGGTGCTAGAGGATGTGCTGGAGGAGGAGGAGGACGGTGCACACCCCAACCCGCTCTACGAAGACCCCTCGCACGCCCCGGAGCCCCCGCCATCAAGGACGACAAGGCAGAGGACGAGGAGGAAGGGCTTACAGGGGAGGAAGATGTGGTGGATGCCGCTGCCGAGGAAGGGGATGGGATGGCTCCGGACGAGGAGGGGGGTGAGGCAGATGTAGAGATGGGAGGTGCGGATGAGTGGAGCGAGGATGTAGACGACTGGTGGGCAGCAGGCCGCTATGAGGGAGAGGAAGTGGAGGAGTGGGTTGCGGGCGAGGATGACTGATTATTTTGATGTGTTTCTCAACCCATGTTGCCCTTGGTGTCAAACTTGCTAACCGTGAATACGTTGCATTGGTGTCATGCTTGTCTTGCTAGTGAACAACTTGAAAAGACATCATATTTCCATTAAAAACACGTGTCAACCACAGAGGGGGGGGTCTAGTAATGTTTACCCCTCTAAGGGGGGGTATAGTGAAAACCTGCCAAAAAAAAAGACCCACCCCCGTAATACCGTATCACCTCGGTTATAAGCGTATGTGCGCTTATAATAATACATTGATTTTTAGGGGGGTGCGCTTATAAATGAGTAACGGGCATAAGCGCATGCGGTTGTAATAAGTAAAAAATGAAATTGACTTTAAATTATACCAAATTGAAGCCCACTGTAAGGCGAATGCAGCCAACCATGCATCACGAGGGGTCGTGCATGAATTCGAGGCGAAAACAGCAACGCGCCTCGGTTTCCCACCCCACACTTTCGTCTAGAAGCATCGCACCTGCCAGCGATGACGCGAATCTTGCCGTGCGGCCCAATCACATCGCCCTGCGCTGCGTGGCATGCAAATTTCATCCGAACCCTCTCGAAGGGTGCGGAAGATTCCCTGCCAGCGCAGCGATTATGCTGCCACGCAGAGTCCTCTGTGTGTTCATGCGGGGATTTCCCGCCTGCACCTGACAAGGACCCTGAGCCGCAAAATCAGCAGGGGTCCCCTCTGTTTCCCATTTCTGCAACCCCTCTTTCTATTTTTTCATTTAGTTTCTCGCTCTAGCCCGCCTGGCTGGCGAAGCCATGGCGGAACTCTCTTGGACACACTTCCTTTTTAAGAAGAAACCGAGATGCGCGTGGCGATTAACCGACGACGGGTGGTATACCCGTGAACCTCCTGATCCTCCTTACCCATCCGTGCCTCCTTCGCCGCCTGCTCCCCCTGCTCCTCCTGCTCCACCTGCTCCACCTGCTCCACCTGCTCCACCTGCTCCACCTGCTCCTCCCGCCCCTCCTGCTCCTCCGAATCTGCCCACTCCTTTTACGAGTACTGGTTCTCCTTACGCGGGCAAATGGCCCGTGCTCCAGCTCTTGCTACCAGCGACGTTTGATGAGTGGCTGTCTGAGCCGAAGGCCGACAAGCCCGCCGATGTATATGTTGAAGCATCGCCGCCGGCACCACGTTGGGGACAGCCCGACGACTGCGCGTTGGATGAGTCGACTGTGGGCGCCGACGACGATGTACCCATCGACGAGCAGCCGCGTGGCGACGACGAACTTGGTGGCGACGGTGAAACGGGCGGCGAGGCTGGCACAGAGGCGGACGTCTTCCCAGAGGGCGTTGCCAGCGCTGCGGACGACGACGGCGTTGAGACTTGGTGGCGCGATGCCCCGCGCGAGAAGATGCCGATTCCTACATATCCTCCGATTAACAGAAAACGTCCCCACCCCTCTGTTGAGAACCGAGATGACCGCCCCCCCTCCCCCAGGCATAGACCGACATAACATAAGCGTGCCTCGTACACCGCCCAGGAGAAGCTTAAGTGGCTTGTGCGCTTGGAGGTTGCAGCATCGATTAGCATGGTGGGGCGGGAGTCCGGCATCCACCGCAAGTGCTTGACCGAGTGGAAGCAGCAGGCGCAGGAGCTGGAGGACGCCCACAGCGCACGGAAGTGTCAAGTTACATTTGTATGTGTAGGCTGTAGTGGGGTAGCCTCTACTGAGTACAACACTTTAGGTCAAACCTAGTACTTGTACTCATCCTTGCTTGCTAGTCAACCATTCCTGCACAGTTGATTCTGACATGGTATTCATAGCAGGAAACCTGTTAGTATTTTAGGGCCCACCGATCGTTCTGCTAGTTCCTGCACGAAGCGCCCTTGCGCTGTCCGGCCCTCTCGCACAGTGTCACGCTGCCCTGCAGCTACTCGCACTGCCTGCCCTAGCGCGCTGCCCTGCTGTAACGCGTGCCCCTGCTGCCCGCGAGCAGCTCCTGCCCCGCGCGCCCCTGCTGCCCGCGAGCGGCCCCTGTCCCGCGCGCCCCTACTGCCCGCGAGCAGCCCCTGCCCCGCGCGCCACTGCTGCCTGCCAGCAGCCCCTGCCCCGAGCGCCCTTGCTGCCCGCGAGCAGCCCCTGCCCCGCGCGCCACTGCTGCCCGCGAGCAGCCCCTGCTGCCCGCGAGCAGGCCTTGCCCTGCGCGCCCCTTCTGCCCGCGAGCAGCCCCGCAGCCCAGCGCGCCCCGCAGCCCTAAACGCGCCAGCGCGCCCCGCAGCCCAGCGCGCCAGCGCGCCCCGCAGCCCAGCGCGCCCTGCTGCTAAGCGCGCCAGCGCGCCCTGCAACCCTAAATAATAATAATGATAATAAAAAAAAAAACCCCCAGCGCGCCCTGCTGCCCAGCGCGCCCTACTGCCCAGCGCGCTGCTGCTGCACACGCTGCTACTGCTGCGCTGTGCCCTGCTGAGCAGCGCTGCCCAGGCCGAGCCGCGCCGCCCAAGCCGAGCCGCCCTCCTGCTAGTAATGCTGCTGCTGCTGCTCGTGCTACTGCTGCTGCTGGTTGAGGTGCTGCTGGGAGTGCTGAAGGAGCCGCTGCCCAGCCCCACCGAGGCGCCCTGCTGCTACTACTGCTGCTGCTGCTGCTCGTGCTACTACTGCTGCTGGAGGAGGTGCGGCTGGGAGTACTGGAGGTGCTGCTGGTGCTGGAGGTGCTGGACCTACTACTGACCGTCACTACCTGTCATGGCCACTATCACGGCAATTGCAGCGGCTAGGGGTGGACAGGAACGGTCACTGCCTCTCCCGGACGACCCCACCCCTCAGCAGCTTTGTGAGTGGGTTATTCAGCGAGGTAGTCCTGGTGGTGGAGGTTTTGGTTTTATGTGGCCTCAGCAACCTCATGACTGTGCTTCTCAGCGATACGTCCCTGGTCGTGTAGAGGCTGCTGCTCTCGGTTCTAGTGAGACTGCTGTCGCTCCAGGTGCTGGTGAGTCTGTTGCAACTCTAGGTGCTCGTGAGTCTGCCGACGCTCTAGGTGCTAGTGCGTCGATGCGGAGGGCCGCCCGATCGAGTTCAGTACCTGGCAGCGCCAGGCCATGCGCTACCTCACCAGTCAGCGTCAGGACGGCGCCACCCTGTGGGCCCACGCGTCCGGTGCCCTCATGGCGCCCCTCCCGACCGACCCGGAGCCGACTCCTACGGCGCAGGCGGACTACGACCGTTGTGTCTTGGCGAGGGACGTATGGGACTCTCGCGACGCTGCCGCTGCTCTTTCGCTGACGGAGCTCCTCCCACCGACTGAGGCCGTCCACTTTGCCCAGGTGGAGACTGCGCAGGGGATTTGGGATTTTGTTGTTGCGCGCTATTCCACCCCTTCCTCTGCCTCCCTTAGTCACCTCCTCATGTCGTTCGTGTTTCCCGACCTTGGCTCGTTTGCGACTGTGTCCGACCTCGTGACTCACTTGCGTTTACTTGACGCCGGTTTCCGTGCGGCCTGCACCAATGCCCAACTTCTTGTTGCCCCCCCTCCCCCCCCATGTGGCTCACTGTGCACTGGTTAGTCACATGCCTCCCTGACCGCCTCGCTACTGCTCGCGACGTGCTTCTCCAGAAGCACCCCACTGAGCTTACTATCAATCTCCTTGAGACCGCTCTCGGGAAGATCGAGAGTAACCTCATCTCCGTTGCCTCCGCCACTGGCGTAGTCCCCCCCCATCTTTTTGCGGGGTGTGCTGCCCCTCAGCTTCCCACTTTCACTGCTACCCGAGCTTCTGCTACTGTGTCGGTTCTTGAGGACACTGCTGCCGTCTCTGCCGCTGACTGGCAGAAACGGGCCAAGAGTGGCAAAAAGGGCGGGGAGGGAGGTGGAGGGGGTGGTGGTGGTGGCGGTGGAGCTGGGAGCGGTGGTGGTGGCGGCGGCGGCGGTGGTGCCCCTGGAGGAGGGAGCCTTGGAGGAGGTGCAGGACAGACAAGCCCACCTATTAGCGGTGTTCAGACCGGCGGGGGTGTCAGACCCCAGCACCAGCAGCCACAGTACCACCAGCCACAGCAGAGACAGCAGCACCAGCAGGGACAGTAGCTGCAGCAGGCACCGCAGCAGTTCCAGCCTTGGGTGTGAGAATTGTACGAGGAATGAATGGTGAACTAGAAAGAAGATGGGTACAAGTATGAAAACCTAGAAAAGCTGTTTCCCATAATGTCTACCCCACTACAGCCTACACATGCTATATCATATATGTTTGACACACCCCCATAGGCAAAGTGGGGGAGAACAAGAGGTCACAAGACCAGTCAAGCAAAGCAAAGCAAGCTCAGGGTGGATCACGATGTCACCACACATTCTGAGCACAAGCACAAGGCCACAAGGCCAGTTCACATGCAGAGTTATATATCAAGGTGAACAAGCAAGACAGTGATCTCAACCTAGCAAGGGTAAGCATGCAGGTGCAGGTATATAGAAATCACAGTATAAGCAAAGTCAAGAAGTGAGCAAGTGAGGCCAAGTAGGCACAAGACCTAGCATAGTACAAAAACGCTGATGATCACAAGGCTGAAGTGCCTTGGTAAAGATATCAGCAGTGTTGGCCCGAGTGGCCACGTAAGCAAGATGAAGTTGACCACGCTGCTGCAACTCTCGAGCAAGGAAGTAGCGCAGAGCAATGTGCTTCGTTCTGTGCTCCAGTCTGTGCTCCTGACACAAGGCCAGCATGGCCTTGTTGTCGACGTACAGAACTGGAGGAGAACAAGGCACCTCTCCCAAGTCAGTCAGCAGGTAGGTGAGCCAGCGTAACTCCTGTGCAGCCATGCCCCCAGCGTAGATCTCAGCCTCACAACTGGAGCTGAGAACAAAAGACGAGCGGGTAGACCGCCACGAAACAGAGCCGGAACCAAGGCTGAAGGTGTAACCCTGTGACGACCGCAGCGTAGCCAAGTCGTCAACCCAAGAAGCGTCTGCGTGACCAGTGAGGACAACTCGGGCCCGTCCTCCAAGCACTAGCCCCATGCCCGACGTACTGCACAGGTAGCGCAACACCCTCTTAGCTGCATCCATGTGCTCTGGTCGGTGTCTCCCAGGAGCAACATAGCGTGCCAAGATGCTAAGAGGGTATGCCAAGTCAGGTCGAGTGCAGGTCATCAGGTACATGAGGCAGCCGACAAGCTCTGGGTACGGGCCACTCGGCTCTACGGACTCATCCGAAGGCAGAGCTGAGAGCGAGTGGCGAGTAGACAGAGGAGTGGCCTAAGGCGAGGAGTACGTGAAGTTGAAGTGTTGAAGGACCTGCTGCACCATGTGTGACTGAGTCAAGGTAATGGTGCGGCGTGCTCTGTCCCGAGTGATCTGCAAGCCAAGTTAGCTGCGCAGCTCACCCAAGTCTGTGCACGTGTGTCTCTTCTGCAGCTCCGACTTCACGTGGGCCAGTCCAGCAGTGTCAGCAGTAGCAAAGACCAAGTCGTCGACGTACACGAGGATGTAGAACGGCGGCAGAGTAGTGTCAGTGCGGAGAAACAGCGACGGGTCAGCAGTGGAAGGAGCAAACCCAAGAGCCGCAAGCGTAGTCCTCAGTGTGTCGTGCCACTCACAAGGCGCCTGGTAGAGACCGTAGACTGGCCGCCGGAGGCTCCACTGGGTACCAGGAGGAAACGACCCAATGAAGCCAGGTGGGTGGCGCAGCCAGATCTTCTCGTGCAGGCTGCCCTGTAGGAAGGCTGTGCTGAAGTCAAGAGAGTGCAGCTCATAGTCACGCTGAGCAGCGACGTGCAGCAGTACCTGAAGAGTGGTCATCTTCGGGGTGGGAGAGAAGTTATGAAAGTAGTCAACTCCCTGCCGCTGACTGAAGCCTCGAGCCACGTAACGCGCCTTGAAGACAGCCGGAGAACCCGACAGCCGCTTCACCCTGAAAATCCACATGCCATCGGCAATGTTCGCCCCAGGTGGGGGAACCTCGTCGACGTAGGTGCCTGTGGACTTCCAGGAAGCCATCTCTGCGTCCATTGCTGTCTGCCACTGAGAGGAGTAGGGACCCTCTATCGCCTCTGCGTAAGAGCGCGGGGTCGGGATGTTTGGTGCATCCGGGTCTCCCTCAGGGGCAAGCAGCATGGACACGAGATGAGGTAAAGCAGCAGCAAAACACTGGAACTCCTCCTGCCTGTCCTCAAGGACGTCCGTGCTAAGAGCACACTCACCCCCGACGGACGGAGGACAGACAGACGCAGACTCAGCAACAAGACTAGCGGCGTGGTCTAGACGACAGTGAGCAGCAAAGTCGACAAGCTCAGCAACTAAGGCAGACGCAGCAGTGGACTCAAAGGAAGGGACAGTGACAACAGAGGCCAGGAGACGCGTGACAGTAGGACTAGCAGCACGAAGGGAGTCAGACTCCGGGTCAGCAAGTGCAGGAAGAGAGGACTCAGGAGGAGACGGCAGAGGGACACGCTGCGGAGCAGTGGAAGGACGAACAGTGCGAGCAGCACGAACAGGCGACGCAGGACGAGACTCAGGCTCATGACGCTCCATAAGACCTCCTGTCGGACCAGTGTAAGGAGAAGGAGCAGGCAGTGGGGAGGCCGGCTGTAACTGTGACTCGGACTGGACAGGCTGTGGACACTCTAAGGAAGGAGCAGGACCAGTAGAAGGCAGGAGACCAAGAACCTGCTCAAGGAGCGAAATGAAGTACGGCCACGGCCGCGCAGTGCCTCCAGAACCAGCAGGAACAGCACCAGCACCCCCGGCGTCAGCTCCAACTCCAGTAGCACCACCAGCTCCACCAGCACCTCCAGCAGCTCCAGTAGCGCCAACTCCAGCACCCCCACTAGCACCAGCTCCAGCAGCACCTCCAGCTCCAGCACCTCCAGCTCCAGCACCTCCAGGAGCTCCAGCTCCAGCAGGACCACCAGAAGCCCCTGCAGCACCAGCAGCGCCAGGGCCAGCACCTCCAGTAGCACCGGGCCAGTAGTACCGCCAGCTCCAGCACCTCCAGCTGCTCCAGCCCTAGCAGCAGGACCTCCAGCGCCCGTAGCACCACCAGCTCCAGCAGCACGACTCCAGCGGGGAGCAAACCACTCGCGCAGCTACTGTGGAGAGAGTGGCTCCCGCCAGGACGAAGCACCCGAAGGACCTCCAGGCGCAGCACCTCCAGACTCCACACGCGCAGGCTCAGCACCCTCAGGCTCCGCACCCCCAGACTCAGCAACCCCAGGCTCAGCACCCCCAGACTCAGCACCCCCAAACTCAGCACCCCCAGGCTCCGCACGCTCAGGCTCAGCACCCCCAGACCCGGCACCCGCAGGCTCAGCACCCCTAGCAGCACCAGAGTCAACAGCTACCTCGACAGGCTCGACTGCGTCTACCTGGGACACACCTGAGGGGGCAGGACCCTGAGGGGGCAGGACCCTGAGGGGGGAGGGGGTCTACCGGGGGAGGACCTGGCGCGAGGAAGAGCGGCGGGGGGGGGAGGGGGGCAGTGCGGTAGGGGAAGAGACGGTAGTAAGGAACCGACTCGTCAAACGTGACGTCCTGAGAGGACAGAACACGGCGCGAGGTGGGGTGGTAAAACTGCCAACCAGGCGCGGACGAAAGCTCGAGATCCCCAGACACGAAACGCAGACGCATCGCCAACCTTCCCCGTCCACCGCAGAGTAGGTATGGTCTCCGGCACGGAGACCCGGGGCTGGAGGTTGATCTGATGCGCCGCGTACTGAACCGCGAACGGCCACAGAAAATGGGGAGCAGCCGCATGGATCATGGACGTACGAGCGACGTCCATGACCATACCAATGCGGCGCTCAGCAATCCCATTTTGCTGTGGAGAGGCTGGAAGCGTGAACGTCTGGCGGATGCCCTCCGCACGACAGAAGGCCCGCAGAAGGTCGGAGGAAAACTCTACACCTCTGTCGGAGTGCAGACGCAGAACAGGAAGGTCCGAGCCGAAACTCTCGCTGAGCTGACGACGAGCAGCGCGGATCCAGTCGATCAGCACCTCAGTGACCTCACCCTTGCGGCGCAAGGGGAAGACTGGTGTAACGCGAGTAGTCGTCAACGACCAGCAGAAAGTAGCGCTCGTGACCCTGTCCACGGACGCGGGCGGGGCCCCACACGTCCATGTGAAGAGTCTGCAGGGGAGCCTCCGTCGGAGGGAACTCGGAGGAGTGAGGAGCGGCGCGCTGCCACCCCTCGACGCAAGGAACGTAGGTAGGGGCAGGCCCCAGGGGGAGGGGAGGGAGAGACCGGGGAAGACCAGTGACAAGGACACAGGAGGCCATGCCTCGGAGACGAGGCAGGGAGGGGTGACCAAAGCGGTGGTGCCAGAGGAGAGTCTGGTGAGACAGAGGAGGTGACACGAGCAGGGGGCAGACTCAGGACCAGACCGGGACGCTGCAGCAAACACCTGACCCGACGCGGCTACCTGACCAGACTCAGCAACCGGAGGAGGCACGGTAGTCACGGTGTACAGGCTCGACCCAGGCTGACGAGTGAACGTGGCCAGGTGCCCGCCCGTCCGAGTACACGAACAGTGGGTCACCCGCTGACCTCCATGAGTGAACTGGTCAACCCACGCATCCTGAAGGTGAGATCCACTCACCAAGTTCGTGGAGAACGAGGGGAGGTGGAGGCCAGACAAAGAGTCAGACGGGACCGCCGGACACGGCAGAACCGTGGAGGAGTGTGCAAGGACCGGACCCCCAGAGGGGTCAGCCAGAGAGACTGCCACCGGCCGACTGAGCGGCGAGAGTGTGGTGTAGTCGCGAAAGGAGCGGGAAGCACTCGAGTCACGGGTGAAAGTGTGCAAGACCTGAGCCGACGCGGTACCTGAGAGAGCAGCCTCACCAGCACCTGGAGCAGCAGACTCACTAGCACCTAGAGCAGCAGCCTCAATGCCCGGGTCGGGCGGAACACACAGGTAACAGTCACCCTCAGCACTAATAGACACAGCATACATAGCAGCAAGGATAGCATCATAATCAAGATCAAAGATAGCAACCTCCGACTTAAGCAGATCAACCTAGTGAGGGATCTTAGTGGCGTCAGGAAACTGTGTACGCCAGGCGTCAGTCAGGCGGCCGAAACAGCGGAGCGTGGCGTGCGGGCCGCCGCACGTCTCTCCACTGCGGTCGCCGGTGCGGAGAACGTAAGCGCAGGGACCAGCACCCCCAGACCTCCCACGCCCAGCGTACCACTCACGAAGCTGTTGGGGCGACAGGGTCTCACGAGGGCGCTGCTGCTGCTGGCGCTGACCACCGCCAAAGCCTCCCCGCTGCACAGCGCCACCCCGACCAGTACCACCACCGCCGCCACCCCCACCGCCTCCGCCGCCGCCGCCGCCACCTCCACCTCCACCACCGCTACCGAAGCCCCCACTCCCGCCACCACCCCCACCTCCACCTCCTCTCCCTCCACCGCCTCCACCGCCACCACCGCCGCCCCCGTCATCCCCTCCAGCACCCTTGCCCCCCTTGCTCCTGCCGCTGCGGGGTCTTTCACTAGGAGCAGACACAGCTCCGACCGACTTGGTGCCAACGAGGTGGACAGCAGTAGCAGAGGCAACAGAGGGCAAAAGAGGGACGGGGGAGCACCCCTCAAAGAAAGGGGCAAGAGGGTCACCACGAGAGGCTCCTACAGCGACTATACTCGTCTCTGCTGCAAGGAGGCGCTCCTCGAGGAGGTCAACGGTGAGCGTGGTGGGGCAAAGGGAGAGGAAGTGGTCCCTGACCGAGCGAAGGGAGTCAGGGAGCCGGGTGACGAGGTAGTAGAGAGTGATGTACATAGGTGGGGGGTTCGCGGCGTAGAATTCGGCAGGAAGCACAGCGCGGTAGCGGGTTTCACTAGTGCGGAGGTGCGTAATGAGGTCAGCGACCGTGGCAAAAGCAGCTAGGTCAGGGAACAGGTACGGCAGCATGAGGCGGCTAAGGTCAGCAGTGGCAGGGGAGGAGTAGCGCGCAACAACAGCGTCGTACAGAGTCCTAGCAGTCTTGTACTGGCTAAAGTGCGCGCGCTCAGCAGACGGCAGGTGACTACGGATAGCTAGACGAGCAGCAGCATCGCGTGTGGTCCACTGTGAGCGAACTATACTGTCAGCATCGGCAGCAGGGGCAACAGCAACGCCGGATGTGTGGTCGAACAGTGAGACTCCGTCCTTAGAGTCACATTGCAGAAAATGCTGCAGATCATTGACCCATACCTCAAAATCGACCGCTCGACCCTCAGCATTGAAGGTAAGGACATTAGGGCTAGCCATGACAGCAGGAGCAGCAGCAGTAGCCTAGCAGCAGCAGCAGTAGCAGCAGGAGCAGCGCAACTTGGCAGGGCGGCGCGGGTGCGGCGGTGCGCTTACCAGGGTAGGGCCGCCAATGGCGGCGGTAGGCAGGGCCGCAACAGCGGCAGTAGGCAGGGCCGCAACTGCGGCTGTAGGAAGGGCCGCAGCAGCTGCAGGCAGGGCCGCGTCAGCGGCTGAGCAGGGCTGCGACAGCTTCAGGCGGGGCCGCGACAGCAGGGCGGCAGGGCCGCGACGGCTCCAGGCCGGGCCGCGACGGCTCCAGGCCGGGCCGCTACAGCAGGGAGGCAGGGCCGCGACGGCAGGGCGGCAAGGCCGCAACGGCAGGGCAGGGCCGCGACGGCTGGGGCCTCGACGGCAGGGGCCGCGATGGCAGGGGCCGCGACAGCAGGGGCCGCGACAGCAGGGGCCGCGACAGCAGGGGCCTCGACGGCAGGGGCCGCGATGGCAGGGGCCGCGACAGCAGGGGCCGCGACAGCAGGGGCCGTGACGGCAGGGGCCGCGACGGCAGGGGCCGCGACGGTAGGGGCCGCGACGGCAGGGCCGCGACGGCAGGGCCGCAACAGCAGAGGCCGCGACAGCAGGGGCCGCGACGGCATGGCCGCAACTGCAGGGGCCGCAACGGCAGGGGCCGCGACGGCAGGGGCCGCGACGGTAGGGGCCGCGACTGCAGGGCCGCGACGGCAGGGCCGCGACTGCAGGGGCCGCGACAGCAGGGGCCGCGACGGCAGGGGCCGCGACGGTAGGGGCCGCGACGGCAGGGCCGCGACGGCTCTAGTCAGGGCCGCGACGGCCGGGCAGGCGCACGGGGCGCAGGTAAGGCAGGCGCGAGGCGCGCGACAGGGGAAGGAGCGTGCTTTGGGCAGGGCAGAAAAAAAAAAATTTAGTGGTGGGCCCTAAAAAAAACGGTCCCACTAGGGAACCCGCTCTATACCATGTGAGAATTGTACGAGGAATGAATGGTGAACTAGAAAGAAGATGGGTACAAGTATGAAAACCTAGAAAAGCTGTACCCCATAATGTCTACCCCACTGCAGCCTACACAGGCTATATCATATATGTTTGACATTGGGGGCCCCCACTGCAGTGGGGTCCGCAGCGGCACTGGGGCCCCCCGCTGCAGTGGGGTCCGGGAGGACCAGGGAGCTCCGGCCGCAGCAGCAGCAGTTCCAGCTGGGCCCCTTGCCCCCCTCGCCGTGACACCGGCCCCTGTGACCACTGGTGCCTCACCGGACCGGGCAGCCCCTGTGTCTGCGGCCGCGATGACCACTCTGCCGCGCCGTGCTTCCGCCGCCTCGACGACCTCTACCGTGCCCATTGGGGCCCTGAGGCGACCACTCCGCGCTGGGCTCGCCTGTTAGCCCGTAAGATTCCTGTCTTTGATCTGTATATGGATGATGCTCGTCAGTATGCTTTGTATGCTGATGTTGACTATAGTGCTGATGGATCTGTGTGCTCGCGTGTTCGTAGATTAGCTTGCTTGCCTCCCGCTAGCGTAGACTTGTGCCTCTCCAGTCTAGGTGCTTGTGTTTCTGCTCTAGGTGCTTGTGTAGCTTCCACACCGGGTTCACCACAGGCTGTGGCGTCCCTGTCTTTCACGCTGGACTCTGGCGCGTCGCAGTGCTTCTTCCGCGACCACACGACACTCACAACGCTCCTTGCTCCTGTACCGGTAGCCTTGGCTGATCCTTCCTCAGGACCAACCATGGCACGCAGCTCTACCACCCTCCTGTGCCCTGTGGTCCCCTCTGGTGTCCTTCGCGGCCTCCACATCCCCTCGTTCACTCGGAACTTGGTGGGTGTTGGATACCTCCAGGACAGGGGGATCACCGTTACCTTAGTGGGGGGTGGGCGGACTGCAGTTTGTACGGACGCTGTCACTGGCAGAGTTTTGGCCACGTTCATCAGGGAGCTGCGCTCCGGTCTCTACATCCTCCACACCGAGCACTCCCCGGTGTCCACGTCACCTCAGGTCGCTGTGTCCCCCCAGGTTCCTGCGCCTCCGCCAGTTCTTGAGTCCAGTTAGATAGCTGTGTCCCCTCCGGTTGTCGCGTTTGGTCAGGTTGCTGCGTCTTGCTCGTGTCGGTCTTTTGTTACGAGACTAACTGAACTTAGGAACCGGGTTTAGCTAGGGCCTAGGCTTAGAAGCCTAGGCCAAGCGGGTGTGAGCAGGTGCAGGACCCGAGAGGTGGGCGTGAGAGCAGGTGCCGTGGCTGCAACGAGTAGCAGGACAGCACCGCTCACCACCTCCGGGGGCGTGCCTGCTACAGGCAGCAATTGCAGTGATGGCAAATAGAGCCACAGTGACCTCAACCACGGCAGATGCAGCAGCGACAGGTGCAGGACCCGGCAGGTGGGCGTGAGAGCAGGCGCTGTGGCTGCAACGGACAGCAGGACAGCACCGCTCACCACCTCCGGGGGCGTGCTTGCTACAGGCAACGGCTGCAAATGCCCGACATACTTCTGCCACCCCGTTACCCGCCCACTCAACCTCTCTGGTGCTGGCGGCTGGCGCTGGTGCTGGTGCCTGGTGCTGGCGGCTGGCGCTGGTGCGGGTGCCTGGTGCTGGCGGGACGGCGTTGGAACTGGTGCTGGTGCTGGCGGCTGGCGCTAGTGCTGGTGCCTGGTGCTGTGCCTGATGCTGGCGCTGGTGCTGGTGCCTGGTGCTAGCGGCTGGTGCTAGTGCCTGGTGCTGGCGTGACGACGCTGGAGCTGGTGCTGGTGCTGGCGGCTGGCGCTGGTACTCGTGCCTGGTGCTGGCGTGACGACGCTGGAGCTGGTGCTGGTGCTGGCGGCTGGCGCTGGTACTTGTGCCTGGTGCTGGCGGCTGGCGCTGGCGCTGGTGCCTGGTGCTGGCGGCTGGTGCTGGTGCTGGTGCCTGGTGCTGGTGCTGGTGCCTGGTGCTGGCGTGACGGGGCTGGAGCTGGTGCTTGGTGCTGGCAGCTGCCGCTGATGCTGGTGCCTGGTGGTGGCGTGACGGCAATGGCGGGATCTCTGCTGGCGGTGTAGCTGCTGGCGGGGTCTCTGCTGGCGGTGTCGCTGCTGGCGGGGTCTCTGCTGGCGGGGTCTTTGCTGGCGGTGTCACTGCTGGCGGGGTCTCTGTTGGTGGGGTCTCTGCTGGCGAGGTCTCTGCTGGCGGTGTCGCTGCTGGCGGGGTCTCTGCTGGCGGTGACGCTGCTGGCGATGGCGCTGCTGGCGGGGTCGCTGCTGGCGGTTCCGCGCGTTCGCTTGCTGGCGGGCTTGTGGGTCGCGTACGATCTGGAGCGTGTGGTGGCGGAGCAGTAGCTTCTCCCGCCATTCCCGCCACGCCCGCCATTCCCGCCACTCCCTTCACAGCAGGTGCAAAGTCAACGGGGAGGGCGGGCGGGGACGGAACGGGACGGGATGAAACACGGGCTGGCGCTGATGCTCAAGTGACGGCCGCCACCCCTTTCCCCTTCTCCTCTCCCCCCCCCCCCCCCACTGCGACCGTCGATGTTTCCATGCCAGGGAGCCGCGACGAGGCAGCGTGACGGGGAAGGGCGACGGGGAACGCAGTGGCGGGTCGAGGGGCCGACGGGGGGGGAGAGCGGTGGCACGAAACAGCGGGTCGACGAGCGCCGTCACTCCCATCGCAACCGTTGCGTCTGTCACGACTACCGTGACGGATTTTGCTACGGGCGAGCGACGGGAAGGACGGACGGAGCCGCGATTTGCTGCTTGATGGGATGCGCCATCGCAAAAGCTAACGGTGGGCCCTTAGTAAATTTGGTCGGGAACGACCTAGCTCAATACCATGTTACGAGACTAACTTAACTTAGGAACCGGGTTTAGCTAGGGCCTAGGCTTAGAAGCCTAGGCCAAGCAGGTGTCGAGGAGTTTGTGCAAGAGAGAATCGAGAATGTGTGTTGTTCACTATAGCACACAAGGTACATATAGCAAACTAGCAAGGGTGCACCACCAACAGAATGTATAACAAACTACAGCTACAGCTACAGGCACTTATAGATAGATAGATATAATATATCACGACATCTTTCACCCACCGAACCGTCCTGTGGCACCACCGTCTTGGCCACCCGTCGATCCCCCGCCTCCGCACTATGGCTAGTCACCGTCTTGTCTCAGGTTTCCCTCGCGTCTTCCAGTCGCTCCCTCCCTCGCCTGCACCACCGTGCACTCCTTGCGTCGCCGGCCGTCTTCGTGCCACTCCGCACTCCTCCTCCCTTCGTCCGGCCACTGCTCCCTTCCAGACACTCCAATTGGATGTCTGGGTCCCTGCACCTACACAGGGACCTGCGAGGGAGCGCTACTTTCTGGTGGTCGTCAACGACTTCTCCAGGTACACCATGGTGTTTCCTCTCGCGAAGAAGTCCGAGGTGACTTCTACGCTGATCCAGTGGCTTCTAGCCACTGAGGGCCCTCATGGCCGTCGTGTCTCCTCTCTCGAATCTGACTGTGGGGGTGAGTTTTGCTCAGGCATTCTTGCCGGATTCTGCGGCGAGCAAGGCATCGTACAGTCCTGGACGCTGCCGGAGTCCCCACAGCAGAATGGGGTTGCTGAGCGCCGCATTGGCTTGGTCATGGACATCGCCCGCACGTCCATGATTCATGCCCGTGCGCCCCATTTTCTGTGGCCCTACGTGGTTCGCTACGCCGCTCACCAGCTGAAGCTCCAGCCGCGCATCTTGCGGCCAGAGGCTTCAACGACCAGTCTTTGGACCGGGTCCCCTGGTGTTGGGACTGCCTTTCGTGTCTGGGGCTGCCTTGCGCTTGTTTGCGACACCTCTGCGGACAAGCTCTCGGCTCGCACCGTCCCCTGTGTCTTCCTTGGTTTCCCTGTAGCCTCGGCCGATTGGTCCTTTTACCACCCGCCCCTCCACCAGTTCCTAGACTCCCGTGACGTCCGGTTCGACGGGTCAGTGTCCTACTACACCCAGTACCCATGTCGAGGTCTCCCTGTTCCCCCTCCCCCCCTTTTCCTCGCACCATCTCTTCCCCCTGCTCCCGCTCCTTTGGTACCCCCACCCCCCCCTGGTCCTGCCGCGTCAGGTGTATCTCACGCTACCCCTCTACCCTCGGTCGCGCGTCAGGTAGCGTCTTCGGTACTTCCTCGACAGGTTACTGTGGACTCGGTTGGTGTTGGAGCTGGAGGTGCGGCCACTGGCGGTACTCGGTCTGGGGGTGCTCGTTCGAGGGGTGTTGGAGCTGGAGGTGCTGGCACGGGAGGTGCTAGTTCTGGGGGTGCTGGAGTTGGAGGTCCTGGCACTGGGGGTGCTTGGACAGGGGGCGCTGGAGCTGGGGACCCTAACCCTGCTGGTACCCCTTCTGGGGACACTGATTCTGGGGATGCTAGTTTTGAGGCAACTGGAGCTGGGGGCACTACGTCTGTGGAGAGCACTTCGCCTCCCCACTGCCACGACACGCGTTACCAGGCGGCCTGCTGGCGTGCGCGCGAGGAGCAGGAGCGGTTGGAGCGGGAGCGGCAGGAGTTGCGGCAGCTGGACCTGCTGGAGCAGCAGCAGCAGCGCTAGCAGCAGCAGCAGCAGCAGCAGCGGCAGCCGCAGCAGCAGCCGCCGTAGCCACAGCAGCAGCAGCAGCAGCCGCCACCGCCACCGCAGCCGCAGCAGCTCCCTCTAGAGCGGTAGTTTTTCCCGCCCGTGAGTGGCCTCCGGGCCCTTGGTCTTCCCTCCTCTCCTCCTGTCCGCCCTCCGTCTCCTCCTGCATTTGGTCCTACGTTTTCTCCTCCTGACGCTCGTCCGACGGTCTGGTCTTCTCCTCCACCGCAGTCTCCTCCTCCTGTTGTCCGTCACTACCATTCCCGTCCTTGTCCTCCGAGTGCTCGTCCCTCGTCCCCCGTTACCGACCTCCACACTACCCTCCTTTGTACCTCTCTTTGTCGTTCTCCTCCTCCGGTGTTAGTTCTCCCGTCTCCTCCGTCTTCTCTTCCTGTCTCCCCTACTCCTATCTCTGACTACTACCATGTTGTTCGCCCTGTTGTCTCCCACGTTCTAGCCACTGGTGTCACCGACCCTCGTTTCTCTCCTTCGTCTATCTCGGCTCTCACTGCCGCTGTCGCTGACTTTGCCGCTGCCAGCTGTCTTGACTACAGCACTCGTGTGGTGCCCGCTCCGCCTACCCGTCCTCTGTCCGTTGGGGGTGAGTTTGCCCTTGGCTATGACGTCCTAGAGAACAGGCACTCTGAGCTGGAGTACTTGGCAGCTGCTTCTCCCACTCTCTGTGCCATGCTGCTTTCCCCTGAGGGAGACCCCGACGCCCTTGACATACCGACTCATCGCACGTACCGTGAGGCAGTGTCAGGACCGTGGGCCTGTCAGTGGAAGGCGACCATGGACTCAAAGTTGGCGTCTTGGAGATCCACAGGCACGTACGTCGACGCAGTTCCCCCTCCCCGGGCGAACGTAGTCGATGGCATGTGGCTATTCAAGGTTAAGCGGCCGCCTGGATCACCCCCAGTGTTCAAGGCGCGCTATGTGGTGAGAGGCTTCAGTCAGCGTGAGGGAGTTGACTTCTTTCAGACCTTTGCTCTGACCCCGAAGATGACTACACTTCGGGTGTTACTACACGTAGTAGCACAGCGTGACTACGAGCTCCACTCCCTCGACTTCTCCACTGCCTTTCTCCAGGGACGACTGCACGAGGAGATCTGGCTACGCCGTCCTCTTGGTTTCACTGGTACTTTCCCTACTGGGACCCAGTGGAGCCTGAGGCGACCAGTCTACGGTCTCCGCCAGTCGCCCCGTGAGTGGCACGACACTCTTCGCTCCATGCTTCGTGACCTAGGGTTTCGCCCTTCCTCTGCTGACCCGTCACTGTTTGTTCGTGCCGGCTCCACTCCTTTCTTTATACTCGTCTACGTCAACGACTTGGTCTTTGCTACACCAGACAGGGCAGCTCTGGCTGAGGTGAAGTCCGAACTACAAAAGAGACACACGTGCACTGACCTTGGTGAACAGCAGCGCTACCTTGGCCTGCAGATCACCAGGGACAGAGCCGCTCGCACCATCACGTTGACTCAGTCACACAGCCCACTCCTCTTGCTGTAGACCACAGACTCACCGGCCCCTTCCCCGACGAGCCCTTTGAGCCCTGTGGTCCCTACCCATAGCTTGTTGGCTGCCTCATGTACCTGATGACATGTACTCGCCTGGACCTCGCCTACCCTCTTAGCGTCCTCTCTCGCTTTGTTGGACCTGGGAGGCACCGTCCTGTTCACTGGACGGATGCCGTGAGGGTGGCGAAGTACCTGGCGACTACATCAGGCATGGGGCTTGTGCTTGGAGGGACTCAGCCAATTGAGCTGATTGGCCTCTGTGACTCTTCTTACGCAGACGACGTGGAGACTCAGCGCTCGACCCAGGGTTACTGTTTCATTCTGGGAGCTGGGGCTGTGTCGTGGAGGTCCACACGGTCGTCGTAGGTGGCTTCATCCAGTGCAGAGGCAGAGATCTACGCCAGTGCTATGTGTCAGAATATATTTCTGTATAACTGCATGTAGTTCTAGCTGTAGTGTAGTTATATCACTGTCCTGCTTGTGGTGCACCCCCTCCTTACTTGTCTCTTGTATAACTTGGGCCTTTGGCCCTTTAGTGAATCATTCTCATTCTTTCTTGACTTTTCTCCTTGTCCAACTCTCTCGACACTCATGCCTAACTCCAACCCTAGCATGGTTCCTAAGGACACTACTTTACCCTCCTAGCTACTATTTCAACACTATGGCTGCTCAGGAGCTTTGTTGGTTGACCTTCTTGCTCGCTAACCTTGGTGAGCGACCTCGCACTTCTCCGACCTTGTTCGCTGACAACAAGGCCATGATTCTCTTGTGTGTCGCGAGCCTCGACTAGAGACCAGGGTGAAGCATATCGACGTCCAGTACTTCCTCCTGCGTGAGCTACAGCGACGCGGTCAGGTGCGCCTGGACTTTGTGGCCTCAGAGGCCAACACTGCTGACCTCTTCACCAAGGCCTTGGCGCCTGGTGATCACCACCGGTTCTGTGTGCAGTTAGGGCTTGTTGAGGCAGGTCCTCAGTTGCTGTAGCCTTGTTGCTTGCTCTGCTTGTTGTGCTTTGCTATTATATATCCTAGTGAACTCTTGAACTGGCCTTGTGGCCGCTTGCTTGTGCTCAGAATTTGTGTGGTGTCCTTGAGATCCACCCTGAGCTTGCTTTGCTTCTTGCATTGACTGGTCTTGTGACCGTTTGTTCACCCTGCTTGCTTTGATGCCCCTCACTTAGCCTATGGGGGTGTGTCAAATGCTAATATTTGTGATAGGCTGTAATGATGTGCTCCTTAATGAGTACAACTCAGTTAGGGTTTGCTATTTGTATCACCCACATTCCTAATCTCATCATTTCGTTGCTGCAGTAGGGCGCGACGCGCCGGCTACAGCAGGGCGCGACGCGCAGGGCAGCAGGGCGCGACGCGCTGGTTGCAGTAGGGCGCGACGCGCTGGCTGCAGCAGGGCGCGACGCGCAGGGCAGCAGGGCGCGGCGTGCAGGCTGCAGCAGGGCGTGAGGCGTGGAGCAGCAGAGCGCGATGCGCGGGAGGGGGGGGCAGGCAGTGCGAGTAGCTGCAGGGCAGCGCGACACTGTGCGAGCAGGGCCGGACAGCGCAAGGGCGCTTCGGGCAGAAACAAGAGAAACTATCGGTGGACCCTAAAAACTTAACAGGTTTCCTGTTCTGAATACCATGTCAGAATAACTGTGCAGGAATGAATGAACTATGAATGAGTTGGGTAAAAGTACTAACCCACTATAGCCTAAAGAGAACACAAACATATAGTTTGGCAGTATTCCGGGGGGTCTACTATCCAGGAGCTTATGGTATCTGTGTGCGAATCTTCCTGAGGTGATCCTGGTTACGATCAACTTCTGATCGCAGCAAAGCGAACTCCCCAAGTTGTTTCCACCCTTCTGCGAACTCTTCCCCCAACACACGAAATTGTTTGGATTCGTGTGCCGTGTGAGTTGATCGCTCCTGTGTTTCAGAAGCGCGCTGAATTCGCATTCCTATCAATAATGCACCCCCCAAAAAACCACTTTGAATATAGACCGCCGCTTGAATGTGGGAGATAAATGTGAATGTGGGACATACAATGCTACAGGCACATACTGTTGGGCTGAAAAGGCCTTTAGGATCTTTGCAGGACAGAATTCAAGGGTAGGACGATGTAATAGCGGAAGCGTTTAATAAAAGGATTGTGAACCACCTTGCGCTGGTGTGTGAGGGCAAAGTTGATTGATTAAAGTAAAGAGATGCAGGCTTTTTATAAGAATACAGGGAATATGAAAAGATACGGTTAATAACTGTTTTACTATTGCTGTTGCAATTCGATACAGTGTCGACTCGGGCAACTGCTCAGTATCGAGACAGTTGTTTGTCCTTGCTGTCGCGCTGTATTTGTCAAGTCAAAGGTCGCAGACCTTTGACTTTCGCGTAACCTCCAGCGGTTGTTCAACCTCCGAGGGTTGACTCGCCGATGTTTCGATATGATCTGCTTCGCTTCTGTCTCTGTGTTTCGACACGACAAAGGCGCTTAAATCAGTTGTTTCCAACACTCCCCTTCGCTTCTGGAGTGTCGCTGCAGGTGTCGTGGCTCTGTCCAGTCAGCAGCATGCAATATTCGAACTTCGACTTTCCGAGCTTCTTGGTCAAGTAATCAGTTGCCATCTCGGATGTGGGGCAGTAAGACAGCTCAAGTCTCCCCTTCTCGATCTCGTCCTTTATGAAGAAATATCGCAGGGCGATATGCTTCGTCCTGTTCGCGAATCCATTTTTGTTGGCTATGCGAATTGCCAACTGGTTGTCGCAGAATAGGGAGAAGCTGGGTAACTGGGCCAGCTTCGCTTCCTCCAGAAGTTCGCGAAGGTACAGTCCTTCCTTGGTGGCTGAGCAGAGTGCGATATATTCAGCTTCAGCTGTGGAGAGAGCGATTAATTCCTGTTTGCTCGACTGCCATGAAATAGGTCCGATAGGCTCGAGGCGGTAGATGTAGCCTGTGCGCGAGCGCCTGTTGTCAGGATCTCCGGCGTGGTCGACGTCGACGTACCCGATTAGCTAGGGCGTTGTAGTTTTGCTCTTGTAGTAGATTAGGCCGATCGTCGGAGTACTAACGAGGTAGTGAAGGGCGCGGTCTAGTTCCGCCATGTGTTCAGCTTCAGGCCTTTTGAGGTAGGTGGCGAGTTGGCTTGCGGAGTATGATAGGTCCGAGCGGCAGGTAACGACTGCGAAGAGAAGGCATCCCAGCTTTCTCTGGTAGTTGCGTATGCCGGCGGGCTTTAGTGGAGTAGATTCTGCCTTGTCGTTTCTTGCCGTGTAGCGGTATGGCATAGAGATGGTAGTAGGTGTTAGTGAGAAACGTTTAGCTATGGTGTCGGCGTACTTTGCAGCATTGAGGTAGATCGCGCTTTCTCCTTCCTGGATATTTAGGCCGAGGTATTGCGTGACGGTAGATGAGACAGTGAGTGTGAGATCTCTCTGTAACTCCCCTTCGAACCAGGTAGTAACGTTGTCGGTCGATCCGATGTAGAGTAGATCATCTACGTAGACGATCAATAGAATGTAGTCGTCGCCTTTCGTGAGCCGGTACATGCCTTGGTCGTGCGGCAGCTGCTTGAATTCGATGCGAGTGAGTCGAGCATGTAAGTACTGCTGCCATAGTCTCGGGGCCTGTTTGATCCCGTACAGGGATTTTTGCAGCTGACAGACTTGGTTGGGCTCTCCATGGGAACCATGTGGGAGTTCGACGTAGATTTCGGCGTCAACGGGTGCGTAAAGGAATGCATTGGCGACGTCGATTTGCAGCAGTTTCTTCTCCTTCATAGCGGCGATCACGAGAAGAATCCGTAGTGAGGTGTGTCGACTGACCGGAGCAAATGTCTCGGTGAAGTCACGTCCATGTTCTTGGTCGAAGCCGCGTACGACCCATCGTGCCTTGAACTTGTCAATGGTACCGTCTGCTTTCGTCTTCACACGGAAGACCCACTTCCCGGTGAGTATTGTCTTGTTTCGTGTCACGCTGATAGGGACCACTTTCCAGGTGTTGCGCTCCTTCAGTGCTTCGAGTTCCTTGTCCATGGCTTCACGCCATTTTTCCCTATGTTCCCCCCCCAGAGCCTGCTGAACTGTGGCAGGCTCCTTAGGAGTTTCGGTGCCGTGGAGCGCGATGACTAGTCCGAGTATCTGAAGGCCACTCTGTGTGTAGCGGGGAAGTGTTGTGTCCGCGGGATAAGCTGCTTCGTCACCTGTTTCTGGGTCAGGTATGAAGTTGGGCCCTATGCGTTCTGCTTTGTCGGTGTTGACTTCGGCAGGTGTAACGTAACCGGTGTCGGCGAATTCGAAATAGGTTTCGGCGTTGACGCTTTCGCGAGGATTTTCGTCGTCCATCGGGATAGGCACGGAGCAGTATGGGAGTGGTCCTGCTTCTTCCGAGGCGTTATCCACATTCTGCTCGTCCCAGTCAGCTTCGTCTGACGAAGTGTCGGTCACCACGGAAGCCACCTGTGGGATCCCGATTTTCTTCCAGGTTGGCAAGATACGTCGGAAGGGTGAGTCGTTCGTAGAAAATGACGTCACGTGCTGCTACTGTTTCTTTGGAGTGGACGTCGAAAATCTTCCACGCATTGTAATTCTTTTCGATACCCAGGTGTAGTCCCCACTGTGCGTGTTGAGAAAATCGGTCGGCTCGTGCAGATGGGGGTCGGTACTGTACCATGCAGCCGAAAACTCTTAACATTTTTGTGCTGCCCTGTTTTCCTGTCCACAGCAGGTGCGGTGATGCGTTGTTCGATAGTGACGACGACGAAAGCAAGTTGTGCAGCATGACAGCGTGGTCCATCGCTTCAGGCCACTGGTGATTGGGCAGTCGCATGCCACGCAGTAATTTGCGCATGGTGTTCTGGAGAGTTCGATTCATCCGTTCTACTACGCCTTGCTGTTGATGGGCGTAAGGAAGCGAGATGAGCCTCTTGATTCCCCTTTCTGCCAAGAACTGCTTGAACCTCTGTCAGGTGTATTCTCCTCCACCGTCTGACTGGAAGCTTTTGAGCTTTACGCCCGATTCTCGTTCTGCTACTGGAAGCCAAGCGATGAAGGCTTCGAAGGCCATGTCCTTGCTCGGGAGATTAAGGTGTCAAACGTAACGTGTAGCGGCATCGATGAACGTGATGGTGTAGCTGTATGCTCCTTGTCCAGGTTCGCGATTGTACAGGATGTCGATTTACACCTTTTCAAGTGGTGCGTAAGCTGGAGCGCTGGGGTTGTGGTGAGAAGTAAAAGGCCGATGTGGTAAGTCTGCTTCGGGGCAGGTAAAGCACGTTCCACGAGCTCGTCGAAGTTCGGTTCCATCGGTTAGAAGCAATGAGTCTTTGTCGAGTACTCCTGCTCTGATTGTGTTGTTTAACACCGTGTTGCTTGGATGTCCCATTCGTGCGTGCCAGATGTCTTCGCTAGCGCGATGTCCGGGTGAGCGACGATACAAGTCGGAGTTGGAGTAGAAGCTTGCGGTGAAGTTTGCACTTCGATGTACTTCTCGTGTTTTTGGGTGAAGCTGCTGCGCTGGAGTTGGTGGGGTGTCGTCGATTTGAGGTGATGTATCTGAAGGACCAGCGATTGGTGTCGATGTTGCTGCTGCTGCTGCCGTTGTTTCTGCTGCTGCCGATGTTGTCTCTGTTGCTGCTGATGTTGTTTCTGCTGTTGCTGATGTTGTTTCTGCTGCTGCCGAGTGTTGTATTGTTGCTAATGCTCTTGTTCGTTCTGCCTCAGGGATGGTGTGCGAGTACCAGAAGCCTTCTGGACTGAAGTCGGGGTCAAGATCCGGTGGATGTGTCCAAGAAGTGAAAGTGACAATCCCGTCGCTGTCAGCAGTGCCAAGATCTGGGACGAAGTCTAGGACGAAGACGTTGTTTTTCAGAACCGCCTTCTCGATGTAGAGACCGCCTTTTCCGTGGTATAACTTGAACTCCTGAGTAGTACTATTTGCTTCGAGGTGGATGCCTTTCGCCATCAGTTGACTGACACTCAGTAAGTTGTAACCGAGTCCTTCTGCTATCAAAACTTTTGACATCTGTTGTATGACGTTTGTCTCTCGTGACTGAAGTTGCACTACGCCTTGTCGTCGTGTGCGCAGGTTCTGATTGTTGGCGACGGTGATGACGACCTCGCGTTGAAGTTGGTGTTCACATTGAACAAAGCGTCCTGAAGAGCACATATGCTGTCCACAGCAGCTGTCCAAGAACCACGTATCCTTTCCTGACGGCTCGCTTTGAGCGATGGCTGCATAGGTCGGATTTGGTTGAAGTGACTCGCGGCGAGACGTGCTGTTGTCGAGTTGTTCTTCCGGTGAGTAATATGGTGGTGACTCTGTGATGCAGGAATCGGTTAGCCGTGTCATGCAACTGACGATGTTTCTTGTTCCTTCCGCCGGTTGTCCCGTCGATGTTGTTGAGACTTGTACTTGGGATGTCGGATTCGTTTGCGTTGAGGCGACTTGACTGCTTGAAGGCCGATACTGCCGTTGCGTTGGTACTGACTGTTGTCGGTTGGGGCAGTGCGTGCGAGGATGCCCTGACGTCTTACAAAGGTGACAGAATGGAGGTACTGTTTTCGGTTGATGTTGATAGTTGTTGTTGTTACAGCGCCGTTGAGTGTGGAATGCGAATTCGGGCACTGATGTCTTCCTTTTATGTCGTTCTTCTTGCAGGTCCATATCTTGCTGCTCAGCGTGGATTTCGGCGCACAGTGCTGCTTCTGATATCTTTCCGTGCGCTCAGAGTATGGCGCGGGTGGAGCGCCACTGAGGACCGAGGCCGCCGATGATGACTGTGACAAAGGCGTCTTCTGAAATCGATCCTCCGCACCGAAGGAGTTTGTCGCGCAATTCGCGACAACGGCTGATATACGCCATCGCCTTTTCGCCTGGTTTCATTTCGACTGTCGTCAGTTGCGCCATTAACTGACGTTGGTTTACGCTGTCTGTTGCTTGATACAGGTTCTTCAGGTGGTTGTACGCGAGCTCTGCAGAGTTGCCGTAGCCCCGGTAAGACCGTATGTTCTGCTGCTGGCTTGGAGTGATGTTTCTCAGTAGGATTGTGTACGCCATCAATGATTGATACTTGTACTGCTGCTTGTCGTATTGTGTGCCGTGTGTTGGATATGGCAGGGACCCGTCGAAGAAGCCAAGGATCTGCGCGCCTTCCATCATTAACTCGAACTCGAATGACCAGGTAAAGAAGTCATTTCCGTCGAAGGGTTTTGTCGTTTGCAGTTTTAAGGCGTGTGCGAACTGTGACTGAACTTGAAGTGCGTCCAGTGTCTTTTCTTGTCCAGATGCTGGCTGCGGGTGTGGCATAAAGCTGACGGAGCCACGCTGGGGCTCATACGGAGCAAAGGTAGGCCGTTTCTGTTGATTTCCACGTGCGTAGGATGAACCGTCGAGGCTCATCGGTGTTGCGTTGTTGTTGCTGTTGTTTGACTGTGCAGGTGCCCCTTGCTGGTGTTGTTCGTAGATGTTGGAGTTTCTGAAGATGTTGCTCTGGGTCTTGTTGCCGTTTCCTCCTCTGTCTGCAGGCCAGAGGCAGGAGGTGGAGTAGGAGTAATACCGGGAGAGCCGTTAGAAGAACTTCTTTCCTTCTGTGTTGTCATGACTTGTGATGTTGTAGGTATCTTGATCGTAGTCGAATTTGTCCTGACTGCTCTCATACCATGTTGGGCTAAAAAAGCCTTTAGGATCTTTGCAGGACAGAATTCAAGGGTAGGACGTTATAACCACCTTGCGCTGGTGTGTGAGGGCAAAGTTGATTGATTAAAGTAAAGAGATACAGGCTTTTTATAAGAATATAGGGAATATGAAAAGATACGGTTAATAACTATTTTACTGTTGCTGTTGCGGTTCGATACAGTGTCGACTCGGGCAACTGCTCAGTATCGCGACAGTTGTTTGTCCTTGCTGTCGCGCTGTATTTGTCAGGTCAGAGGTCGCTGACCTTTGACTTTCGCGTAACCTCCAGCTGTTGTTCAACCTCCGAGGGTTGACTCGCCGATGTTTCGATATGATCTACTTCGCTTCTGTCTCGGTGTTTCGACACGTATGAGGCGCTTAAATCAGTTGTTTCCAACACATACAAGTACACGAGCTTGTTGTGCTTTATATCAATTAACAATTCACTGGTCAGCAAAGAACTCACCCTAAACCCTATATCTGTGGCTGAATTTGGTGAAAGAGAAATTCAGGCCAATTACGGAAACGACAGAATAAACAGAGACAATGATTATACTGGTTTGCTCAGAAACTTGTAGGATTGAATTTGTCAACATGTGCACTTTCAGGGGATTGACAGATTTAACAGAGATAATCATCATCGCAAACCGATACTGTGACCACTATGGAAGTAAAATACAGACAGGGCAGCGGAGAAACGGGAAAGAGAGGAGAGGGCGATGGAGAGTGAGTGAGAGAGGGAGTGAGCGAGTGAGGAAGGGAGAGAGCATAAGGTGGAGAATGAGGCTCCAGGGATGGCGAGATGAGGGTTAGAAATGGCAGTAGCCCGAAGCTAAGTTGTGCGCAGAATGATTGTTGATTGAGTTCATAAGTTGATCCCGTCAACTGCCCATTCCCCGCATACTATGTTCTTGCAAAACACTCATTCAGTTCACAGGATAGGTAGCCTGTCTCTGAACACACTCGGTTATGCGTATAGTTGAACCAAAGGTCAATAAATGCTAACAAATCCGAAATGGGCAATCTAGGAAAGAACCACAGAACAAAAAAAACGGAAACAGTGAAATGTGGAGGGGGTCTCGAGAACTCGGAAGGTTATACAACCAGGTACGCATCACAGATATCAGAAGCAGAACTGGCGTTACTGGTTGGGTTATCGTCACCGCTCTCGGCAGCACGAGAAATGGACAGGGAAATAAGGAGTTAGAGTTCGACAATGAAATGTGCGCAGAATGATTGTTGATCTGGGTCATGGAATCAACCCCCCAACTGCCCATTCCCCGCGGGTCCACTCTGGCAAGACCACCTTCAGTTGGCAGGCACTTAAAGCCTGCTACTGTACACATAAGGTCTGCTGATAAGGGCTTTCTGGCGAAACCAGGATACACACAAGCCTAGAATTAGGCCCCAAGCAAGGAGCTCTAGTTCTTGTATCTTAGATACAGATGCAGAACATCAAACGACGTAGACAACCACAGCACAATGAAAAGCTTTCGCTTTCCGAACCGAAATCAGGATTTTCCGTAAGAAAGTGTGTAACCGAAATCAGGATTTTCCGAAATCAGGTTCAATGGCTCTCAGCAGCCTGTGTGTAGTCAACTGCTCGGACCAACCAATCAGATTGCACTCCACTTGCAAGAAGCCCACCCCAGCGGCACTAGGCAGAGCCTCACCCAGAAAGCCGTCCTCCCTCACATTACACCCAGCAAGCGAGCCAAATCCATGGCTTGATTGCTGCTGAATGAACGGTCAGGATTGGGCAAGGGTTTGGATGCCTGTGCTCTGCAGTGGCCGGCTACCTTGACGGCGTGGAGGCGAGTTCTGACGGTCAGACGTCGCATCAGACGGCACTTCCTATCGTCAGGTCACAGTGTCATCACCGAGCCAAAAGACTGCCTCTAGTTACGGAATCTTGTTGTCCTTCCAGTCACCTGGCCATGGTCTTGCACACCTCAACCATTCAATATCATGGATGGCAGTGGTTTGTGGGTGGTATGCCGAAACCTCGAACCTTGAATTCGAGTGCAAATCGACGAGACAACAAATACGGGACATTGCGCGAAGAACATAGGCAAATACAACTCCTGCAGCTGCAAGCAACGAGCTCATCAGACATTCTCAACCACATTACTCACAGAGACCCCTCGTGCCATTACATACCGCACGGAAAAAACTGTGGTTCCGGACTTCATATCAGATGTCAAAGCTTGAACGTACGAGCTGGGAGAAGAAAATATGTTAATAAACGTTAAGGCCTTCATAGTTGCTCGGGTGTATGGAGGCTTAGTCTGAGAAGCCCTTTCTCCTTCAGGAAAAGAGCGAGCGGGTCGCTCATCAGAATTCCAGAGCATTCCTCAGCACCTGATCCAAGCCAGGGAAGGAGACTCTCTATGAGCTGGTGGTATACCACAAACGACTCTATTTACTTGCTACACTTGATATTCACTGTGCATTCACATTCTGAATTCAAATGAAGAATAAATATTGCATAAAAGCGGGATCTTTCGTTGTCACCAACCCAGCAATTCAATAGCAGATCTAACGGTGTCAGCGATGCTTTCGGCGCTTGGCGGCTCAGAACAGACGCGACTCGAGGTTCCAACATCACTGAAACAAGCAGATCGATCAAAAGATGTGCCTTCGATTATGTCCATGTGTCAACATATCGACGGTTTTGCATTTTTGATTCGTCACTAAACTTTCCAAGCTTGCGAAAGGGTGGCCTTTCGACCAACCAGAAGCCGATTTTGATGCCGTCGTCATCCTTAATCCGTGTGAGTTGCGCTGGTTGTTGCACGAAGTGCTGCGACGCGGAGTTCCCCTTGAGATTTGGAGCCTCTGTGACGTTACCACCAAGCCTCGTCAGCTTCGTGAATGCACGTACCTCCACATTAGTGGCGGCTGGGAAAGTCTCATGTTGGTGATCATCTGACTGTTACAATGCCCGTTGGATCTCGATTTCTCGTTCATCGGACGGTCGAGACTCAAGAGCTTCCTCACACCTGCAGCTGGTTCGCCTCACCTCACATCACCCGTTCACCACCAAACCAGCCTGGTGTCGTGTGGAGAAAGGGGCAAGATGGGGGAGGGGGAAGAGGTCTGTTGGAGGATGATGCCTCGCTGGAACTGGGAAGAGCCGGTCACGAACACACACGCCACTGGAGTTGATTCCGGTTATACGAGATCTGTAGAGGTGAGGAGCGGTGGGCGGTTTGGTGAGTCTCACTCGTGGTCCCGTGATTCACGACCCACCACTACAAATGCATGCATTCTCCCGCTCTCTTCAACCAGCCTGCCATTATTAGTAGCCACTAGCTTGATTGCTTCTGACACACTCAGTTCAACTTCCAAGCTTCCTTGCATGTTATTGCGGAGCAAATAGAGAAACAATTAGGAGCTCAACGTAGCGGCTACGAGTTTCGTTCCTTCTTCATTTTCGAAACTACTGTCAGCGTGAATCGTCTAAGCCAGCAGCAGACTCCTTCCCGTTTCGACACCAGATAAGCAAGTGTTTGCTGCATATTGTAACTTCATAATGGAGGCCATGAGGAGTCACTCGTCAATGTCGGCTCCAGATCTCCTGGAACACGCACCAGAGGAAACATCCGACCTGCCTTTCCCGAGAGAAGGTCACTCCGTGGCGTTCGTCTACGGCACATTAAAAGAGGGTTTCAGCAACCACTGGCTTATGCAGGAGCTGATGCAATCTGGCGACGCCATCCGGATAGGAACTGCTCGGACCGTCCAGAATTACCCTCTTGTATGCGGCCCGTTTCAAGTTCCTTTTCTTCTACGTCTCCCGGGCAACGGTCACCGCGTCTTTGGAGAGATTTACGAAGTTAATGAGAAAGCGGTCGCCAGACTGGATATTCTTGAAGGTATCGACCGTGGTCACTACGTGCGGCTACCGCTTTCCCTATCCGACGTCGAGGTTAGGGACGACTATCAAATGGACAGGAAATACTGCCATTTACGGGAGGGGGGTAACCTAGAAGTGAAGTTCACGGCTGTCGCGTACTTCGCAGGGATGGATCACACGCCCGGATTGGCCATGGGGGAGGCGATTGAGTCGTTCGACGCTCGCGCAGCGGCGACTTACGTTCCGAGACGAGAGAGACCGGCGAATAAGACGTTCTTGGAGCACGTTCATGCGTGGATTCAGGAGCGGCGATCCTTGGTGGAGGCGACCGAAGAGGCATATCGCTGGGCTCTTCCTGTTCAGTGATTTTGGGGTTGACTCGATGTATAGGGCATTCAATATACGTTTCAAGATTTAATTCCTTTTTTTCAGGGTTGCTCAGTTCGTTTAAACGTGCCGAGCTTGTTCCTTTGTATTGTTATCATTAATTGAATTGGCAAAAGTGCGCTACATGACCAGCCATAGCATCGAGACTTGCTTTCACTTACTGTATGTGTCCGTTTACAGACTGTATAGTTGCATGAGAACTAAGCAGGTCTCAGTGGAGGTTGATGTGCCAGTTGTTGCTGGTAATTCAAAAACACCCCTGTTCATGGACAAGTTAGCAATCCCGCTCAGCTAAAGATCCCGTGTCTGCAAAGCCATAGCAAGGTGGATCCATGTGTCTGCACCTTACTACCAGCCACACAATAACCCAAACTTAGCGAGGAACACCATCCTGACCTCACTATGTGTATGAATGCGTATTACAGTAGTCTCAGCTCAAATAAACAATCTGAAACCGCACATGCAAACTTTCGAACACTACCACAGCACTGATGCTTTGAAGTGTCTCAACACCGTGTACTTGTGTGGGTATTCATGTACACTTTAAGGTTATGGTAACCCCTTCCAGCCATGGCTTCTAATGGTATGGTAACCCATCCATCCATGGCTTCTAATGAGCATGCCCCTTTCGAACATGTCTCCAACAGACCAGGCTTCCCGTTAACAGCCCTTTTGGCTCATGTCTTGGGAACGAGAGGCCACGGGTAACCCTTGGCCCAGTCGTGGCCCTTGGGTAGCCCGTCCAAGCACTGGCGGTTGCAGGGAAGGGGGAGGAAGGGGGGAGGGAGGGAAGGGCGAAGGCAAGAGGGTATTGAATTGGATGCAATCAACCCTTAGCCCAGTCGTGGCCCTTGGGTAGTCCGTCCCAGCACTGGTGGTTACAGGGAAGGGGGGGGAAGGGAGACAAGAGAGCGTTTCTAGCAAACCAAACAAGCCTTTAGCAAACTGTGCCCTTGGGTCATGTCTTGGGAACGAGAGGCCACGGGTAGCCCTTAGCCCGGTCGTGGCCCTTGGGTAGTCCGTCCAAGCACTGGTGGTTACAGGGAAGGAGGGGGGAGGGAGACAAGAGAGCGTTTCTAGCAAACCAAACAAGCCTTTAGCAAACTGTGCCCTTGGCTCATGTCTTGGGAACGAGAGGCCACGGGTAGCCCTTAGCCCGGTTGTGGCCCTTGGGTAGTCCGTCCAAGCACTGGTGGTTGCAGGGAAGGGAGGGAAGGAGGGAAGGGAGGGAGGGAAGGAGGGAAGGGAGGGAGGGGCGAAGGCAAGTGGGTATTCAAGAATGTAGTTATCCATTCATCCCTTTAGCCCCCGAGCTACACGGCTTGCTGCGTTTCGAATCCTTCATTACTCTGCAAGAGGCTACCTTAGCCCCCAAGCCTCTCACACCAGTCGTGGAGTGAGGGAAGGGATGAAGTTCCGCCAGTACAGGTACTTCTTTAAAAAATGTGGTTATCTTCTTCTTGGCCGACTGTTACATGGACTCAAGCAAATGCAATAGAATCTGATTCCAAACAGGAAGCTCTCTGTGACCGTACCTGGAAAGGGATGAAGTTCCGCCAGTAGCGGTACCCCTTCTTGGGCGGCGGAGGCGGATTCCCTGTGATCTGTACAAAATCCGATACGATTTCCGCCGGTGGAATCATAACCATAACTCCCGGCATCCCCGGGTGCCTGAAAGCCGGCACACCCACCCCTGCACCTTTCCTCCCTCCCCTAGAACTCGCGTTATGCCCTCCACCACCACCACCACCGGCAGAACCGGCAGCAGATGCAGCAGCTGCTGCTGCGGCGGCGGCAGCAGCAGCAGCACCGGCCACCCAGCCTAGATCCATGGACCGCCATGTTCTTTTTTCTACCCTCTCTGCTATTCGTGAGCTTCGTCGCCTCTTGGGTACTGACCCTGGTGCTCCCCCTGATCCTCCCCCTGCTCCTCCCCCTGGTCCTTCCCCTGCAGACCCAGCTGCTGCGGCAGAAGCAGAAGTGGAAGAATTTGCAAATGCCCCTAATCCCGTTGCCCCTAGTCCCCCCGATAACCCTCCTAGGAACCACTCAGATCCACCCACCCCTCTCTCTTCCTCCTCCTCATCCTCTCCCATCCCCATCCCATCATCCTCCTCCCCATCCTCCCCATTCCCAAACTCCCCAAACATCCTCTTTCGTTTCCGAGCCTCTTTTCTTCTCATCCGAGCCTGTCCCTCCCTGTAATCCCCAGGGAAATCCTCTTCCGAGTCTTCATCCGAGCCTTCTCCCGAACCTCCCTCCACTCGCTCCTTCCCTCTCCTTCGCCTCTCCCTCTCCCCTCTCTCGCCCTTCTCCTCTCCACCGTCCCTCTCCCACTCTCCTCCCCTAGCGTCTCCACTCCCCTGCTCGCCTGCCCCCTCTCTCCTCTGTTCCTCCATCCGTCTTTTCGCAATCGATTCCCGTCTATCCCTCCTCACCAGAGAATCAAATCGGATCTTGTCCGGATTTTGCCAAATCCCAACTCCTCCTCTCCTCTTCTCCCCATCTCTCTCTTCCTCCTCCCCATTCTCCTCCTCCTCCTCGTCCCTCTCCTCCTTCTCCCTCTGCCCCTCTGCTTGCTTCTCGGTCCCCATAGCTGCAAGCATTGGCCTATCCACATCCACAAGTCGCCTTTCTTTCTCCTTCTCTCTCTCCTTCTCCTTGTCCCTCTCCCTCTCTTTTTCCCTCTCCCTGTCCCTCTCCCTCTCCCTCTCTTTCGTCTTATGTTTACCCTTCTCCTCTCTCTCCCTCTCTGTTCTCTCCTTCTCCCCTCTCTCTTCCTCTCTTCTCTTTTCCATCTCCTGTTCCTCCTGATCCTCTCTCACCAAACCAGCACCTCTGCCTGCTGCCCCTCCTTCTCCTCCTGTTTCTGCTCCTGCTGCTCCTGCAGAAATTCTCAACCTGCCTTCTTCCTCCTCTGCCGATCTACCTTCCCTCCTCTCCTCCCCTCCCTCCACTCTCCCATGCTTCTTCAGCTTCTTCTCCCTCCTCTCCTCCCCGTCATGCTTCCCTTCTCTCTTGCTCTCCCCCTTCTCTTCCTTCCTCCCTTCAACCTTACCCTCTCCCTTACCCTCCCTTCTCTCCTCGCCTTTCTCCACCCCTCTCCCCTCTCGATCCTTCTCATGCCTCTTCTTCTTTTTCTTCTTCCCCTCCTTGTCCCTTTTCCCACCCCCCTCTACTTCCACCCCCTTCTCCTTCTTCCCCACGCCTCCTGCACTCGCCCTCTCCCTCTCCCCCTCTCCCACCTCCTCTCCTTCTCTTCCACCATTCCTCTCCTCAAGTCTCAGCCCTAAACTGTCAACTTGCAAACCCAACGCACCATTAGCAGCATGAGCAGCAGCAGAAGCAGCATCACCAAAAACAGCATTACCACCACCACCAGCAGCCGCAGCAGCAGCAGCAGCAGCAGCAGCAGCAGCCATTTCACCCTTACCATACCCCTCCTTCTCTTTCTCCATCTCTTTCTCTTGCATTTTCTCCAGCCCCGAAAACACCGTGGGAGGATGGAGAAGCGACGTGGGAGGTAAGGAAAGGAGAGGCTTCAAAGACTGCCAACCAGTCTCCTTCCTTTCAACCACCAAGCCAAGCCCGTCCTTTCGATCACTGAAATCAGCTTGCACCCCAGGCAAGCCATTGCCAATCAAATAATTCTCTTCTGCCACCACCACAGGCCGTAACAGCAGCGGCGGCACCAGGCCAACCTTTCTATCCTCGAATTCTCCCCTCGGCTCTTCAAGTTTCGAGTCAAAAGGCCGATTGAAAGGCACAGAAGACGGTTCCATACCCGGCTGCTGCATACCCCTGCTGTTGCTGCTGCTTGGGAGAGGAAGCTTCTCAGAAGGTTCTGCTGCAAGAGGTAGTAATTCATCCATGCCGGCAGGTGATACCCCGACCCACCCGTTTGCCGCCTCCAGTTTCCTGTGGAGTAGAGAGAAAAGGGAGATCAAGAGAGAGGGGGGGGGGTAAGTAGGGGACGGGTGCAATCAGCAGGATTCACCAGCAACAACTCATCCATGTCTGCAGGTGATGAGGTGACTTTTGAGTCGACTCAAAAGTCGCAACGAGCAGGATTCACAGCAGCAACTCATCATCCATGCCTGCGGGGGCTACCCCGACCCACCCGTTTTCCACCTCCAATCTCTTGAGCATACAAGAAAACAAACAAGGGGAAAAGAGTTTGATTTGATATTTGTGTGTCAGTTTCGAAGTGCCCCGTGATTGCTCTGAAATCCTCCTCCACCTCCTCCGGAGTGAGAGTGATCGACACACGCACGCGCGGCGGCAGCAGCAGCACAGGGGGAAGCAAGGAAAGCAATCAAGAGACACTACACAGAATAAACCAAGGAACACACACCTTCGCTTCTTCATAGGGAGTTGGGGTGGTGGTTGCCCCGTGATTGCTCTGAAATCCTCCTCCACCTCCTCCGGAGTGAGAGTGATCGACACACGCACGCGCGGCGGCAGCAGCAGCACAGGGGGAAGCAAGGAAAGCAATCAAGAGACACTACACAGAATAAACCAAGGAACACACACCTTCGCTTCTTCATAGGGAGTTGGGGTGGTGGTTGCCCCGTGATTGCTCTGAAATCCTCCTCCACCTCCTCCGGAGTGAGAGTGATCGACACACGCACGCGCGGCGGCAGCAGCAGCACAGGGGGAAGCAAGGAAAGCAATCAAGAGACACTACACAGAATAAACCAAGGAACACACACCTTCGCTTCTTCATAGGGAGTTGGGGTGGTGGTTGCCCCGTGATTGCTCTGAAATCCTCCTCCACCTCCTCCGGAGTGAGAGTGATCGACACACGCACGCGCGGCGGCAGCAGCAGCACAGGGGGAAGCAAGGAAAGCAATCAAGAGACACTACACAGAATAAACCAAGGAACACACACCTTCGCTTCTTCATAGGGAGTTGGGGTGGTGGTTGCCCCGTGATTGCTCTGAAATCCTCCTCCACCTCCTCCGGAGTGAGAGTGATCGACACACGCACGCGCGGCGGCAGCAGCAGCACAGGGGGAAGCAAGGAAAGCAATCAAGAGACACTACACAGAATAAACCAAGGAACACACACCTTCGCTTCTTCATAGGGAGTTGGGGTGGTGGTTGCCCCGTGATTGCTCTGAAATCCTCCTCCACCTCCTCCGGAGTGAGAGTGATCGACACACGCACGCGCGGCGGCAGCAGCAGCACAGGGGGAAGCAAGGAAAGCAATCAAGAGACACTACACAGAATAAACCAAGGAACACACACCTTCGCTTCTTCATAGGGAGTTGGGGTGGTGGTTGCCCCGTGATTGCTCTGAAATCCTCCTCCACCTCCTCCGGAGTGAGAGTGATCGACACACGCACGCGCGGCGGCAGCAGCAGCACAGGGGGAAGCAAGGAAAGCAATCAAGAGACACTACACAGAATAAACCAAGGAACACACACCTTCGCTTCTTCATAGGGAGTTGGGGTGGTGGTTGCCCCGTGATTGCTCTGAAATCCTCCTCCACCTCCTCCGGAGTGAGAGTGATCGACACACGCACGCGCGGCGGCAGCAGCAGCACAGGGGGAAGCAAGGAAAGCAATCAAGAGACACTACACAGAATAAACCAAGGAACACACACCTTCGCTTCTTCATAGGGAGTTGGGGTGGTGGTTGCCCCGTGATTGCTCTGAAATCCTCCTCCACCTCCTCCGGAGTGAGAGTGATCGACACACGCACGCGCGGCGGCAGCAGCAGCACAGGGGGAAGCAAGGAAAGCAATCAAGAGACACTACACAGAATAAACCAAGGAACACACACCTTCGCTTCTTCATAGGGAGTTGGGGTGGTGGTTGCCCCGTGATTGCTCTGAAATCCTCCTCCACCTCCTCCGGAGTGAGAGTGATCGACACACGCACGCGCGGCGGCAGCAGCAGCACAGGGGGAAGCAAGGAAAGCAATCAAGAGACACTACACAGAATAAACCAAGGAACACACACCTTCGCTTCTTCATAGGGAGTTGGGGTGGTGGTTGCCCCGTGATTGCTCTGAAATCCTCCTCCACCTCCTCCGGAGTGAGAGTGATCGACACACGCACGCGCGGCGGCAGCAGCAGCACAGGGGGAAGCAAGGAAAGCAATCAAGAGACACTACACAGAATAAACCAAGGAACACACACCTTCGCTTCTTCATAGGGAGTTGGGGTGGTGGTTGCCCCGTGATTGCTCTGAAATCCTCCTCCACCTCCTCCGGAGTGAGAGTGATCGACACACGCACGCGCGGCGGCAGCAGCAGCACAGGGGGAAGCAAGGAAAGCAATCAAGAGACACTACACAGAATAAACCAAGGAACACACACCTTCGCTTCTTCATAGGGAGTTGGGGTGGTGGTTGCCCCGTGATTGCTCTGAAATCCTCCTCCACCTCCTCCGGAGTGAGAGTGATCGACACACGCACGCGCGGCGGCAGCAGCAGCACAGGGGGAAGCAAGGAAAGCAATCAAGAGACACTACACAGAATAAACCAAGGAACACACACCTTCGCTTCTTCATAGGGAGTTGGGGTGGTGGTTGCCCCGTGATTGCTCTGAAATCCTCCTCCACCTCCTCCGGAGTGAGAGTGATCGACACACGCACGCGCGGCGGCAGCAGCAGCACAGGGGGAAGCAAGGAAAGCAATCAAGAGACACTACACAGAATAAACCAAGGAACACACACCTTCGCTTCTTCATAGGGAGTTGGGGTGGTGGTTGCCCCGTGATTGCTCTGAAATCCTCCTCCACCTCCTCCGGAGTGAGAGTGATCGACACACGCACGCGCGGCGGCAGCAGCAGCACAGGGGGAAGCAAGGAAAGCAATCAAGAGACACTACACAGAATAAACCAAGGAACACACACCTTCGCTTCTTCATAGGGAGTTGGGGTGGTGGTTGCCCCGTGATTGCTCTGAAATCCTCCTCCACCTCCTCCGGAGTGAGAGTGATCGACACACGCACGCGCGGCGGCAGCAGCAGCACAGGGGGAAGCAAGGAAAGCAATCAAGAGACACTACACAGAATAAACCAAGGAACACACACCTTCGCTTCTTCATAGGGAGTTGGGGTGGTGGTTGCCCCGTGATTGCTCTGAAATCCTCCTCCACCTCCTCCGGAGTGAGAGTGATCGACACACGCACGCGCGGCGGCAGCAGCAGCACAGGGGGAAGCAAGGAAAGCAATCAAGAGACACTACACAGAATAAACCAAGGAACACACACCTTCGCTTCTTCATAGGGAGTTGGGGTGGTGGTTGCCCCGTGATTGCTCTGAAATCCTCCTCCACCTCCTCCGGAGTGAGAGTGATCGACACACGCACGCGCGGCGGCAGCAGCAGCACAGGGGGAAGCAAGGAAAGCAATCAAGAGACACTACACAGAATAAACCAAGGAACACACACCTTCGCTTCTTCATAGGGAGTTGGGGTGGTGGTTGCCCCGTGATTGCTCTGAAATCCTCCTCCACCTCCTCCGGAGTGAGAGTGATCGACACACGCACGCGCGGCGGCAGCAGCAGCACAGGGGGAAGCAAGGAAAGCAATCAAGAGACACTACACAGAATAAACCAAGGAACACACACCTTCGCTTCTTCATAGGGAGTTGGGGTGGTGGTTGCCCCGTGATTGCTCTGAAATCCTCCTCCACCTCCTCCGGAGTGAGAGTGATCGACACACGCACGCGCGGCGGCAGCAGCAGCACAGGGGGAAGCAAGGAAAGCAATCAAGAGACACTACACAGAATAAACCAAGGAACACACACCTTCGCTTCTTCATAGGGAGTTGGGGTGGTGGTTGCCCCGTGATTGCTCTGAAATCCTCCTCCACCTCCTCCGGAGTGAGAGTGATCGACACACGCACGCGCGGCGGCAGCAGCAGCACAGGGGGAAGCAAGGAAAGCAATCAAGAGACACTACACAGAATAAACCAAGGAACACACACCTTCGCTTCTTCATAGGGAGTTGGGGTGGTGGTTGCCCCGTGATTGCTCTGAAATCCTCCTCCACCTCCTCCGGAGTGAGAGTGATCGACACACGCACGCGCGGCGGCAGCAGCAGCACAGGGGGAAGCAAGGAAAGCAATCAAGAGACACTACACAGAATAAACCAAGGAACACACACCTTCGCTTCTTCATAGGGAGTTGGGGTGGTGGTTGCCCCGTGATTGCTCTGAAATCCTCCTCCACCTCCTCCGGAGTGAGAGTGATCGACACACGCACGCGCGGCGGCAGCAGCAGCACAGGGGGAAGCAAGGAAAGCAATCAAGAGACACTACACAGAATAAACCAAGGAACACACACCTTCGCTTCTTCATAGGGAGTTGGGGTGGTGGTTGCCCCGTGATTGCTCTGAAATCCTCCTCCACCTCCTCCGGAGTGAGAGTGATCGACACACGCACGCGCGGCGGCAGCAGCAGCACAGGGGGAAGCAAGGAAAGCAATCAAGAGACACTACACAGAATAAACCAAGGAACACACACCTTCGCTTCTTCATAGGGAGTTGGGGTGGTGGTTGCCCCGTGATTGCTCTGAAATCCTCCTCCACCTCCTCCGGAGTGAGAGTGATCGACACACGCACGCGCGGCGGCAGCAGCAGCACAGGGGGAAGCAAGGAAAGCAATCAAGAGACACTACACAGAATAAACCAAGGAACACACACCTTCGCTTCTTCATAGGGAGTTGGGGTGGTGGTTGCCCCGTGATTGCTCTGAAATCCTCCTCCACCTCCTCCGGAGTGAGAGTGATCGACACACGCACGCGCGGCGGCAGCAGCAGCACAGGGGGAAGCAAGGAAAGCAATCAAGAGACACTACACAGAATAAACCAAGGAACACACACCTTCGCTTCTTCATAGGGAGTTGGGGTGGTGGTTGCCCCGTGATTGCTCTGAAATCCTCCTCCACCTCCTCCGGAGTGAGAGTGATCGACACACGCACGCGCGGCGGCAGCAGCAGCACAGGGGGAAGCAAGGAAAGCAATCAAGAGACACTACACAGAATAAACCAAGGAACACACACCTTCGCTTCTTCATAGGGAGTTGGGGTGGTGGTTGCCCCGTGATTGCTCTGAAATCCTCCTCCACCTCCTCCGGAGTGAGAGTGATCGACACACGCACGCGCGGCGGCAGCAGCAGCACAGGGGGAAGCAAGGAAAGCAATCAAGAGACACTACACAGAATAAACCAAGGAACACACACCTTCGCTTCTTCATAGGGAGTTGGGGTGGTGGTTGCCCCGTGATTGCTCTGAAATCCTCCTCCACCTCCTCCGGAGTGAGAGTGATCGACACACGCACGCGCGGCGGCAGCAGCAGCACAGGGGGAAGCAAGGAAAGCAATCAAGAGACACTACACAGAATAAACCAAGGAACACACACCTTCGCTTCTTCATAGGGAGTTGGGGTGGTGGTTGCCCCGTGATTGCTCTGAAATCCTCCTCCACCTCCTCCGGAGTGAGAGTGATCGACACACGCACGCGCGGCGGCAGCAGCAGCACAGGGGGAAGCAAGGAAAGCAATCAAGAGACACTACACAGAATAAACCAAGGAACACACACCTTCGCTTCTTCATAGGGAGTTGGGGTGGTGGTTGCCCCGTGATTGCTCTGAAATCCTCCTCCACCTCCTCCGGAGTGAGAGTGATCGACACACGCACGCGCGGCGGCAGCAGCAGCACAGGGGGAAGCAAGGAAAGCAATCAAGAGACACTACACAGAATAAACCAAGGAACACACACCTTCGCTTCTTCATAGGGAGTTGGGGTGGTGGTTGCCCCGTGATTGCTCTGAAATCCTCCTCCACCTCCTCCGGAGTGAGAGTGATCGACACACGCACGCGCGGCGGCAGCAGCAGCACAGGGGGAAGCAAGGAAAGCAATCAAGAGACACTACACAGAATAAACCAAGGAACACACACCTTCGCTTCTTCATAGGGAGTTGGGGTGGTGGTTGCCCCGTGATTGCTCTGAAATCCTCCTCCACCTCCTCCGGAGTGAGAGTGATCGACACACGCACGCGCGGCGGCAGCAGCAGCACAGGGGGAAGCAAGGAAAGCAATCAAGAGACACTACACAGAATAAACCAAGGAACACACACCTTCGCTTCTTCATAGGGAGTTGGGGTGGTGGTTGCCCCGTGATTGCTCTGAAATCCTCCTCCACCTCCTCCGGAGTGAGAGTGATCGACACACGCACGCGCGGCGGCAGCAGCAGCACAGGGGGAAGCAAGGAAAGCAATCAAGAGACACTACACAGAATAAACCAAGGAACACACACCTTCGCTTCTTCATAGGGAGTTGGGGTGGTGGTTGCCCCGTGATTGCTCTGAAATCCTCCTCCACCTCCTCCGGAGTGAGAGTGATCGACACACGCACGCGCGGCGGCAGCAGCAGCACAGGGGGAAGCAAGGAAAGCAATCAAGAGACACTACACAGAATAAACCAAGGAACACACACCTTCGCTTCTTCATAGGGAGTTGGGGTGGTGGTTGCCCCGTGATTGCTCTGAAATCCTCCTCCACCTCCTCCGGAGTGAGAGTGATCGACACACGCACGCGCGGCGGCAGCAGCAGCACAGGGGGAAGCAAGGAAAGCAATCAAGAGACACTACACAGAATAAACCAAGGAACACACACCTTCGCTTCTTCATAGGGAGTTGGGGTGGTGGTTGCCCCGTGATTGCTCTGAAATCCTCCTCCACCTCCTCCGGAGTGAGAGTGATCGACACACGCACGCGCGGCGGCAGCAGCAGCACAGGGGGAAGCAAGGAAAGCAATCAAGAGACACTACACAGAATAAACCAAGGAACACACACCTTCGCTTCTTCATAGGGAGTTGGGGTGGTGGTTGCCCCGTGATTGCTCTGAAATCCTCCTCCACCTCCTCCGGAGTGAGAGTGATCGACACACGCACGCGCGGCGGCAGCAGCAGCACAGGGGGAAGCAAGGAAAGCAATCAAGAGACACTACACAGAATAAACCAAGGAACACACACCTTCGCTTCTTCATAGGGAGTTGGGGTGGTGGTTGCCCCGTGATTGCTCTGAAATCCTCCTCCACCTCCTCCGGAGTGAGAGTGATCGACACACGCACGCGCGGCGGCAGCAGCAGCACAGGGGGAAGCAAGGAAAGCAATCAAGAGACACTACACAGAATAAACCAAGGAACACACACCTTCGCTTCTTCATAGGGAGTTGGGGTGGTGGTTGCCCCGTGATTGCTCTGAAATCCTCCTCCACCTCCTCCGGAGTGAGAGTGATCGACACACGCACGCGCGGCGGCAGCAGCAGCACAGGGGGAAGCAAGGAAAGCAATCAAGAGACACTACACAGAATAAACCAAGGAACACACACCTTCGCTTCTTCATAGGGAGTTGGGGTGGTGGTTGCCCCGTGATTGCTCTGAAATCCTCCTCCACCTCCTCCGGAGTGAGAGTGATCGACACACGCACGCGCGGCGGCAGCAGCAGCACAGGGGGAAGCAAGGAAAGCAATCAAGAGACACTACACAGAATAAACCAAGGAACACACACCTTCGCTTCTTCATAGGGAGTTGGGGTGGTGGTTGCCCCGTGATTGCTCTGAAATCCTCCTCCACCTCCTCCGGAGTGAGAGTGATCGACACACGCACGCGCGGCGGCAGCAGCAGCACAGGGGGAAGCAAGGAAAGCAATCAAGAGACACTACACAGAATAAACCAAGGAACACACACCTTCGCTTCTTCATAGGGAGTTGGGGTGGTGGTTGCCCCGTGATTGCTCTGAAATCCTCCTCCACCTCCTCCGGAGTGAGAGTGATCGACACACGCACGCGCGGCGGCAGCAGCAGCACAGGGGGAAGCAAGGAAAGCAATCAAGAGACACTACACAGAATAAACCAAGGAACACACACCTTCGCTTCTTCATAGGGAGTTGGGGTGGTGGTTGCCCCGTGATTGCTCTGAAATCCTCCTCCACCTCCTCCGGAGTGAGAGTGATCGACACACGCACGCGCGGCGGCAGCAGCAGCACAGGGGGAAGCAAGGAAAGCAATCAAGAGACACTACACAGAATAAACCAAGGAACACACACCTTCGCTTCTTCATAGGGAGTTGGGGTGGTGGTTGCCCCGTGATTGCTCTGAAATCCTCCTCCACCTCCTCCGGAGTGAGAGTGATCGACACACGCACGCGCGGCGGCAGCAGCAGCACAGGGGGAAGCAAGGAAAGCAATCAAGAGACACTACACAGAATAAACCAAGGAACACACACCTTCGCTTCTTCATAGGGAGTTGGGGTGGTGGTTGCCCCGTGATTGCTCTGAAATCCTCCTCCACCTCCTCCGGAGTGAGAGTGATCGACACACGCACGCGCGGCGGCAGCAGCAGCACAGGGGGAAGCAAGGAAAGCAATCAAGAGACACTACACAGAATAAACCAAGGAACACACACCTTCGCTTCTTCATAGGGAGTTGGGGTGGTGGTTGCCCCGTGATTGCTCTGAAATCCTCCTCCACCTCCTCCGGAGTGAGAGTGATCGACACACGCACGCGCGGCGGCAGCAGCAGCACAGGGGGAAGCAAGGAAAGCAATCAAGAGACACTACACAGAATAAACCAAGGAACACACACCTTCGCTTCTTCATAGGGAGTTGGGGTGGTGGTTGCCCCGTGATTGCTCTGAAATCCTCCTCCACCTCCTCCGGAGTGAGAGTGATCGACACACGCACGCGCGGCGGCAGCAGCAGCACAGGGGGAAGCAAGGAAAGCAATCAAGAGACACTACACAGAATAAACCAAGGAACACACACCTTCGCTTCTTCATAGGGAGTTGGGGTGGTGGTTGCCCCGTGATTGCTCTGAAATCCTCCTCCACCTCCTCCGGAGTGAGAGTGATCGACACACGCACGCGCGGCGGCAGCAGCAGCACAGGGGGAAGCAAGGAAAGCAATCAAGAGACACTACACAGAATAAACCAAGGAACACACACCTTCGCTTCTTCATAGGGAGTTGGGGTGGTGGTTGCCCCGTGATTGCTCTGAAATCCTCCTCCACCTCCTCCGGAGTGAGAGTGATCGACACACGCACGCGCGGCGGCAGCAGCAGCACAGGGGGAAGCAAGGAAAGCAATCAAGAGACACTACACAGAATAAACCAAGGAACACACACCTTCGCTTCTTCATAGGGAGTTGGGGTGGTGGTTGCCCCGTGATTGCTCTGAAATCCTCCTCCACCTCCTCCGGAGTGAGAGTGATCGACACACGCACGCGCGGCGGCAGCAGCAGCACAGGGGGAAGCAAGGAAAGCAATCAAGAGACACTACACAGAATAAACCAAGGAACACACACCTTCGCTTCTTCATAGGGAGTTGGGGTGGTGGTTGCCCCGTGATTGCTCTGAAATCCTCCTCCACCTCCTCCGGAGTGAGAGTGATCGACACACGCACGCGCGGCGGCAGCAGCAGCACAGGGGGAAGCAAGGAAAGCAATCAAGAGACACTACACAGAATAAACCAAGGAACACACACCTTCGCTTCTTCATAGGGAGTTGGGGTGGTGGTTGCCCCGTGATTGCTCTGAAATCCTCCTCCACCTCCTCCGGAGTGAGAGTGATCGACACACGCACGCGCGGCGGCAGCAGCAGCACAGGGGGAAGCAAGGAAAGCAATCAAGAGACACTACACAGAATAAACCAAGGAACACACACCTTCGCTTCTTCATAGGGAGTTGGGGTGGTGGTTGCCCCGTGATTGCTCTGAAATCCTCCTCCACCTCCTCCGGAGTGAGAGTGATCGACACACGCACGCGCGGCGGCAGCAGCAGCACAGGGGGAAGCAAGGAAAGCAATCAAGAGACACTACACAGAATAAACCAAGGAACACACACCTTCGCTTCTTCATAGGGAGTTGGGGTGGTGGTTGCCCCGTGATTGCTCTGAAATCCTCCTCCACCTCCTCCGGAGTGAGAGTGATCGACACACGCACGCGCGGCGGCAGCAGCAGCACAGGGGGAAGCAAGGAAAGCAATCAAGAGACACTACACAGAATAAACCAAGGAACACACACCTTCGCTTCTTCATAGGGAGTTGGGGTGGTGGTTGCCCCGTGATTGCTCTGAAATCCTCCTCCACCTCCTCCGGAGTGAGAGTGATCGACACACGCACGCGCGGCGGCAGCAGCAGCACAGGGGGAAGCAAGGAAAGCAATCAAGAGACACTACACAGAATAAACCAAGGAACACACACCTTCGCTTCTTCATAGGGAGTTGGGGTGGTGGTTGCCCCGTGATTGCTCTGAAATCCTCCTCCACCTCCTCCGGAGTGAGAGTGATCGACACACGCACGCGCGGCGGCAGCAGCAGCACAGGGGGAAGCAAGGAAAGCAATCAAGAGACACTACACAGAATAAACCAAGGAACACACACCTTCGCTTCTTCATAGGGAGTTGGGGTGGTGGTTGCCCCGTGATTGCTCTGAAATCCTCCTCCACCTCCTCCGGAGTGAGAGTGATCGACACACGCACGCGCGGCGGCAGCAGCAGCACAGGGGGAAGCAAGGAAAGCAATCAAGAGACACTACACAGAATAAACCAAGGAACACACACCTTCGCTTCTTCATAGGGAGTTGGGGTGGTGGTTGCCCCGTGATTGCTCTGAAATCCTCCTCCACCTCCTCCGGAGTGAGAGTGATCGACACACGCACGCGCGGCGGCAGCAGCAGCACAGGGGGAAGCAAGGAAAGCAATCAAGAGACACTACACAGAATAAACCAAGGAACACACACCTTCGCTTCTTCATAGGGAGTTGGGGTGGTGGTTGCCCCGTGATTGCTCTGAAATCCTCCTCCACCTCCTCCGGAGTGAGAGTGATCGACACACGCACGCGCGGCGGCAGCAGCAGCACAGGGGGAAGCAAGGAAAGCAATCAAGAGACACTACACAGAATAAACCAAGGAACACACACCTTCGCTTCTTCATAGGGAGTTGGGGTGGTGGTTGCCCCGTGATTGCTCTGAAATCCTCCTCCACCTCCTCCGGAGTGAGAGTGATCGACACACGCACGCGCGGCGGCAGCAGCAGCACAGGGGGAAGCAAGGAAAGCAATCAAGAGACACTACACAGAATAAACCAAGGAACACACACCTTCGCTTCTTCATAGGGAGTTGGGGTGGTGGTTGCCCCGTGATTGCTCTGAAATCCTCCTCCACCTCCTCCGGAGTGAGAGTGATCGACACACGCACGCGCGGCGGCAGCAGCAGCACAGGGGGAAGCAAGGAAAGCAATCAAGAGACACTACACAGAATAAACCAAGGAACACACACCTTCGCTTCTTCATAGGGAGTTGGGGTGGTGGTTGCCCCGTGATTGCTCTGAAATCCTCCTCCACCTCCTCCGGAGTGAGAGTGATCGACACACGCACGCGCGGCGGCAGCAGCAGCACAGGGGGAAGCAAGGAAAGCAATCAAGAGACACTACACAGAATAAACCAAGGAACACACACCTTCGCTTCTTCATAGGGAGTTGGGGTGGTGGTTGCCCCGTGATTGCTCTGAAATCCTCCTCCACCTCCTCCGGAGTGAGAGTGATCGACACACGCACGCGCGGCGGCAGCAGCAGCACAGGGGGAAGCAAGGAAAGCAATCAAGAGACACTACACAGAATAAACCAAGGAACACACACCTTCGCTTCTTCATAGGGAGTTGGGGTGGTGGTTGCCCCGTGATTGCTCTGAAATCCTCCTCCACCTCCTCCGGAGTGAGAGTGATCGACACACGCACGCGCGGCGGCAGCAGCAGCACAGGGGGAAGCAAGGAAAGCAATCAAGAGACACTACACAGAATAAACCAAGGAACACACACCTTCGCTTCTTCATAGGGAGTTGGGGTGGTGGTTGCCCCGTGATTGCTCTGAAATCCTCCTCCACCTCCTCCGGAGTGAGAGTGATCGACACACGCACGCGCGGCGGCAGCAGCAGCACAGGGGGAAGCAAGGAAAGCAATCAAGAGACACTACACAGAATAAACCAAGGAACACACACCTTCGCTTCTTCATAGGGAGTTGGGGTGGTGGTTGCCCCGTGATTGCTCTGAAATCCTCCTCCACCTCCTCCGGAGTGAGAGTGATCGACACACGCACGCGCGGCGGCAGCAGCAGCACAGGGGGAAGCAAGGAAAGCAATCAAGAGACACTACACAGAATAAACCAAGGAACACACACCTTCGCTTCTTCATAGGGAGTTGGGGTGGTGGTTGCCCCGTGATTGCTCTGAAATCCTCCTCCACCTCCTCCGGAGTGAGAGTGATCGACACACGCACGCGCGGCGGCAGCAGCAGCACAGGGGGAAGCAAGGAAAGCAATCAAGAGACACTACACAGAATAAACCAAGGAACACACACCTTCGCTTCTTCATAGGGAGTTGGGGTGGTGGTTGCCCCGTGATTGCTCTGAAATCCTCCTCCACCTCCTCCGGAGTGAGAGTGATCGACACACGCACGCGCGGCGGCAGCAGCAGCACAGGGGGAAGCAAGGAAAGCAATCAAGAGACACTACACAGAATAAACCAAGGAACACACACCTTCGCTTCTTCATAGGGAGTTGGGGTGGTGGTTGCCCCGTGATTGCTCTGAAATCCTCCTCCACCTCCTCCGGAGTGAGAGTGATCGACACACGCACGCGCGGCGGCAGCAGCAGCACAGGGGGAGCCATATCATGTAGTGCCAGCTCTTGCTGGGAAGGTTCCTGACTCGAGGAGTCCAGGCGTGTCGGCAGCACCGGGGGTGGCATGTCAATTAGCGCCAGCTCCTTCCGGGAAGGTTCCTGAGTTGAGGCAAGAGGGGGGATCTGAGACCCCTGCCGGGACGTTTCCTGAGTCGAACCAAAAGCCAAACTGTGAAACGGCAGGCGGGGAATTTCTCGAGTCAAGCCGAAAGGCAAACCCTGAGATGATTTTTGAGGCGCCTCAAAAGACGCCAGGCGGGGGATTTCTCCACTAGTTCCGAGAGGAAGGCCCTGAGCTTCCAAAAGAGGAGTTTTAATGTGTGTCAACTCTTGTGTCGAATTTTGTGTCGAATCATTGGGAAGGGGCTGGGACTCTAGGAGCGGAGAACTTATTGAGAGGTTGAGAACAGGAGCGGTTGAGTTAGGGATGGATGATTTCCTAGGAGCCTCGGTAATAGGTTTGGAGGAGAGGTCCGGCGCAGCTGAGTGAGGGATAGAGGGTTTTTTAGGTGCCTCGGAAATAGGCTCGGAGGAGAGGTCCAGCGCAGGTTTGGCAGAGCGAGGGACGGAGGGTTTCTCAGAAGCTTCGAGATTAGGTTTGGATGGAAGGTCAGGGGCAGGTGCGGTGGAGTGAGAGGTACAGGAACGGGAGGGAGGAAATTCGGGTTTGGGAAGGTGGGAAATGGAAGGGTGGGAAGTGGGAGGGTGGGCGGAGGAGGGACAGGGAAGAGATGAGGGACAGGGAAGAGATGAGGGACAGGGAAGAGATGACGGACAGGGAAGAGATGAGGGACAGGGAAGAGATGAGGGACAGGGAAGAGATGAGGGACAGGGAAGAGATGAGGGACAGGGAGACTTCCCTGGGAATGGGATGATTGTGGTTGAGTCCTTCCCAATAGGCTCAGTTGTTCTTGTTGCTAGTGATTCAGTTGCTATTGATTCAGTTGCTAGTGATTCAGTTGCTAGTGATTCAGTTGCTAGTGATTCAGGTGCTAGTTTAACAGCAGTACCAGAAGCACAATCTACAGCTGCTGCTGCTACGGCTACCCCGGCTGCTGCTGCTGCTTCTGGTGCTTCAGATGCCACCAAAGCTGCTCCTTGTGTCTCAGCCTTTGTACCTTGTGGCATGCCTACTTCTGTAGCGTCTGCTGTTGTGGCTGCTGTGTCAAATGCTGGCTTTGCTGCTGTGTCAACTGATAGCTTTGCCGCCGCCGCTGCTGCTGCTGCTGCTGCTGCTGCTGCTGCTGCTGCTGCTGCTGCTGCTGCCTCGGCTGCTTCTTTTGCTGCTGCTGGCGGTGGTTCAACTGCTTCTTCTGCTGCTGTTGTTGCTGCTAAATCAAGTGTGGCTGCCTCAGCTGCTGCTGCTGGTGCCCCTGTTGTTGTGAGAATGGCTTCTTGTTGTGGCACAGACTTTGTACCTTGTGGTATTGCTGCTGCCGCTGGAGCGGGAGGGGTGGCGGCTGTAGCAGGGAGAATGGTGGTTGTAGCAGGAGTGATGGCGGCTGTAACAGGGGGGATGGCGGCTGTAGCAGGAGAGGTGGCGGTTGTAGCAGGGGAGATGGTGGCTGTAGCAGTGGCGGCTGTAGCAGGAGTGGTGGCAGCTGAACTGGGAGGCGGGACAGATGTGGCAGGGGGGATGGCGGCTGTAGCGGGAGGGATAGGAACTCCTTCAGAAGGTTTGGCAGCTGTAGCAGGCAGAGTGGCAGCTGTAGCAGGAGAGATAGCAACTGTTTCAAAAAGCTTGGGAGATGTGACAGGAGCACTGGCATCTTTAGCAGGAGGGCTGACTGCTGAAGCAAGAGAAGGTTTGGCAGCTGTGGCAGGAGCGGTGGCGGCTGGCTTGAGAGAGGGGAGAGATGTGGCAGACTCACTGGCGGCTGTAGCAGGAGCAGTAGCAGCTGTAGTAAAGAGGGTGACAGCTGTAGCAGGAGAGGTAGCAGATGTGGCAGGAGGTTTGGCAGATGAAGCAGGAGCTATGGCAACTGTATCAGGAGGAATAGTGGCAGCAGTAGCAGGAATGGTGGCAGAAGAAGCAGGAGCGGTAGCAACTGTAGCAGGGGAGATGGATGCAGCAGGAACGGAAGCAGCTGTAGCAGGAGGGGTGGCAGTTGAAGCAGGAGTAGCTGTAGCAGGAACAGTGGCAGACGAAGCAAGGGGGGGAGATGTAGCTGGGGGAGTGAAATCTGTAGCAGGAGGCTTGACGGTTGTAGCAGGGGCAACTGAACCGGGAAGAGGAGTGGCAGCTGTAGCAGGAACGGTGGGAGATGTAGCTGAGGGAGTGGAATCTGTAGCAAGAGGCTTGATGGATGTAGCAGGAGTGACAATGACTGTGAGGGGAGTGGCGGTGGCTGTAGCGGGGGGAGTGACAGTGGCTGTAGCAGGGGGATTGGCGGCGGTTGTAGCAGCAGCGGGGGGAGATGTAAACGATGGTGTGGGAACAGCAGCATTACTAGTGGTGGCTTCTGTAGCAGTAATATCAGTAGCAGCAGTGGCAGTAGCAGCGGAAGCTTTAGCAGGGGTAACATCTGTAGCAGAAGCAGCAGTGGTGGTGGTGGTGGTTTCAGTTGGAACAATCTTCGCAGCAGCATCAGCATATGCCACATCTGGAGGAGGATGAGGAGGAGGCAGAGCAGAGGCCAAAGCAGAGGCAGCATGGGGAGGAGTAGAAGAAGCAGCAGGAGCAGGAGCAAGAGCAGCAGCAGCAGGAGAAGGAGCAGGCACAGTGGGAGAAGCAGCAGGAGCAGTGGCAGGAATTGAAGCAGCAGCAGCCACTGCAGCTGTCGCAGCTGTAGCGAGATTTGCAGACGTAGCAGCTGTAGCAAGGGTGGAAGCTACACTGGGAGCAACGGAGGGCGCAGAAACAGCCGAAATTGATGCAGAAGTGGCAGCAAGGGCAGAAGTAGGGGCAGAAGCAGGGGTAGACGCAGGGGCAGAAGCAGGGGCAGAAGCAGGGGTAGACGCAGGGGCAGAAGCAGGGGCAGAAGCAGGGGCAGAAGCAGGGGTAGACGCAGGGGCAGAAGCAGGGGTAGACGCAGGGGCAGAAGCACGGGCAGAAGCAGGGACAGTTGCAGGGGCAGAAGCAGAGACAGGAGAAGGGGCAGCAGAGGCAGAGACAGGAGAAGGGGCAGCAGCAGGAGCAGCAGCAGAGAGAGCAGCAGGTGCAGCAGCAGAGGCAGGGGCAGAAGCAGGAACAGCAGCTGGAGCAGTAGTAGCAGCTGTGGCAGCAGTGGCGGCTGTAGCAGCTGTAGCTGCAAGAGCTGTTACAGGCGGAATCTTAGCTCTAGGAGGGGATGAGCAACAAGCTGTTTGCACTGCTGTAGCGGCTGTGGTGGCAGTAGCGTCTGTAGCAGCAGCAGAAACAGGAGCAGGAGGAGTGGCAGCAGGGACAGAAACACCAGCAGCTGCCTCAGGGGATGAAACCATGACTGGAGTCATAGGCACAGCCACACCGGATACTGCATTTGATAAGGAATTTCCTGACTCTTCCTTCTTCTCCTCTTCTCTCTCTCCCGGCTCCCCTTCGTTTCTCCCTGTCTCTCTCCTCACCTCATCTCCACCCTCTCCCTTCTCCTTTTCCTTAACCTGTCCTCTTTCCCCTGCCGCTGTCACATCGACCATCCCCTTCCGATGCGCCTTGCTCTCCTCCTTTGGTTCAGCGCGCTCCTGTTTGTCCTGATTGTGCCTATCCCCAACCGCTGATTTCAGCATCGCTACCTCCTCTTTGGCACATACCATTCCTTCCTTATCTTTGGCCAACTCTTGCTTCTGTCCATCCCCATCCTTTGCTTGCACTGCAGTGCCCTTCGCCCACGCCTCTCCTTCTTTCGATTCACCATGATCTCTTTTCCCACCATCCCCATCCCTTGCTTTCTCTGCTGCTGCTTCCTTTGACCACACCTTGCCTTCCTGCCCAAGCTCCCCTTTTTCCTCTCGAGTCGACTCACGAGTCACCTCGCCTTCCTGTTCACGCATCCCCTTCCCTTCCTTCCCACGCTCCCCACAGCAACCTTTCATCTCGTTCAGCCGAGCCACTGCTTCTGGCGCTTCCTTCTTTGATTTCTCCTCTTTTCCTTTCCCTTTCTCTGCTTTCTCTTCCTTTCCTTTCTTCTCTGCTTTCCCCTCCTTTCCTTGCTCCTTCTCTGCTTTCTCCTTCTCTGGTTTCTCCTCCTTTCCTTTCTCCTTCTCTGGTTTCTCCTCCTTTCCTTTCTCCTTCTCTGGTTTCTCCTCCTTTCCTTTTTCCTTCTCTGCGTTTCCCTTAGCGTCCTCCTCTGCATTCGCCACTGCTGCTTCCGCTGCTTTCCCCTTTGCCTTCTCTTCTGCTTCATCTGCCTTCTCGCTTCCTTCCCCCACTGCCTTCGCCTCTTCTTTCGCCTCCTTGCTTTCCCCCATCCTTCCCTCTGCTTTCTCCTTCGACTCTTCTTTCTCCTCCTTGCCCTTCCCCGTCCCTCCTTTCCCCTCTGCTTTCTCCCCCCTACTCTCCACCGTCGCTCCTTGCTCCTCTCCTCTCACCCCCTCCCTACTCTCCTCCTTCACTTGCCCATCCGCCTCCTTACGTTGGTCACTATCCTTCAACCCCTCCTTCTCCCCCACGTTCTTTTCATCTCTCGCCTCTTCTCTTCCCCCTTCCCTAATTCCTTTCTCATCATCACCCCCCTTCCCTTTCCCTTTGTTCTCCTCCCTCCCTTCCCCTTTCCTCGCCTCCCTCCTATCCCTCTTCTCTTTCCTCTTCCTCTCCTTCCTCTCCTCCCTCCTCCTGGCCTCATCCTTCTCCCTCTTCCCCTCCTTCCTACCCTCTCTCCTCCTCTCCTTCTCCTCCTTATCCTTTTCCTCCCTCTTCCTCCTCGCCTCCTTCCCTTCCTCACTCTTCTCCCCCCGCCCCTCCAGACTCCTCCTCCTCTCTCCCTCCTCCACACTATTCACCCCAGGACTGGCCATACTCGCTACAGACGGACCCGGGCTTCCTTTAGAGCAACCATCCATATTCACAGACATATCAAGACTCCCTCTCACAATTGCACTTTCGGCCGCCTTTTCTGCCTTCTTCAATCCCACAACAGGGCTCCTTACTCCTTCCCCACGCCTCTTCTCCTCCTCAGGACTCTTAAAACCCCCAGGACTCTTCACCCCTCCAGGACTCTGTAAGCCGCCAGAAACATTGTTTTCCCCGCGACTCTTTGATTCGCCAGGACTTTTTACACCACCAGGGCTCTTTGGATCACCAGGACTCCTTTTCTCCTCAAGACTCTGTAACTCGCCAAGGCTCTTTGAATCCTCTGGACTTTTCAACTCCTTTGAGCCTTTCAACTCATCAGGGCTTTTCATCTCACCGTCTAACGGCTTTGCTCCTTGATCCGGACTCATTACACAGTGCTCAGGGCTCTTCAAGCCCTTCACTCTCAACTCCGATCCTTTTCCTGAATGTCCAGGGCTCAATAAAAGCTGCTCGCTCCTCTTCTCTCTCTTCTCTTCCTTCTCTCTCTTCTCTTCCTTCTCCCTCTTCTCCTTCTTTTCTTTCCTCTCTTTCGACTTCACATCCTGTCCCTCCTCAGTCTTCCTCTCCTTCCTCTTCCCCTCTCCTTTCTCCTCCGCTCTCTTTTCCTCCCTCCTCTCTCTCTTCCTCTCTTTCCGCCTCTCCTCGTCCTTTTCATCCCTCTTTCTCCTCTCTTTCTTCCTCTCCTCTTCATCTCCTTCTCTCTTCTCCCTCTTCTCTGTCCTCTCTTCGCCTCGAATCACCTCTCCTTTCTCGTCCTTCCCCTTCTCTTCTTTCTTCTCATCCTTCACCTTCCCTTCCTTCTTCTCATCCTTGTCCTTTCCTTCCTTCCTCTTTTCATCCTTCTTCTCCTTCCTCTCCCCATCCTTCTCTTTCCTCCTCTCCTTCTTTTGTTCATCCCCCTCCCTCTTCTCCTCCCTCTTCTCCTCCCTCTTATCCTTCCCCTTCTCCTTACCCTTATTCTTCTCTTCCTCCCCAATGTCTCCTTCCTCCCCCACTTCAACGCCTCTTCCTTTCTCCTTCCCCTTGTTGTGCTCATCAGGAGCAATCTCTCCCTCCTCCTCCTCTTTTCTCACATTCTCCTCGTTCCCTTCGTTCTCCTTTTTCCTCTCCTCTTCATTTCCCACTTTCTGTTTCCCCTCCCCCTTCACCTCACCACGATTCATTTCCTCCTTTTCCCTCTCCTCCTTCTTCTCTCCCTTCTCTTTCTTCTCTCCCCGCTCTTCCTCGTGCCCTTTTCTCTTCTCATCCCCCTCCTCGCTCATAGCCTTCGTCTCCCTTCCTTCCTTCGGCAGATCCTCCTTCCCTCCCGTTCCCTTCCCCTCCTCCCTCTTCTCCTTCTTCTCTTTCTCCTCCTTCCCGTCCTTTCCCCCCTTCTCCTCCCCCTCCTCCATCTTCTCCCCTTTCTCCTTCTCCTCCTTCCCTTTCCTTCTATCCTCCTCTTGCTGCTTCCCATTTTCCTTCGTATCCTTTTCCTCCTCCTTCTCCCCTCCTTTCCCTCGCTCCTCCATCTTCTTCTCCTCCTTCCCTTCCTTCGTATCCCGTCGCTCCTTTCCCTCATCCTCCCCTCCTTTCCCCTTCTTTTCGCCTGTCTCCTTCTCCTTCCTAGCGCCTTCGCTCGTTGCCTTTCCCAGTCCCACCATATCAATCACCTTCCCTTCGATCCCTTCCTTCCCTCCCTCTTTCCCTTCTTCGCCTCTCCCCCCGTCCTTCGAATTTGTTCCCTTTTCATCCTTGTCCTCTCTCTCCCCCATATCGCCTTTCATCGTCTCCCCTTTATCACCTTTCATTGTCTCCCCTTTATCGCCTTTCACCGCCTCCACTTTATCGCCTTTCAACGTCTCCCCCTTATCACCTTTCATCGTCTCCCCTTTATCGCCTTTCATCGTCTCCCCCTTATCGCCTTTCACCGCCTCCCCTTTATCGCCTTTCTCCCTTCTTCCCTTCTCACCTTTCTCTGCTTCTTGATCCCCTTTTTCCGGCCCTTTACTCCCTGACTCCTTCCTCGTTCGCTTCTCTTCGCCTAGCTCTTTCGTCTCCACGTCAGCATGGTTTATGCTCATCCTTGCGGAATCTCCGGATGCGTTACAATCACCATCAATGCCACGCGTGCAGTTTCCCCTTCCGGAAAGTTGAAAACTCCCGCGACTTGCTTCCATGTATACGCGTTACAACCCGGGTGACTCGTTATAAGACCGCTGTCTCGATATAAGCTGGTTGAACTATCCGCTAAACACGGAACCACAGCCGCGGCGTAGAATGGCTACTTCTCCCTTTCACCGAGAGGATTAATAAACATATCGTTTGCCGACTGAGAATCTCGACCGCTCCTCTCCTTACTTCCCCGGCTTCCCGGCTTTTGAAATATACAACAGGATTCACTTTCGCTGCGCGAAGCCTTTTCCTAAAAAAACCGATGCAAGCCGACACGGGCGATAAACACGACTGACTGCGACCAGGGCTCGCGACGGGTAACCACGTTACTGCTGTCATTCAGATCCGCGTCCGGACGAACGGCGGGAGATTCCTCTACTGCAAATACGGCCAATGCCAACAGGTATTACAGACAGACGGAGGCAGAATAACGGACGCTACGCCGCGGTTGCAGACGGAAAACGTGACGTGTCTGATGAAGAGGGACGGACTGGGAGTTGTGTGGAAAAAGGAAATCCCAAGGGAATCAGCAACAGAAGCGAAAAGCTTGCTCTGCGAATCTCTCGGCTTTTGATGGCAGGGGAGGGACAGAGAACCACACGGATGCTCGGGGGTGGGGTGGGGTGGGGAAATTCCTGAGGGCAGGGTGTGGTCCAGCATGAAGGTGTTTCGTTTTGGAATAATGTTTTGACAAACACTGTAGTGGTAGATTTCGGCAAGTCTATATATCGTATAGCGAGTATAGCGAAAGTGCCATCAAGGGTGGACATGTCAGATCCACCAATCCCGACAGTCTCGGAAGCTTTGCGAGCTGGGGCCACTGCACCCGCCTGAAATCAAGTTGTATGTGGCAATTCTGTGGAATATAAAGAAGCTACACTGTCAGTGAATACCCACTACTTAAAGAGGTTGCATGCATGGGGATGGTGATGCAGCATGCTACGAGCAGCTGACGAAATACGGGTCCATGTTGAAGGCATGCCAGGAAAGAGAGAGAGAAAGGCTGCAAACTATGACGGGGGTGCAGCAGGAGGTTCTTGGAGAACTTCCAACCAAGGTTCTGTCGGGGAGAGTTGAGTCGAGAAAGGCGCAAACGGTGATAGAGGAGATCACTTACAAAGGGGAATGCTTCATCGGCGAGATGGATGTACTCACAGCAGCCTCCGATAACTTCACGGAAGCCTTCGAGGAGCAGGAGGTGTCAAACTTATATGATATAGTCTATCTAGGTTGTAGTGGGGTAGTCCATATAGGGTACAACACTTTTAGGTTTCCTACTTGTACCCACCTGCTTGCTAGTTCATTCATTCCTCTCATTATTCTCACATGGTATAGAGCTGGTTCCGTAGTGGGACCGTTTTTTTTAAGGGCCCACCATTACGAACTTTTTTTTTTCCTTACTTGCCCGAAGCGCGCTTCGCGTTTGTCCTAGCTGCGCCCCGTGCGCCTGCCCTTCGAGGCCCTTCGTGGCCCCCCCCTTTCGCGGCCCGTCGCGGCCCCTTCGCGGCCCTTAGCGGCCCCTCTTACGGCCCTTCGCGGCCCCTTCGCGGCCCTTCGCGGCCCCTTTCGCGGCCCTTCGCGGCCCCTTTCGCGGCCCTTCGCGGCCCCTCGCGGCCCTTCGCGGCCCCTCGCGGCCCTTCGCGGCCCGTTTTGCGGCCCTTCGAGGCCCCTTCGCGGCCCTTCGCGGCCCTTCGCGGCCCTTCGCGGCCCCTCCACGGCCCTTCGCGGCCCTCTCCGAGGCTCTTCGCGGCCCCTTAGCGGCTCTTCGCGGCCCCTTAAGCGGCTCTTCGCGGCCCCTTCCGGCCCCTGCTGACGCGCCCCTGCTGGCGCGCCCCTACCAGCCCCTGCTGGCGCGCCCCTGCCGGCCCCTGCTGACGCGCCACTGCCGGCCCCTGCTGACGCGCCCCTACTGGCGCGCCCCTGCCGGCCCCTGCTGACGAGCCCCTGCCGGCCCCTGCTGGCGCGGCCCCTGCTGGCGCGCCTCTGCCGGCCCCTGCTGACGCGCCCCTGCCGGCCCCTACTGACGCGCCTCTGCCGGCCCCTGCTGACGCGCCCCTACTGGCACGCCCCTGCCGGCCCCTGCTGACGAGCCCCTGCCGACCCCTACTGGCGCGGCCCCTGCAGTCACGGCCCGCCCCTGCACCCGTCTCTGGTAAGCCGAGCCGCGCCGCCCAGCCGAGCCGCGCCGCCCAGCCGAGCCAAGCCGCCCAGCCGAGCCGCGCCGCTCAGACGAGCCGCGCCGCCCCCACCGAGCCGCACTGCCCTACCGAGCAGCACTGCCTTGCACTGCCCTGCTGCTACTGCTGCTACTGCTGCTACTGTTGCTACTCTTGCTACTGCTCCTACTGCTGCTATGGCTAGTCCTACCGTTCTCACCTTTGATGCTGAGGGACGTGCAGTTGACTTTGACGTGTGGGTTGACGACCTACAGCTCTTTCTTCAGTGTGATTCTAGGGATGGGGTATCCCTTTTCGATCACACGTCCGGTGTTTCCACTGCTCTTGCTGCCACTGCTGACAGTATCTTAGCTGTAGGTGCTTCTCGCGGCGACCGTCGCACCCCCTTCTTTGAGGGGTGTTCCCCTGTCCCCCTTCTCCCCTCTGTTGCTTCTGCTGCTGCTGTCGACCTCGTTGGCACTGAGGAGGTCGGAGCTGCGTCTGCCCCTAGTGGGAGATGCCGCAACAGCAAGGGCAAGGGGAGCAAGGGTGGTGGAGGGGGCGGCGGGGGAAGCAGTGGAGGAGGTGGAGGTGGCGGTGGAGGTGGGGGTGGTACCGGGAGTGGGGGCGTCAGTGGCGGCGGTGGAGGTCGTGGCGGCGGTGGAGGTCGTGGCGGCGGTGGCGGAGGTGGTGGAGGCAGCGGCAGCGGTGGTGGAGGTGGCGGCGGCGGTGGTGCTGGTCGAGGTGCAGCCGCGCAGCGTGGAGGCTTTGGTGGCAGCCAGCGCCAGCAGCAGCTGCGCACCCGTGAGACCCCGTCGGTTCAGCAGCTTCGTGAGTGGTACGCTGGGCGTGGGAGGTCTGGGGGTGCAGGTCCCTGCACTTACGTTCTTCGCACCGGCACTCGTAGTGGGGAGGTGTGTGGGCTCCCACACACCACGCAGCGCTGCTTCGGTCGCTTGACTGACGCTTGGCGTACCCAGTTTCCTGACGCCGTTGAGCTCCCTCGCTGGCATGATCTGCTTCTGCAGAATGTGCCTATCTTTGATCTAGATTTTGATGCTATCCTTGCTGCCATGTATGCTCTTGCTGATAGTGCTGAGGGTGACTGTTACCTGAGTGTCCCGCCCGACCCGCGCATTGCGGCTGCTGCTCTAGGTGCTAGTGCGTCTGCTGCTCCAGGTACTGGTGCGACTGCTGCTCTAGGTGCTGGTGCGTCTGCTGCTCCAGGTGCTGGTGCGTCTGCTACTCCAGGTGCTGGTGCGTCTGCTCTCTCCGGTACTGCACCTACTGAGTCCTTGCACACTTTCACACTTGACTCTGGTGCTTCGCGCTCTTTCTTTAGAGACAGCACCACGCTCACGCCGCTCAGTCGGCCTGTTGCGGTCTCCCTTGCTGACCCGTCAGGGGGCCCAGTCCTTGCACACTCCTCCACGGTTCTACCGTGTCCTGCGGCCCCGTCGGGCTTGCTGTCGGGACTCCACCTCCCCTCGTTCTCTACGAACTTGGTAAGTGGAGCTGACCTCCAGGACGCGTGGGTTGACCAGTTCACCCCTGGAGGTCAGCGTGTGACCCACTGCACTTGCTCTCGGACGGGCCGCCACCTGGCCACGTTCACCCGTCGGCCAGGGTCGAGTCAGTACACACTGACTACTGCGCCTCCTCCGGTCCCTGCGTCTGGTCAGGTAGCTGCGTCTAGTAAGGTGTTTGCTGCCGCGTCCAGGTCTAGTCCTGCGTCTGCCCCCTGCTTGTGTCGTCCTCTGTCGCACGAGACTCTCCTTTGGCACCACCGCCTTGGTCACCCCTCCCTGCCTCGTCTTCGAGGTATGGCCTCCAGTGCCCTTCACTCTGGTCTCCCCAGGTCCCTCCCTCCCCTTCCTCTGGGGCCTGCCCCCACCTGTGTTCCTTGTGTCGAGGGCCGGCAGCGCGCCGCTCCTCACTCCTCCTCGTTCCCTCCGACTGAGGCTCCTCTTCAGACTCTTCACATGGACGTGTGGGGCCCAGCCCGCGTCCGTGGACACGGTCTCGAGCGTTACTTCCTGCTGGTCGTTGACGACTACTCGCGTTACACCACAGTCTTCCCCTTGCGCAGCAAGGGTGAGGTCCCTGAGGTGTTGATCGACTGGATCCGCGGTGCTCGTCGCCAGCTTAGTGAGAGTTTCGGCTCGGACCTTCCTGTTCTGCGTCTGCACTCAGACAGAGGTGGGGAGTTTTCCTCCGACCTCCTGAGAGCCTTCTGTCGTTCGGAGGGCATCCGCCAGACGTTCACGCTTCCGGCCTCCCTGCAGCAAAATGGGATTGCTGAGCGCCGCATTGGCATGGTCATGGACGTCGCTCGTACGTCCATGATCCATGCGGCTGCTCCCCATTTTCTGTGGCCGTTCGCGGTTCAGTACGCTGCGCATCATATCAACCTTCAGCCTCGTGTCTCCTTGCCGGAGACCACACCTACTCTGCGGTGGATGGGGAAGGTTGGCGATGCGTCCGCGTTCCGTGTCTGGGGATCTCGAGCTTTTGTCCGCGATACTACAGCGGACAAGCTGTCCTCCCGTGCCGTTCCCTGCGTCTTCCTTGGCTTCCCTCTTGACGCACCCGGGTGGCAGTTCTACCACCCCACCTCGCGTCGTGTTCTGTCCTCTCAGGACGTCACGTTTGACGAGTCGGTGTCGTACTACCATCTCTTTCCCTACCGCACTGCCTCTCTCCCCCCCCCCGCCGCTCTTCCTAGCACCAGGTACTCCCCCGGTAGACCCCCTCCCCCCCCAGGGTCCTGCCCCCTCAGGTGTGTCCCAGGTAGACCCTGCCGAGCCGGTCGAGGTAGCTGTCGACTCAGGTGCTACTAGGGGTGCTGAGCCTGTGGGTGCGGGGACTGGGGGTGCGGGGACTGGGGGTGCTGAGCCTGAGAGTGTGGAGCCTGGGGGTGCTGAGTCTGGGGGTGCTGAGACTGGGCGTGCTGAGCCTGGGGGTGCTGAGCCTGGGAGTGTGGAGCCTGAGGGTACTGTGTCTGGAGGTGCTGAGCCTGCACGTGCTGCGTCTGGAGGTGCTCTAGGTGTCCCGTTGCGGCGGGAGCCTCTCTCTCCATAGCAACTTCGTGAGTGGTACTCTCGGCGCTGTCGAGGTGCTGCTGGTGCTGGTGCTGCTGGAGCTGCTGGAGGTGCTGCTGGTGCTGGAGGTGCTGCTGGTGCTGGAGCTGCTGGAGGTGCTGCTGGTGCTGGAGCTGCTGGAGGTGCTGCTGGTGCTGGAGCTGCTGGAGGTGCTGCTGGTGCTGGAGCTACTGGAGGTGCTGCTGGTGCTGGAGGTGCTGCTGGTGCTGGAGCTGCTGGAGGTGCTGCTGGTTCTGGAGCTGCTGGAGGTGCTGCTGGTGCTGGAGCTGCTGGAGGTGCTGCTGGTGCTGGAGCTGCTGGAGGTGCTGCTGGTGCTGGAGCTTCTGGAGGTGCTGCTGGTGCTGGAGCTACTGGAGGTGCTGCTGGTGCTGGAGCTGCTGGAGGTGCTGGTGGTGCTGGAGCTGCTGGAGGTGCTGTTGGTGCTGGAGCTGCTGGAGGTGCTGCTGGTGCTGGAGCTGCTGGAGGTGTTGCTAGTACTGGAGCTTCTGGAGGTGCTGCTGGGACTGGAGACCCTGGGGCTGAGGGTACCGGTTCAGTCTATGCTGTTTCTGGAGGCGCTGCGCGGCCGCGGCCGTACTACGTTCCGCTTCTTCAGCAGGTTCTTGGCTCCCCGCCTTCTCCTGGTCCTCCTCCTCCTTTCCTAAGTCCACCGCCTGTCCAGTCCCCGTCGCAGTTCCAGCCGGCCTCTCCACTGCCTGGTCCTTCTCCTTACTCTGGACCGACTAGAGGTCTTACGGAGCGTCGTGAGCCTGAGTCTCGTCCTGTGTTGCCTGAGTCTCGTTCTGCGTCGCCTGTCCGACCTGTTCGCACTAGTCGTGTTTCGCGTCCGCGTCCTCCTCCTGTCCCTGGCACTCACTCTATGACTCTGCGTCCTTCCACTGCTCCGCAGCGTGTCCCTTTGCCGTCTCCTCCTGCGTCCTCTCTTCCTGCCGGTCCGGACCCTGCGTCTGACTCCCTCCGTGCTGCTAGTCCAGCTGTCACGCGTTTTCTGGCCACTGCTGTCACTGACCCTTTGTTTGAGTCCACTGCTGCGTCTGCTCTTGTTGCTGAGCTTGTTGACTTTGCTGCAGCCTGTCACCTAGACTACGCCACTAGTCTTGTTGCTGAGTCTGCGTTTGCGTCTGTCTGTCCTCCGTCCGTCGGGGGTGAGTGTGCTCTTAGCACGGACGTTCTTGAGGACAGACAGGAGGAGTTTGAGTGCTTTGCCGCTTCTGTACCTCATCTCGTGTCCATGCTGATTGCCCCTGAGGGAGACCCGGATGCACCAGACATCCCGACCCCGCGCTCTTACGCAGAGGCGATAGAGGGTCCCTACTCCTCTCAGTGGCAGGCAGCCATGGACACCGAGATGGCTTCCTGGAAGTCCACAGGCACCTACGTCGACGAGGTTCCCCCGCCTGGGGCGAACATCGTCAGTGGCATGTGGATCTTCAGGGTGAAGCGGCCGCCGGGTTCTCCGCCTGTCTTCAAGGCGCGTTACGTTGCACGTGGTTTCAGTCAGCGACAGGGAGTTGACTTCTTCCAGACCTTCTCCCCTACCCCGAAGATGACCACTCTTTGGGTACTGCTGCACGTTGCCGCCCAGCGTGACTACGAGCTCCACTCGCTTGACTTCAGTACAGCCTTCCTCCAGGGCAGCCTGCACGAGGAGATCTGGCTGCCCCGCCCACCAGGCTTCACTGGGTCGTTTCCTGCTGGTACCCAGTGGAGCCTCCGGCGGCCAGTCTACGGTCTTTGTCAGGCACCCCGTGAGTGGCACGACACTCTCAGGGAGACTCTTGCTGCTCTTGGCTTTGCTCCTTCCACTTCTGACCCTTCTCTGTTTTTACGCACTGACACTACTCTGCCGCCGTTCTACGTTCTCGTGTACGTAGACGACCTCGTCTTTGCTACTGCTGACACTGAGGCACTTGCCCACGTGAAGTCCAAGCTGCAGAAGAGACACACGTGCACAGACCTGGGTGAGCTGACAAGCTATCTTGGCTTGCGGATCACCCGGGACAGAGCACAGCGCACCATTACCTTGACTTAGTCACACATGGTGCAGCAGGTCCTTCAGCGCTTCGGCTTCACGTACTCCTCGCCACAGTCCACTCCTCTGCCTATTGGTCACTCGCTCTCAGCTCCACCTTCGGACGAGTCCGTAGAGCCGAGTGGCCCGTATCCAGAGCTTGTGGGCTGCCTCATGTACCTGATGACTTGCACACGACCTGACCTCGCATACCCTCTCAGCCTTCTGGCTCGCTACGTGGCTCCCGGCAGGCACCGAAAGGTGCACTGGGATGCTGCGAAGAGGGTGTTGCGATACTTGTGCAGTACATCGGGCATGGGGCTCGTGCTTGGAGGACGGGCTCGAGTTGTCCTCACTGGTCACGCTGACGCCTCCTGGGTTGACGACTTGGCTACGCAGCGGTCGTCACAGGGTTACACCTTCAGTCTTGGCTCCGGTTCTGTCTCTTGGCGGTCTACCCGTTCTTCTTCTGTTCTCAGCTCGAGTTGTGAGGCTGAGATCTACGCTGGGGCCATGGCTGCACAGGAGCTACGCTGGCTCACCTACCTGCTGACCGACTTGGGAGAGGCGCCTCGTTCTCCTCCAGTTCTGTACGTCGACAACAAGGCCATGTTGGCCTTGTGTCAGGAGCACAGACTGGAGCACAGAACGAAGCACATTGCTCTGCGCTACTTCCTTGCTCGAGAGTTGCAGCAGCGTGGCCAGCTTCGTCTTGCTTACGTGGCCTCTCAGGCCAACACTGCTGATGTTTTCACCAAGGCACTTCAGCCTTGTGATCATCAGCGTTTCTGTACTTTTCTAGGCCTTGTACCTACTGTGCCTCACTTGCTGACTTCTTGACTCTGCTTGTACTGTACTCTATATACTTATACCTGCATGCTTACACTTGCTAGGTTGTGTTCACTGTATTGTTTGCTTTCCTTTATATAACTCTGCATGTGAACTGGCCTTGTGGCCCTTTGCTTGTGCTCATACTGTGTGGTGACTTTGTGATCCACCCTGAGCTTGCTTTGCCTTCTTGACTGGTCTTGTGACCCCTTGTTCTCCCCCACTTTGCCTATGGGGGTGTGTCAAGCTTATATGCTATAGTCTATCTAGGCTGTAGTGGGGTAGTCCATATAGGGTACAACACTTTTAGGTTTCCTACTTGTACCCACCTGCTTGCTAGTTCATTCATTCCTCTCATTATTCTCACAGGAGGTGGAGGAAGGGACGGTCTGGCCGATTGATCATGGCAAAGTGCTGAATACGGCGGAGAAGGAGCTGCTGAGAGCTCCCTGGACGGAAGCGGAGATTCAGCTGGCGATCAAGCAGCTGCCGAAAGGGAAAGCGCCGGGCCTGGACGAGCTTCCGAAAGAGCTCCTTAAAGAGAACTGGGACCTGTTAGGCCCAAGCTTCCTCGTCTTCGTGAAAGATTTCGAGTGCTCAGCGACTCTCCCAGCACAGTTCACAACTGCAGAGACGATCCTCCTCCAAAAAAAAGGAGACAAGGTGAAGTAAGAAAACTACCGGCCGATTACACTTATGAGTGCATCTTACAAAATCATCGCGAAGGTGCTGGCGAATTGGATTAAAAGGGTTCTTCCGTCCAGAGCATGAGTATGGCTTCATACCGGGGAGGAAGCTGGTGGATGCAGTTGTCAGAATCTAGACGAGGGAATGATTGTATTGAGAAGAAAGTTGGTACAAGTGCTAACCCTAATGGGGTTGTACCCCTTATGGGCTACCCCACTAAAGTCTACATAATATAAACATTATATTTTTTTGACACACCCCCATAGGCAAAGTGGGGGAGAACAGGGGGTCACAAGACCAGTTAAGAAAAAGCTAAGCAAGCTCAGGGTGGATCACAAAGTCACCACACCCACTGAGCACAAGCAAATGGCCACAAGGTCAGTTCACATGCAGAATTATATAAACGAGAACAAACAGTACAGTGATCATCACCTAGCAAGTGTAAGCATGCAGGTATATGTATATAGATCACAGTACAAGCAAAGTCACATAGTGAGCAAGTGAGGCAAACTAGGCACAAGGCCTAAAACAGTACAAAAACGCTGATAATCACCAGGTTGAAGTGCCTTGGTGAATATATCAGGAGTGTTGGCCCGAGTGGCCACGTAAGCAAGACGAAGCTGACCACGCTGCTGCAACTCTCGAGCAAGGAAGTAACGCAGAGCAATGTGCTTCGTCCTGTGCACCAGTCTATGCTCCTGACACAAGGCAATCATGGCCTTGTTGTCTACGTACAGAACTGGAGGCGAACGAGGCTGCTCTCCCAAGTCAGTCAGCAGGTAGGTGAGCTAGCGTAGCTCCTGTGCAGCCCCAGCCCCTGCGTAGATCTCAGCCTCACAACTGGAGCTGAGAACCGAAGACGAGCGGGTAGACCGCCAGGAAACAGAGCCGGAACCAAGGCTGAAGGTGTAACCCTGTGACGATCGCTGTGTAGCTGAATCGTCAACCCAAGAAGCGTTTGCGTGACCAGTGAGGACAACTGGGCCCTGTCCTCCAAGCACGAGCCCCATGCCCGACGTACTGCAAAAGTAACGCAGTACCCTCTTCGCAACATCCCATTGCACCTTTTGATGCCTACCGGGAGCCAGGTAGCGAGCCAGGAGGCTGAGAGGGTACGCGAGGTCAGGTCGTGTGCACGTCATTAGGTACATGAGGCAACCCATAAGCTCTGGATACGGGCCACTCGGCTCTACGCACTCGTCCGAAGGTGGAGCTGAGAGCGAGTGACCGGTAGGCAGATGAGTGGACTATGGCGAGGAGTACTGGAAGCCGAATCGCTGAAGGACCTGGTGCACCATGTGTGACTGAGTCAGTGTGATGGTGCGCCGTGCTCTGTTCCGGGTGATCTACAAGCCAAGATAGCTACGCAGCTCACCCAGGTCAGTGCAGGTGTGTCTCTTCTGCAGCTCCGACTTCACAAGGGCCAGTCACTCGTGTCAGCAGTGGCAAAAGCCAAGTTTTCGACGTACTCCAGGATGTAGAACGGCGGCAGCGAAGTGTCAGTGCGTAGAAACAGCGACGGGTCAGCAGTCGAAGGAGCAAACCCAAGAGCTGCAAGCGTCGTCCTCAGTGTGTCGTGCCATTTGCGAGGCGCCTGGCGGAACCGTAGACTGGCCGCCGGAGGCTCCACTGGGTACCTGCAGAAAACGACCCAGTGAAGCCAAGTGGGCGGCGCAGCAAGATCTCCTCGTACAGGCTGCCCTGTAAGAAAGCTGTGCTAAAGTCAAGAGAGTGAAGCTCGTAGTCACGCTCAGCGGCGACGTGCAGCAGCACCCGAAGAGTGGTCATCTTCGGGGTAGGGGAGAAGGTCTGGAAGAAGTCAACTCCCTGTCGCTGACTAAAGCCTCGTGCAACGTAACGAGCCTTGAAGACAGGCGGAGAACCCGGCGGCCGCTTCACCCTGAAAATCCACATGCCATCGACTATGTTCGCCCGAAGAGGGGGAACTGCGTTGGCGTAGGTGCCTGTGGACTTCCAGGATGCCATCTTTGCGTCCATGGCTGTCTGCCACTAAGAGGAGTAGGGAACCGTAATTGCCTCTATGTAAGAGCGCAGGGTCAGGATGTGTGGTGCATCCGGGTCTCCCTCAGGTGCAAGCACCATGGCCACGAGATGAGGTACAGTAGCTGCAAGACAGTCAAAGTCCTCCTGCCTGTCCTCAAAGACGTCTGTGCCAAGTGCACACTCACCCCCGACGGACAGAGGACAGTCGGACTCAGACTCAGCAACAAGACTAACGGTGAAGTCGAGACGACAGGTGGCAGCAAAGTCAACAAGCTCAACAACTAGGGCAGACGCAGCGGCGGACTCAAACGAAGGGTCAGTGACAACAGTGGCTAGAAGACGTGTGACAGTAGGACTGGCAACACGAACTAAGTCAGACTCAGGTTCCGGACCGTGAGCAAGAGAGGACGAAGGAGGAGACGGCAGGGGAGCTCGCAGTGGAATAGAGGAAGGACGAAGTGCCATAATGTGAGTGCCGAGGACAGAAGGAGGACGCGGACAAGGAACAGGACGACCAGTGCGAGGAAGAATGCGACTCAGGCTCACGACGCTCTGTAAGAGAGTCTGTCTGCTTGGTGTAAGGAGAAGGAGCAGGCAGTGGGGAGTCTGGCTGTAAGTGTGGCTGCAACTGGTGAGGCGGTAGACACAGTAAGCGAGGAGTAAGGCCAGTAGAAGATGGGAGACTAAGAACCTGGCGAAGGACCGAGCCAGGTGGCGGCAGAGACGACGGCGGCGGCGGAACGAAAAACGGTCGCCGATGCACAGTGCCTCCAGCACTTGTACCGCCAGCTCCAGCACCCCCAGCGCTAGCACCTCCAGCTCCAGGGTCTCCAGCTCCAGTGCCTCCAACTATAGTGCCTCCAGCTCAAGCTCCTCCAGCTGCATCGCCTCCGGTGCCAGCGCCTCCAGCTCCAGGGTCTCCACCTCCAATGCCTCCAGCTCCAGCGCCTCTAGCTCCAGTGCCTCCAGCTACAGCTCCTCCAGCTCCAGCGCCTCTAGCTCCAGGGTCTCCAGCTCCAGCTCCTCCAGATCCAGCGCCTCCAGCGCCAGCGCCTCCAGCTCCAGGGTCTCCATCTCCAATGCCTCCAGCTCTAGGTTCTCCAGCTCCAGTCCCTCCAGCTCCAGCGCCTCCAGCTCCAGTGCCTCCAGCTCCAGGGTCTCCAGCTCCAGCGCCTCCAACACCACCAGCTCCGGCAGCTCCAGTACCTCTAGTACGAGCACCTCCAGGACTAGCAGCTTTAGCACCTTCGGTACCTCCAGCTCCAGCTAAACTCCAGCACCTCCAGGACTAGTAGCTCTAGCACCTCCAGCTCCAGTGCCTCCAACGGCAGGGCCTCCAGCTCCTGCAGCGCCACTCCTAAGGCGTGTGCGCCAAGGAAACCACTCGTGCAGTTGCCGCGGTGAGAGAGGCTCCCGCCGGCAAGACTGTCGTGGCGAGGCACCCGCAGGACCTCCGGCAGACGCAATACCCCTAGGCTCAGCACCCCCAGACTCCGCACCCCCAGACTCAGCACCCCTAGGCTCCGCACCCTCAGGCTCAGCACCCCCAGGCTCCGCACTCGCAAGCTCAGCAACCCCAGGCTCCGCACCTGCAGGCTCAGCACCCCCAGACGCAACACTCCTAGTAGCACCACCCCCAGCAGCACCAGAGTCTACGGTGATCTCTGCGGAGATTGACTCTACAACGCTAGTGAGCTAGACTACGGGGTTGGCACGAACTACTATGAGTGATCGTAGCTTTGCCTAGTTCCTTAGTGCTTGCACAATCACGGGAGAAATTGGCAAGAGTTTCCACTAGCAAAGTTGGAGTTACAGAATTGTTGAACTAGCAATGAGAACATTGACTACATCAGGCACCTAGCAACTCTGCAGCTAGCCTGGTCGACAAACAGCACAGCATGGTCGACCGTCTGCCAGCGTTGCGTAGAGGAGCCGTGCCAGCACTACGGAAAGGCGACCTGCCAACACAGCAGGTCGACGGTGTGCCAACGCTGCAGCAGAGCGACTGTCCAGCGTTGCCCCGTAGAAGACAGCAGTGCGCACGCTCGCAGATGCACGCAGACGATTGGCTCGACTTGCACCGTTGTGCATTCGTCGGCTGTTTTCTGCGCCTGACGAGCCACATCGACTTCGGGATACCATCCCGAATTCGCCTTCGCCATCGCGACCTCGACGACGTTTGCATGCCTCCGCAGAACTCGCTGAGCAGGTTACCCAGTCGACCTGGACAACCCCAAGTGCCTCTGGTCGACCACCGGGTCCTTCTGGTCGATCACCAGGTTTCCCTAGTCGACCAGAGCTCCCGTCGAGCTACCCCCTGGTCGACGGACCCCTTCCGTCGACCTCCCGGTCGAACTGCCCCTCCTGGTTGACGGCCCACCCGTCGCCCAGACCAATCAGTTGCAGCTGTCGAGCTCCCTGGTTAACAGCAACACCACAGCGGTTCCCTGCAGCTGGACGAAGCCTGTCAAGCAGCTCTCCCACTGTGGATGGTCGGCTGCTACTCCCGTACATCCGACCAAGTCGTCGGAGCAGGTTACCCAGTCGACCTGGACAACCCCAAGTGCCTCTGGTCGACCACCGGGTCCTTCTGGTCGATCACCAGGTGTCCCTAGTCGACCAGAGCTCCTGTCGAGCTCCCTGGTTAACAGCAACACCACAGCGGTTCCCTGCAGCTCGACGAAGCCTGTCAAGCAGCTCTCCCACTGTGGATGGTCGGCTGCTACTCCCGTACATCCGACCAACTCGCTGAGCAGGTTACCCAGTCGACCTGGACAACCCCAAGTGCCTCTGGTCGACCACCGGGTCCTTCTGGTCGATCACCAGGTGTCCCTAGTCGACCAGAGCTCCCGTCGAGCTACCCCCTGGTCGACGGACCCCTTCCGTCGACCTCCCGGTCGAACTGCCCCTCCTGGTTGACGGCCCACCCGTCGCCCAGACCAATCAGTTGCAGCTGTCGAGCTCCCTGGTTAACAGCAACACCACAGCGGTTCCCTGCAGCTCGACGAAGCCTGTCAAGCAGCTCTCCCACTGTGGATGGTCGGCTGCTACTCCCGTACATCCGACCAAGTCGTCGGTGTTTCCCAAGCAAGGGCGGGGCCAACACTTCACTCACGTTAACACTCCCCTGCCGCGCTCACGCTTGGGCCCCCAGTCCACACGGCAGCACACTACGGAGAAAACTTGTCCTCGGCGTGCACCCCTCACACATCACGCCGTCACCGCACCAGCCGTGCAGAAGGGCACGGCACCTACTGCTGCACATCACCGTCGCCATCGCCGACGTCGGCCAGACAAACTTGGCCGATGGCGACAGAGCACCGGTTGAAAGCCGGAAAATGCAGCGCCTTCGTCAGGAAGTCTGCCGGCTGCTCGGTAGTCGGGATGTACTTTAGTACGAGCTTCCCGCGCCTCACCATGTGCTGCAGCCAGGCATAGCGTCGCTCCACATGCTTGAGGTTGCCCGTCAGCCCCAAGCCCTCAGCGACCGTAATTGCCGACTTGTTGTCGACGCGCAGGATGGTCGGCTTCTCAGCGTCGAGCAGCTTGAATTCCGCAAGAAGGAAACGAAGTCGGCGTCCCTCCTTGCCTGCATTCGTCGCCACAACGTACTCCGACTCTGTCGATGACAATGTCGCGCACTTGATGCGCGGGCTCGACCAGGAGACGGCGGCCCCTCCGTAGACGAACACGTAACCGCTCGTGCTCGTCCACTTCTGCTTGTCGCCCGCGTCGTCGGCGTCCACGTAGCCAATCAGCTCTAGCGACTCTGGTCCACCGCCGAATTCCAAGGCGGTGTCGCGGGTGTTAGCAAGGTAGGCGAGGCAGCGGTCGACCTCGCGCCAATGCTGGTCGCTCCTCACCGTGAGGCCGCTCCCCAGCTTGCTGCAAGCGAATGCGATGTCCGGCCTCGTCGTCGTCACCGCGAACTGCAGCGAGCCAACCTTCTTCCGGTACTCCTCCTCCTCGTGCTCCTGCGCCTCCTCGTCGTTGAATGTCAGCTCGGCATAGGCATCGACCGAGACCGGCATCTTCGGGACTCGACCGCCCTGCTCCTCGTCGATGAAGCGCCTGCGCAGCTTGTCGGCGTAGCCCTGCTGGTGAAGCCACAGCTTCCTCGCTGGCCTGTCGCGCACGATCTCCATCCCGAGGTACTTGACGACCGGTGAAATCTCGCGCAGCTCAAAGGCAGCCTCCAGCAGCTCCTTTAGCTCCTTCAGCATCGCAGGGCTGCTGCTGGCGGCGAGCAGGTCGTCGACGTAGACCAGCACCCAGCAGGTCACTCCGTTGTCGCTGGCCTTGGAGTAGAGTGCCTCGTCGACCTGGCTCTTTTTCTAGCCAGCGCCCAGCAGCACACCGTCGAGTGCCCTGTACCACAGCAGCGGCGATTGCTTCAGCCCATAGAGGCTCTTTAGCAGCTTACACACCCGGCCGGTCCCATCGTCGAAGTAGTCTGGCTGGTACATGTAGAGCACCCTGTTGAGCTTGCTCTGCTAGAAAGCGTTCTTCATGTCGAGCTGCATCAGATTGAGGTCGAAGACGGCGACGATGCTGAGGAAGATCCTCAGCGTGACGTAGCTGCTCACCGGCGAGTACGTCTCGTCGTAGTCGGCACCGCACACCTGCGTGAAGCCCTTCACGACCAGCCTCGCCTTCTTGCGCTCGACGGTGTCGTCGAGGCGGTACTTGGTCGTTAGCACCCACCGGTTCTTCATGATGTTCACCCCGCGTGGGCGTTCGACCAGCTCCCAAGTGCCCATGCTGACGAGGCTGCGGATCTCTTCTTCCATGGCGGCCCTCACCGCCTCACCCTTCCAGCTCGCCAGCGCCTCCTTTACCGTCATCGTGGCGATGTCCCAGCGGTGTTCGGGGTCTGCGTGCATGTCGGGGTCGAGCTCCGGCAGTTCGTCATCCTCCTCGGCGTCGTCGTACAACAGGTCATCGCCGACCTCGTCGTACACAGCGGTGAAGGCAGCTGGTGTTAGGCAGGCGTGGAAGCTCAGGCGCTCCGGCGGCCGTCGAGCTCGACCTGTGCGTCGCAGCTCAGGCTTCGTGATCGGCACCTCCACCACGTCGCTGTCGGTGGACTCTTCTCCTGCCGACAGCTCCCCTTCTTTGTCGACTGTCAAGTCGTCAACCAGCTGCTTCGAACCTTCGACCAGCTGCTCACCTCCTGCTGACTTCGGCAGCTCCTTTGTCGACTGCACCCCTACTGTTGCCTCTTGTTCGACCGGCTCCCCTGTCTACTGCTCCCCTGTCGTTGACGGCTTCCCATCCTGGTCGACGAGCTTGGCGCCTTGTCGACCGCCGGCAATGCCACTGGCCGGTGCCACAGGAGACGCCTCAAGGCTCCCCTCATCGCCGGTGGCCAACACAGGTGTCGACGCAGGCCGATTTGCGACAGGGAAGGGAAGAGCAAGAACCGGGGAAGGTGGAAGAACCTCCACAACATCTTCATCAGCAGGCTCATCGACTTCGACGAGCAAAGGAACCGTCGCCGTCGAGGTGTCCGTCGGCGGGTGTGCCTGCGTCCGCCCTGACGCCGGCCCAAACTTCGCCTTCCACACCTCCAGCGACAACGTCTCGTAGTAGATCACCTCGACCGACGTGACCACCTTGTTGTCGGTCAGGTCGAGCACCTCCCAGCCCTTACTCTCCAGCGACACGCCTAGGTGAAGCCCCCAGCGAGCTTTCGGCGCCAGCTTCCCACCGCGCTGCTGCTCAGGAACCATGAACTGCACCATGCAGCCCCACACCTGCGCCAGCGTGAGATCGGGCTTCTTCCCGGTCAACAGCTGGTACGGAGTCGTCCCCGGCAGCGTCGTCGACCGCTCCAAGCAGTTGCGCACCCAGACACCTTGTCGTAGAGCGAGGTGCCACCAGTGGTGCTGCACGACCATGTGCAGCAGCATCATCCTCACGGACTCGACGGTCGTGCGCATCTCCTACTCAGCCATGCCGTTCTGCTGCGGAGTGTAAGGGCACGTCAGGTCGTGGACGATGCCCTTGCCGTCGACGAAGTCGGTGAACTCCTTCCCGAGGAACTCCCCTCCCCGGTCTGAGCGGAGCATCAGCACCGACTTCTTCGCCTGCCGTTCCACCAGCACCAGCCACTTCTGGATCTCCCGTAGCACGTCGCTCTTCTTAGTGACCGGCATCACCCACACAAATCAAGTGTGGTGATCCTTCAACAGCAGGAAGAACAAGCTACCATCCTTGGCAGCAATCCAAAATGGCCCGCACAAGTCCATGTGCACGACAGCCAACGCCTCCTTGGCATCCGAGCCTTTGTCGGGGAAGGTGTGCCACGCCAACTTTCCTCCGACGCACGAGACACATGGTGGGTCTGCTCCAGTCAACGGAGTGATGTCGAGCCCAGTAGCAACTTTATGTTTCGCCGAGCTCTTGATTGTGTCGACGCTGACGTGCGCGAGTCTCGCATGCAGCCGGTCAGGGGCCGACTTCGTTACCGAGACGATCGTCTGTAGAGCCACCACCTCGGTCGGCGACGATCGCATCGAGCAGGGGCGAAGGTCGGTGCAGAGGACTCGTCCGTTGTAGCGTGCTCGACCGAGCACCTCCCCGGTCGCAGCGACGAGCAACATCTCGTCGCCGTCGCCCTGCAGCTGCACTCCGATCTCCTTCAGTTGGCCAGCAGATAGCAGGTTTGCCTGTATGCCCGGAACGTAGAGCACGTCGGGGATGAGGACCCGCTTTTCGGCCTCCCCTTGAAGAACGACAGTTCCGCGGCCCTCAACAGGCTGTAGTGCCCCGTTGAATCCACGCACGTGTTTCACGCCGTCGCTCGGTGCCATGTCGACGAAGACCGCCTTCATCCCCATCAGATGGTGCGAGCAGCCGCTGTCGAGTAGCACCGTCATCGGGTTGGCTTGCACAGCTGCCGCCACCGCCTGGAGGTCCTCCCCGGCCTCCGGCGCCAGCGAGACCGTCGGCTCCGCTACGCCGACCATCGAGCACGACGCCTCCCCGTCGCCTCCGCTCTTACCGCTGGCGTTGTCGACGTCCTTCGTCGACGACCTCTTCTTTTCCTTGCGCGGCCTAGCATCTTGACGTGGGCAACTGCTGGTCGATCGACCGCGGCCTCCCTTGGTGTCGTCCTCGTCGCTGTCATCGCGATCGGGACACTCGTAGGAAAGGTGGTCGGGATCGTGGCAGATCCAACACTCCCGCCGTCGACCACCACCTCCACGGCCCTTGTCCCGCGTCGACCTCTTCTCGTCGACGTCCTCCGTCGGCCGCCCACCTCCGCTTGGCTTCCTACGCTGCCCTTGCTGCTGATTCAGCTTCGTCGGTGCAGCGTAGTTTACATGAGGAAGGAGCTCTGTGGGGTGTTCGGCCTCCTGCATCACCTCGTCTTGAAGGATGTAGCTGGTGATGGAGTCCTCGTCGAGGGACTCACGCGTATTGGGTAACATCATCATCCTCTTCATGAGGTTGTAGCCACGCGGCAAGCCCTTGACAATGTGGGAGATGTAGGACGCCGTCGAGTATTCGGCGCCTGCCATCCGCATCTCAGCCAGGATCCGTCGAGCACGGTTGCAGTAGTCCGTTGCTGACTCCTGCTCGCCCATTCGAATGTGGGTCATTTTCTCCTCTAGCTGTGCGATGTACAGGTCGTCCCTGACCTGGTACGTCGACAAGATGAAGTGCCATGCCTGGTGACCAGCATCCAGTCGCTCTCGACAGCTCCTGAGCGCTAGCTGCACCATCGGCGAGCAGCACCTTGAGATAACCATGAAGGTGAGCAAGTGAGCCGCACGAAACTCCCCGCGTAGCCCGACATCGTCCACGGGCGGAATTGGCACTGTGCCGTCGGCGAAGCCTTTCAGCTCGACGACCCCTAGTTGAGGTTCTATCGACTCCCCCCAGGTGATGAGGTCTCGTCGACCTTGAAGAGGTGCGACGGTAATCCGGTCCGGAGGAAACTTGAAGTAGCCATACGTCGGTGCGATCCGCCCGCCGTCACATGCGTCTTCGCCGAGAGCCTTCCACCGCTTCGTAGAGGAGAGCGACGTCGACCATCAACCTCGGCACGTGAGCTGCCTGCAGCTGCCGTCGTCTGCTGCACTCGCACCTGACTCCTGTCGACGCCACCGTCGACCTTGATCACTCCTCTCTACTTCGTGCCATTGTCGCCGCTGACTCGTGCACCGCCGTCAACCTCGTCATCGACGCCACCTTCGTTTCGCACCGGCCGAGGAGAAATAGGACGCGACGGGTGTTCCTTCGCCCACTGCGACCGGATGCCCAACTCGACGATCAGCAAAGGGATCGTCCCGTACTTGCCATCCGCATGGTGTTTCCTCGCATCAGCCAAGCGTGCCTCCAAGGTGTCCGCTACGCCCGCATTAGCTATGGGGTCGACCATGGTGACTATCGCAGCTGTCGGCCTACGAACGACTTAGTAGGTGCAAAAGTTGGCTCCTATATGAAGGTCGCGTGTTCGTTCCACGCTCACCGCACCATGCGGAGATTGACTCTACAACGGTAGTGAGCTAGACTACGGGGTTGGCACGATCGTAGCTTTGCCTAGTTCCTTAGTGCTTGCACAATCACGGGAGAAATTGGCAAGATCTTCCACTAGCAAAGTTGGAATTACATAATTGTTGAACAAGCAATGACAACAATGACTACATCAGGCACCTAACAACTCTGCAGCTAGCCTGGTCGACAGACAGCACAGCATGGTCGACCGTCTGCCAGCGTTGCATAGAGGAGCCACGCCAGCACTACAGAAAGGCGACCTGCCAACACAGTAGGTCGACGGTGTGCCAACGCTGCAGCAGAGCGACTGTCCAGCGTTGCCTTGTAGAAGACAGCAGTGCGCACGCTCGCAGATGCGCGCAGACGATTGGCCCGACTTGCACCGTTGTGCATTCGTCGGCTGTTGTCTGCGCCTGACGAGCCACATCAACTTCGGGATACCATCCCGAAGTCGCCTTCGCCATCGCGACCTCGACGACGTTTGCGTGCCTCCGCATAACTCGCCGAGCAGGTTACCCAGTCGACCTGGACAACCCCAAGTGCCTCTGGTCGACCACCAGATCCCTCTGGTCGATCACCAGGTGTCCATGGTCGACCACAGCTCCGGTCGAGCTACCCCCTGGTCGACGGACCCCTTCCGTCGACCAGAACTGTCAGCTGTTGTCGACGAGCTCCCCTCATCGACCGCTGCTCACTTCTTAGGTCAACGGACTGCTCCGTTGACCTCCCGGTCGAACTACCCCTCCTGGTTGACGGCCCACCCGTCGCCCAGACTAGTCAGTTGCAGCTGTCGAGCTTCCTGGTTGACAGCAACACCACAGCGGTCCCCTGCAGCTCGACGAAGCCTGTCAAGCAGCTCTCCCACTGTGGATGGTCGGCTGCTACTCCCGTACATCCGACCAAGTCGTCGGCGTTGCCCAAGCGAGGGCGGGGCCAACACTTCACTCCCGTTAACAACCTTGACAGGCTCAGCCAGGGCGAGTGGGTCTACCTGAGACACACCTGAGGGAGCAGGACCTTGAGGGGGGAGGGGGTCTACCGGAGGGGGATGTGGAGCGAGGAAGAGCGGCGCGGGGGGGAGAGGGGCAGCGCGGTAGGGGAAGAGACGGTAAAAGGGAACCGACTCGTCAAATGTTACGTCATAAGAGGACAGGACACGGCGCGAGGTGGGGTGGTAAAACTGCCAGCCAGGCACGTCAGGGGGAAAGCCAAGGAAGACGCAGGGAATGGCGCGGGAGGAGAGCTTGTCCGCGGAAGTATCGCAGACAAAGGCACGAGAGCCCCAGACCCGGAACACCGACGCATCGCCAATCTTCCCCGTCCAATGCAGTTTAGGCGAGGTCTTTGGCAAGGAGACACGAGGCCAGAGGTTGAGCTGATGCGCAGCGTACCGGACCGCAAACGGCCACAGAAAATGGGGAGCAGCCGCATGGATCATGGAGGTACGAGCCACCTCCATGACTAAGCCAATGCGGCGCTCAGCAACCCCGTTTTGGTGCAAGGAGGCCGGAAGCGTGAATGACTGGTGGATGCCCTCCCCATGACAAAAGTCCCGCAAGAGGTCGGAGGAGAACTTACCACCTCTGTTAGAGTGCAGACACAGGACAGGAAGGTCCTCGCGGAACCGCTCGCGGAGCTGGAGACGGACTGCGCGGACATCAGGGACCTCACCCTTGCTGTGTAAGGGGAAGACCGTGGTGTAACGCGTGTAGGCGTCAACAACCAGCAGAAAGTAGCGCTCGCGGCCCTGTCCACTGACGCAGGCTGGGCCCCACACGTCCATGTGGAGAGTCTGCAGGGGAGCAGTCGTCGAGGGAAACGAGGAGGAGTGAGGAGCGGCGCGCTGCCGCCCCTCGACGCAAGGAAGGCAGGGCGGGGCAGGCGAGGGCGGGAGGGGAGGCAGAGACCTGGGAAGACCAGAAACAAGGAGGCGGGAGTGCATGCCACGAAGGCGTGGCAGGGAGGGGTGACCAAGGCGGTGGTGCCAAAAAAGAGTCTGGTGCAACAGGAGGCGACACGAACAGGGGGGGGCTACCTGACCTGACGCGGACACCTGACTAGAAGCAGCTACCTGAGAAAGCTCAATAGTCAGTGTGTACTAACTCGACCCAGGCCGACGGGAGAACGTGGCCAGGTGACGTCCGTCCGTGTACACGCGTAGATCGACACACGCTGACCCCCAGTTGTGGTTGTAGTGACCATCACATCCTGGAGGGCAGCGGTACTCACCAAGTTTGTAGAGAACGAGGGGAGGTGAAGAACCGACAGTGAGCCAGACGGAGCCGCCGGACACGGGAGAACAGTGGTGGAACGTGCAAGAACTGGGCCCCCTGAGGGGTCAGCCAGTCTGACTGGAACAGGTGCAGGGAGTGGAGTGAGTGTGGTACTGACGCGAAAGAAACAGGGGGAAGCACCTGATTCAAGCGTGAAGGTGTGCAAGGCCTCAGCAGGCGCAGTACCAGGGAGAGAAGACTCACTAGCACCTAGAGCAGCAGCCTCTATACGAAGCTGCTGGGGCGTAGGGGTCTCGCTCGGACGTTGCTGCTGCTGCCTCTGGCCACCGCCAGAACCTCCCCTCTGAACAGCTCCACCCCGATCGCCACCACTACCGCCGCCACCACTCCCACTGCCGCCACCACCGCCACCACCACTCCCACCGCTGCCACCACCGCCGCCACCGAAGCCCCCACTCCCGCCACCACTCCCACCGCCACCTCCGCCACCTCCGCCGCCTCCACCGCCTCCACCACGACCACCCCCGCTGCCACCTCCACCACTCTTGCCTCCCTTGCCCTTGCCGCTGCGGCGCTTCCCACTAGGAGCAGAAGTAGCCCCGTCCTCCTCAGTACCAAGGATGTCAACAGCAGCAGCAGAAGCGTAGGAGGGGGAAAGGGGAGAGGGGGAACACCCCTCAAAGAAGGGTGGGCGAGGAGTGCCACGAGCAGCACCTACAGCGACTATGCTAGTCTCAGCTGCAAGGAGGTGCTTCTCGAGCAGGTCGACAATGAGGTATGTGGGGTCAAGTGCGAGAAAGTGGTCCCTGACTGCGCGAAGAGAGTGAGGGAGGCGGGTGACTATGAAGTAGAGAGTGATGTACATCGGGGGCAGGTTCTTGTCTAGGAACTCACCTTTGAGGGCAGCGCGGTAGCGAGTGTCGCTAGTGCGAAGGTGGGTGATGAGGTCCTCGACTATGGCAAAGGCTGACAGCTCGGGAAAAAGGTAGGGCAGTATAAGGCGGTCGAGAGCAGTAGTGGCAGGGGAAGAGTAACGAGCGACTACAGCGTCGTACAGGGCTTTAGCCGTCTTGTGCTGGCCAAAGTGAGCGCGTTCGGCTAACAGTAAGTGGTTGCGAACGGCTAGGCGGGCAGCAGTGTCATGGGTAAGCCACTGTGAGCGAGTCGCACTGTCAGCTGTGTCGGGAGGGGCGAGAGAGGGTCCAGACATGAGGCCAAACAACGAAACGCCGTCTCTAGAATCGCTCAGTAGGTATAGCTGTAAGTTATCAAGCCACGTATCGAACTGGATCGGACGGCCCTCATGATCGAATGTGAAGACGCTGAGAGTAGCCATAGCGGGCAGAGCAGGATGGCGCGCAAGCAGTAGGGCAGCACGCAAGCAAGGACGGCGCGACGGGCAGGGCGGCGCGCAAGCGCTAGGGAAGCGCGCAGGGCAGGGTGGGGCGGCGAATGGCTAGGGCAGGGCGGCGCAACTGGCAGGGCAGGGCGGCGGCCAGCAGGGCGGCGTGCGGGCAGGGCAGGGCAGGGCAGGGCGGCGGCCAGCAGGGCGGCACGCGGGCAGGGCAGGGCAGGGCGGCTGCCAGCAGGGCGGTGCGCGGGCAGGGCAGGGCGGTGCGGCGGCCAGCAGGGCGGCGCGCGGGCAGGGCAGGGCGACGCGGCGGCCAGCAGGGCGGCGCGCGGGCAGGGCAGGGCAGGGCGGCGGCCAGCAGGGCGGCGCGCGGGTAGGGCAGGGCAAGGCGGCGGCCAGCAGGGCGGCGCGCGGGCAAGGCAGAGCGACACGGCGGCCAGCAGAGCGGCGCGCGGGCAGGGCAGGGTGACGCGGCGGCCAGCAGGGCGGCGCGCGGGCAGGGCAGGGCGACGCTGCGGCCAGCAGGGCGGCGCGCGGGTAGGGCAGGGTGGTGCGGCGCTAACAAGGCAGCGCGACGAGCAGGGGAGGGCGGCGCGCGACCAGCCGGGCGGCGCGACGGGCAGGGCAAGGTAGCGCGCAGCCAGCAGGGCAGCGCGACAGGCAGGGCAGGGCAGGGCAGCGCGACTGGTGGGGTAGGGCGCTACGGGCAGCGAACTAATCGGTGGGCCCAAAAAAAACGGTCCTCGAACAGGACCTGCTCTGATACCATGTCAGAATCTAGACGAGGGAATGATTGCATTGAGAAAAAAGTTGGTACAAGTGCTAACCCTAATTGGGTTGTACCCCTTATGGGCTACCCCACTACAGTCTACACAATATAAACATTATAACAGTTTGACAGCAGTGAATGTGGTCGCGGATGTCATCGACGCAGCGGCTGTGGCGAAAGAGGATCGGTACCTCCTCTTGGTCGAATTTCAAAAGGTGTACGACTCGATCTCCAGGAAATACATGTTCCGGACGCTGGAGCGGATGGGTTTCCTGGAGGTGTTCGTGAACTGGACGAGAGGGCTGCACGACCCGTCGGGATTGCAGCTGCTGATCAACGGCTGGCTGGGCGACGGAGTAGGGATGGAGAGGGGAGTCAGGCAGGGCTGCCCTCTAGCGCCTTACCTCTTCATCTGCGCAGCAGGACCACTCAGTCAAGAGATTAAGCGGAGACGGCTGGGGGTTAAGAAAAAGGGAATTGGAGACATCGCGTATCTGGGATACGCGGATGACACAACGGTGGTGTTGAACCGGAAGGAGCAGATTGGTAAAGCCTACGAACTGCTAGAGGAGTTTGGCGAGAGATCAGGATTAAAATGTTGGCTGATGGAAAGGTCAGCGGCAATGCCTTGCTCGCCCACCGCTCGGTCCTGCGACTGTGGAGTAAGGGGGGAGAAAAGTGGAGAAGATCGGTGATCACTTTTTGGCAGACCTTTCAATCGAAAGTTCCGGCACCTGCGAACCGCTGGGACTTCGCGAACGAAAGGATCTGTTTCAGCAGATATGTCTTCTTCAGGGGAAAGAGCCCCTTTGGTTGGCAAAAAGGTTATGAATGCCTGCTGGAGCTGAAGGTGAAAGACTTGGTACAAGCGGAGTGGGATGGCACGCGGAAAGTTAAAGATGTTTGGACACTGATCAAGGAGACATGCAGCTCAACAACGGTTAGGTGGGCTCTCAAAGCATGGAAGACGGTGCCCGATGAGTGGAAAACGACCCTCTTAACGAAGTTATCGGGGGAGGAGCTGCTGAAATTAACACGGTTCGGCAGCATGTGCTCCCTGGCTAGAAGGAAACTTTACTGGCAGTTGGTGTAAGCGGATGGAAGCGGTGTTATGGGTAAACCGGCAGAAGTGGGAAAGAAGGGGGAGATCCTTTTTTGAAACAGCGCCAACCTGCTGCGGCTCGATACGTACAGGCGAATACCGCTGTGTCAGAATCACTGTGCAGGAATGAGTGAACTATGAATAAGTTGGGTACAAGTACTAACCCTAAAGGGTTTTACCCCTTGTAGGCTAACCCACTATAGCCTAGAGAGAACACAAACATATAGTTTGACACACCCCCATAGGCTAAGTGGGAGATAGCAAACACAACAGACGGTCACAAGATTAGGCAAGCAAGAGACTAAGCAACGCAAAGCTCAGGGTGGATCTCAAGGACACCACACAACCTGAGCATAAGCAAGCGGCCACAAGGCCAGTTCACATGCAGAGGTAGAAGAACAAGGCAGTACACTGATTACAACCTAGCAAGAGTAAACATGCAGATATATAAGTGTACAACAAGAGCAAGCTAAGCAACCAGCAGGTGAGGCAGAGTGGGCACAAGCCCAAGAGCAGTACAGAAACGCTGATGGTCACCAGACCCAAGGGCCTTGGTGAACACATCAGCAGTGTTGGCCCGAGAGGCCACGTAGGAAAGGCGAAGCTGACCACGCTGCTGCAGCTCTCGAGCAAAAAATTAGCAAAGAGCAATGTGCTTCGTTCTGTGCTCCAGTCTCTGCTCACGACACAAGGCAAGCATTGCCTTGTTGTCGACGTACAGAACTGGGGGAGAACAAGGCCGCTCCTCCAAGTCAGTCAGCAGGTAGGTCAGCCAGCGTAGCTCCTGTGCAGCCATGGCCCAAACGTAGATCTCGGCCTCACAGTTGGAGCCAAGCACAGAAGAAGAACGAGTGGACCTCCATGAGACAGAACCAGAGACAAGACTGAAGGTGCAACCCTGTGACGAACGCTGAGTCGCCTGGTCGTTGGCCCAAGAAGCGTCAGAGTGTCCTGTGAGTACCACTGAACCCTGTCCTCCAAGCACGAGCCATATGCCCGATGTACTGCACAAGTAACGCAGTACCCTCTTTGCAGCATCAAAGTGCACCTTTCGGTGTCTACCAGGTGCCATGTAGCGAGCCAGGAGGCTGAGAGGGTACGCGAGGTCAGGCCGTGTGCACGTCATCAGGTACATGAGGCAACCCACAAGCTCTGGGTACGGTCCACTCGGCTCTACGGACTCGTCCGAAGGTGGAGCTGAGAGTGAGTGACTGGTAGACAGAGGAGTGGGCTGTGGCGAGGAGTACTGGAAGCCAAAGCGCTGGAGGACCTGGTGCACCATGTGTGACTGAGTCAGGGTGATGGTGCGCCGTGCTCTGTCCCGGGTGATCTGCAAGCCAAGATAGCTCCGCAACTCACCCAGGTCAGTGCAGGTGTGTCTAGGGTTTAGGGCCAACGCCTTCATTAGGGCCAGCGCCTCTGTGTCAGCAGTAGCAAAAACCAAGTCGTCGACGTACACGAGAACGTAGAACGGCGGCAGCGAAGTGTCGGTGCGCAGAAACAGCGACGGGTCAGCAGTCGAAGGAGCAAACCCAAGAGACGCAAGTGTAGTCCTCAGTGTGTCGTGCTACTCGTGAGGTGCCTGACGAAGGCCGTACACTGGTCGCCGTAGGCTCCACTGGGTACCCTCAGGAAACGACCCAGTGAAGCCAGGTGGACGCAGCCAGATGGCCTCGTGAAGGCTACCTTGCAAGAAAGCTGTCGAGAAGTCGAGGGAGTACTTGGACAGCAGGGCACAGGCTGGCGCAGTAACAGCAGTAGTGCCAGCAGTGGCAGCATTTACTCTTTTTTTTCTTTTTTCTTTTTTTTTCTTTTTTTTGCAGAATAAGATCTTGGCGCGCTTGGCTGCAGGGCGCGCTGGCGCGCTTAGGGCTGCGGGGCGCGCTGGCGCGCTTAGCAGCGGGGCGCGCTGGCACTCTGGGCCGCAGGGCGCGCTTGCGCGCTTCGCAGTGGGGTGCGCTGGCGCGCGTTGGGCTGCAGGGCGTGCTGGCGCGCTTAGCAGCAGGGCACGCTGGCGCGCTGGGCCGCAGGGCGCGCTGGCGCGCTTCGCAGTGGGGCGCGCTGACACGCATAGGGCTGCAGGGCGCGCTGGCGGGCTTAGCAGCGGGGCATACTGGCGCGCTGGGCTGCGGGGCGCCCTGGCACGTTAGGCTGTGGGGTGCGTTGGCGCGCTAAGCAGCGTGGCGTGCTGGCCTGTGGGGCGCGCTGGCGCACTTAGGGCTGTGGGGCGCGCTGGGCTGCGAGGCGCGCTAGGGCAGAGGCTGCTCGCGGGCAGAAGGGGCTCGTAGGGCAGGGGCTGCTCGCGGGCAGCAGGGGCGCGCGGGGCAAGGGCTGCTCGTTTGCAGCAGTGGCGCGCGGGGCAGGGGCTGCTCGCGGGCAGCAGGGGCGCGCGGGGCAGGGGCTGCTCGCGAGCAGTAGGGCGCGCGAGGCAAGGGCCGCTTGCGGGCAGTAGGGGCGCACGGGGCAAGGGCCGCTCGCGGGCAGTAGGGGCGCGCGGGGCAGTAGCCGCTCGTAGGCAGGAGGGGCGCGCGTGAAATCTGGGCAGCGCGCTAGGGTAGGCAGTGCGAGTAGCTGCAGGGCAGCGCTACACGGAGTGAGCAGGGCCGGACAGTGCAAGGGCACTTCAGGCAGGAGAGAGCGGAACTATCGGTGGGCCCTAAAAACCTAACAGGTTTCCTGCTCTGAATACCATGTTCGAATCAATGTGCAGGAATGAATGAACTATGAATGAGTTGGGTACAAGTACTAACCCTAAAGGGTTTTACCCCTTGTAGGCTAACCCACTATAGCCTAGAGAGAACACAAACATATAGTTTGACACGCTGCTGGTTGAGGACGGGATACTGGTAGGAGAAGCGGGGTCACCGCTGTTGGAAACAACTGATCTAAGCGCCTCTGTCGTGTCGAAACACCAAGACAGAAGCGAAACAGATAATATCGAAACATCGGCGAGTCAACCCTCGGAGGTTGAACAACTGCTGGAGGTTACGCGAAAGTCAAAGGTCAGCGACCTTTGACCTGACAAATGCAGCGCGACAGCAAGGACAAACAACTGTCTCGATACTGAGCAGTTGCCCGAGTCGACACTGTATCGAACCGCAACAGCAACAGTAAAATGTTGAGATAATATCGAGACTTGTGCACTTCAAGGAATTCGTGTAGTGTAGTTAGTACAGTAAAAGTACCGATAGGCTGACGTCAGCAAAGCGCTACGCGCTCTAGGATGACGTCAGCAGTAGCTGTAGGTATCGCGAATAGTCACGTACCGTTTCAGGCTAATAGGTACATTAGGCGAATAGGTACTTTATCCTAGTATATATTCTGTATGTTTGTCATTTCTTAATATACTTGATTTCAGAGATAATTATCCTGTTACAAGTCACTCATATAAGACTTCCACTGCTATAGGAAGCTACTATCCTAAGACTACGATCCTATTCAGACAACTTAAATTCTAACATGGTATGAGAGCCACTTAGGATTATAACAGCTTCCACCTGCCTACTATACAACTATGTCTGGATCTCCAAGGTCCAACAATGGCTCTTCTGTTACGAGCCCATCACGCCCAACAGTGTCTCCAGCTGCTGATAATTCACATCTGCAGCAACAGCAACAACAACAACAACAATATCAGCAACAACCGATGTACGGCATGCCATTGAGCAATCAGCCCGTACACGCAACTACAGCAGCGGCATCATCGACAGCAGCCACAGCAATAGCAGCATCAGCAGCCACAACAGCTGCAACTGCAGTCACTGGTTCTTCTAGTCAACCGGGACAACAGTCCAACTTCGTACCGACTGGACCTTACCAATATCAAGGTGCTTACCAGCCAGCAAATCTTCAACAACGTGTTAATGCTGCCGTCTTGTCGCTTAACCAGATGTTTCCAACTCCTATGAGCATTGATGGCTCCAGTTATCAGCGTGGTCAGATGCCACAAGGAAGTGATGGGTCGAACAACTCCTTCTCCTTTGGTCCTGCTGGACAAGGACAACAAACACTACAAGGGTCACAAGTGCCATCACTTTATCAGCTACAATCAGCTGACGGGACCGGAAATTATATTCCTGCTTCTGCAAATCCAACGAAAGTCAAAACAACAATGCCTTTTAACGGTCAAGACTTTTATACCTGGAGCTTTGAGTTTGAGCTTCTTGTTCAGACCGCGGGGTTCTGGCAGCTGTATGACGGCACAGCACCCTTTCCATCTCACGGGTCACCACTTCAACAAGCCTCTTTTCGATCGGCGTCGCTGACTGCATACACAGTTCTCGTTCGTAATCTGACACCGACTGAACAGCTCGGAATTCGTTCTTTTCGTACCAGTGCCGCTCCTGCTGAAGCAGCTTGGTTGTACCTGCAAGGGGTTCACATGGCAAAGGACACTGTCAACCAGAGTAAAATTTTGACGCAGCTGTCAAATATACAGATGATAAACGGCGAGAAGGTGACGCAGGATATCAACCGCGCTCGAAATTTGCGTGATCAACTTCAGAAGTGTGGAGGGTACTTCCCCGACGCTATGTTTCACACGGTGCTACTCGCAGGTCTTGGACCAGAATGGCGACAGTGTCGCTCTATACTTCGGATGCAAGCACAGTTGTCCGAGGGGGCACTCTGTGCCGCTCTCATCGCCGAGCAGCAGGATATGGACCTGCACAACGCTCGAGGAGGGAAAAAGCTGGTAAACAATACAGTCAGTTTTTATTCTAATCCACGTCACAAGCCCGTTTGTTCTTTTTGTCGAAAAACAGGACACACTATTGATACCTGCTGGTCGAAAGACAAACCATCTTGGAAGCGGTCTGCATCGAAACATACCAAAGATTCTTCAAGTGAAGCTGAGAAGCCGGAAGCTGAGAAGCCGGACGCTGCGAAGCTGAATTCTGCGAAGCCGAATTCTGCGAAGCCGGACCCTGCGAAGACACATTCAAAGCAAGTTATTACCTGCATGACATCAGTTTCAACGGTTTATGATCCTGATGCTGAAGAGCGGATTCACAACCGGTTCAACGACGAACTCAACACACCGATTCCACCTGAGGTCTATGCAAATCTTGCACATACTATTGCAGGTCCCAATACTTGGTACCTCGACAGTTGCTGCGGTCAGCACATGTGTTCGTCAGAGACGCGTTTCATTGTGAATCAACGCCGTCTGCAGAATCCCGTTGTCGTCACGGTCGCCAATAACCAACGGCTTACAGCTCACTGGATGGGAAGTATCGTTCTGGACTCAGTTGAAGAAGACTTCAGTCTTCACCTGAACGAAGTTCTTCTGGTCCCTCGGCTTGGCTTCAACCTCATGTCATCTGCACAGCTCATGAAGAACGGGATTACACTTCTCGGTGAACCTGGGAAATTCACTCTGAAGTACGGCGACAAGAAACTCGGCACGGCAGTTGAGCAAAACGGTGTTTTCGTTTTGAACTTCATACCTGAGCGCACTACTGGCGACTCTGATAACATTCTCTCGCTTGGTCCTTGGGAGCATCGCGACGACATTGATTACACCGACGATACAGTTCCACGTGAGGGAGTTGTCCCGACGTCTTCAACCACGGCTGCCGCCGTCATGTTGACCTTCGACGATCAAGGCTTGAATGATGTTCAGTCCTCCCGGGAGTACATGGCTGCTGTTGAAGGTTGGGGTGATCCGACGAACATGCCGACTGATGACGGCATCTGGGGGGCTGACGAACCCGATGAAACAACTTGGGGCGAGACGCCTGCTGAACGCGATGATTGTCTTCTCGCTGAAGCTGAGCAACGCGTCGCTGATATGGAGATTCTTGACTCGGGTCGTCTCGTTGGAGTTGAACCTGTACCTGCAGCATCCGATCAAGAAAGCGGCGAATTAGTACTTGCTCCAGGCGAGTACGTGGATGTTGAGGTTCGTGTTCCACCACCAAATCTTACTCGTTACGTCGCACCTGCTTTCGATCAGATCCGCTCCGATGGTCATCAGCTTCTGTTGTCGTTCTTCGCTAACGCCGAGTATTACCTGCGCGCACAAGGTCACAAAACCACGGGAGAAACATGGCATAAGCGACTTGGTCATCCGTCGCAGTGTACGCTAAACAACACGATCAAGGCTGCAGTGCTTGACAAGAATTCGTTACTCTTACCGAGCGGTCTCGAGCTGAAGCCGGTGAATCGCCCGGCACCCTGCACCATCTGCCCTGCGGCGAACCTACCGCACGAGCCGTTCCCGACTCATTTCCCTGGAGCTGCAGATTATCACCTGATGGATAAGGTTTACAGCGATATACTCAACTTACCTGCGGATGGTTTCAACGGCGAGCGCTACGTTATCACATTTACAGAAGCTTCTACTCGTTACGTTTGGACTGGAAACATGACTAACCGTTTTCTTGCGTTTACAGCTTTCCGCACCTGGCTTCCTCTCGCCGAACGAGAGTCTGATACTAAGCTAAAGGCGTTTCAGTGTGACGGCGCCGGCGAGTATCGCAGTAACGAATTCACGACCTACCTGCAAGAACGCGGGATAAGACGACTTTTTTCGTTGCCTCACGCTCATCAGCAGAGTGGCGTAGCTGAGCGGCTCAACAGAACTCTGCAAGAGAAGATGAGAGCCCTTCTTGCCCAGGCTCAACTCGGCCCACTCTACTGGCCTTTCGCCATGGACCATGCAACGGTGTTGCACAATCTTCTTTCGTCCTCGGCCCTGCCCAACAACGCCTCACCCTACTTGCTGTGGACGGGCAAGTTGGGTACCACTAAATTACTTCGTGTTTTCGGGTGTGTTGTTCAGTACCGTCCTCCTACTGCTCCGCTCGGGAAGTTCGATCAGCGTGCTAAGTGGGGGCTGCATCTCGGCATTGAAAAACAATATCTTGCCTGGCGTATCATGGATTACCGCAGTCGACTCCTTGTTCTTGCTCGCGACTGTATTTTCTACGAGAATCTGACGCTGCCCGTCTTCGAACAGCATCTTGCCACGCAGCAAAACCCTGCCACGCTTTTCCACGGTGTTCGTTCGTTCGCTAGCGCCGACGCCGAACTTGCTGCCAACGAAGAACCTGACCCCGACGGTGCACGTGAAGCTGCTCCCGACCCACCTGTCCCTGTCACGTCTTCCGGAATTCCGGAGTTTATTCCTCTTGCTGACGCGGCACCTGAGGATGTTCGCGATGTTCATCATACTTTCCTCGTGGATGAACAGCGCCAACCAATGCCGGTGGTTTCCGATAGCAGCATCCGTGTCAACCCTGACGAAATTGGGGGGGCAAGTGGAGACCAGAATGATTCTGTCAATTTCGCAGGTCGCACCGACGATAATCCGCATTATCAGACCGGACTGCAAATTCTGGGACTCGCAGCAGCGGTACAGCACAGTTCTACTGAATTTGGAGCCGAAAACTGCCCGACAAGCTCTCTCAGGGCCTCATCGCGAAAAATGGCGTGAAGCGATGGATCGCAAACTGGCTGCCCTGGAGAAAAGGGGAACTTGGGATCTTATACCCACTGAAAAAAACAGTAAACAAAAATGTTCTTACCGGTAAGTGGGTCTTCAGGGTGAAGACGAAAGCGGATGGTACTTACGAGAAACACAAGGCACGGTGGGTGGTTCGTGGTTTTGATCAGACTCATGGGATCGACTACACGCTTACCTTCGCCCCGGTCAGTCGACATACGAGTGTTCGACTCGTTCTCTGCGAAGCAGCCGCGAAGAATTTTCCACTTCGACAAATCGATGTTTCCAACGCTTTTTTGTACGCTGACGTTGATGCTGAAATCTACGTCGAATATCCGCACACCTATCCGACAAATCCGCCGAGTATCTGCAAGCTCAAAAAGTCACTGTACGGAATCAAACAAGCACCGCGACTGTGGCAGCAGCATTTGAACAGGAAGCTGACAGAGGTTGGGTTTCGACAACTGCCGCACGATCCCGGGATGTACCGGCTAGACGACAAGGGGAGCTATGCGTTGTTAGTGGCTTACGTGGACGACATCCTCTACGTCAGTTCGTCAACTTCGCTGGGTGATCGTATCGAAGCCGATCTGAAGAAATCGCTTGACTTAACCATTTCCACCAAAGTAACTCAATTTCTGGGGTTAAACGTTTCGCAAACTTCTTCCGCTATTCATCTCACGGCTTCGAAGTATGCGGAGTCACTCGCTAAGCGCTTCAACATCTCCACGGATTTCGTTGCTACACCTTATCGGTCTACACTCACCGGGCACGTTCCCAACCTGAAAAATCTGACAACAGCTGGTCTTCAACTGTATCAGCAGCAGCTAGGATGTCTCCTTTTCGCAGCAGTCACCTGTCGCCCTGATCTTGCCTACGTCGCAAGTCACCTTGCGCAGTTTTTACGCTGCCCGAAAGAAGAACACTCTCTCGACTTACAGCGTGCGCTACGCTACTTCGTCTCTACACCAACAATCGGGTTGATTTTCAACGCTGGGAAGCCGACCGACAAAATGTACCTCAGCGGGTACGTTGACGCGGACCATGCTGGCGACACGACAGATCGACGGTCACGCACGGGTTATATTTTTCGTCTCGAGCGGATTGGTCCGATCTCCTAGAATTCCTCAAAACAGGAACTCGTGTCACTTTCATCGGCTGAAGCAGAATTCATCGCCGCCTGTGCTGCAACTCGCGAAGGTCTGTACCTGCAGGAATTGCTTGACGAAGCAAAATTCGTCACGCCGAATCAGTTCACGTTGCAGTGCGACAACCAGAGTGCAATTACCATCGCCAACAAGCCTGGTTTCGTCAATCGCACGAAGCACATTTCGCTGCGTTACTTCTTCGTAAAAGACGCGATCGACAAGGGGAGAATGCGCCTTGTCTACTGCCCCACCAGCGACATGGCCGCTGATTCGCTTACTAAGAAGCTGACACGTCAGAAATTTCATCACTGCAACCAGCTCAGTGGCATTTCCGAGTCAACAGGGTGACTACACCGAACTCCTAGAAGTGAAGGGGAGTGTTGAGATAATATCGAGACTTGTGCACTTCAAGGAATTCGTGTAGTGTAGTTAGTACAGTAAAAGTACCGATAGGCTGACGTCAGCAAAGCGCTACGTGCTCTAGGATGACGTCAGCAGTAGCTGTAGGTATCGCGAATAGTCACGTACCGTTTCAGGCTAATAGGTACATTAGGCGAATAGGTACTTTATCCTAGTATATATTCTGTATGTTTGTCATTTCTTAATATACTTGATTTCAGAGATAATTATCTTGTTACAAGTCACTCATATAAGACTTCCACTGCTATAGGAAGCTACTATCCTAAGACTACGATCCTATTCAGACAACTTAAATTCTAACATAAAACAGTTATTAACCGTATCTTTTCATATTCCCTGTATCCTTATAAAAGCTTGTATCTCTTTGTTTTAATTAATCAACTTTGCCCTCACATACCAGCGCAAGGTGGTTCACAATCGTTCACAATCCTTTTATTAAACGCTTCCGCTGTTACATTGTCCTACCCTTGAATTCTGTCCTGCAAAGATCCTAAGGGCTTTTCAGCCCAACAACCGCTGACATGGCTCAGGTTGTCGGTACTCTGCGAGAAAGGGGGAGGCACTCCTATGAGGAAGCTGAGAGCAGTGATGAAGGGGATGGTGGAGCAGCCAAAACAGCAGAAGAAGTGGGAGCAAGAGTACGGCAGAGCCATAAACTGGAAGGAGACCATACGGAAGCGGGACACGGTGGTCACGCCGGGCAGACCGCGTGAAATTATCTTGCGTCTACATAGCGAGAACCTCCAGGTGGGAGAAAGGTTGCAGTTCATGAAGGAACGCATTGGCTGCCCGCATTGTGAGCAGGATGAAACCCTCACGCACTCCCTGCTGGACTGCGTCAACATCCAGCCTGTCATTGGCGCGCTTAAAGGGGCGCTGTTGAAGATGAATCCAAAAAGGGAGGTGTGGAAGCTGGAAGACTTTCTGTTCGCAGAAGATGGCACAAAGTCGGGCTTCCCGAAAAAGCCGCTGATTGCTGTGGCCTTCCACCAAATTTGGCTGGAGCGATGCGAGGCAGCCTTCCGCCAGGACAAGTTTCAACCGCAGAGAGTGCTTCAGAAAATCAGCGTGAATTTCATGAAACACGTCAGAATCTACAGTGCTTACAAGAAACAGTTGGCAAAAAATAACAGGCAAGGGGCGGTACAGAACTGGACCTATCTGGAGCAGGACGAGGCCACGATGCTGGGTCGGATCTTCGAAGATGAAGACACGCTTACGTGGAAAGAAGGGTTCAGATCGGTGTGGTCCAACCAGGGCTGACGTTTCGTTTTAGGCCACCCTGATTTCTGGAAAAAATTTCCCCCTCTATTATGATCGCACATTTTTCACAGGGAAGCTACCCTGATAGCTCAGTGTCGAACAAAATGCTAGTCTGATCCGTCAGGGTTCACAGCTCAAAATCAGGGTTGCTAATAACATTGCACTACACTTCAAAATGACTGATACAACTTCAACTTTCCTACACTACACTATCTAGTGCACGGGCTTGTCAATGAAGTACACCTCCTCTACGTCCTCATCGTCTGACAGGAAAGAGTTGTCCTCCTCTTCCACGACCTCCTGATCGTCGCCCAAGTCCTGTTCCACTTCATCGTCCTCCTCCTCCTCCTCCCCCTCGTCCTCGTTCTCCCCCGCAGTTCCAGCAGCCACAGCTTCACCCTCCTTCTGCTTCCCCTTCCTCTCCCTCTCTGCCATGGCCAGCTTCAGGCTCTTCACAGGGCGCCTCCTCCGCATGGACCTCCACACCTCCAGTGCCTCCGGCCATTCGATCTCGTACTTCAGGAGCGATATCTGCATCAGCTCCCCCAGACGCGCGTTGCAGAGCGCTCCACGCACCCAGGACTTGATGATGTTCTGCCTGGAGAACCCCCTCTCGCACTCCACGGTGGAGAGGGGAAGCACAGCCAGCGCCTGCCACAGCAGGATGAGGTTGGGCCATCTCCTGCCAGGCACATTCGAAACACAACAAAACATGTAAAAGTATCAACAAGTTAATAAATCAACAAGTTGGAATTCAACATGTTAATAATCACCAACATAAAAATCAAATAGGTAAAAAACTCGTACGCATGCAGTGGCCTACCTCTTTGAGTCTACGCTCCCAAGAAAGTTGTGAAGGCCCTGGGCGAAGCTCTCCATCTCATGGTGTGACTCCATGATCGCGCATAATGTCGGGAGCTCCCTCTCTGCTGCTTTGAGGTCGAATCTCGGTAGCTTGTGGCGGAAGAGCATGCTGCATCCGTGCAGCCACTCCTTGCACTTCTTCTCTCGCTGGGCCTTGATCTTCGGCCACTTCCCCGCCCGGAACAGCTTCGTCGGGCCCAGCTTCCCAAGGTCATCCAGCCGTTCGTTCAGGTTGTCCACGCAGTCGCGGGCAAATTGGCGGCACAGCTTCACGCAGTCTGCGTAGGTGCTTCCCTGCTTGTGGCCCTTCAGCTTCCTCTCATGCATGGTGTAGAGGTGGTTGATTGGGCGTCCCTCTCCGTCCACGCCTCGAACCCGGACCTGCTTGCCTCCACCCTCCTTGTGGACCTTGAGGAATTTTACCAGCAGCTCTTGCCCTCGCCCCCGAACGGTTTGTTTGTCGTCAAGTAGCGCTCCGTCACGTCACCCGTGGTGGACTCAATAGTCTTCGAAATCTCAGTCACATCCAGCTGTCACACATGCAATCAACAACAGGGAGTAGGATTAGCAAAAGTGTAGGATTACACTTCCCATCTCAACATTATACTAGCATTCAATCTCACCTCACGCCTCTGGAAGCAGCGGTTGAGGTCGTTCATGTCGGCCAGAATGTCGGCCAGGAAAAACAAACAGAACTGGAACTTGTAGCACGTCACAATCTCATAGGCCTTGTGGTTGTGCTCCCAGAGCAGCACGATGCAAGCGCCGAGGACCTTGCACAGCCTGCGCACCGCATCACCTCGTGACAGCCATCGAACCGTGTGGATTCCTTGGACCTCGAGGTTTGTCTGGTAGATCACTCGCTGAAGGTACTTGAAGCGCTGACTCCACACGCTTGAGTTTCCGAGAAGCGTCGCCACTGTGCGCACCACCTTGTCGACCATGCCAAGGTCCTCGTTTGACTCAGCGGCGTCCTTCACAGCCAACGCCTCACTGTAGGATGCAGGGAATACAAATCAAGAGGTAATTGGTTAATCTTATACGTAGAAAACCACACCAACTAGAAAACTTGATACACACCGGTGGGCGATGCAGTGGCATGAAAACAGGTGCGGAACGTGTTCCCGAAGACGCGCCACCAATCCGTTTTCTTTCCCGGTCATGACCGACGCACCATCCGTGCTGATGCCGACGATCTTGGACACATCGACGGCTGCGGAGCGGAGATGGTTCAGAAGCACCTCGAACAGAGACCCTGCATCACACCGCTCAACCGTCAGCAATGTAAAGAACTCGCATGCGATTTGGCGATTCTTCAAAAACGTAAGGTACACAATCATGTGTTTCCCTCGTGTTCGGTCTGTACTCTCGTCGCACTGAATGCCCAGGAAGGGGGATGCCAGGATGTGGTCCATCTGGACCCGAGTGAGGTATGTACTGATGCTGTGAACCATTTGTTGGAACCCGTATCTGCACAGAGGAGAATAAAATGGTCAGGATCGTAATAAAAAAACCACACGTCACATATGTCCAGCTGCAATCTAACGGTAAGATTAAATATCGTGTGAGATACACGCCGTAAGATTGTCGAGGAATGTCTGGCGTGTCCTGCTCCGCAAGATGCCGCATCAGCTTCGGAAACATGCTAATCGGCGCGTCGCACTGGCACAGGAACTGCGTAGACCGCATGAGACGAATCGCGCGCCGCCCCTCGACGTCGGAGTTGATGAAGTCAAAAATCGCCTGCTGGCCCTCGCGGATGCCCGCCGCAAGCTTCAACTGCCGATTCACCGCCGCCTTGTGTGCGTCCGTATGCTCGTGCGCCCTGAACGACTGCGTCTGCAAGTCACGGCCACCGTCGTCACCTTGCATGGCGTACCTCGTGTTCCCCTTCGCGTACGACATGCAGATGGAGCACTTCACGTATGGAAAACCGTCCTTGGTCTTCCCAAACACCAGCCAGGAAAAGTGTTGCGACCACTTCGTCTCGTAGTTAATACTCGCCTCAAGGTAAACCTGCTCTCGCAGCTGCATCTTGGTGAGTGCGGGCGAGCCGGTATCCGCGCGCACAGGGATGTCAACTTCCTCCGGTTGCTCAGCTTCTTTGTCATTGTCAGGCGGTGGAATACGGCGGCCTCCAACGACCAGAGTACTCTACGCCCACTTCCCATTTCGCGCTCGCTTGGGAGTGGAAGAAGCCGACGGCGGGCCAACAGACACACGCACCGTGCTTGGAGTGGGGCTAGGCGATGGCGGTGGGGGATCTTTGCTGCAAGAAGCAACAGCCGGGGGTAGAGTGAAGGCGACAGGATGTGGAGAATCAGAAGGAGTAGGGTTACTCTAGCAGCAGAGTCATGAACCGTAGACCTAGGAGGTTCTGGTGTCACCGGAGCACCGGTAGCTCTAAGAAAATCGAGCCCAGACCGGGGATCATCTGATGCTTTCTCCGGCAAGGCTTGCGCTGTCGGTTTCGCCGGTAAAGGTGGCTCGTCAGGGCCAGTCTGAGGAGCATCTTCGTCGGCCGGCAGGGCCTCCATGGCGGCGAGCTAGGGGAAAGATGGAGCGAGAGGAAAGTGTGATACTGAACTAAAAGCAGGAAGCGAAGGAAGCCTGGCTCTGGGTAGGGGGAAGGAAAGGAAGATTGGAGATGGCGGGGTCATCACGAAACCACCGCGGCGCGATGCCACAAGGTTGATGGCAACATTCGTCAATGAATTCGGCCGTAAATGCACGGCCGAATTCATTAAAGGATTGCTTAGCTGCCAACGCATACTGTCAACATGCCGTTCTGGCGAATGGCAGAGGCATGCTGTGCACTGCGAGGTGCGCGTGGCAGCAACGTATCATAGATTTGGGTGCGTTGTCACTGTTGACAGCTGTCTTTACAGCACGGTGTTGGAATTCGGTGTCGTTATTACGTCAGTCCAGCGCGTGAACGGGGTACCTCTCATGGGGCCACGCGAAGTAATGATTACGCACAGGGGGGGGGTTATCGAAAGGAAACTTCGAGGAACCTTCGTCCCGATACCCTCGCATTCAGGGTCCACCGAACGCATACTCTGCATAGACATAGTCCGCAAGTACACTACTCTGAGTCTAGTTATAAGATTTCAGGGTTCGTTAAGTAACTTGTCTGATTGGATCAGAGTTCACAAGTTAAAAAAACTGAAATTGCAGGGCCCAGCAGTTGAGAAGCCTGTAATCACCCTGAAATCAGGGTAATTACCCTGATAAAATCAGCCCTGGGTCCAACCCGAGAACGGCCTTTCAACCACCGTAGGGTGCTAAGGAAGGGCAGTGTAGAACACATCATCTACCTGACCCCTTCCCCCTTACAGCTACGACTGTGGATGTATCCGCTTTATAGTAAAATGCATCCTAAAAAAAAAAACGTTAAGAGGTTGCAATACATTGTAAAAGAAAGTAAAGAAATGTTTCATAGTGCTTCATTTCCAACGGATATGCTCGCGCCAACAGTCCATTGCAGCCCCACTTAGCGTCAGAGTGCAAAATTACAATACCAATTGCAAAACACAATGTACCGGTATGCCAGATTTAATGGGCATATGGAGACTTCTCATGCCCAAATAAAGAATGTTATGGTGAGCTCCACACCATCCAACTGTATCCTCCTCAACCTACAGAGTCGCACTCTTGTATGTCAGTTGAGCAAACCAGCTACTTGACCAGCTGCGCACACTAATTCTGGTCATGTCATCTCACCAGGAGTCCCAGTAAGCACCTGTGATGATGATCCTTCCACCACGTATTCCATGTACAGTCACTATGGGCAGTTCACTAAATGATTCATCACCACCTTATGGCTTAAGGTTGAACGGGTCGCTGACCTGGTGGTACCACAAATCCAGCCACACATCTGGAACTCCCGGCAAGCACCACTTAGCACAGTCCATTTCCGTCGACCCTCCCGCCGGCCGATACGTCCCCACGTGTGCATCCGCCCTATAGAGCGACAGCGACAAGATATTAAGCAGCTTCACCCGGGATTTCGATAATGCGTTGATCTGTGCGTTGGTCCACGCGACAACGCTGCTCCTCGCCTTGGCTAGATCAGTAGCTGTGGTAGATAAAGGCCCGGCGAAAAGCGCGCAGGTGGTGTCGGCGTATTGGAACATGTTGGGCATGTGCGCGGGTGGGATGGAGAGCGCGTAGGGTTGCACCAGCATGACATTCGACTTGATGTAATCCGCGACGTTTCGCAGCACGATCTTAAGTGCCGCGATGCCGCTGGGTTGCGAGGAGATCGCTCGGCCCTTGCTGTAGTACGTGCGGTTGGAGGATTCCTGGATGGGGGAAGGGGAGGGGAAGGAAGGGGAAGGAGGAGGATGAAGCACGATGTTGAGCGCAGCAATGCCGCTGGGCTGCGAGGCGATCGCACGGTCCTTGCTGTAATACGTGCTGTTGGAGGACTCCTGGAGTAATGGGGGGCGGTTGGAGAAAGGGTAAGGGGGGGGAGGAGAAAGGGGGAGAGGGAAAGGAGGGGGAGAGGAGGGGGAGAGGAGGGGGAGAGAAAAAAGTTAAGCTTGAGTCAAGTCGAAGCCCTATCACGTGAAAACTTGCGAGTCAACGCAACTTATGTGATGATGATAATGGAATGAGGCAGTTTTAAGGGCTTGTTCTCAGGCTTACCGCATAGTAAGAGCCGGCCACGAGGATGACGGATCGCAAGCCTTTTAGTGTTTCTGTTAGCTTGTGGTTGATCTTATCCACGTGCACCATCCATCCGTCTTTGGATGATCTCTTCAACTGATGTTGGACAGGGAAATCGGAAAAACGAGGACAGATGGTGACTGCTAGTGGAGTAAAGTCGAGTTATAAGCGTTAGAGTCTTTCGAAGCAAACGAGTGACAACAACCACAAGAGGAACAGCGCAGAAGGGCCGTAGAAAGATGGAACTAAAAGAAAAGAGTAAAGACTAACCGACAATACTGTGCATCTTCTGTTCTGACCCTTATAGGGAGAACTCCCTTACCGGGTCCATAGGATCCGCTTCGGTGAGGAACGGTGCGTGAACGAACACGACCTTCACACCCCAAGGCTTGACCTTGAAACCATCGCCTGTCCAGCCAATCGAAGACGGATCGAAATTCTGCAGGGGGAAGGAGCGGCAAGCGGGGGTTCAATATAAGAGGCGAACGGGAAGAGCACTGCGGGTCATGTTGACCCAGCAAAACGAGATGTATTATGCGAATAGCGTGTCATGCTGTTCGCTCGACGTTCATCGAAATGCATAAACTCGTAACTTTAGTTTCTCCTTCCGAATTATCGGGTAACCAGTTCTTACCTCAGTCTTCATACCCGCAGCATCTAGGCGACACCTGAGCGACTGGTACATGTACTGCCCAGAATTGTCGCCCACGATCGCCACGGCCTGGCCAACGAAAGTCATCGCGAATTTCTTCGCGTCAAAGCGAGTTAGCTTGCACCCCGACGGTTTCCACTCGAAGTGGCGAAAGTCCCCGTCCGGTCGCCCGTTCTTTTCGCAATTGAAGTCCTGGCTTATGTACGGACACGAGGAGTCGTATACCGGGTACTTGGTCGACGGAGCCCAGCTGTAGAGGGCAAGAGAGGCCGGGAAGGGTGCAAAACAGGGGCGGATATTTATGAAGGATGTACAAGAAAGGTGGGAGAAGAAGGAATTGGGAGAGAGAAAGGGGATGGCGAAAATTCGGGTTTTGGATGAACGTGGGGACGGCTGTTCTCGTGCACGAGATTGGTGTATCGTGCGGCAGACTTAGCACCTCTTGCGCATGCAATACTAAAAATGAACAGAGAGGCCTGACAACGTTACAAGTTCGCCAGCCGCTTACCTGCCAACGGAGAGGTCACATGCCTTCTTCTTCTTGCCTCCGATCCCGAGAAATCCGGCGCGTGCCACGTGGAAGCATGCCAGAAGAAGCGCGCCGATGAAAATTGTTCGGACATGCCGCATCGTGCTCGCCATGTAGAGTACCCTCTGGTAATATGGTAACCCTTTCGGCGAAAGGGTGAGCGAGCGATTTCGGCCTTCACGCGAAAGTTCCACGAAAGAAAGGGAAGGCTGTACGCGTCACAAATATGCGAATGAGCGAGGACTGTGATGCATATGCACGAATAGTTCCGCTTAGCTGGTAGGGCGCCGGTGCTTTGAACCGTCTTCTCCTGTTGCAAAGAATCGTTTTTAGCTGATCGCTCTGACTGCAAAGGATCGTTTCGGCTGGAAAGGGATGTTTCGTATGTAAACTACCAGTAGCAAACAGCTAGGGGCGATAATCAGCAATCATCTACCTCGTCGGCAGCAGCAGGGATAAATAGCTGCTAAGCTCTTCCACTACGAGTCAGCGAGAAGAATACGAATATGTATGAATGACAGAGTTAGTGGCGAGAGAAAACATAGATTTCTACTTCACTGAAGCGGTGAAGAGCTACGCCGGAGAGGTTAACGAATAGTAACTCTAGTGAAGTGACTTCACGCATCCTACCGCGAATGATTCCTGAAAGTGATGGGAGCTGAAGTTTAGTCAGAAAACGTGCGGAATGTGTGGAGGAGGGAGAGAGAGCAAGCTTGCACTGCTTGCATCCTTGACAATGAATCGAGCGTATCGATGCCAACGGTAGGAAAAAAAGGCGGGGGCGCTGTTTCGCGAGAGGGGCAAAACGTGATTCTTGGAATGTGGATTGAATAGTTGCGCCGGTTTAAGCCTAATTTGTCAAGATGGTAGTAGATATAGTCGACATGTTTGGAAAGGTGGATTGTTATTCTGTCGGTGGAATGCTGAGATTGTGCGAGATAATAGAAAGAGGTTCTCGGAAACTCTGATGGCTGGAGAAAAGTGCATGCGTTGACGCTGTGCCGAACCACGCTTGGTGTTCGACGAACCTCCATGAAAAGCGTGGTAGTATCGTGGATCGAGGGGGTAGATGGAAGCAAACGGTGCAGGCAGATTGAGGAGAGTGACAATGAACCAATTTTGTGAAATGGATGGGAGGGAAGAAATTGGTTTCACAATTTCACAAATGAGATTTGGCGGTCCGGTATTTCAACCAAAGGTGTGCGCTTCGTTTCAATTAACGCGCTCGATCCAGTTCATCTCAATTGATGGACGGTGGAGGTGCACTCAAACTATTTCGGGCTTGGCGGGAGGTGGTGTGGCTTGTGAACTTTCCGTTTGCCCCGATTATTTGCCAAATCCTTGGAGAAAGCGCGAACGAGTTTGGTGGTCAAAACATTCACGTACAGGACAAAGTCGGCAAGTGTGAGGATGAAATTTTTGAAGTGCTAGTACAGTGCGCAATGGTTTTTGAATGAGCTCGTTTGGACATTAGCCTCCCCACTTGCTGCTTGTTGTAAAAGTGAACTTAATTTCGTGTTAGGCTATCCGGCTACATAGGCATCCATTTAAATCTCATCTTTTCCGGTACCGGTACATTAGGTAATCTTGCAACGTACCACACCTGTCAGGTGTACTCGTGGCTTACATCACAACATGATGGAACGATGGCTTCACCAATAGCACACAATGGCATTACACTTGGATCTCATTCATAATCAGCACCAGTCAGACCAGCAAAGCAGTAGCCAGCAACGGCTGACAAATTGCCCATTTGGCCAAGACCGGCTGTGAACTGCCCTTCTAAAGATACAAGTCAGAAAACCACTAAGTATTTCAAGAGGTGTCTACTTGATCTTCTTCTTGGGCCTCAGCTGCACAGGGAAACAAGGGATGGGAAGGGACAAGGGGAGATCCAGAGGATAAAGGCAAGAACAATTAAGGAATTTCTTCCACCTCGCTGCTAAAACCTTTCCTGCTCGCTACAGCCTGCCCATGAGGTCGCTACAACCTGCCTACGGAGGTTGCTACAGCCTGCCCATGTGGTTGTTACTGCCCACAAGGTGGCTACAGCCTGCCCACGTGGTCATTACTGCCTGCCCACGAGGCCGCTACAGCCTGCCTACGAGGTCGTTACTGCCCGTCTACCTGGTCGTTACGGCCTGCCCACGAGGTCGTTACTGCCTGCCAACCTGGTCGCTACAGCATGCCCACCAGGAGCTACAGCCTGCTGATACGGCAGGCCCACCTGGTTGGTGTAGCCGCACTTCTTCTTTCTGCAGCTCACAGCGTACGGGTGCAGGCGAGCGTAGCACCTGCTGCACACGGGGTACTGCGCGTACTGGTCGCAACAGCTGGCCTACCTGTTCACTACAGCTTGCCGCTACAGCCGGCCCACCTGGCTGGTGTGGCCGCACTTCTTCCGGCAGTTCAAAGCGCGCGGGTGCACGCGGGCTTACCCTGCTGCTGCCGGGATACTGCGCCTACTGGTCACAACAGCCTGCCCATCAGATTGCTACAGCCTGCCGCTACAGCCTGCCCACCTGGCCGCTACAGCCTGCCTGCCCAACTGGCCGCTATAGCTTGCCCACCTGGTTGGTGTGGCCGCACTTCTTCATGCAACAGGGCACGGGTGCAGGCTTGCTCTCGGGATTCTGAGCCTACTGGCCACTACAGCCGGCCAACCTAAGCGTCACAGCCTGCTACAGCCTGCCCAACTGCCCGCTACAGCCTGTCTGCCCACCTGGTTGGTGTGGCCGCACTTCTTCTTCCTGCAGTTCACAGCACGCGGGTGCAGGCGAGCGTAGCACCTGGGACGGCGGGGTGGGGGAGGCGAAACAGTGAGGAACATCAATGAAGCGTGATCCACTTGTGGCAGCGTTGTACTCACTATGTAAAACAGCGTTGCGAGCGAGCGCCATGAGAGAAGTTTTGTACCCGTTAGAAGAGACTCACTTGCGGCAGATCATCTTATCGGCGTTGTACTTGCGAGCGAGCGCCATAAGAGAAGGCTCGATAATTCCTCCTCGCAGCCGCAGCACCAAGTGCAGCGTCGACTCTGGAAATGCAAGGGAGAGGGGGGAGTGGGGCCGGGCGTGTGACGGGAGGGAGACACAAACGCGAGCGCCATGAGAGAAGGCTCGAGAATTCGTCCTTGCAGCCGCAGCACCAAGCGCAACGTTGATTCTGATACGAAGAGGTTGAGGGGAAGAAGCGGGAGAAAGGGTGAGAAGCGGTGAGAGGGGCGTAAGGGACACTCGCGACGACTTCTGCATGGACTAACGGTACCAAGAGTGAGAAAGAAGGGCGGTCGTGATAGGGAAGGCATTGCAACAGAGAAGTGAGGCAGCTCGACGGAAGAAAACGGAGAAGAGGGAGGAGTAAAGGGAGGATGCGGACAAAAGGATGCAGGAGGAGAGAGGGGAGGGGAGAGAAAGAGAGGGTGGAGGGGGGGGGGGTGGCGGGAGGAGGGAAGGGGGCGGAGTTTTTGCCAATAATCAGCATGATGCATCACCCACATAGTAAGCGTAAGAAATATTTACGAACTCACCCTTCTGAATGTTGTAGTCGGCAAGCGTGCGGCCGTCCTCGAGCTGCTTGCCGGCGAAAATCAGCCGCTGCTGGTCGGGAGGGATGCCTGCAGAGCAGCGAACACGACACCGAGACAGTGGAGGAAAACCAAGGTGAGAATAAAGCAAAAGCGAATCCGGAGGGGGCGAGGGGGGCGGAGGGGGATGCGTGGAGAGTACGGCCGTCCTCGAGCTGCTTGCCGGCGAAAATCAGCCGCTGCTGTTTGGGAGGGATGCCTGATGGGCATAAGATAACCGAAGAATCAGAAACACGGGGAAGGAAGGGGGTGGGGGGAGTGACGAAACCTGGGTGAGATAACACGGCGAAGATCTACCGCTGTTGGAATGCGGGAACTTTTGTCGAGCTTTGCTTCAATAGAGCATCTAGCGCGCTGGTAACGCGTCACGGTTGACCTTCACGTTCGAAGCGGCGCTTCATACTACATCCCAGATGCGACAGTTCTACGAAGGATCCTTAGAACCATTTTGCAAGGGACTCGTACCGATACTTCATCCCCATTCGCAGGCACCACTACATGCAAGGTTACGCCTCATGTCGGATCTCCTTCCCCGTCCCCATGCAAGGCTTATCACTATCCGTATTCGCTTATCTACCAGCACATCTGAATGGATGTCCACATATCCAGTCTATCGTCAACATTCGGAGAAACCGATGTCTGGAAGCCGGCAATTTGAGACCAGCGACCCCGAAAAAGCTTAGCAGACACTCTATTTACCCAGCAAATGCTTCTTACTTTAGCTCACAACTACCGGCTCCAATAAACGGCTAACAGGAGTACGAAGGCCGTGAGTGTAACCCGCGTTTCATATATCGCGTATGCCACCGCAGGACGGAATCAGCAGGAGAGAGAAAGAAAAAGATAGAGGAAAACAGACAGAAAAACCAGAGTAATTTCCAATTGTTCAAAGCCTAAATCGGCTCTGCGACTCACCCTCCTTATCCTAAATTTTGGCCTTGAGATTGTCGATGGTGTCGCTGCAATCAATCCACTCAGGGAAATACATTCATACATACTCATACATACTTACATAAAAATCGCGACTCACCCTCCTTGTCCTGGATCTTGGCCTTGACATTGTCGATGGTGTCGCTGCTCTCGACCTCGAGAGTGATGGTCTTGCCCGTCAGGGTCTTCACGAAGATCTGCATCTTGCTCACCGCTCAGCACCGCTTCTTACCTGCACGCACCGTGAGTCGGGATCGAGTGTTAAGCTATAAGAATCGTTAGCATTTCATCTGATGGTGCAAAAGCGCGTAAATGATATTAAAAAGCCGACCTAGAAAATCCCTGAAGATAGCTCCATAGGTCTAGCGACAAACCCTAAAGAGAAAACTTAACATACGTTGGCGAATCTCTCAATCCAGCAGCTTTAAGAACCGTCCTCGCACTTAGAGAATAGCGTGAAGGTACCCAAAACTATCAAATAACGTCCACTATAGGCTTACAGGCGGTACGAAGTAAACGGGAAACCGAACTCTTACCTGAGTGAGGGAAATTGGAGAAAACCAGAGAGAGGGGGAAGGTAGCAAAAGGTGGAGAAGAAAGGGAAGGAAGAAGGGGTTGGGAGGGAAGGAGGCGTGATAATAGACAACGTGACAACAACGAGAGGACACAGGAGTTTGGCAATGGAGGATGCACACCCGCTGTCGTTTTCACGAACTCTGGCGGGAGTCACGAAATCCAGCTTCTGGTAACACCCTGCTAAACCCTGCGCAGAGGGCATGGGTTGGGAGGGATCGACACTCAGAAACAAAGCATCGACTATTTGGGATGCGCAAATCACTGGTAGTTACGCTGAGCTTGCGGGTGGGCGTGAACATTGTGCGTGGCAATCAGTGCGAACGCTCAACAGAATTTGTTTCAGTTACGACTGTGGTTGTATGCTTCTTTCAGTGTACAGAATTTGTTTCCATTGACTTGGCTCTTTCACTTTAACGTACATTCACCCATTTCTACCATATTTGAAAACCTATACCTAAAAACAAGCTTTGATACCGAACCATGCTTAAAGACGGGTGGTTGCTAAAATGACCAGCTGGGTATCCAAGTGTATCCACACCACATCAATCTCTTCACAGAATTTCACGAGATTGCAAGGTGAAGTCTCCAGAAAGTCCTCTAGTATCCAACAAAAGGTATGGTACTGGTAGCTATCACATACGGTAGTAACTAATGGTATGCAGCAGCTTCGACTTTAAGCTCCTCGATGAATTCAGCAATGGACTTAGTGCCGTGAACCACATTGTCTCTCGTGCGCACATTCACCTGTCAAATTGGAGAAAATGGGAAGTAAATGGTTCCATCTAAAGTGTTGGAAGCTGCAAGACCTGACTCGCTTCCCCCCTCTGCACGTCCATGCTCCCTCATCTCCCTAAGCTCTCTGAAGCAAACCACTCAATTCGCAACTCACCGAGCCCTGTGCCTCCTCCGCTCCCACAACGAGGTTGTAGTTGAACTGGGCCAGCTGGGATTCCTCCACCCTCTCTTTTCCCCCTCAGCTCTATGAATAAACCTAAGCTTGACTCACCGAGCCCTGTGCCTCCTCCTCTGCGCCCACCACCAGGATGTAGTTGAACTGGGCCAGCTGGGCCTCCCGCACCTGTGACAATAACGGGCATGACATGGGTGTGATGTGACAAAAACGGGTGTGACAATAATGTAGGATGCACACCGGTGCAGAAAATACTTTGGTGAAAACTGCTGAAACCTATGAATCTCGCCTTAACACACCAGCTTGGCCTCAAAACACAAGTAATTAGCCAAGACACTGTACGAGCAATAATGAAAAAGATGATGGTGATGACAATGATAATAATATAATAGCATTAACAATAACAGCAGGGTGTGAATGCGGAACATCATCACCTGCGCAGATTAGGGTTGCAGTGTAACCAGAAAACGAACCTTCTTCTGAAGCTTCCGGTCGGAGAGATCGGCCTCGACATCAAAGCCGGCAGCATGGATCTCATCTCGGACCTGTAAGTAACATAGGAAGATAAATAAAAAACATGATCAGAAACATGCACTGAGCCGGCGGCCTCGCCGCTGAGATGCACTGAGGATGTCTCATCTCGGACATGCACTGAGATCGTATTGAGAATTCTTTTCGGAGACAGGGCACACCTTGACTTGGCAACGACTCAGCTAGAAGGCCTGCTGTTGAGGTCCGTGCACCTTTTCACAGGCAGTGAGACGAGTGTGTCTTGGACTCAAACACGCACTTGGTGGCGTATTGGGGGAGTACTTCTCAGACACGGGGCACACGGTGACCTGGCGCGGGCTCAGCCAGAAAGGTACGTGCACCCTTTACAGGGGCAACCCAACCATAAACGGAGTGTGCATAGGACTCTGAATCATACCTTGGTGGCGTATTGCGAGTACTTTTCGGACACGGGGCACACAGTGACCTGGCGGGGGCTCAGCCAGAGGGGCCACTTGTGTGATGCGTGCACCAGCAGCAATCCACCCTGGTGACACCGCTACTAACCTTGGTGGCGTATTGGAAGTAATTCTCGGAGGCGGGGCACACGGTGACCTGGCGGAGGCTCACTTAGGTGCATGAACCTTTGATTTCTAGCCATGAGTGCCTACCCGTCTCAAGACTCACCTTGGTGGCGTATTGCGAGTACTTCTCAGAGACGGGGCACATGGTGACCTGCTGCCGGGGGCTCAGCCAGAAGAGCGAGTGGTGTGATGCGAGCACCACCTGTTCACAGAGGAGCACAAGGAGGGAAGGAGCAGCCCATCCTTCCCACCACCCATCGGCAGTGAGAAGAGAGTATCTTGGAGTCAAACACGTACCTTGGTGGCGTATTGCGAGTACTTCTCAGACACGGGGCACACGGTGACCTGCCGGGGGCTCAGCCAGAAGGGCCACTTGCCGGCAAAGTGCTCCAGGAGAATGGCAAACATGCGCTCCACTGAACCGAGAATAGCACGATGAATGATGACCTGGGAGTGTGGGCGCAGAGCACGAGGGAGAGGAGGAAACAAGAGAGAGAGGGGCTGAGAAGGCAGCCACTTGCGGCTCTTGAGGCGCCTCAAAAGTCATCACCTGGGAGTGTGGGCGCAGAGCACGAGGGAGAGGAGGAAACAAGAGAGTGAAAGGCACAAAAGACGGGCTAACTAGCCGGATCAGATCAGACTCACCGGCCGCTTCCTGCCAGCAGCCTCGTCGTCAGCAGAATATTCGAGCTTGAAGCGGATGGGAAGTTGGAAATCGAGCTGGATGGTGGCGCACTGGTGCTTCCTCTTGAGCGCATCATACACCGTGATGTCAATCTTGGGCCCGTAGAACGCCCCGTCGCCCGCGTTGATCTGCCACGGCCGCCCGAACGCGTTCAGCGACTGGGTCAGGGCGGCTTCGGCCCGGTCCCACGTCTCCACTTCTCCCAGATGCTTCTCTGGGCGCTGGGGGAAAGGGAGGAGGGGCGGGAGGGCGGGAGGGAGGGAGTGAGGGAGGGAGGGAGGGAGGGAGGGAGGGAGGGAGGGAGGGAGGGAGGGAGGGAGGGAGGGAGGGAGGGAGGGAGGGAGGGAGGGAGGGAGGGAGGGAGGGAGGGAGGGAGGGGAGGGGAGAGACAGCACAGGGTGAGTGAGTGCTTTCCCTCTGTGAACCCCACGTCGCCCGCGCTGATCTGCCACGACCACCCGAGCGCGTTCAAAGACCAGTGTTTCTCTGGACGCTGAGAGAGATGGAGGAGTGGGAGGGAGTGGGAGGGAGTGGGAGGAAGTGGGAGGGAGTGGAAGGGAGTGGGCGGGTGGGGAGGGTAACCGTACACAGTGACTTGGTAAGAACGGCTTCAGCGTGGTCTCACGGTCTGCAGGAAGTCGAGCAGAGAGGCAACCTATATCCTCGTAGCAGCTCAGACCCAATGCGATAGATTCACAACACACTCACAGTGAAGGTCGAAGGTGAAGCCAAAGATGCCGTAAACCGTCTGCAGGAAGTCCAGCACATCGCTGACTTCTGCCTCCACCCATGCACACGCACAGCAGCCCAGCCCAGTGCTTGACTCAATGCAGGTGTCTTAGCACTCACCGTAGACAGCTCCAGGTCGAAGGTGAAGCCAAAGATGCCGTACACTGTCTGAAGGAAGCCCAGCACATCACCTCCCTCCATACTCACATGTGCACACACATACCTATCCAATGCACTAGTGTAGTGTCCCCTATGTGCTAAGGCTTACAGTGGAGAGCTCAAGGTCGAAGGTGAAGCCAAAGATGCCGTAGACGGTCTGCAGGAAGTCGAGCACATCACTGACTTCTGCCTCCACCTGGCTCTCCTCACAGAAGATGTGCGCATCGTCCTGGGGGAAGGAGAACAAGCAACACAAGACGACCAAAGACAAGGTAAAGAGGAAGACCGGGAGGAAGGGATGAGGGGTTAGTTTGGCATGGAGCACCCCTCACAGCACGCCACTGACCTCCGCCTCCACATGGCTCTCCTCACAGAAGATGTGCGCATCGTCCTGGGGAGGGGGAAACAAAGACCGCACAGCAGAGGAGGAGAGGAGGAGAGGAGAAGAGGAGTTGGGTGGAGGAGAGGACTGGGTAAGAGAACATCCCTCACAGCACGTCACTCACTTCTGCCTCCACCTGGCTCTCCTCACAGAAGATGTGCGCATTTTTGAGTCGACTCAAAAATCGCCTCCACCTGGCTCTCCTCACAGAAGATGTGCGCATCGTCCTGGGGGTGAGAACAGGGGAGGGGGGAAATCGGAGACAGGCAAAGACACAGGAAGGGACATCAGAGATGGTAAGTGGGTAGAGGAGCGCCTCTCAAGACTCACAGCACGTCCCTCACTCACCTCCACCTCCACGTGGCTCTCCTCACAGAAGATGTGCGCATCGTCCTGGGGCGGGGGGGTGAGGGGGGCTGGAAAAGGGAGACAGGTACAGAGGACAGCAAAGGACATGAGAGGTGGTAAGTGGGTAGAGGAGCGCCTCTCATCTCACACACGTCGCTCCCCTCCACCTCCACGTGGCTCTCCTCACAGATGATGTGCGCATCATCCTGGACAGGAGGAATAATACAAGCAACACAAGCAAGACAACGACAAGGCAAAGACGAGACAAGAGGATAAAGCAGAGATGGAGGATAAGAAAACATCCCTCACAGCACCTCACTCACTTCTGCCTCCACCTAAGACTCCTCACAGAAGATCTGTGCATCGTCCTGTGGAGGTGGGGGGCCAAGACAAGAGGAGGTGGCACTCGTTCACAAGAGTGTAGAGGAGGTGGCGCTCGCCACCCCTCGCCACCTCCTCTGCGCTCTTGTCAACGAGCGCCACCTCCTCTTGAAACCTTCCCCATCATGACCTACACCTTCTGGGACCCTGTCCGGTCTGCCTTCCTCACCTGTTGGAACCTTCGCACGCGCGTGAGGCCGGTGAGCGCGCCGCTGAGCTCGTTGCGATGCAGCACGCCGAAATCAGCAAAGCGGAGGGGCAGCTCTGGTGGGGATGGGGGAAAGGCAAGAATTGGCACAAGAGGATAGGAGGGATAAATGAAGGAAAACAAGTGAGAGGCCGGTGAGAGCGCCACTTAGCTCATTGCGGTGCAGCACGCCAAAATCAGCAAAGCGGAGGGGCAGCTCTGGGGTGGATGGAGGACAGGTAGGAGAGATGCATTGTAGGCAGGGGAGAAAAGAGGGAAAGATTGAAGGGATGGATGAAGGGGGGACAAGTGGAAAAGCGGTGAGAGCAAGAGCCACTGAGCTCGTTTCAATGAAGCAACCCGAAGTCAGCAAAGCAGAGAGGCGGCTCTGGTGGGGATGGGAGAGGGAATAGGGTGGATGGGTGAAGGGGGAGGAAAAAAAAGGATTGTGAGAGCGCTGCTGAGCTCGTTTCAATGAAGCAACCCGAAGTCAGCAAAGCGGAGAGGCGGCTATGGTGGGGATGGGGAGGAGGCATGGGTAGAGGGAAGGAGATAAGGTGGCAGCGGTGGATGAAGAGAGACAATCTAGAGGCCAGAGAATGTGCCGACATCCGCGCTTGTTGGGATGGAGCACCCAGGGGCCAGAAGTCAGCAAAGCAAAGGGGAGGGGTGAGATCAGAGCACAAGTAAGCAATGGATAGGATATGGTGTATGGGTGGGGGAGGGCGGAGGTATGTTTTTTTAGAATTCTAAAAAAACATATGGTGTATGGGTGGGGGAGGGCGGAGGTATGTTTTTTTAGAATTCTAAAAAAAACATATGGTGTATGGGTGGGGGAGGGTGGAGGAGTGTGAAAAGGGACTGTACGAACCTCGGTAGGAGCGCACCCGATGCGCAAACACGAGGCAATGGCCGGGGCAGTTCATGGGCTTCAGTCCAAACTCCTGCTTCTCGACGTCGAACACAAATATGTTCTCCTTGTAGTTGGCCGCGTGGAGGTTCAAGGTTCAAAATTTCGGGTATAAGGGGTAGTGTGTAATACTCACCTCGGTAGGAGCGTACGCGATGCGCAAACATGAGGCAATGGCCGGGGCAGTTCATGGGCTTCAACCCAAACTCCTGCTTCTCCACATCGAACACAAACATGTTCTCCTTGTAGTTGGCCGCGTGGCCTGAGATGTTCCACAGCTCCATGTTGAACATGTTGGGCGTCACGACCTGGAGGGAGGGGAGGAGATGAGGGAGGAAACGGTGGAGAAAAGGGTGTGATGATAAAAAAGGACTCAAGACAGACTTGTGTGTAGTTGGGTGCATGGCCTGAGATGACTTTTGAGGCGCCTCAAAAGTCGCCTCATGAGGCGCCTCAAAAGTTGGGTGCATGGCCTGAGATGTTCCACAGCCCCATGTTGAACATGATGGGCGTCACGACCTGGGAGGATGAGGAAGAAGGGAGCAAGCGGGTTGGGAGAACGAGGGAGGAATGAGGTGTGTGGGAAGGAAGAACGGACACAAACATGTTCTCCTTGTAGTTGGCTGCGTGGCCTGAGATGACTTTTGAGACGTCTCAAAAGTGTTCTCCTTGTAGTTGGTTGTGTGGCCTGAGATGCTCCACAGCCCCATGGTGAACATGTTGGGCGTCACGACCACCTGGTGGGACAAGGGAGAGAGGCAGGAGCATGAGTGCATGGCCTGCATGGGTGTGGCCTGAGATGCTCCACAGCTCCATGCTGAACATGCTGGGAGTCACAACCTGTTGTGAAGAGGGTAGGTGGGGGAGGGATGAATGAAAGCGAGGAAACAGTGCTGTATCACTGAGTTTTACCTTGTAAAAAGAAACCCTACGCTGCTTTCCACCTCCCATCTCCTCCCAGACTCCCTCCCTCCCACCTCCTCTACCCCATCTCTCCGCCCGCTCAGAGCCCTTGCCAACCCCTCCCATCCCTCTTCCTCCCTCCTTCCCCCCTCACCTCGTGGTAGCCTCGCTTCCTGTATTCGCCCTGGATGAACGAAACGAGCTTGTTGTATATCCGCACACCATGCGGCAGGAAGAAGCAGAACCAGCAGCAGCAACAGTAGCACTCAGCAGCAGCAGCAGCAGCAGCATCAGGGAGCCTTTCACTTCACACCACCTCACATCCCCTCCCTCCCATCTCTCCCCCCATCCCCTTCTCCCCTTTACCCCTCACCTCGTGGTAGCCTCGCTTCCGGTATTCGCCCTGGATGAACCCCACCAGCCTGTTGTATATCCACGTGCCGTGCGGCAAGAAGAAGCAGTAGCAGCAGCACACTGCTTTGAGACGTCTCAAAACAAAGATTGAGACGTCTCAAAACAAAAATTGAGACGTCTCAAAACAAGAAGAAGCAGTAGCAGCAGAAAACTGCCTCACACCTCCCATCCCATCCCTTCCCCTCCCCTTCCTCACCTCATGGTAGCCCCGCTTCCTGTATTCGCCCTGGATGAACCCCACCAGCTTGTTGTATATCCGCGCGCCGTGCGGCAGGAAGAAGCAGCTTCCGGGGCTGCAGGGAGGGAGCAACGCAGAAGAGGAAGAGGAAGAGGAATTGGAAGAGGAAGAGGAATTGGAAGAGGAAGAGGAAGAGGAATTGGAAGAGGAAGAGGAAGAGGAAGAGGAAGAGGAAGAGGATATCACATGAGGTGAGGGGGAGGAAGCAGCACCGTGCGGCAGGAAGAAGCAGCTCCCGGGGCTGCAGGGAGGAAGAGGGGGGACAACAAGGGAGTAGATGGGGGTGAGTAGATAGACTTGTTCACTCCCGAATATATGGCAAATGTAGCATGGCACCTGTAGCATGGCACCTGTAGCATGGCACCTGTAGCATGGCATGGCACCAATATGGTGATTACCCCAGATGGTGTTCAAATCAGCCCCGGATCAGACGGTGGTACCTGAGTGGATGGTAAGCGCGTGAGCAGGTGGAAGGTGATGCCTGAGCGGGAGGAAGAAGAAGAGGTCCTGGGCGAGCCCCACCACACGGTGATGTGAATCAGGCGGTTCAACTATGGCATGGCGCCTCCATGGTGTTCACCTATATGGTTACCAAACGGATCATTTTACCTGAGCGGATTTTTTAGTCGACTCAAAAATACGGATCATTTTACCTGAGCGGGTGGAAGAAGAAGAGGTCCTGGGCAAGCCCCACCACACGGTGGTCTCGCTTCTTGGCCTCTTCCAGTACGTGCAGGTACTCCTGGTGGAATGAGAGCGGTGGGGGATGGTGGGGAGGGGTGGGGGAAGGTAATGAGTGATTGCTCCTGGTGGTGGGTGCAACGAGAGTGGTGGGGAGGGGTGCGGTGAGACAACGAGCGATTGATTGCAAAAACAAAGTGATCCCGATTCTTGGCCTCCTCCAACACGTGCAGTGCAGGTACTCCTGGTGGTGGGAGCAATGAAGGTGGTGGGGGGTGGTGGAGGGAGGTGGGGTGAGCTAACGACTGATTGCAACAATGCTTTTTGACCTCCTCCAGAACGTGCAGGTACTCCTGGTGGTGGGTGGTGGAGGAGGTGTGGGGAGAAAGGGGAAGTGATGGGTGGTGGGAGAACGAACGAAAAGGGCGTGTGCCGCACACTCACTGCAAGCTCTCTATGTCAGCCTGAGGTAACCATTAACCCTACTCCACTCACTGAGCTATGTCTGGATCTCGCGTGTAACCCAACTCCACAGAAACATCTCACCTTGAGCTTCTTGCTGTCGGGATACGAGATGCCGTACACTCGCTGCAAGCTCTCTCTGTCGGACTGGCCCCTCCAGTACGATGCTGAGGCCTGCACAGAACCAGGAGAGGGGGGATGGCAGGGGAGGAGGTGAGAGGGGGCCAATTAGGTAAGTGGGCGGTCCCAAAGCTCTCTCTGTCTGACTGCCCCCTCCAGTACGACGCTGACGCATGTATACGATCAGGAGAGGAGGGGCCGGAGGGGAACGGGAGAGGGAGGGGGGGACGATTCAAAGCCGTTTCTATCACAGCCCCCTCCAGTAAGACGCTGCGATTGTACAGAACCAGGAGCGAGGGGATGGTAGGTGAAGGGGTGTCGAAGGGGCTACTGGACATGTCTGGACCTCGCTGAACCACTCTGAACCTCCCTGCAGCACCAACCTTGAGGCAGGAGAAGGCCTTGACGTGGGAAGTGTTGGAGATGTGGGGCCCGCGGCAAAAGTCAACTGACAACCAAGGGTTACTTACAACACAATCCCTTTGAACCACTCTAAACTGCTCGGAACCGCTCCGTACCCACCTTGAGGCAGGCGAAGGCCTTGACATGGGAAGTGTTGGGGATGTGGGGGCCGCGGCACAGATCAACCAGCGGGCCGCAGCGGTACACAGTGATGGTTTTGTCTTCCGGGAGGTCCTTGATGATCTCCACCTGATGGGAGGGGATTGGGGGGGAAATTCGTGGTCTAGGGGTTTAAAGTGGTATAGGGTGGTTTTTCACAGGATTGTACGATGCTACCCTAGGCACAGCACAGATCGACCAGCGGCCCACAGCGGTACACGGTGATGGTTTTGTCTTCTGGGAGCTCGTTACGATCTCTGCCTGATGGGAGGGGAAATATGGGGTTCAGGATTTCGGGTTTGGGGATGTGGGCCGCACACACAAGCCACGGCACAACCGAAGGGAAGGTCAGGTCAGTGAGAGCGATGGTCAACCAGCAGCCCACAGCGGTACACGGTGATGGTTTTGTCGTCTGGGAGCTCGTTGATGATCTCCACCTGAAGGGGGGGCCCACACGCAAGCCACCAAGGCACAGGTCAGTGAGAGCGATGGTCAACCAGCAGCCCACAGCGGTACACGGTGATGGTTTTGTCGTCTGGGAGCTCGTTGATGATCTCCACCTGAAGGGGGGCCCCACACGCAAGCCACCAAGGCACAGGTCAGTGAGAGCGATGGTCAACCAGCAGCCCACAGCAGTACACGGTGATGGTTTTGTCGTCTGGGAGCTCGTTGATGATCTCCACCTGAAGGGGGGCCCCACACGCAAGCCACCAAGGCACAGGTCAGTGAGAGCGATGGTCAACCAGCAGCCCACAGCGGTACACGGTGATGGTTTTGTCGTCTGGGAGCTCGTTGATGATCTCCACCTGAAGGGGGGCCCCACACGCAAGCCACCAAGGCACAGGTCAGTGAGAGCGATGGTCAACCAGCAGCCCACAGCAGTACACGGTGATGGTTTTGTCGTCTGGGAGCTCGTTGATGATCTCCACCTGAAGGGGGGCCCCACACGCAAGCCACCAAGGCACAGGTCAGTGAGAGCGATGGTCAACCAGCAGCCCACAGCAGTACACGGTGATGGTTTTGTCGTCTGGGAGCTCGTTGATGATCTCCACCTGAAGGGGGGCCCCACACGCAAGCCACCAAGGCACAGGTCAGTGAGAGCGATGGTCAACCAGCAGCCCACAGCGGTACACGGTGATGGTTTTGTCGTCTGGGAGCTCGTTGATGATCTCCACCTGAAGGGGGGCCCCACACGCAAGCCACCAAGGCACAGGTCAGTGAGAGCGATGGTCAACCAGCAGCCCACAGCAGTACACGGTGATGGTTTTGTCGTCTGGGAGCTCGTTGATGATCTCCACCTGAAGGGGGGCCCCACACGCAAGCCACCAAGGCACAGGTCAGTGAGAGCGATGGTCAACCAGCAGCCCACAGCAGTACACGGTGATGGTTTTGTCGTCTGGGAGCTCGTTGATGATCTCCACCTGAAGGGGGGCCCCACACGCAAGCCACCAAGGCACAGGTCAGTGAGAGCGATGGTCAACCAGCAGCCCACAGCGGTACACGGTGATGGTTTTGTCGTCTGGGAGCTCGTTGATGATCTCCACCTGAAGGGGGGCCCCACACGCAAGCCACCAAGGCACAGGTCAGTGAGAGCGATGGTCAACCAGCAGCCCACAGCAGTACACGGTGATGGTTTTGTCGTCTGGGAGCTCGTTGATGATCTCCACCTGAAGGGGGGCCCCACACGCAAGCCACCAAGGCACAGGTCAGTGAGAGCGATGGTCAACCAGCAGCCCACAGCGGTACACGGTGATGGTTTTGTCGTCTGGGAGCTCGTTGATGATCTCCACCTGAAGGGGGGCCCCACACGCAAGCCACCAAGGCACAGGTCAGTGAGAGCGATGGTCAACCAGCAGCCCACAGCAGTACACGGTGATGGTTTTGTCGTCTGGGAGCTCGTTGATGATCTCCACCTGAAGGGGGGCCCCACACGCAAGCCACCAAGGCACAGGTCAGTGAGAGCGATGGTCAACCAGCAGCCCACAGCGGTACACGGTGATGGTTTTGTCGTCTGGGAGCTCGTTGATGATCTCCACCTGAAGGGGGGCCCCACACGCAAGCCACCAAGGCACAGGTCAGTGAGAGCGATGGTCAACCAGCAGCCCACAGCAGTACACGGTGATGGTTTTGTCGTCTGGGAGCTCGTTGATGATCTCCACCTGAAGGGGGGCCCCACACGCAAGCCACCAAGGCACAGGTCAGTGAGAGCGATGGTCAACCAGCAGCCCACAGCGGTACACGGTGATGGTTTTGTCGTCTGGGAGCTCGTTGATGATCTCCACCTGAAGGGGGGCCCCACACGCAAGCCACCAAGGCACAGGTCAGTGAGAGCGATGGTCAACCAGCAGCCCACAGCGGTACACGGTGATGGTTTTGTCGTCTGGGAGCTCGTTGATGATCTCCACCTGAAGGGGGGCCCCACACGCAAGCCACCAAGGCACAGGTCAGTGAGAGCGATGGTCAACCAGCAGCCCACAGCGGTACACGGTGATGGTTTTGTCGTCTGGGAGCTCGTTGATGATCTCCACCTGAAGGGGGGCCCCACACGCAAGCCACCAAGGCACAGGTCAGTGAGAGCGATGGTCAACCAGCAGCCCACAGCAGTACACGGTGATGGTTTTGTCGTCTGGGAGCTCGTTGATGATCTCCACCTGAAGGGGGGCCCCACACGCAAGCCACCAAGGCACAGGTCAGTGAGAGCGATGGTCAACCAGCAGCCCACAGCGGTACACGGTGATGGTTTTGTCGTCTGGGAGCTCGTTGATGATCTCCACCTGAAGGGGGGCCCCACACGCAAGCCACCAAGGCACAGGTCAGTGAGAGCGATGGTCAACCAGCAGCCCACAGCAGTACACGGTGATGGTTTTGTCGTCTGGGAGCTCGTTGATGATCTCCACCTGAAGGGGGGCCCCACACGCAAGCCACCAAGGCACAGGTCAGTGAGAGCGATGGTCAACCAGCAGCCCACAGCAGTACACGGTGATGGTTTTGTCGTCTGGGAGCTCGTTGATGATCTCCACCTGAAGGGGGGCCCCACACGCAAGCCACCAAGGCACAGGTCAGTGAGAGCGATGGTCAACCAGCAGCCCACAGCAGTACACGGTGATGGTTTTGTCGTCTGGGAGCTCGTTGATGATCTCCACCTGAAGGGGGGCCCCACACGCAAGCCACCAAGGCACAGGTCAGTGAGAGCGATGGTCAACCAGCAGCCCACAGCGGTACACGGTGATGGTTTTGTCGTCTGGGAGCTCGTTGATGATCTCCACCTGAAGGGGGGCCCCACACGCAAGCCACCAAGGCACAGGTCAGTGAGAGCGATGGTCAACCAGCAGCCCACAGCGGTACACGGTGATGGTTTTGTCGTCTGGGAGCTCGTTGATGATCTCCACCTGAAGGGGGGCCCCACACGCAAGCCACCAAGGCACAGGTCAGTGAGAGCGATGGTCAACCAGCAGCCCACAGCGGTACACGGTGATGGTTTTGTCGTCTGGGAGCTCGTTGATGATCTCCACCTGAAGGGGGGCCCCACACGCAAGCCACCAAGGCACAGGTCAGTGAGAGCGATGGTCAACCAGCAGCCCACAGCGGTACACGGTGATGGTTTTGTCGTCTGGGAGCTCGTTGATGATCTCCACCTGAAGGGGGGCCCCACACGCAAGCCACCAAGGCACAGGTCAGTGAGAGCGATGGTCAACCAGCAGCCCACAGCGGTACACGGTGATGGTTTTGTCGTCTGGGAGCTCGTTGATGATCTCCACCTGAAGGGGGGCCCCACACGCAAGCCACCAAGGCACAGGTCAGTGAGAGCGATGGTCAACCAGCAGCCCACAGCGGTACACGGTGATGGTTTTGTCGTCTGGGAGCTCGTTGATGATCTCCACCTGAAGGGGGGCCCCACACGCAAGCCACCAAGGCACAGGTCAGTGAGAGCGATGGTCAACCAGCAGCCCACAGCGGTACACGGTGATGGTTTTGTCGTCTGGGAGCTCGTTGATGATCTCCACCTGAAGGGGGGCCCCACACGCAAGCCACCAAGGCACAGGTCAGTGAGAGCGATGGTCAACCAGCAGCCCACAGCGGTACACGGTGATGGTTTTGTCGTCTGGGAGCTCGTTGATGATCTCCACCTGAAGGGGGGCCCCACACGCAAGCCACCAAGGCACAGGTCAGTGAGAGCGATGGTCAACCAGCAGCCCACAGCGGTACACGGTGATGGTTTTGTCGTCTGGGAGCTCGTTGATGATCTCCACCTGAAGGGGGGCCCCACACGCAAGCCACCAAGGCACAGGTCAGTGAGAGCGATGGTCAACCAGCAGCCCACAGCGGTACACGGTGATGGTTTTGTCGTCTGGGAGCTCGTTGATGATCTCCACCTGAAGGGGGGCCCCACACGCAAGCCACCAAGGCACAGGTCAGTGAGAGCGATGGTCAACCAGCAGCCCACAGCGGTACACGGTGATGGTTTTGTCGTCTGGGAGCTCGTTGATGATCTCCACCTGAAGGGGGGCCCCACACGCAAGCCACCAAGGCACAGGTCAGTGAGAGCGATGGTCAACCAGCAGCCCACAGCGGTACACGGTGATGGTTTTGTCGTCTGGGAGCTCGTTGATGATCTCCACCTGAAGGGGGGCCCCACACGCAAGCCACCAAGGCACAGGTCAGTGAGAGCGATGGTCAACCAGCAGCCCACAGCGGTACACGGTGATGGTTTTGTCGTCTGGGAGCTCGTTGATGATCTCCACCTGAAGGGGGGCCCCACACGCAAGCCACCAAGGCACAGGTCAGTGAGAGCGATGGTCAACCAGCAGCCCACAGCGGTACACGGTGATGGTTTTGTCGTCTGGGAGCTCGTTGATGATCTCCACCTGAAGGGGGGCCCCACACGCAAGCCACCAAGGCACAGGTCAGTGAGAGCGATGGTCAACCAGCAGCCCACAGCGGTACACGGTGATGGTTTTGTCGTCTGGAAGGTCCTTGATAATCTCCACCTGATGGGGGGCCCCACACGCAAGCCACCAAGGCACAGGTCAGTGAGAGCGATGGTCAACCAGCAGCCCACAGCAGTACACGGTGATGGTTTTGTCGTCAGTACCAAGGTACATGATTGAGGGATTTAGAGTGGCATAGCGTTTTCCAGCGGGATGCATGATGCCCCCCCAAATGAATCCTCTCACAAATGCACCTTGCACCGGCTCATCACCGCACCTTGAAGGGGTTATCAGCAAACATCTCGAGCGCCTGCTGCCGAGTCACTTCAATCCGCTCAAACGCCTGCTTCTCCTTGGCGGCCTTGCCCGTCTTCTTGATCCGTCTCACGCATGCACCACCATTCAACAGCTAATCATCTCACCTTGGACGGGTTATCAGCAAACATCTCGAGCGCCTGCTGCTGCGCCACCTCGATGCCCTCAAACGCCTGCTTCTCCTTGGCCGCCTTGCCCGCCCCTTGAGTGATCCGACTCGCGAATGCACCACCATTCAACAGCTTATCATCTCACCTATACTGCCTTATCATCTCACCTTGAAGGGGTTATCGGCGAACATCTCGAGCGCCTGCTGCCGAGTCACTTCAATCCGCTCGAAAGCCTGCTTCTCCTTGGCCGCCTTGCCCGCCTTGCCCTCAATGGCCTTGAAATGCTCGTCGTTGAGCGTACGGTCCCCATAAAAAGCATCGTAGTAGAATCCCTGTCATGTGGAGGAGAGGGAGAGAGAGGGCACACAGAAAGCCTTGCCCGCCTTGCCCTCAATGGCCTTGAAATGCTCGTCGTTGAGCGTACGGTCCCCATAGAAAGCATCGTAGTAGAATCCCTGTCATGTGGAGGAGAGGAAGAGAGAGGGCACACAGAAAGCCTTGCCTGCTTTGCCCTCAATGGCCTTGAAATGCTCGTCGTTGAGCGTACGGTCCCCGTAGAATGCATCGTAATAAAACCCCTGTTATGATGGGGGAGATGAGGGAGGGGGTGGGGCAGCGACGGAGATGGAAGCACACATAAGAGCCTCAAGCCTTGCCTGCCTTGCCCTCAATTGCCTTGAAATGCTCGCCGTTGAGAGTGCCGTCCCCGTAGAAAGCGCCATAGTAAAATCCCTGTGATTTAGAGAGGAGATGAGGGGGAAGAAGGGGGGAGAGCGGGCACACATGCGTGAGCCTTGCCGGCCTTGCCCTCAATGGCCTTGAAATGCTCGTCGTCGAGCGTGCGGTCTCCGTAAAACGCATCATAGTAGAACCCCTGTATATGGGGAGAAAACAGAGGTGGGAGACAGATGCAGGCACAGATGAGAGCCTTGCCCGCCTTGCCCTCAATGGCCTTGAAATGCTCGTCGTTGAGGGGACTCTCTCGGTGGACGCATCATAGTAGTATCCCTAATGTGAGAGGTGGGAGCCGTAAGGGAGGAGGGGGCAGCGGAGGGAGATGGAAGCACACATAAGAGCCATGAGCCTTGCCCGCCTTGGCCTGGAAGGCCTTGGAACGCTCGCCGTTGATCATACGGTCCCCATGCCATTGAGCGCCTTAATAGCCCAACCGGTGGTATCATGGAGGTAAAGAGACGGACCATGCCGTTCATTTCCCCAAGTTTGCTTTCAATCACGAAACATGCAGTCACATGACATGTGTGCGTGAGTGAGCTGATAAGTAAATTAGACAAGCAGCGAGCATTCGCTCATCACACCAAGCAGTTCGTAGTTGCCATTCATAGTGAATATGCTCACCCAATTTCCCTTTCCCTTCCTCTCTCCCTTTCCCTCCCTCCCTGTCCTCCCCCCCCTCCCTTTTCCTTCATTCCCCGCTTTCCCTCCCTCCCTCGCTTTCCCTCCTCTCCCTTTCCCTCCCTCCCTCCCTTTCCCTCCCTCGCTCCCTTTCCCTGCCTCCTTCCCTCCCTCACTTTCACTCCCTCCTTTTCCCTCTCTCCCTCCCTTCCCTCCCTCTCTCCCCTCTCTCGCCCCTCACCTCGCTGCGTGTGGTGCATAGACCAATGCACAGGTGCCACCCATCCCCCTACCTCCCATTCTTCTCTTTTCCTTCCTCCCTTCCCTTCACCTCCTTCCGCTCCCCTTCACCTCCTTCCGCTCCCCTCCACTTCGTCTCACCTCGCCGCGTGTGGTGCACGGACCAATGCACAGGTGGCATCCGTACTCCTGCTCCAGAGCCTGGTGGAAGAGATAAGAGAGAGAAGAAGCGAAGCATAGATACTATGAGTTTGATGAAGGGAGTTGTATCCTGCTGCTCAGACGGACGGAGAAATGCACAGATGAAACCTGTACTCCTGCTCCAGAGCCTGGGAGGAGGGATAAGTGGGAGAGGGTGAAAACAGCACTGCTCCTGCTCCTGTTTCAGGTCTTGGGAAGAAGAGGTGGCTGCATGCAAGGTGCTCTTAAGGGAATGCACATGGAGATGTCAAGTGAACGCTAAGAAAATTTTGCGTGATCGGTTCCAGTGATAATGCGTACAGCGAGTATGGGTACTGCTTACAACGGGTACCTCGCCCAGAATGTGAGCGCTGGAGTGCCAGAAGGTGTCTCTCCCCTCCTCAAACGTAGTCGCCCGCCAAGGTGCTTCTGAGGTGAGTACAATGATATGAAGGCTTACATCGCGTACATAAAGCGCTAGTAACGCGTACCTCGCCCAGAATGTGAGCGCTGGAGTGCCAGAAGGTGTCCCTCCCCTCGTCGTCCTCAAATGTGAACAGCTGCAGCGCGCAGTCTCCCTCCAGGAGGCTCCTAGTGGCTACTGTCGTGACAACCAGGAGGGACCAAGGGACGCTTATAACGCGTAAAAGTACTGCTTATAACGTACCTCGCCCAGAATGTGAGCGCTGGAGTGCCAGAAGGTGTCCCTCCCCTCGTCGTCCTCAAATGTGAACAGCTGCAGCGTGCAGTCTCCCTCCAGGAGGCTCCTAGTGGCTACTGTCGTGACAACCAGGAGGGACCAAGGGACGCTTATAACGCGTAAAAGTACTGCTTATAACGCGTACCTCGCCCAGAATGTGAGCGCTGGAGTGCCAGAAGGTGTCCCTCCCCTCGTCGTCCTCAAATGTGAACAGCTGCAGCGCGCAGTCTCCCTCCAGGGGGCTCCTAGTGGCTACTGTCATGACAACCAGGAGGGACCAAGGGACGCTTATAACGCGTAAAAGTACTGCTTTTAACGCGTACCTCGCCCAGAATGTGAGCGCTGGAGTGCCAGAAGGTGTCCCTCCCCTCGTCGTCCTCAAACGTGAACAGCTGCAGCGCGCAGTCTCCCTCCAGGGGGCGACACATGTCCCACAACACGCCATCCACCTGTCAACGGGAGGGAGGGGAGGAGCGATAAGCATGAGTTATATTAAACGAAATGAGGGAGAGGAGAGGAGTTGGAAGAGGTTTGGTCAAGAGAGAAGAGCTGCAGCAAGCAGGACCCCTCCAAGGGGGACGCATGTCCCACAACACACCATCCACTTGTGAAGGGGAGGGAGTGATGAAGTGTGACATGACAAGGACGAATGAAGTGAATGGAGGAGAGAGTGGAAGGGTATGGGTAAGAGAACAGCTGCAGCGAGTATCGCCCTCCAGGGGACGACACATGTCCCACAAGACGCCATCCACCTGTGATGGAAGGGAGCGATGGGTATGACACGTATGAGTGAAGTGAAGGAGAGAGGAGATGGAGGGGTTACATCACGAAATAACAGCTGCGGCGAGCAGTTGCTCTCCAGGGGACAACACATGTCCCACAAGACGCCATCCACCTGTGAGGGTGAGGAGGGAGGAGGGGAGGGATGGGCATGAGCGATACGAATTCAATGGGAGGAGTTGGAGAGGTTGGGCCAAGAGAAAGAGAGAGAGCAGCTGCAGCGAGCAGTATCCCTCAACGCGCCGCGCACCTTGGAGATGATGGCGCTGTTGGCGAGCCCCTGCGAGATGCCCTTCGCCACGTCCATTGAAGTGGTCTCCCACTACTTCTCTCCTTTACAGCACCACCGCTCGCAAGTCTCACCTGGATGTTCAACTGAATGCATCTCCGACCCCCAAGCAGCTCTCACCTTGGAGATGATGGCGCTGTTGGCGAGTCCCTGCGAGATGCCCTTCGCCACGTCCATCGGAGAGGTCTCCCACATCTCGGCCTCCTTGGGATCAAATCACAGCACTGCCACACGTCCATGCATTCACCGCGACCATATCTGCTGCTCAGCTGGGTGCTCAACTCGAAGGAGTTTGTTCTCACCTTGGAGATGATGGCGCTGGTGGCGAGTCCCTGCGAGATGCCCTTCGCCACGTCCATCGGAGAGGTCTCCCACTTCTTGCCCTCCTTCACAGCACCGTCGGGCAGGGTGATCCTGGCGAATGTGACACAAACGGGTGGATGCAACGGGGGATGTGTGGGAAGGCGGGGGAAGGGGGGGTAAGGCGGGGAGGGGTCATGGTTGCAGTGTGAACTGCCGGAACTGCCACTTTATCGTTAACGTCCAAAAAAATCCACGCGGCAGGCCAGTCTCATCCGCAGGTGCAAAATAAACCTCCGAAAAACCCTGGATCGCCATTAGAATTCTTCCTCAGTGCTACCTGATGCGCTGCCATGATTCTGCCTTTTTTGCATTGTCACGGTAGGATCGCCTCCGCTTTTATCTCACTGCGTTGCCTCGTTAACCCGATACGCCATTGTGACCCATTACTGTCCGTGCGTTATTGTAACAAACTAAAGGCACTGTTCTCACTTGATCGGATCCCCAGCGATCTTCGCCCTCTGCTCTGCCTGCTCCTTCTGAAGCGCCTCGAACATCTCGATCCTCCTCTTGAAAAAGGCCTGAATCTCCGGCGCAATCTTTGCCGCCTCTTTCGCAGCAGCAGCCGCCGCGGCAGCGGCTTTGTCGGCGCCCTTGTCGGCACCCTTCGCTTTAGCGGCTTTCTCGGGTTTCGCGGAAGCTGCAACAGCGGCGTCGGCTGCTGGCGCGCCGTCGGCCAGTGAAGCGTCAGCCAGCCTATCGGCCACGTCATTGGAACTCATCTTGACGTGTCAATTGGTAATCAACGTCTACCGCGATCGTAACTCCAATGTCTTGGAGTATCAACGTCTACACTCGTACAAAATACGGAGTGTGGAGGACAGAAAGTGGCTAGCTCGGTGGACTGGCAGAGACCGCACGATAGACAGTAGAGAGCTGACTATGAGTTCCCAGAGACAGGCAAAAGCGACTGGAGGGCCCCACACGTGCTGGGACAGGTTACCACCGTACGCAGAACAATGTAGTACAGTGTATAACCTGAAGCAACGGCGTAAGTTGCGGGATCGGCAGTCAAGCCCCAGATTCGCCTAGCAAAAGGCATCTACTTTTTCTGGTTGCGGGTTTTGTGGATGCAAGCGGAACATCGAAAATCCCGCGCCGAGGCGAGGCGAGGGGGAGTGGGGAAAGCGCAAAGGGGGTGAGGGGAGTTGGCGAACGCGCACAGCGATTGGGTGATGGGGGGACGGCGCAACCGACCTTGGAGTTGACGGATTTGCGGTTTCGCGACAGCAACGAAATCATTCGCGGACAATTCGGGAACTACACCCTGGAGGTGGATCAAAATAACAACAAAAAGGAGCACTGCACTAAAGCCATAAGGTTTGAGCAATAAAATATTGTATAGAAAGGAATGTAGTACTATTATCATATCCACTTTCATGCTCCATAAATTAGAGCATGCAATTGACCCAGGCTACATATAATGGAATCAGTCTCCTAAATACGGCTGCGAGGGCCGATGGGACTGCCACCCTCAAACGCCTCTTCAAGCACTTCTTCCACTCGCTTTGTTGGAAGGATCTGATAGGGAAAGAGGCCACGAGAAAGAGGATAGAATGGACACATTTCCAGTACAAAAGACATGCAGTCGCGGCACCACCACTTCCAATGTTCACTTCATTCGTACAACCTTTCACCGACACTTGTACATCCTTTCTTACCCAGAACAATATATGAATGCAACGCAACTACTCCCTTGGTCCTAAATCTGCTCAAAGATGAAATGCTGCCATACATCCCTTCACGGACACCAAATCACTCCCTTTCCATATGAGCGGCACTCACATGCATGCCATGTTGATCCTTTTTGGCACATGACATGGCATATTACCTCCATGCTTATCCTACCATTATGTATGATGCCACAGCATCCTATTTGCACACATGCCATGTCAGCGTACCTCCATGCATGCCAGCACAGCAGCCGGCACCTCCTGGAGATCCTTGATGTTCTTTTCGGGCAGTATAACACGCCTGATGCCGTAACGATGGGCAGCGAGAATCTGAACGACGAAAGAACAAAAGGAGGAAAACAAGGGAGGCAGGAGGATGTGCAGAAACGAAGAGAGAGAGGTAGGAAATAAGGGAATGGAGAGAGGGAGAGAGATATGGGGTGAATACATGCTGCAGGGAACAAGAACAGCTCTATTAGCAGCTTGCCACGTGTGCAGTATCTCAACAATTTTAAAACACGCGCGAACGTTTCACTTTTTATTTATCACCCTTTCCCAATGTGGGCAACACCAGGCCTCTGAGTATGAGCTCTCCAGTCATGGCCGTGTCGGATCACACAAACACACACGCTGGGTGGCTGAAGTCGGCCATTCCACCATACTCCCTAATAGGACTTCGACACCAGCAGTGGTGCACAGCCCAGCTCTCATCTCACCTTCTCCTTCACGCCCCCAACATGCAACACCAGGCAATGGCCTGTCATGGCCGTGTCGTGGGAGTGTGAGCTCGCCGGTCATGGCCATGTCCGATCGCACAGAGCGGTCGGAGAGGGGAGGTGAGACAGACATCGCTCAAAGTGCAAGGCAAGAAGGTGAGAGCAATCTGGGCTGGCTTCTTTATCACATCTGCCTCTCCCAGAACCACACTCACCTTCTCCTTGACGCCCCCTACAGGTAGCACCAAACCCCTGAGCGTGAGCTCGCCGGTCATGGCCGTGTCGGACCGCACACAGCGGTTGGAGAGGAGAGACACGAGCGCGGTTACCAGCGTAACACCGGCGGAAGGGCCATCCTTGGGCACAGCACCTGAATGAGTGAGTGGGAGGGGAGCACACACGTGAAATTATCTGCATGTGAGTGGGAAAGCATCATGTTTGAAAGAAACCACAAGTGAGTTCCAACATGCTGCCGACTGAAAAGTTGGAGAGGAGAGGGACAAGTGCAGTTACAAGCGTGTCGCGCAATTGTTCTCCCTAGCTACAACAATTGGTATACCAATTTCTGCTTCTAGTCTTGGGGCCATTCCCTCCAAATCCATTTTGATAATTTCTGTGGTACATGTACCGAAAAATCAAACGTAAGAAAAATGTGCTCCTTACTTATGTTTTTGTGTTCAAAGTTTTTTCTTTTGATTTCCATTTATTTTTACGAGATGCAGGATAACTAAGCCTATCAGGAATACTGCTAAGTTCAATGTCAGAATTAATACGTTCTAGTGAACCTCTGAGGAGTGAATTTCCTCACATGCCTCTAAAACTCTTGGTGCATGTGTTACCTGCGAAGAACCGCTGCGAGTGAGTGAGTGTAACACTGTTACCTGCAGGGAAGTGGATGTAGATGTATGTATCACCCCTAAGGGAGTCATTGCTACTGGGTGGAAGTGGATGTGGATGTGTATGTCTCGCCCCTCGATGAGATTGCGAGGGAGGAGAGGCACCGGGGTAGATGAGGAAGAAGACGAGCTGTTGCTCTTGCCATTGGTGACTGCTATTGCAGAGCACAGGTGACTGATACGTACCTGCAGGAAAGTGGATGTGTATGTCACGCCCCTCCATGAGATTGCGAGGGAGAGGCACGGGGCCAGAGGAAGGGGTGGAGGTGGAGGAGGAAGGGGAAAGGCTTTTGCCTAGGCGGATGATGCTGCTCTTGCCAATGCCGTTGGCATTCCGATTGCCAGAAGCTGTTGTACTCATGTAGCTGGTGGTAGCAGAAGCAGATATAGCAGCAGCAGTAGTGGGTCTAGCAGCAGCGACAGCACGGGAACCAACAGAAGCAGCAGCAGCAGCAGCAGCAGCAGCAGCGGTGGCAGAAGGAGCAGCAGCACTAGAAGCGGCAGTAGCATAAGTACCACCAGCAGTAACAGCAGGAGTAGCGGAGACAGCAGGAGGAGCGAAGGAGGAGGGAAGGATGGTGGGGACGACAGTAGGGGCGGATGCAGGAGAGGAGGAGACAGCACCGTAAGGGCCGAGAGGAGGGAGGTGGTCGGCAGAAGGTGTGGAGTCATCGAATGGATGGTCTAATGGGGTGAAAGGCGGAGGAGAGGAGGAGGGAGGGGTGGAGGTAAGGGGTGGAGGGAAGAGCTCTGCTGCCCTGGCTCGGACCTGGGAGCAATGAGGGAAAGAAGAGAGGGGATTGGGGAAGTAGGAGAGAAAGAGAGGGGATGAGGAAGAGAGGAAGGGGAGGTAGGGGGTGGAGGGAAGAGCTCTGCTGCCCTGGCTCGGACCTGAGGGGGTTGGGGTAAAGAAGGGAGGGGACAAGGAAGAGAAGGGATGGGGAAGAAAGGGAACGTGAAGAGGGGATGAGCAAGAGAGGAGATGGGGAAGCAGGAGGTGGTCTGCAGAACAGTGTGGTGTCATCGAATGGATGGTCTGATGGGGTGAAAGGAAGAGCTCTGCTTCCCTGGGGAGAGGAGCAGGGGAGGCAGAGGAGGAGGACGGCTGACGTACACACCCAATTTATCCGCAAACTGAGGCACCACAAACCGCAGGAAAATACACTCGAGGATTCCACAAATCGCACCTCCGCCCCTTGCTGCCCATGCACCGCCACTCCCCCCTGTCTTGAAATCTCACCCTTATACACTGCTGCTCCCGCATCCCCATTCCATCCTCATACTCGTTATGAACTCGCTCACCCAAGTGAGAGCAATGTGGGGTGACTCGTTAATCACATCTCCAAGTTGTCCAGTCAAGTGCAGCTCCCCTTTCCCCACCATATCAGTGACTTCAACAATCTGCACTTCTATATTGGAGTGACTTTTGAGAATTCTCAAAAGTCACTCCAATACAATCTGCACCTCCCCCACTGCTGCTGCTCCTGCTCCTCCACCCTCCCGCTCCTTGTATTGCAACCTCATCTCACACTTATACTCGTTATAAACTCACCCAAGTAAGCGCGATCTGCGCCGAGTCCTTGATCACGTCCCCCAGCTGCCCTGTCAGATGCAGCTCCCCTTTCCCCACCATGTGCAGGGTTGATCCCCCTCATACTCGTTATGAACTCACCCAAGTGAGTGCAATCTGGGCTGACTCCTTGATGACATCTCCCAGCTGCCCTGTCAGATGCAGCTCCCCTTTCCCCACCATGTGCAGGGTTGATCCCCCTCATACTCGTTATGAACTCACCCAAGTGAGTGCAATCTGGGCTGACTCCTTGATGACATCTCCCAGCTGCCCTGTCAGATGCAGCTCCCCTTTCCCCACCATGTCTGTTGCCTCAACAAATTGCACTTCGCCCCCCACTGCTGTCCATACCAGCCCTACTGCCACTCCCGGTGTTGCTACCCTCTCTGCTGCTTCCCTGCCATCAAACTTGGGGGGCTGGGATGGGGAGAGGGGGGAGGGGAGAGGGGAGAGGGGAGAAGGGAAAAGGGAAGGGAGAGAATTATGGGAAAGGAAAGAGGGGGCCAAAAGAGGCTTAAAAAAACTGCACCTCGCCCCCCACTGCTGTCCACACCAACCCAACTGCCACTCCCGGTGTCGCGACCCTCTCTGCTGCCTCCCTGCCATCAAACTTGGGAGGCTGGGAAAAGTGGAAGGGAGGGAAACAGGAGAAGGGAAAAATGGATGGAAACGGTTTGGTAATGCACAGAGCAGTGCGAATGAATGGGAGAGGGATGGGTTGGAGGGACATGGGAGAGAGGGTAAAGGGAAGAGAGGCAAGGACGCATCTGGTACAGATCAGACAAATAGCATCGCTCGTTCTGTTCCCAACTCAAACAACACGAGTTTGAAGAAGTGTTTTGAGACGTCTCAAAACACTTCTTCAAACAAATAGCATCGTTCGTTCGTTCGTTCGTTCCCAAGCAACACACATTGCACTCATAAGAATACTCGTTTCGAGGCGCCTCAAAACTACGCATCTGGAACAGATCACACAAATAGCATCGCTCGTTCTGTTCCCAACCCAAACAACGCACAGTGCTCTCATAAGAATACTAACACATTGTTCAGACAACATTGCCCAGTACACTTACGAACAGTGCAACACACTCAATACTCCCACAACGTACGACCCATTCAAAAACATGGATCCACCACTTTTGAGACGTCTCAAAAGCCATTCAAAAACACGGATCCACCACTTCTGAGACGTCTCAAAAGCCATTCAAAAACACGGATCCACCACTTTTGAGACGTCTCAAAAGCCATTCAAAAACACGGATCCACCACTTCTGAGACGTCTCAAAAGCCATTCAAAAACATGGATCCACCACTTTTGAGACGTCTCAAAAGCCATTCAAAAACACGGATCCACCACTTCTGAGACGTCTCAAAAGCCATTCAAAAACACGGATCCACCACTTCTGAGACGTCTCAAAAGCCATTCAAAAACACGGATCCACCACTTTTGAGACGTCTCAAAAGCCATTCAAAAACACGGATCCACCACTTTTGAGACGTCTCAAAAGCCATTCAAAAACACGGATCCACCACTCACCCGCAGCACTTTCTCCAACCGTCTCCTCAGTGACCTCGATTGGGTCTGATACAACCACCATTACCCCGATTGCAATCCACCCATTCCCTCCCAGCCACTCACTCACCCCCAACACTTGGATAGGGTCTGAGCTTTTGAGACGTCTCAAAACTCACCCCCAACACTTGGATAGCGTCTGAGCTTTTGAGACGTCTCAAAACTCACCCCCAACACTTGGATAGGGTCTGAGCTTTTGAGACGTCTCAAAACTCACCCCCAACACTTGGATAGCGTCTGAGCTTTTGAGACGTCTCAAAACTCACCCCCAACACTTGGATAGAGTCTGAGCTTTTGAGACGTCTCAAAACTCACCCCCAACACTTGGATAGCGTCTGAGCTTTTGAGACGTCTCAAAACTCACCCCCAACACTTGGATAGCGTCTGAGCTTTTGAGACGTCTCAAAACTCACCCCCAACACTTGGATAGCGTCTGAGCTTTTGAGACGTCTCAAAACTCACCCCCAACACTTGGATAGCGTCTGAGCTTTTGAGACGTCTCAAAACTCACCCCCAACACTTGGATAGCGTCTGAGCTTTTGAGACGTCTCAAAACTCACCCCCAACACTTGGATAGCGTCTGAGCTTTTGAGACGTCTCAAAACTCACCCCCAACACTTGGATAGGGTCTGAGCTTTTGAGACGTCTCAAAACTCACCCCCAACACTTGGATAGCGTCTGAGCTTTTGAGACGTCTCAAAACTCACCCCCAACACTTGGATAGGGTCTGAGCTTTTGAGACGTCTCAAAACTCACCCCCAACACTTGGATAGCGTCTGAGCTTTTGAGACGTCTCAAAACTCACCCCCAACACTTGGATAGCGTCTGAGCTTTTGAGACGTCTCAAAACTCACCCCCAACACTTGGATAGCGTCTGAGCTTTTGAGACGTCTCAAAACTCACCCCCAACACTTGGATAGAGTCTGAGCTTTTGAGACGTCTCAAAACTCACCCCCAACACTTGGATAGCGTCTGAGCTTTTGAGACGTCTCAAAACTCACCCCCAACACTTGGATAGCGTCTGAGCTTTTGAGACGTCTCAAAACTCACCCCCAACACTTGGATAGCGTCTGAGCTTTTGAGACGTCTCAAAACTCACCCCCAACACTTGGATAGCGTCTGAGCTTTTGAGACGTCTCAAAACTCACCCCCAACACTTGGATAGCGTCTGAGCTTTTGAGACGTCTCAAAACTCACCCCCAACACTTGGATAGCGTCTGAGCTTTTGAGACGTCTCAAAACTCACCCCCAACACTTGGATAGGGTCTGAGCTTTTGAGACGTCTCAAAACTCACCCCCAACACTTGGATAGCGTCTGAGCTTTTGAGACGTCTCAAAACTCACCCCCAACACTTGGATAGGGTCTGAGCTTTTGAGACGTCTCAAAACTCACCCCCAACACTTGGATAGCGTCTGAGCTTTTGAGACGTCTCAAAACTCACCCCCAACACTTGGATAGCGTCTGAGCTTTTGAGACGTCTCAAAACTCACCCCCAACACTTGGATAGCGTCTGAGCTTTTGAGACGTCTCAAAACTCACCCCCAACACTTGGATAGCGTCTGAGCTTTTGAGACGTCTCAAAACTCACCCCCAACACTTGGATAGGGTCTGAGCTTTTGAGACGTCTCAAAACTCACCCCCAACACTTGGATAGCGTCTGAGCTTTTGAGACGTCTCAAAACTCACCCCCAACACTTGGATAGCGTCTGAGCTTTTGAGACGTCTCAAAACTCACCCCCAACACTTGGATAGCGTCTGAGCTTTTGAGACGTCTCAAAACTCACCCCCAACACTTGGATAGCGTCTGAGCTTTTGAGACGTCTCAAAACTCACCCCCAACACTTGGATAGCGTCTGAGCTTTTGAGACGTCTCAAAACTCACCCCCAACACTTGGATAGGGACTGAGGTTGCACCTGGCCAAACAATGCCATACCTACCCCAACCTTATGGTACTGCCACTCACCCCCAGCACTTTGTCCAGCATCTCCTCCGGGTCTGAGTCTGCCATCACTGCCGGGGGGGGGGGCTCTCTTCAATGCCAATGCCAATGCCAGCGCCAATGCCAATGCCAGCGCCAATGCCAATGCCAGCGCCAATGCCAATGCCATGATCCCATAACTCACCCCCAGAACTTTCTCCAGCATCTCCTCCGTCACTTCGATAGGGTCTGAGTCCGCCATCACTGCCGCCACCTCCTTGCCCTGGAAGGGGTGGGGTTCGGAGGGATGGAGGGAGGAGGAGAGCGGTGCAGAGGGGTGAAAGGAGGACGCTGCAGCACCCATTCTACTCCAGCATTTTCTCTCCTCTGTGACTTCGATGGGGTCTGAGTCCGCCATCACTGCTGCCACCTCCTTGACCTGGAAGTGTGTGGGAGCAGAGGGGGGTCGGTGGTGTGGACAGAGAGAGAGCGGTGCAGAGTGGTCAAGAGGAGGGAACTGCAGCATCCTTCCACTCCAGCATCTCCTCTGTGGCTTCGATTGGATCCGAGTCCGCCATCACTGCTGCCACCTCCTTGCCCTGACAGGGTTGGAGGGGGGCACGGGGTCGGAAGGGAGAAGGAGAGCGGTGCAGAGGGGTGAAGAGGAGGGAACTGCAGCACTTTCTCCAGCATCTCCTCTGTGAACTCGATTGGGTCGGAATCCGCCATTACAGCAGCCACCTCCTTTCCCTGGGGTTGTGGCAGGTTTGGGGAAAGAGGGGCGGAGAGGAGTGGGTAGGAGAAGAGTGAATGCGAACCCATCTCAACCCACCTCAATACGAACGAACCTAAGTTCAGAGAGGTATCCACACCGATTTCAAAACTCACCCATTTCAGAGAGGTATCCACACCGATTTCAAAACTCACCCATTTCAGAGAGGTATCCACACCGATTTCAAAACTCACCCATTTCAGAGAGGTATCCACACCGATTTCAAAACTCACCCATTTCAGAGAGGTATCCCTGAGACCAGAATCTGACTCCTTGGCAGAAGTGGAAGTGGAGGTCCTTTTGAGGCGCCTCAAAAACGACTTTTGAGGCCCCCAAAAACACGACTTTTGAGGCCCCCAAAAACACGACTTTTGAGGCGCCTTAAAAAACGACCTTTGAGGCGCCTCAAAAACGACTTTTGAAGAGCCTAAAAAAACTTGGCAGAAGAGGAAGTGGAGGTCCTCTACTTCCTCCTGAGACCTCAGACCTCCACTTCCATCTCGAGCTCAACCTTTGCATCCTCTACTGCTACTGCTGCCACCACTTTAGCAGAGAAACACTCGAAACCGCACTGCACCGCACTGGACCGGACTCCACTCACCTCCATGCCCATCGCCTCCACTTCCATCTCGAGCTCAGCCTTGGCGTCCCCCACTGCTGCTGTGTCACCACTCTAGTCTTTACTAGTGAAACGCATGGAACCGCATTACACCGCATTGCACCGCACTGGACCGGTCCTCACTCACCTCCATGCCTATCACCTCCACTTCCATCTCGAGCTCAGCCTTGGCGTCCCCCATTGCTGCTGCTGCGGCCAGCAGGTCAGCCGTGGCAGAGAGAGCTCCCTACTGATCCTTAATTGCAGCGCACTGAATAACACTGCACTGTATCTTACCGCTCTGAACCGATTCCCACTCACCTCCATCTCGAGCTCTGCCTTGGCATCCCCCACTGCTGCTGCTGCCGGCCGATCAGTCGTGGGACATATTGAGCTCCCTATTGATCCTTAATGCACAGCACTGCACCACTTTGTAACGGTCTCCACTCACCTCCATGCCTATCGCCTCCACTTCCATCTCAAGCTCAGCCTTGGCGTCCCCGACTGCTGCTGCTGCCGCCAGCGGATCAGTCGTGTCAGAAGTAGCAGCTGAGCTGGGTGCACCAGCAGGGGCAATGCCAGGAGCCAGCGAGGTCCCGCTCACCTCTCTCGCCACTCGGATGCAGCGATTGGACTGGGCCACCTGTGGGTGGTGGTGGGTGGGTGTGTAATTTGTAAGACGATGAGGGGTTGGCTGGCAATAGCAGAGCTGGGTGGACGGGCACTCCCAGCCCAGGGGCAGAGGGGGATCTGCTCACCTCCCTCGCCACACTGGGCGATTGGACGGGCAGCCTGTGGTTGAAGGGTGGTGTGTGAGATGAAAGAAGATGAGGGGTTAGATGGCAGAAGCGGAGCCAAGGGCAGGAGCAGCCCCAGGAGTAGCGAAGGTCCGGCTCACCTCCCCCGCCACGCCGATGTCCCAAGGGTCTTCGCTCATAGTGGAAGAGCAGCAATTCTAAAGAGTGACGCTTAAAGCAACAAAAGGAAACGAAACAGAAATTCTTTCCTGGAAAAACGATCAGTAGAAACCTTAGAAACCCTTTACTAACGAGGATCTTTACAGCTCAAACTAGTTTCGGCTCACGGGTCTCCAACCCGCTAAGCCTTCATCAGTAAGCTACCAGATCCACAAAAGAAAGAGTTCGGACAGAAGCAGGCTAAGTAGCTAGCAACTGCCCTCGAGATCTACAAATGTACAACCAACTACCCAGAGTGACAAGTCACTCGGCCAGCTAAGCAAATGGGGTACACCCAGGGTGCAAAGTCAGCCCTCGAGAAGATCTTCGTCAACCAATTCGTTGATGTAACCGCGCGCGCACCAGTAACTTTTGCAAGTTACACGAACATTTCCAAGCTGTAATAATCCTCTCCGTATGAAATCCGCGTGCATTGAGGTGTATTTTGAGGCGCCTCAAAAGGACCCCCAGCCTGAGACGGGCTGTCACCGGGGTGAACAGAGTCTTCAAGACTAGGGGTCCGCGTTGGGGGAGAGAGTTGAGCTTGAGAGCTTGGCGCGCAGCAGTGGTCTCCAAAAGGAGAGGGCGGTTTCGAAAAAACACACTCCGAAAGATGGGTAGAAGGAAGTCTCCAGGATATCCGCGACTTCTAAGCCGTTGGAAAAACGCGTGCTTAGAGGCTAGGAAAGCTTTGGCAGAGGTCGAACGTAGTAAGTAACGCTTCAGTTCTGCACGGATGAAGCTGACCTTGCAGTGTCGCGGGTGGTATGAAGAAAACGGCAGGTACAAGTAACTGTTCATGGGTTTCTGAAAAGTCTTCAGATCCAAGTTACCCTTCTCGGCAAAACGTGGTCCTTTGAAGATGACCATGTCAAGAAAGTCTGCCGAGGAGTCCGAGATGTGCCACGTCAACTTGATGTTGGGATCCAATTCGTTGAAGGTACTGAGGTAACACTCCAACTCGTTCCGAGAACCTGGCCAAACAATGAAGCCATCGTCGATGTATCTCACGTGGCACAACGGCTGCGTCCCGGACCACTTGCGTCTCAGCACCTCGTCCAAACGGCTCATGAACAGCACCGCGAAACATACTGCTGCAGGAGTTCCCATAGCAGTCCCTTGTCGCTGCAGGTACAATTGGCCGTCGAACTCAACAATCGAGTTCATCATCACCCACTCCAGCAGGGCAATGACCGGGAGGTGATTATGATATTTCCCACTCCGAAGAATGCTACTCACTGCGTCGATACCTCTCCTTAATGGGATACTGGGGTAGAGAGCAGTAACGTCGTAGGTGGCTAAGAAGATCCCTTTCGGGAAGGCGGTCTCTTCCAGCTTCAAGAGTAGCGAGAGGGAATCGCGGAGGTATGTCTGCTGCTGCAAAACCCACGGTCGTAATTCAGCATCGAGCCAACGGCTAACGTTAGAAGTCACCCATGAGTGTGAGGCGGCGATCGGGCGTCCCACGAGATCCTTCTTATGCAGCTTCGGCAAAATGTAGAAAGCCGCGGGTTTCCATCCTCCAGGCGGCTGATTGAAAAAGTACTTCCACAAAGTTTCGGGAAAAGCAGGGCCCCAAACGCTATGCAGTTCACGCAGCTTCCGGTAGAATTCAGCGGTAGGATTGTGAGAGACCAGGGAGTAAGTCGTGCTGTCACCTAGGTGCTCCATGCACAACCGAATGTAATGTCCCCGGTCCATCACCGTAATCCCAACATTCTTGTCAGCCGGTTTAATCACCACGTCTCGATCCGCAGCGATGGTGCGCAAAGCCTTCCTAACGCCAGCTGAAAGATTCCGACGTCGGTCAGGCCGAGATGCCTTCAACAAGACGGACAAGTCAGAGGACGAGTCCTTGAAGACCTGCTCCGGAATCACCATCCGATCGGGCAGCCACGTCGGGTTACGCACACGAAACCGTGAATCCCTAGGTGGACCGTCCGCATCCTTGAAGAAAAAATGTAACGAGATCTGCCGGAAAAGCTGATCAAGCTCAATTCCGGCCGAAAGGGAAACGGTGGGCGTGGGGATGAACTTCAATCCCAACCCCAACGCTGTCTTCTCATCCGAAGATAAGATTTTGGCGCTGAGGTTGTGAACTCCGCGGTTACGGACGCGCAACGCAGCTTGTCGAGGCGTCAGCCGTCCAAACCAACGGAGGGCCAGCTCATGGCTGGTTAGTTCTTCTTGCGCGGCCCTTTTTCGGGGCCGCCTCCGCCGTTTTTTGGTCCCTTGGCCGTATCAGATTTGACTTGGCCTCCCGCCTGCTTGCCTTTGTCGGTGCTGGAATTCTGCTTCTGATTCTTTTTCTTCCCACCACGCTTCCTCCTCGGCTTGGATCCAGCAGGTGCAGCGTTGCCATTCTCCTGACTTTTCTGCTTTCCCGCCGTACTCCTCTGCTTCGGATTAGCAGCAGCGGCCTGCGCAGGGTCTTGCTCCTTAAGAGAGAGATTCTTCTGCAGCTTCTTCGTAAGACTGGCCTCAACCTTCGCAGTGATTTCCTTGCGAAGTTTGTCTTCAATCTTCTTAACCTGCTTCGCGAGAATCTCCTCTAACGCAGGTTCTAACTCCATCTCCTGCACCTCCTCAGACGCAGCAGCTTTCTTCAAATCCTCAGCAGCTATCTTACGCTGTCTTTCCAACTCCCGGATGGTAAGATCATCCTTGGCAGCAGCGATGTCGGATTGGGCTTTCTCGATGCAGCGTCCCTTGAGTAAACGAAATTTCTCCTTGGCAGCGTCAGACACCACCAAATCAGGATCCGCGTTCAGCCCCTGTATGTAATCCTCCATCCTTGTAGCCAGAGTCGTGACACGCGAGTTAGCCATCTTCGCGATCTCCTCAACCTCCAGTGCTTTCGAGGCGATAAACTCTGCCTGAATCCGCTTCTGATTCGCCAAATGGATCTCAGCAACGGACGCCTTGGATTTCTCCTTGACAGAGTCAATCTTCGTCTGGAAATCGACCGCTTTGGTACGGATGCTGTGCAGAATCGTTCCTTCAGCGTCGAGTTCCTTCATCTTCTTCAGCTTAGATTTCGCCTTAAGCAGAGTCCTGAAATCGTCCCGGAAATCCTTCACTGCAGTCGCAAGCCATCCCTTGAAAGGTTCTTGGATGGGGGTCGCGTCAGTGGGTTCCACCATGACGGTAGGACGAATTCGCGACGGTCCAGCGGGAGGATCACGTGGTTGCTCACTTCGTAGAATCGGTTCGTAGGTTAACGCCAGTTGCGGAAATTTGTTGCCGGTCTGCCGCTGCCCGGAAGCCTTTCGAGCAGAACGCGACTTGTTTCCACTCCTACGCTGCCTTTTCAACGAGTTGCGTTCTTCAGAATCGGCGTCTTCCTCTTCAGTTGGAAACCATTCAATGTCCCAAGGGTCTTCGCTCATAGTGGAAGAGCAGCAATTCTAAAGAGTGACGCTTAAAGCAACAAAAGGAAACGAAACAGAAATTCTTTCCTGGAAAAACGATCAGTAGAAACCTTAGAAACCCTTTACTAACGAGGATCTTTACAGCTCAAACTAGTTTCGGCTCACGGGTCTCCAACCCGCTAAGCCTTCATCTGTAAGCTACCAGATCCACAAAAGAAAGAGTTCGGACAGAAGCAGGCTAAGTAGCTAACAACTGCCCTCGAGATCTACAAATGTACAACCAACTACCCAGAGTGACAAGTCACTCGGCCAGCTAAGCAAATGGGGTACACCCAGGGTGCAAAGTCAGCCCTCGAGAAGATCTTCGTCAACCAATTCGTTGATGTAACCGCGCGCGCACCAGTAACTTTTGCAAGTTACACGAACATTTCCAAGCTGTAATAATCCTCTCTGTATGAAATCCGCGTGCATTGAGGTGTATTTTGAGGCGCCTCAAAGTAGCGAAGGTCCGGCTCACCTCCCCCGCCACGCGGATGCATCGATTCGACTGGGCCACCAGTGGGTGGTGGTGTGGTGGTGTGGTGGATGGTGGTGGTGAGTGGTGGGTGGTGGGGTGGTGGGGTGGTGAAGGGTTGGTGGGGGTGAATGGCAGTTGGAGTGACGAAAGAGACACACGAGTGAAATGATTCATGCCATCGCCATTATGAGTCATGGCATTGCCACACCCATCCCTGTCAACCAACCTGCACCGCAGCGTGTCTGGCCGGTGCTGAGCCATAAGTTGGCTCAGGCTCCTCACTGCAGCAACCCCAGCAGACCCAGCAAGTTGAGTTTTGAGTCGACTCAAAAGACGAGTTTTGTTTTGAGTCGACTCAAAACTCGACCCAGGAGTTGGCTCAGGCTCCTCACTGCAGCAACCCCAGCAGACCCAACAATGCCAGCCCTTGGGCCTCCCTTGTATAGTACGTTATTAGCAGTCAACCAAAGTCAACCAAAGTCAACCCAAGTCAACCCAAGTCAGCCCACCTGCACGGCAGCGTGCCTAGCCAGTGCTGCCAGCAGGCGGCTCAGATTCGTCAATCCTGCCTCCCTAGTGTAGGGCGTTATCAGCAGTCAACCCAAGTCAACTCAAACCAACCCAAGTCAACCCAAGTCAATCAACGCACCTGCACGGCAGCATGCCTGGCCAGTGCTGCCAGCAGGCGGCTCAGGTTCCTCACTCCCGCCTCGCGAGTGTAGCGTGTTATCATCACCTCCACTGCGTGCTGTTGTGGATGGAAGAGAAGGATGGAAGAGAAGGATGGAAGAGAAGGATGGAAGAGAAGGATGGAAGAGAAGGATGGAAGAGAAGGATGGAAGAGAAGGAGAGACGAGAAGGGAGGGGAGAGGTAGAGACAGGAGCAAAGGATGTCTGAATTGGGGTCTGTGCGTGCGGTTCCTCACTCCCTCCTCGCGAGTGCAGCGCGTTATAAGCACCTCCACTGTGGGGTGGTGGGGAGAGGAGAGCGGTGAGATGGGTAAGGAAAGGAGTGTGGGGGGTTGTCTGTGCGGTTGCGGTTTCTCACTCCTGCCTCACGCGTGTACTGCGATATCAGCAACTCTACTCTCATCAAAACAAATCTTACATCAGAGATGTGGAGGTGGCGCTGCGCCAGCAGTGCTCTTCGGATCAAGTGAAATAAGAAATGATCGAACTCAAACCCTAAATCTGTAGTCAAATCTCACGTCAGAAATATGCAGGTGGCGCCTGCTGATGTCATGCTGCTCCAGCACTGCTCTTCAATCCAAGGCCTCACGGGAACAAACACTTGTGTGTGCGTCCCACATCCCCAAACCCGAAACCCTGAACCCCATATATCTGCCCCATCAGGCAGAGATCGTAACGAGCTCCCAGAGGACAAGACCATCACCGTGTACCGCTGCGGGCTGCTGGTTGACCATCGCTCTCACTGACCTGTGCCTTGGTGGCTTGCGTGTGGGGCCCCCCTTCAGGTGGAGATCATCAACGAGCTCCCAGACGACAAAACCATCACCGTGTACCGCTGTGGGCTGCTGGTTGACCATCGCTCTCACTGACCTGTGCCTTGGTGGCTTGCGTGTGGGGCCCCCCTTCAGGTGGAGATCATCAACGAGCTCCCAGACGACAAAACCATCACCGTGTACCGCTGTGGGCTGCTGGTTGACCATCGCTCTCACTGACCTGTGCCTTGGTGGCTTGCGTGTGGGGCCCCCCTTCAGGTGGAGATCATCAACGAGCTCCCAGACGACAAAACCATCACCGTGTACCGCTGTGGGCTGCTGGTTGACCATCGCTCTCACTGACCTGTGCCTTGGTGGCTTGCGTGTGGGGCCCCCCTTCAGGTGGAGATCATCAACGAGCTCCCAGACGACAAAACCATCACCGTGTACCGCTGTGGGCTGCTGGTTGACCATCGCTCTCACTGACCTGTGCCTTGGTGGCTTGCGTGTGGGGCCCTTCTTCAGGTGGAGATCATCAACGAGCTCCCAGACGACAAAACCATCACCGTGTACCGCTGTGGGCTGCTGGTTGACCATCGCTCTCACTGACCTGTGCCTTGGTGGCTTGCGTGTGGGCCCCCCCTTCAGGTGGAGATCATCAACGAGCTCCCAGACGACAAAACCATCACCGTGTACCGCTGTGGGCTGCTGGTTCACCATCGCTCTCACTGACCTGTGCCTTGGTGGCTTGCGTGTGGGGCCCCCCTTCAGGTGGAGATCATCAACGAGCTCCCAGACGACAAAACCATCACCGTGTACCGCTGTGGGCTGCTGGTCGGTTGTGCCGTGGCTTGTGTGTGCGTCCCACATCCCCAAACCCGAAACCCTGAACCCCATATATCCACCCCATCAGGCAGAGATCGTAACGAGCTCCCAGAGGACAAGACCATCACCGTGTACCGCTGCGGGCCCTTGGTCGATCTGAGCTATGCCTACCATAGTCTCATAAAGTCCCGTGCAAAACCCCCCGGTGAACTCCCCGGTTCCGGATCCGCGCCGACAGCCGTCCGAACCAGCGGAGTGCCAAATCAAGGCTCGTTAGTTCTTGTGCGGCCCTTTTCCGGGGCCGCCTCCGCCGTTTTTTTATCCCTTGGCTTTCTCATCAGCTGCTTTGCCTTTCGCTCGCTGGTCCTTGGTGGCGCCATCCTTCTTCTTCTTACCCCCGCGCTTCTTCTTAGGCTTGGAATTCCCGGCCGTACTCCCTGAGTGGCGCTCCGTGGTCGGAGTAGTGTGCATCGGCTTTCCGGCAGCGGTATTCTTCGGCTTCGCGTCAGCAGCAGTGGCCTGGGGGGGATCCTGTTTCCCCAAGGAAATATTTTTCAGCAGCTTTTACATCAGACTGGCCTCAAGCTTCGGAATCATCTCCCTCCGAATCCTGTCTTCAATCTGCTTCGCATGCTGTTTCATTATCTCTCCGACACCAGCTTCAACCTCCATTTCCTGCACCTCCTCGGACGCAGCTGCTTTCTTCAACTCTTCGGCGGCGGCCTTGTTCTGTCGATCGAGCTCGCGGATGACGATCTCATCCTTTGCAGCCACGATGTCGGAGTTAGCCTTTTCAATGCATCGACCCTTGAGTAAACGGTACCTCTCCTTGGCGGCGTCAGACACCACCAGATCGGGGTCAGCACTGAGACCTTTGAATCTCCTCAATCTCCAGTGCTTTCGAAGCGATAAAATCACCGTGTTAGAGGACAAGACCATCACCGTGTACCGCTGTGGGCCCTTGGTCGATCTGAGCTATGCCTACCATAGTCTCATAAAGTCCCATGCAAAACTCTACGCCACTGTAAAACCCAGAACCCCTTCCCCTCTCCCCCCATCAGGTGGAGATCATCAAGGACCTCCCGGAACACAAAACCATCACCGTGTACCGCTGTGGGCCGCTGGTCGATCTGTGCTGTGCCTAGGGTAGCATCGTACAATCCTGAGAAAAACCACCCTATACCACTTCAAACCCCTAGACCACGAATTTTCCCCCCAATCCCCTCCCATCAGGTGGAGATCATCAAGGACCTCCCAGATGACAAAACCATCACCGTGTACCGCTGCGGCCCGCTGGTTGATCTGTGCTGCGGCCCCCAAATCCCCAACACTTCCCATGTCAAGGCCTTCGCCTGCCTCAAGGTGGGAACGGAGCGGTTCCGAGCAGTTTAGAGTGGTTCAAAGGGATTGTGTTGTAATTAACCCTTGGTGATGCCATGCTGCTCCAGCACGTGCGGGATGAGGTGGCGCGTGGCGATTCGCTGCCCTATCTAACTAAGGCTCCACAGGACTCGCATAAAACACAATGCAACCCACAAAGTAGCGAATCAAATCAGATCTCACGTCAGATATATGCAGGTGACGCTTGGTGATCCCGTGCTGCTCCAGCACGCGCGGGATGAGGTGTCGCGTGGCGATTCGCTGCTTCTCCTCAGGGGTGTAGCCCGGAAGCTCAATCACCTCCATGCGGTCCAACAGAGCGGCTGGGATGGGTGCTGCGCGGTTGGCCGTCGCCACAAACACCACCCGCGAGAGATCAAACGGGACTCCCAGGTAGCTGGTGGATTGGTGGGGGGGGGGGGAAGTGATTGAACATGGAGGGTAGCGGCTGGGATGGGTGCTGCGCGGTTGGCCGTTGCCACAAACACCACCCGCGAGAGATCAAACGGGACTCCTAGGTAGCTGGTGGATTGGAGGGGAAAAAAGGGGAGGGAGAAAGGGAGACGGGAGGGAGGGAGCAGGGAAACAAGTGGTTGGGATGGGTGCTGCACGGCCGTTTCCACAAACACCACCCGTGAGAGGTCAAAGGGGACCCCCAGGTAGCTGGTGGATTGGATTGGGGGGGAGATGGGGGCAGAAGGGGAGACCGGGAGTTTCTCGTGGGGGGGAGATGGAGGGAAGATGGGGGGAAGATGGAGGGGAGGTGGGGGAAAGATGGAGGGGAGATGGGGGAAAGATGGAGGGGAGAAGGGGAGATTCGGTGCTTCTCCTCGGGGGTGTAGCCCGGCAGCTCGCATCCAGCAGAGCGGCTGGGATGGGTGCTGCGCGGTTGGCCGTTGCCACAAACACCACCCGCGAGAGATCAAACAGGACCCCCAGGTAGCTGGTGGATGGGGGGGAAGGGGGAGGAGGAGGGGAGAAAGGGAGACGGGCCCATTCAGGAGCACTCAATCACATCCCATTCAACTGTCAACGACAGCCGATTCCAGCAGCACAAATCTTTAAAACCGCGCTCAGCAGCGCTTGTTCCCATTCCACTGGTCCCGGAAGCGCTTGTTCTGCTCGGGGCCCAGCACCTCCAGCAGCGCAGCAGCAGTAGCAGCAGCACTCAGAGCCCAGTCTACGAGCCCTCCTAATCTAGCAGCAGATTACGGCACCACTCTCAACCCATGTGTTCCACTCACTGGTCCTGGAAGCACTTGTTCTGCTCGGGATCCAGCACCTCTAGCAGCGCAGCAGCAGCAGGGGAAGGGGCAACATCACCCAAGCCCGCACAGCTGATCCCCTTGACCTAGCAGCACGACACAGTACCGCACACAACCCATCTGTTTTACTCAACTGGTCCTGGAAGCACTTGTTCTGCTCGGGGTCCAGAACCTCTAGCAGCGCAGCAGCAGGGTCGCCCCTGGCATCTGCTCCAGTCTTGTCGATCTCGTCGAGCAGCATCACTGGGTTGTTCACCCCCACACGCTGGTGGGAGGGAGGGAGAGATGTAGATGCAGGGTGAATGGGAGAGGTCGCCGCGGGCGTCGGCCCCGGTCTTGTCTATCTCGTCGAGCAGCATCACTGGGTTGTTCACCCCCACACGCTGGTGGGAGGGAGGGAGAGATGTAGATGCAGCGTGAATGGGAGAGGTCGCCGCGGGCGTCGGCCCCGGTCTTGTCTATCTCGTCGAGCAGCATCACTGGGTTGTTCACCCCCACACGCTGGTGGATGGAGCAGGACAGGCCAGGGCAGAAGCAGTGCATGCGAGGGGTTGAGGAAAGGAAGAGATTAGTGCACAGCAGCAGGGTCGCCCCTGGCATCGGCATCCGACTTGTCAACCTCGTCTAGCAGCATCACTGGGTTGTTCACCCCCACATGCTGGTGGGAGGGAGGGAGAGATGTAGATGTAGGGTGAATAGGAGAGGTCGCCCCGGGCGTCCGCCCCAGTCTTGTTGATCTCGTCCAGCAGCATGACGGGATTGTGGACGCCCACACGTTGGAGGGCGGGTCAGGAACGAGGGGATGATGGGTAGGGTAGCAAGGCAAGACCTCCTCTCCCCACTCCCTCCTCCCACCTTCATCCTTTCCTCTCATACGCCCTTTGAAGCGTCTGTATCTCACTTTCACTCCTTCAATCAGTCGTCCCGTGTAGAAAGTAGACTTTTGAGACGTCTCAAAAATCTATTTTCTACACGTGGCTTCAATCAGTCGCCCCGGCATGCTCCCCACGTAAGTCCGCCTGTGCCCTCTGATATCCGCCTCATCCCCCTTTATCTAACTCACTTTAAACCCCGTCTACCCCCCTCTCTCCCCACGCCTTCCTCTCACCTTGACTCCTTCAATCAGTCGCCCCGGCATGCTTCCAACATACGTCCGCCTGTGCCCTCTGATATCCGCCTCATCCTTCACCCCCCCCAGCGCTATCCGCTCCATGCAAGCTTGCACCCCAGAAACCAGCCCAGCCCAACCAGCACAAAACCCTCCGTCTAGCCAACTCTCCCTCCGCATCCTTCTCACCTTCACTCCTTCAATCAGTCGCCCCGGCATGCTTCCAACATACGTCCGCCTGTGCCCTCTGATATCCGCCTCGTCCTTCACCCCTCCCAGCGCGATCCGCACAAACTTGCGGCCCAGGGCTTTGGCGATAGAAGACACGAGAGAGGTCTTGCCCACGCCAGGGGGACCCACGAAGCACAGCACAGGGCCCGTGGCGTCAGGCTTGAGCTGGTGAATAGAGAGGGGAGGGAGGCACATCAAGGTGGTAGGCTAAGCCACAAACTTGCGTCCAAGAGCCTTGGCGATGGAGGAGACCAGAGAGGTCTTGCCCACTCCAGGAGGTCCCACGAAGCACAGCACTGGACCCATCACGCCTGATTTGAGCTGGTGATGAGGGGAGGATAGGGGAACGGGGATGATGGGGAGAGGGGAGGAGATCAGGAAGACATAAGAAGTGGGGGCTAAGCTACAAACTTGCGTCCCAGAGCCTTGGCGATAGAGGAGACCAGAGAGGTCTTGCCCACTCCAGGAGGACCCACGAAGCACAGCACAGGGCCTGTAGCGTCAGGCTTGAGCTGGTGAATAGGGGAGGAGGACAGGGGAACGGGGAAGATGGGGGGACAGGGGAGAGGAGGAGAAGAGGCAGATGCAAGGTGGCTAAGCCAAAATTATCGTCTCAGGGCCTTGGCAATGGAGGAGACCAGAGAGGTCTTGCCCACGCCAGGAGGACCCACAAAGCACAGCACAGGACCTGTGGCGTCAGGCTTGAGCTGGAAAGTAGGGAGGGGCGCGCAGAGGGGTTGAGGTAAGAGGGGTATGAAGGAAACAAACTCGCGTCCCAGTGCCCACTCCAGGAGGACTACGAAGAACAGCGCAGGACCGGTGATATCAGGTTAGAGCTGGTGAGAGAAACAGCAGAAGATGATAAGAGGAGAAGAGGGAAAAGAGGAGGAGAAGAGGGAAAAGAGGAGATTTTTGAGACGTCTCAAAAGGAGAAGAGGGAAAAGAGGAGAAAGTCATGCACTTGAGAACCTGCCACCACCACGAGCACCAACAGCAGCAGCAGCTGCAGCAGCAGCAGCAGCAGCACCCCACCCCACCCCACCGCACCCCACCACACTCACTCACCTTCCTGACAGCAATGTATTCGAGAATGCGCTGCTTCACCCTCTCCAGCCCAAAGTGCTCCCTGTCCAGCTGCTCCCTCGCTGCCGCCACGTCTATCAGCGCGCTGCTGCCACTGCTGCTGCTGCTGCCACCCCACCCCACCTCACCCCACCCCACCCCACCCCACCCCACCCCACCCCACCCCACCCCACCACACTCACGCACCTTCCTGACGGCGATGTATTCGAGAATGCGCTGCTTCACCCTCTCCAGCCCAAAGTGCTCCCTGTCCAGCTGCTCCCTCGCTGCTGCCACGTCTATCAGCGCGCTGCTGCTGCTGCCACCAGCAGCACCCGCAGCAGCAGCAGCAGTAATGGGAGACGAAATTCCCCAGGGCAGGTCGCTCAGAAGCTCCAGGTACTGGCGGGTTGTGCTGTAGCCCGGCTGCTGCGGCTGCATCTTGCGAAGCCGCCTGTAATGAGGGGGGATAAAGTAGAAGAGGGGAACAATTTGGCATGAGTGTTGCTCTATAGAAGCACCAGCACCAGCACCACTAGCACCAGCAGTGGGGGACGATATGCCCCAGGGGAGGTCGCTCAGAAGCTCCAGGTACTGGCGGGTTGTGCTGTAGCCCGGCTGCTGCGGCTGCATCTTGCGAAGGCGCCTATAGGGGGACAAGCAGAAGTGGGGGAGAATTTGGCATGAGTGTTGCCCTATAGAGGCAGCAGCGGCAGCACTAGCAGCACCAGAAGCACCAGCACCAGCACCAGCAGAAGCAGCAGCAGTGGGAGACGATATGCCCCAGGGGAGGTCACTCAGAAGCTCCAGGTACTGCCGGGTTGTGCTGTAGCCTGGCTGCTGCGGCTACATCTTGCGAAGCCGCCTATAAGGGGGATAAAAAAGATGAGAGGTAGAAGCCAGGATGAATAAGATCAGCTAGGGTGTTCGTTGTGCAGTTCTTGAGAATTCTTGTGAGAAGGCTTGAGGTGGAAGGATGGACACGATTGAGCACCCACGGCTGCTGCAGTTGCAGCTTGGGAGGAAAATGTCGAGGGGGTACTTTTGAGGCGCCTCAAAAGGAAAATGTCGAGGGGGTACGTGCGCACGCACGTACGCACCTGAGACTCCCCTGGGAGCTAACTTTTGAGGCGGCTCAAATGTCCTTGAAAGCTTTGAGGTGCCTCAAACTGAGACCCGTATTGTAGGACCTCAGAACCACCATGCCCTGGCACTTCAATCAATCAACTCACTTGAGCTCGCGGCGCAGTTTTGAGACCTCTCCAAAGGGTTGAGACGTCTCAGAACCACCATGCCCTGGCACTTCAATCAATCAACTCACTTGAGCTCGCGGCGTGGTTTTGAGACCTCTCCATAGGGTTGAGACGTCTCAGAACCACCATGCCCTGGCACTTCAATCAATCAACTCACTTGAGCTCGCGGCGTACGTGGCGGTGGCGCCACACGTTGGGTGGCATCCTGACCTCCTTCACGCGCCCCTCATCTCAAGCACCGCCGGACGCCATAAGAATCTCATATGGCATCACCTCACAACCACCGTGTGTCCCCCTCCCCTCTTCTCTCCAACTTACTTGAGCTCTCGCCGCATGTGGCGCCACACGTTGGGCGGCACCTTCACCTCCTTCATGCGCCTCTCAAGTCTCAAGCACCGACCCCCATGCCCCATGCTGTCATAGGTAGGACCTTCGAAGAACCATGATGCCCCAATTACTCACTTCAATTCACGCCGCACGAGGCGCCACACGTTGGGCGGCATCTTCACCTCCTTCATGCGCCTCTCATCTCAAGAGCCATCCCCTTAATAGAATCCCAAATGGCCGGACCTCATAACAGAGCCACCATGCCCCCACACGCCCCCCCCCCCCCCCCCATTCCGGTCGACTCACTTAAGCTCGCGCCTAACGTGGCGCCACACATTGGGCGGCATCTTCACCTCCTTCATGCGCCTCTCAAGCACTGCCACGTCATCATCATCGTCATCATCCTCCTCCTCCTCTTCTTCCCCCCCCTCCTCACCATCCCCTGCCGCACCACGCTCCCTCCCCTCACCTTCCCCACCGCCTTTCCCTCCAGAAGAGGCAGAAGAGGAGGAGTGTGGAGGGGGCCCGAGTTGGAGCAAAGGGGGTTTGGAGGAGGAGGAAGGGGTTTTCTTCTTCTTGCTGCCACTGCTGGCTTGCTGCACCAGACGAAGCTTCTGCAATTGATAGGGAGAGAAAGGGAGAAATGGAGAATGGGAACAGGGGGGGAGGCCCTAGTTGCAGAGAGGGGGGTTTGGAGGAGGAGGAAGGGGGTTTCTTCTTCTTGCTGCTAGTGCTGCTGCCCTGCTGCACCAGACGAAGCTTCTGCAATGGGGGGGTGTGGGGGATGGTGGGGGGAGAGGGGAGTACGGTTGATTGGGAAAGAGAAAGGGGGGTGAGGGGGGGAAGAAATGGGTTATGCACCATGCTCCGTCCCCTCCTTTTTGTCCAGGCGAGGCTGAGGAAAAGGAGGAAGAAGTGGGAGGGAGGGCAAGCTGCAGCGAGGGGGGCTTGGAGGAGGAAGGGGTTTTCTTCTTCTTGCTGCCGCTGCTGCTGGCTAGCTGCACCAGACGAAGCTTCTGCGAGTGATAGGGAGAAAGGCAGGGATGGTTGGCAAAAGGGAGCGGAGGGGTGAAGGATTTTTTTCTTCTTGCTGCCGGTGCTGCTGGCTTGTTGCACCAGACGAAGCTTCCGCAATTCATAGGGAGAAAGGGAAAGGGAGAAATGCCGAATTGACTGAGACAGGGGAGGAGGGACGAGGTGCAACACGGGCTGGACGAACCTCCAATGAACCCTTCTCCACAACGAACCACAACGAACCCTTCTCATTCACACACACGCTCCCACGGACCTCCAGCAGCAAGCTGCAGCCTCATCCGCGGGATTCACCGCATCCAGCATCGCCAGGCGCGCTGCCAGCCCGCCCCAAAGCCTTAAATCACCGGACTGAAACCCTGCCAACCCTTCCAAATCACACCTCCATACCTCGAGGTGCAGGGAGATGATGGCAGCAGCCAGTTGCAGCCTCATCCGCGGGTTGACAGCATCAAGCATGGCCAGGCGCGTTGCCAGCCCGCCCTCCACACTGGCCACTAGTATATCCGCCAACCTCTGCATCTCCCCAGCCGATGCCTGCTGGCTCTCCAAGGCCACCCTCCTCAGCCCTGTCACCTGCCGCTGCTTCTCCTGATATAGGTGGGGTTGGAGGGTGGGAGGTGGGGTGGAACAAGGAGAGGGATATAATGAGTGGGAAACTAGCAAGTGAGCGAGTGAGCGAGCAAGTGAGTGAGCTGCCAGCCCGCCCTCCACGCTGGCCACGAGCACGTCTGCCAGCCTCTGCATCTCCCTGGCCGATGCCTGCTGGGACTCGGCTGCCACTTTCCTCAGCCCTGTCACCTGCCTCTGCTTCTCCTGGTAGGGGGAGGAGAACTGGGGGAGCGGGAGTGGAACAAGGAAAGGGGGAAGGAGAGGAGGAGTGGGAAACAAGCAAGTGAGCAAGCGAGTGAGCTCCCAGCCTCCCAGCTCGCCCTCCACGCTGGCCACGAGCATATCTGCTAGCCTCTGCATCTCCCCGGCTGACAAGTGGTGCGCCTCTGCTGCCACTTTCCTCAGCCCTGTCACCTGCCTCTGCTTCTCCTGGCAAGGGGGAAGGGGGAGAGGAGGAACCGGGGGGAGGAGGGGTCATTCACTGTATGCACCGGCTCCCCCGGTGGCAACTGACTTCCTTTTGAACCAACTCTGGAGGACTTACCATGTAGCGGAGCAGAAAGCATTCTCACTTTAGCTCCTCTCCCTCTCACCTGCTCCATCACCCTCGCCAGTTCCTCCACCACTCGCAGCAGCTGCCTTCCCAGCCTCCTCACCTTATCCTCCAGGTTAAATGTGAGTTGACCCAGAAATCACCTCCTTTCAAACTAGAGCTCTGGCATCACCATGAAGAGCAAGCAACAGATCGCATTTTCAGTTAAGTTGGCTCTCACCTGCTCCATCACCCTCGCCAGCTCCTCCACCACTCGCAGCAGCTGCGATCGCTCCGCCCGCACCATCTCTCTCTCCCAGAGTCATTACTTGCAGCAGGTCTTGGAGCGGTTTGACATGGCCCGGGGCGGTGCCCAACATACTCCTCTTCGTTTCTAACGCCTTTCTGCAAGGCGTCCTCCGCGAGCTAATCTACATGGAGCGTCCAGCCGGCTTTCACTTTCCCTTCCCAGCTAACTCTGTCTGGCAGCTGCGTCGACCTGTGTATGGGCTCTGACAGGCCCCTAGGGAGTGGCATGCTAAGCTTGCCGCCACCCTTGCTGAACTTGGGTTTCGCACCTCCCGCTCCGACGCCAGCCTCTTCCTCCGCGCCTCCCCCTCCCCCTTCTACATCCTTGTGTATGTCGATGACATGATTCTGCTCACCGCCGACCTTGCTGAGTTGAAGCGTGTTAAGGCTGAGTTGGGTAGCCGTCTCAAGTGCAAGGACTTGGGAGAGCTGCAGCATTACCTGGGCATGACCATCACTCGCGATCGCTCCGCCCGCACCATCTCTCTCTCCCAGAGTCATTACTTGCAGCAGGTCTTGGAGCGGTTTGACATGGCCCGGGGCAGTGCCCAACATACTCCTCTTTTTGTCGGGCACCACCTCTCTCCACCCACCTCCCCCTCCACCTTCTCCCATCCTTATCCCGAGCTCATCGGCTCCCTCATGTACGCCATGGTCTCCACTCGCCCTGACCTTGCTTACCCCATCAGCGTCCTCGCTCGCTTTGTTGGCGCAGGCAAACATACGGAAGAGCACTGGCAGGCCGCCAAGCGTGTCCTCCAGTACCTTCGTGGCACCAAGGACTATGTCCTTACCCTTGGCGGACCCTCCCCACCTCTCCTCAACGGCTACAGTGACTCCTCCTAGGCTGATTCTCGGCCGGATCGTCGCTCCTCCCAGAGCTATGGCTTCTCTCTTGGCAACGGCCTTATCAGCTGACGCTCCACCCGCTCCTCGGCTATCGCCCTCTCCTCCTACGAGGCGGAGTTATATGCCACTACCATGGCAGCTCAAGAGGCCCGCTGGCTCACCTTCCTTCTTGAGGAACTTGGTGCCCCCCAGCGCTGTCCCATCATCTGGTGTGACAATGCCAGTACCATTCACCTCATTAAGGATGCTGTGTTTCACGGGCGCTCCAAACACATTGAGCTCCGTCATTTTTTCATTCACGATCTTGTTCAGGCGGAGCACCTTCGGCTCGACAAGATTGACTCGGCGACCAACCTTGCCGACATGTTCACAAAAGCTCTTCCTCATACGGCTCACTCTTCACTACTTCATCTCCTTGGCCTTACTCCTAAGTCGCCTCCCGCCTCTTGATTCTAGCCTTCTAGCCTTATGCATGTTGGGGGGTTGTGTTGTAATTTCATATTTTATACAACATACATAGGCTAGAATTAGATGTGTAGCACATTTATAAATTGGGGGGTTCCAACCACATTTTGTGGTTGGTTGGGATTGGTCCTTAACTCAACCAATCCCAACCAACACACATTTGTGGTTGCTTGGGCTACAAGCAAGCTCATCCATTGGTCAACATATTGGCCAATAGGGTAAGCTTCCCTCTCATCTCTCTCTTGCTCATTGTTTGTACTAAAGGGCCTCTTGGCTCATTATCCAATTCATCAATTCTCTCCTTCAACAATTCTCACTTTAGCTCCCCTCCCTCTCACCTGCTCCATCACCCTCGCCAGTTCCTCCACCACTCGCAGCAGCTGCCTGCCCAGCCTCCTCACCTTATCGTCGAGGTTAAATGTGAGTCGACCCAGAAATCACCGCCTTTCAAACTAGAGCTCCGGCATCGCCGTGAAGAGCAAGCAACCGATCGCATGGGCTCTCACCTGCTCCATCACCCTCGCCAGCTCCTCCACCACTCGCAGCAGCTGCCTTCCCAACCGCCGAACCTCGTCGTCCCCCCGCACGCGGTCCGCCTCTGTGGGGTTGAGGAGGGGAGGAGGGGAATGAAGAGGGGGGGAAAGAGGTTGTGAATCGAAGAGCAAAATATCGTAGAAAAAAGCACCTCACCTCGTCTCCTCGCACGCGGTCCGCCTTTGTGGAGTTGAGGAGGGGAGGAGCGGAGGAGGGAAGGAGAAGAGGAATGTGACTTCTATATTATGCAGAGGCAACCGCTGCACCTAGTCATCCCCTCGAACGGGTTGGCGGGGTTGAGGAGGGGAGGAGGGCAATGAAGAGGGATGGGAAGGAAGAGTGGCAGAGTGGTGCAAAGGGATTCGTGGTGGATTATTGGAAAACAGTAAACTACACTGCACGCTCCTCACAACTGTACGTTGTCAGTTGAGAGACCCGGCCAACGTGGTTGGTAGGGCAATTTAAACCATACGCGTTCCCCGCCTCCCCCCTTTAGTCCCACCAGTGCTTCTCACCCTGAGGGGTAGCATCGAGCTGAGAGACCCGGGCCACGTGGTAGGGCCCTCGGGAGTTGATGGAGAGGATGGCAAAGCGACACACGCCCTGGGGGCAAAGAGAGAAGGAGGAGAGGGCATGAGTGGGTGGGAAGGTGTGAGCGAGGGAGGGGAAAGGGGTTTTAGTATTATCTGAAGACCCGAGCCGCGTGGTAGGGCCCTCGGCAGTTGATGGAGAGGATGGCGAAGCGACACACGCCCTGGAGGCAAAGAGAGGAGGAAGGGGAAGAGAGGGTTAGGCGAGTAAGTCGCCTCAGGATCCCAACAGGTGAGATGCAAGATGCCTCGGCACCCCAATAATGTGTAGGGCCTTCGCGAGTTGATGAAGAGGATGGCAAGGGACACACGCCCGCCCTGGTGCAAGGAGGGAGGGCGTGAGGGAGGAGAGGGGCAAGTGAGATGGGCCCCCACCCCACCGTCCGTGACGAACCGAACGGGGGTTCGCTATATTGCTCAAGCCTAGGTGGGGGGAGGGGGGGGGTCTGCACCTCTCCAACAGTCTCTCTGCTGCGTAGGTCACCGTGGGCAGAGAGGCTGCAGGACCAGTTACCTTGCAACATTTCTACGTCAGCAGCAACTGGTCCAGCAAGTTTTGAGACGTCCCAAAACTGGCTGCAGGACTTTGCAGTTATCTTTTGAGGTGCCTCAAAAATGCAGTTACCTTGAAACATTTCTACATCTTTGAGGCGCCTCAAAAATAGACTTTGCAGTTACCTTGAAACATTTCTACATCAGCAGCAACTGGTCAAGCAGAGAGACTGCTGGCTGGACCCTGTAGGGTCACCTTGGCAGCAGCACCAGCTCATAGGTCACCCGGCCTGTGGGCCTCTCCACGCCCTTGTGTGGCGTCATGGCACACATAGATGTGCTGCAGCAAGCAGTTGTCTAGCATCGCAGCTGCTGCACTGATGTAAGATCATCTCACCTGCAGCACCAGCTCATAGGTCACCCGGCCCGTGGGCCTCTCCACGCCCTTGTGTGGTGTCATGGCACACATAGATGTGCTGCAGCAAGCAGTTGTCTAGCATCGCAGCTGCTGCACTGATGTAAGATCATCTCACCTGCAGCACCAGCTCATAGGTCACCCGGCCTGTGGGCCTCTCCACACCTCAGTGTCGAGCCATGCCACATACCACCTGCACCAGTTGAACCTCGAAACCTACCTGCACTGGTATTGAGCATATGACAAACTCACCTGCAGCACCACCGCATAGGTCACCCGGCCTGTGGGCCTCTCCACTCCCTTAGCCACATGCAGCGCCCTAGCTGCCACGCCCCTGGTAGAGAGAAAGGGGCCGAGCAGGGACAAAAGTGGAAAGAGGGAGAGAGGTTGGGTCTGCAGAGGTTGCGAACGGGGGAGAAGGGATGGCCTCTCTGCACACCAAGGCACCCTACCCGTGGGCCTCTCCACGCCCTTAGCCACATGCAGCGCCCGTGCTGCCACGCCCCTGGGAGGAGAGGGAAGCGGCAGCGCAGGGAAAAAAAAGGAATTTCTTTCCACACCAACCAAGTCACCCGGCCTGTGGGCCTCTCCACGCCCTTAGCCACATGCAGCGCCCGTGCTGCCACACCCCTGGGGAGCAAGAAGGGGCAGGGACAAAGGAGGGAGGCAGGATGAGCTCGCAAGGAGCTTACAAAGGAGGGAGGCAGGATGAGCTCGCAAGGAGCTTACAAAGGAGGGAAACCAATCGAGCACCAGTTAGGTGCCATGGTTTCAATACGTGGCAGCAACTCTTAGGGATGACACCTTGAAAGTTGTTTTGTGAGCACGACGGGGCAGGGACAAAGGAGGGAGGGAGGATGAGCTCGCAAGGAGCTTACAAAGGAGGGAATGGAGGCCGCAACAACCCACCTGGGAGTTGTTTTGAGGGTTGCGGGACGATGGCTGGCTGGGTGCACCTGCAGCCACAACCACCCGAACCCACCTGGGGTGCCACTTCACGTCTTCCAGCAGCAGCTTCGCCGTTCCCCTGTCACCTCCTCTGGCCCGCTCGCCCCCCACACGCGCACAACTAACCATACTGGGAGGCTGTGCGGGTTGTGAGTGCTGTTGGGGTTGTGAGAGCAGTGAGTGCAGGTGCCAACCCAACCCACCTGGGGTGCCACTTCACGTCTTCCAGCAGCAGCTTCGCCGTTCCCCCCGTCACCTCCTCTGGCCCGCTCGGCCCCCACACGCGCACTACCGCCTTTCCCTCACCGCTATTAGCATCCCCGTTACTAGTAGCCGCCCCTTCCCCTACCCCTGCCTTCTCTCCTGTCCCTCCTGCTCCTCCTTCCGCGTTTCCATCACCGCTATTAGCAGCACCGTTATTATTAGCAGCACTGCCACTAGCAGCAGCACCGCTACCAGTGCTATCCGCGGAACCAGGGGGCTCTATAACGGGTACGATTCCAATCAGCGCGGGCTTGTCCTTCTGCCACAGCTCCTGCTCCACCAACCGCACGCTGCCAAGTGGAGGCGAAAGGGGGGCATAGGGAAAGACCCAGAGGAGGGAGTGTGGGTGGGGAATATGGCCAGCCTTTTTGGTAGCTACGTAATTCACGTCACACGAACCTAGTACCCTTGATTTAAAACATCTTAAACAGTGTAGCTACCTTCCAGGCTCTCGGATTCGACTCGAGTTTACCTGCTGGGGTCGGAGCAGGTGATTCGCACGATGGCGCCGGGAAGAAGCACGCGGTTGTGGAACGGCAGGATGGCCAGTCGGTCTGGGAGCTCCACGCACAGCGGATCCTCCCCCGCCGCGCCTCCGTCCGACGCCATTTGAGACAGATACCGCTACTGTTAGTACTACTGCTGTGGTCGTACAGCCACCCTTTTGGAACCGCGGCGAACAACGCGGTGAAGCGAGGCGCGGCGAATAATGCGAAACGCGGCGAGCAATGCGAAACGCGGCGAGCAATGCGAAGCGTGACGCTTTCTCCGAACGACTCTGGCAGACTTCTGCAGGTTCAGTGCGACGAGCAATGCGAAGCGCGACGAGCAATGCGAAGCGTGACGCTTTCTCCGCCGGACGACTCTGGCAGACTTCTGCAGGTTCAGTGCGCCAAATACCGAGAGCCTAGCGACCAAGCGAGCTGGAATTCTCAAGCTAGACTAGACCAGATGCAAGCTTTGGCGCAGTACTCCTATCCAGCATGTACCTCGGTCCGCCACCGGCTAACGGTCAGGCTAGACGGCGGCTTGAGATTCCGTCTATCCGGCTGACGCTAGGTGGGTGCGGTCTCCCTCTGTGCGGTCTCTCTCTGTCAGAGCTGTAAAGAGAAAATGCAGCGAGAAAGAGGTTCGAAAGTGGATGATCTGAACCTTTGTAGGAATTCAGAGTCCGTACCTGCTCTGACTGAGCCTCAGGACGTGCAGCAGGTGAGAGGAAAACTGGCGTGCGTTGGTGACTGACAGGACGCGACGTTAGTCGGCCTTCCTGCAAGAGCTACTACCGCCTGAGCCCAAGAGCTGCACGAGCTTATCCGCTAACTGGTAGTGGCGGCTCGAGAAAGCGGCGGTCCTAAGGCTATCCGTGGCCCATCAAAAGTGCTGGTGATGGGAACAGGAGTTAGAGGGCAGTGAAGGGTTTCATCGCGGTGATCCACGGTTTAAGGGCGTGACCGTTGCTTCTGTGGTCCCCACTCCACGTCAGCTCCAGCATGCAGCTTTCTGGAACTTGTTTCCGTCTGAAACCAGCGAGTGCAATTCAGCTCATTGAATGGGTCTTCGTACTCGGTGAATCCGCAGAATTTTCATTAATTCGAGTACAGCTATTATGCATACCCGTGTATTTCGCTTTCTGACAGGGCTTCGAGAAAACCTGCAAAACTCAAACGAAACCATGAACCAGCATTCACACTTGAACTTGCTCGAGCTTAGATGAACATTACCTCCTGAGCCAGAGGTTGCTTGAAACGAATTCTGAAACTCGCGGGGTGCAGACTGCGAAAGTGTCAGGCCTGTCTAGAAAGCCGCCACATCAAGGCCGCGCCACGCAGGCTGTCGTGGTTGACTAGAGCGCGCCTCCAATAGGATTTGTGAACAAGCTTGCGGTCAGGAGCTTTTTACCAAAAGCCGCGTCAGCTCCACGAAATTCCAGATTCCAATTGTCCAATGAGGCGTTCTGAACCGGAGCCATCACCATCGAAATGCGTGGTTTTTAGGGCTTCTGACATGGCGTGATCGAGGTGGTCCCAGTCAGTATGTTTTATGTTTTTAAGCAATGCGCTTACCTCAACAAAATTATCAGACTTGCGTGGTAACGAACGACCCAATAACGACCCTGCACAAACATGGTTGTGTCCTGACATCTCGCCTGTTCAGATGGTCTCTACCCGCCGAGTTCTGCGGCGTTCGCGGCTGCTCAAAAGGCGGCGCGGCTGAATGAAACAGAGAACAGAGACGATTAGAGAGCAAAATGCTATTATTGTGTCGACTCAAAAATCACCTACGGCTCGGTCGAATGAACAGAGACCACCAGAGACGATTTGAGCGCCCTAGGCCAAGCGAAACGGCGTGATTTGATTTTTTTAGGCGCCTCGAGAATCGCATCTCCTCTAGACTATATCGCGCTTCCAACACGCAAGTTCATGTTTAGCAGGGCAACGAAACGTTGTGCTGTTTGATGAAAGCCTTTTGAACAATATCGCGATTTGAAGTCCCACGGCCATGTTTAGCACGGCAGCGCGATTGACGGAGAGTCACGGGAGGAACGGAACGTCGTAAGCTGACCGGAGCGGAAAATCTCTAGATTATATCGCGCTTCCGGCACGCAAGGCCATGTTTAGCACGGCGGCGCGGTTGACGGAGAGGCAGGGGAGGAGCGGCACGTCGCGTCTTGAGTATCTTCAGGTAGGATCCGTTAGCATTCTACTCCGTGATTAAGGGTCTGTTCGGATTTTTTTGTGTTCTCGGGACCATAAGCCTGCTCGGAGGTAACAGGACCAAGAGGTAGGCGACAGGGAAGGAGTGGAACATCGCGACTCGAGTACCTTCAGGTGAGATTCCCTTGCATTCTACTCGAGGTATACCCGTTTCTCACCTCTGACTTCTTGCCACGCCTGGAACGCGGAAACTTCACTTTTGCCTTCCTCGCTAAATCGTGGGGTCTAAACGGCCAACAACCGTTTAGAAGTTGCAGGTCGATTTTTGAGTCGACTCGAAAGTCGATTTCTGCCTTTCCCGCTCAATCGTGGGGTCTAAAGGGCCAACAACCATTTAGAAGTTGCGGGTAGAGAGAGACGACTTTTGAGGCGCCTCAAAAGTCGTCTTTCTACCCGCAATCTCTCAATCGTGGAGTAATGCGTGGGTTATCAAGCTCCATGCAACCCATCTATTCGTGTCATGTCAACAGCCATCCTTCCCTCCTCATCTCTCGCCTCTTCCCCTCAGCTTCTTTTCCATGCACTCCTCTCGTCCCCTGCTTGCCGTGTGAGCAGGCGCTTGTCACTGAGTTCCAGACAACCCAAAACGAAGGTGAGACCAAGGTCTGAGGCACTATGACTATGTTGTTCGCCAGGACAGATTCTGACTAATTTTTTAGTCGACTCAAAAATTGACTAAGTTGTTCTCCAGGACAGATTCTGACTAATTTTCCTGACTGGATTTGCCTTACCATGCCTCCTGCCCTCCTCCTTGTGTTTTCGACAATTTCGTCTTCTTCAGGTTGACTTGTTTTATTTGTGTCCCTGTCTCCCTCCCTTCTCTTCTTTCACCTCTTCCTCCTTGATCCTCCTTGATCCTGTTTGATCCTCCTTGATCCTCCTTGATCCTCCTTGATCCTCCTTGATCCTCCCACCCCTCTTCAACTTCATCCTCCACTCTTCTCCAATCCTCCCACCCCTCTTCAACTTCATCCTCCACTCTTCTCCAATCCTCCCACCCCTCTTTCGTCCCCACTCCTTCCCTGTCGCCTTCCTCTCATTACTAGCAGAAGCCCCAAGGAGCAGATCATTGCTAACCTCGCCAATTCTGCCAGCCTCCCCCCCTTCCCCTCCTCACCACTGCACACACGCACTCACCCTGATGCCTCCCTCCCTCCCACTACTAGCAGAAGCAAAGGAGCAGATCGTTGCTAACCTCGCCAATTTCGCCAGCCTCCCCCTCTTCCTCTCCTCACCACTGCACACACGCTCTCACCTTCGTGCCTCCCTCCCTCCCATTGCTAGCAGAAGCAAAGGAGCAAATCGTTGCTAACCTCGCCAATTTTGCCTACGACCCGATCAACTATGACCACCTGCGCAAGGTGATTATAGGTGACTGTATCGAAGCTGTGCTATTGAAATGTCTTATTGAAGCAACGTGGCCAAATTCGCCTACGACCCGATCAACTATGACCACCTGCGCAAGGTGATTATAGGTGACTGTATCGAAGCTGTGTTATTGAAATGTCTTATTGAAACAACGTGGCCAAATTCGCCTACGACCCGATCAACTATGACCACCTGCGCAAGGTGATTATAGGTGACTGTATCGAAGCTGTGTTATTGAAATGTCTTATTGAAACAACGTGGCCAAATTCGCCTACGACCCGATCAACTATGACCACCTGCGCAAGGTGATTATAGGTGACTGTATCGAAGCTGTGTGATTGAAACGTCTTATTGAAGCAACCTGGCAGGATTTGCCTATGACCCGATCAATTTATCACTGCTTACGCAAGGTGAGTGGTTGACGTTGTGTGGGTGCGACTGTATTGATGGGTGCATGTGACTATGTTAAGATGTCAACTTTCAGTGCTAACGTATCCAATTTCGCCTATGACCTTATCAACTGCGCAATGTGAGTGGTTGTAGCTGGGTGGGTGTGACTTTATTGAAACGTCTCAAAGCTATTAGACCCGATTGATATAACTTTGTAGTGATACTGTACACGGCCGGTGGGTGTACTGCTCGTTACCTGCATGGATGTGACTGTACAGAACCACTGTATGTTTTTCCTACTTACTATCTTTGTTTCCAATGCAAAGTGTCTGGAGTTTTGCAGTTCGCTTAAGGTTGAGTCCATACGTAAACCACGTGATAAAAGTTGTATTTTGAGACGTCTCAAAATACAACTTTCATCACGTGTCCATTCGTAAACCATTCACCTCCATTCGTAAACCATTCACCTCCATGCGTAAACCATTCACCTCCATTCGTAAACCATTCACCTCCATTCGTAAACCATTCACCTCCATGCGTAAACCATTCACCTCCATTCGTAAACCATTCACCTCCATTCGTAAACCATTCACCTCCATTCGTAAACCATTCACCTCCATGCGTAAACCATTCACCTCCATGCGTAAACCATTCACCTCCATTCGTAAACCATTCACCTCCATTCGTAAACCATTCACCTCCATTCGTAAACCATTCACCTCCATTCGTAAACCATTCACCTCCATTCGTAAACCATTCACCTCCATTCGTAAACCATTCACCTCCATTCGTAAACCATTCACCACCATTCGTAAACCATTCACCACCATTCGTAAACCATTCACCACCATTCGTAAACCATTCACCACCATTCGTAAACCATTCACCTCCATTCGTAAACCATTCACCACCATTCGTAAACCATTCACCACCATTCGTAAACCATTCACCACCATTCGTAAACCATTCACCACCATTCGTAAACCATTCACCTCCATTCGTAAACCATTCACCACCATTCGTAAACCATTCACCACCATTCGTAAACCATTCACCACCATTCGTAAACCATTCACCACCATTCGTAAACCATTCACCTCCATTCGTAAACCATTCACCACCATTCGTAAACCATTCACCACCATTCGTAAACCATTCACCACCATTCGTAAACCATTCACCACCATTCGTAAACCATTCACCACCATTCGTAAACCATTCACCACCATTCGTAAACCATTCACCACCATTCGTAAACCATTCACCACCATTCGTAAACCATTCACCACCATTCGTAAACCATTCACCACCATTCGTAAACCATTCAATCCATTCGTAAACCATTCACCACCATTCGTAAACCATTCACCTCCATTCGTAAACCATTCACCACCATTCGTAAACCATTCACCACCATTCGTAAACCATTCACCACCATTCGTAAACCATTCACCACCATTCGTAAACCATTCACCACCATTCGTAAACCATTCACCACCATTCGTAAACCATTCACCACCATTCGTAAACCATTCACCACCATTCGTAAACCATTCACCACCATTCGTAAACCATTCACCATCCATTCGTAAACCATTCACCACCATTCGTAAACCATTCACCACCATTCGTAAACCATTCACCACCATTCGTAAACCATTCACCACCATTCGTAAACCATTCACCACCATTCGTAAACCATTCACCACCATTCGTAAACCATTCACCACCATTCGTAAACCAAACCATTCACCACCATTCGTAAACCATTCACCACCATTCGTAAACCATTCACCACCATTCGTAAACCATTCACCTCCATTCGTAAACCATTCACCACCATTCGTAAACCATTCACCACCATTCGTAAACCATTCACCACCATTCGTAAACCATTCACCACCATTCGTAAACCATTCACCACCATTCGTAAACCATTCACCACCATTCGTAAACCATTCACCACCATTCGTAAACCATTCACCACCATTCGTAAACCATTCACCACCATTCGTAAACCATTCACCACCATTCGTAAACCATTCACCACCATTCGTAAACCATTCACCACCATTCGTAAACCATTCACCACCATTCGTAAACCATTCACCACCATTCGTAAACCATTCACCACCATTCGTAAACCATTCACCACCATTCGTAAACCATTCACCACCATTCGTAAACCATTCACCACCATTCGTAAACCATTCACCACCATTCGTAAACCATTCACCACCATTCGTAAACCATTCACCACCATTCGTAAACCATTCACCACCATTCGTAAACCATTCACCACCATTCGTAAACCATTCACCACCATTCGTAAACCATTCACCACCATTCGTAAACCATTCACCACCATTCGTAAACCATTCACCACCATTCGTAAACCATTCACCACCATTCGTAAACCATTCACCACCATTCGTAAACCATTCACCACCATTCGTAAACCATTCACCACCATTCGTAAACCATTCACCACCATTCGTAAACCATTCACCACCATTCGTAAACCATTCACCACCATTCGTAAACCATTCACCACCATTCGTAAACCATTCACCACCATTCGTAAACCATTCACCACCATTCGTAAACCATTCACCACCATTCGTAAACCATTCACCACCATTCGTAAACCATTCACCACCATTCGTAAACCATTCACCACCATTCGTAAACCATTCACCACCATTCGTAAACCATTCACCACCATTCGTAAACCATTCACCACCATTCGTAAACCATTCACCACCATTCGTAAACCATTCACCACCATTCGTAAACCATTCACCACCATTCGTAAACCATTCACCACCATTCGTAAACCATTCACCACCATTCGTAAACCATTCACCACCATTCGTAAACCATTCACCACCATTCGTAAACCATTCACCACCATTCGTAAACCATTCACCACCATTCGTAAACCATTCACCACCATTCGTAAACCATTCACCACCATTCGTAAACCATTCACCACCATTCGTAAACCATTCACCACCATTCGTAAACCATTCACCACCATTCGTAAACCATTCACCACCATTCGTAAACCATTCACCACCATTCGTAAACCATTCACCACCATTCGTAAACCATTCACCACCATTCGTAAACCATTCACCACCATTCGTAAACCATTCACCACCATTCGTAAACCATTCACCACCATTCGTAAACCATTCACCACCATTCGTAAACCATTCACCACCATTCGTAAACCATTCACCACCATTCGTAAACCATTCACCACCATTCGTAAACCATTCACCACCATTCGTAAACCATTCACCACCATTCGTAAACCATTCACCACCATTCGTAAACCATTCACCACCATTCGTAAACCATTCACCACCATTCGTAAACCATTCACCACCATTCGTAAACCATTCACCTCCATTCGTAAACCATTCACCACCATTCGTAAACCATTCACCACCATTCGTAAACCATTCACCACCATTCGTAAACCATTCACCACCATTCGTAAACCATTCACCACCATTCGTAAACCATTCACCACCATTCGTAAACCATTCACCACCATTCGTAAACCATTCACCACCATTCGTAAACCATTCACCACCATTCGTAAACCATTCACCACCATTCGTAAACCATTCACCACCATTCGTAAACCATTCACCACCATTCGTAAACCATTCACCACCATTCGTAAACCATTCACCACCATTCGTAAACCATTCACCTCCATTCGTAAACCATTCACCACCATTCGTAAACCATTCACCACCATTCGTAAACCATTCACCACCATTCGTAAACCATTCACCACCATTCGTAAACTATTCACCACCATTCGTAAACCATTCACCACCATTCGTAAACCATTCACCACCATTCGTAAACCATTCACCACCATTCGTAAACCATTCACCACCATTCGTAAACCATTCACCACCATTCGTAAACCATTCACCTCCATTCGTAAACCATTCACCACCATTCGTAAACCATTCACCACCATTCGTAAACCATTCACCACCATTCGTAAACCATTCACCACCATTCGTAAACCATTCACCACCATTCGTAAACCATTCACCACCATTCGTAAACCATTCACCACCATTCGTAAACCATTCACCACCATTCGTAAACCATTCACCACCATTCGTAAACCATTCACCACCATTCGTAAACCATTCACCACCATTCGTAAACCATTCACCTCCATTCGTAAACCATTCACCACCATTCGTAAACCATTCACCACCATTCGTAAACCATTCACCACCATTCGTAAACCATTCACCACCATTCGTAAACCATTCACCACCATTCGTAAACCATTCACCACCATTCGTAAACCATTCACCACCATTCGTAAACCATTCACCACCATTCGTAAACCATTCACCACCATTCGTAAACCATTCACCACCATTCGTAAACCATTCACCACCATTCGTAAACCATTCACCACCATTCGTAAACCATTCACCACCATTCGTAAACCATTCACCACCATTCGTAAACCATTCACCACCATTCGTAAACCATTCACCACCATTCGTAAACCATTCACCACCATTCGTAAACCATTCACCACCATTCGTAAACCATTCACCACCATTCGTAAACCATTCACCACCATTCGTAAACCATTCACCACCATTCGTAAACCATTCACCACCATTCGTAAACCATTCACCACCATTCGTAAACCATTCACCACCATTCGTAAACCATTCACCACCATTCGTAAACCATTCACCACCATTCGTAAACCATTCACCACCATTCGTAAACCATTCACCACCATTCGTAAACCATTCACCACCATTCGTAAACCATTCACCACCATTCGTAAACCATTCACCACCATTCGTAAACCATTCACCACCATTCGTAAACCATTCACCACCATTCGTAAACCATTCACCTCCATTCGTAAACCATTCACCACCATTCGTAAACCATTCACCACCATTCGTAAACCATTCACCTCCATTCGTAAACCATTCACCACCATTCGTAAACCATTCACCACCATTCGTAAACCATTCACCACCATTCGTAAACCATTCACCACCATTCGTAAACCATTCACCACCATTCGTAAACCATTCACCACCATTCGTAAACCATTCACCACCATTCGTAAACCATTCACCACCATTCGTAAACCATTCACCACCATTCGTAAACCATTCACCTCCATTCGTAAACCATTCACCACCATTCGTAAACCATTCACCACCATTCGTAAACCATTCACCACCATTCGTAAACCATTCACCTCCATTCGTAAACCATTCACCACCATTCGTAAACCATTCACCACCATTCGTAAACCATTCACCACCATTCGTAAACCATTCACCTCCATTCGTAAACCATTCACCACCATTCGTAAACCATTCACCACCATTCGTAAACCATTCACCACCATTCGTAAACCATTCACCACCATTTGTTTGTTTTCCTCCTCTTCTCTCCCTGCATCTTAAGCCCAGCTGAACGTGTTGGAGCTATTTCTGGACTGTTTGACTGAGGAAAATGCAAAGCTCGTCGACTTCGGCATGGGAGGGCTCTGTAATGCTGCTGCAGGTAGGGGGGAGTGGATGAGTGAGAGGAAGTACAAGCCAGCTGAACTGAACGTGTTGGATCTATTTCTGGACTGTTTGACCGAGGAGAATGCAAAGCTCGTCGACTTCGGCATGGGAGGGCTCTGTGACGTCGCTGCAGGTAGGGGCACTGTGCCATTCCTTCCTCCTTACATTCTGAGCCCAGCTGAACGTGTTGGAGTTATTTCTGGACTGTTGACCGAGGAGAATGCCAAGCTCGTTGATTTCGGGATGGGAGGGCTCTGTAATGCCGCTGCAGGTAAGGGCACTGGGGTATCAAGCCCAGCTGAATGTGTTGGAGCTTTTTTTGGACTGTCAGACGGAGGAGAATGCTAAGTTAATTGATTTTGGAATGGGAGGGCTCTCTAATGCCGCCGCAGGTCCGAGGGTACAGGAGTTTGCATATGGGAGAGGAAGTGAAATGTTTTTAGCTGTGGACAAGAAACTGACATGAAGGAGAAATTCCTTTGAATTCATTCTGCATGCAACTCACTGCCTTGAGCATTGGCAAACTTGCTAATCAACATCTAGTCTTGACAATGATTAACAATTCAACGTTAATGTAGTCAATTATCTTCCAATGCCTTTACCCTTTCCGCACTTTCCACAGATACAGCCAACGCATCCGCGATTGCCACTGCAGACAACATCCCTCTTATAGTAGATTGCTTATCGAGTCCAGTTGAGAGCACTGTGCGTGATGGAATGCACGTTTCAAGTTGATAGCAAACAGCAACACAAGTACAGTTCATTACATTTGCCGTCATGGTCTTGTCTGTGTTCTTTCCCTTCGGTTGTGCATGTCTAAGTTCTAGTCTGCCTAGCCTGCCATGTTTCAACTCTGAACATAATTTCTTCCTCTCTGTTTTCCTTCTGTCTATTGCTGTTCGTACAGTGACTAGATTTTCATACGTGACTCCTCCTGTCGCTTGATTTCTTCCCCTCTGTTGGCCTCTCCTCCAGGCCTTGTCTGCGCTTGCCTGCCTTTACTTCATTTGCACTCCTCGCACCCGATCATGTATGTATGCCAAACCATCCATGCACCAGTATAAGTACACTTCCATTGCAGTGCAATGCCTGCCTATGGTAGTGCATTTCTTGCACAAATAAGTTTCCAGTGTTCACTATCTTCATCCCCGTGTCCCCATATTCGACAGTAATTCTGACTTCCAGCCTGCTTGAACGCGTAAACTGCTTTGCTGCCGAATCCTGCCCCAATCCCCGCCTTCGCAATCTCGCCCTTTGCTTCACGAGGCAACACGTAGGGCCTGCCTCTGCTCCTGCTGCTAATGAATCACCAGCTTGGACTCAACAACACTAGGATGCATGCTGTTGTGTATTTCGTTGCTAACACATTTGTGGTAGTCTGGAATCAATCATAAATGGTGCCTGATTTTTAGCCAGTAGTTACCGTATGGTCGGATTCAAGCGTGCTATAGATCTAGCTGTTCCATTTTCTTAGTGATGAACGTGCCTGCAATTTTGTGGCAACAGAAATCAAGAATTATCGTGTTATGGCTTTTGATAAAATTTCAAGTAGACTGATTGTAGAAAGCATGTGCTGTTTGCGCGTTCTGCAACAACTAACGGACCAGCAATTGGTCCTGCTTTTTCCTTGGAATAGTTGGTAAGTCAGTGATGGTGAGACCGACCAAGTCCACGCCACATGACTCGTCGCCTGCAGTCCTCACTTTCAACTCCAGCACTGGTCCGTTGACTGGGACTGGCTCTAAAATAATATCCATCAATGAAACATAAATACGAGCAACAAGTTCGTGTTTGTTCTTCGAGAGAAGGTGAGCCTTGAGAGAACGCCTCGAACAAGACAGCCTCGAGATAACGTGAGCACTGAGCATTGACGAAACAGGTTCGTTTCCTCGTCGTCACGTATATTTCTTAGTTTCGAGATACCCGAGAACAATCGCTGGCGAGAGCTCTCATAGCCATATTGAAGGTCTTCTTTGCAAGCATCGGATTCATTTGTAATTCTTCCGGCGTTGCTTAGTGTTTGCGGCGGAGTTCCAGCCAGCTCAACGACACCGTCACAACATCATCCACGCGAAGAGTTCCGAAATGGGGTCAGAGGCGAACACGTCATTAGACTCAATTCCCTCACCCTCTCCCATCCAATCCGACGCATCAGTCAGATCTGAACTTTCAGCAGTGCAGCATAACGACTGTCAGTGCGTAAGTTGCGCTTGGCAGAAATCAGCAAGGTCATTCGACGTGATTCGCATCGCCTTGGTGTCTCTCTTCATCATCTTGGTGCTGATCCTTGTGCTCGGCAATCAACAACAGACAACCCCGGGCTTCACGGCAGCAGATCTACCAAGAAACCGGAGAATGAAACTGACACAGGTCTCAACGGCTGATAAATCTGGGCGGTCAAACCGGGAAAATCACGCGAGCAGAGAAACTGTTTCAATTCCTTCGAAATTCAGTTCGACAAACCCCTTGCTGGTTTCCAAGCTTCTGGTTAACATACGAGCACATTTGATGGGCGATCTGAACCCATTGACGCAGTGAAAACTCTAGTAAATAGACGTCTAATCTTGGCTAACCCTAGGGATGTGAGTTAGCAGACAGAAGAGCAGGAGACTCCTTTGGTGGAACCTAGATATTGTTGCTGGTTTGCAAAATTGATCAAGTTTGGTGGAAGGGAGATGGAGCACTTTGTTTCGCCAAAATGCATCACCTGCTAGTCATGAAGTGGTTACCAGGCGAATCTTTCGTCTAAACTCCTTGTGCCCATCAAATCCATCCCAGCGAATACAACTTTGCCTTCTGCGAGCTTGGCGAAGTCAGATCCAAATTTCCATCTTCGTGAGCGTGACCACCAAAGCTCTACCTCAATAACCAACTCCGAACTGGTGAATCTCCAGTTTCTTAGATTTCTCGTCGCCCACCAGACATTCTCGAGATGTTCTCGATGTCTTATTCGAGCCATTCTCCAGGATATGTGCGTGAATCTGCTAAGCTCGATGTGCTTTCGAGGTTATCTCTACCGTTCGACTAACATGCGCGATTCATTGTCGACAGAATGTCCCTCGACCTTGAGAACTCAGGAAACGAAACCCCGAGGCGAGAGCTAGGACTGAGTTTTAAAACCCGCAGGCCAAGAAGGCCAAATTTGGTTCATCCTTCCTAGCGTTGGTTGGATGTCCCAAAAATGCCTGTGATCATTCCCGAATTCTAGACCTCGTCCAACATTTCGGACACTCCTATTGGTTCGCAGGCCTTTTGCGTTTTCACTCCCAACCAACCTTCCTAAGGTTGAAATTCTTGGCCTGCGGGTTTTAAGTGGAAAATGGATCATATTGACCGGGCAAGCCCTTTTAGTTTTGTACGGTATCTCTGTGAAGCCGCCTCGCCCTTCGCGTGGATAGCTCCTGACTTCAAGCCATTTTGGTTCCATGGCGAAGAGCTTGAGGTCACAAAAGCGTCGGTCGTTTGTGCCTCATCATTTATGGGAAAGCCTCTGCACGCAGTACTTTCCCCCGTCAGACGTGATATCCTTTTCTCTTGTGTGCAAGGATTTCAAGAGAATCGCCTACAGTCAGAGTGTGTGGAGAGAGAAATGCAGAAAACACTTTCCCTTGTTGAAGACATTCGAGCTCACTAACGACGTTGATTACCGACGGCTTTTCACGGCGTGCTGCTTCAGTTTCAGTGCCTCCGATGTGCCCGATGATTTCACCCCTCAGGTGGAAACGTCAGTGGTACTCCTGGATATCAGATGCAAGGGGAGCAATGTCCTCTCTATTGCGCATCCACTTCAAAAGTGCAAGAGCCAGGAAAGGCACACGACCTTGGCAGCTAATCTGACACCAGGTGCTGTGATGGATCTGAATGACAGCGAGGAGTGCGACATTGTCCAATATCTGGAAGCAAACATGACACTCACTTCTGCCATTTTCAATACATCGTCTCAGAAGCTGGCTCCATTATTTGGGCTAAAAAACTACTTCACGTACGCCATGGAATCCAAGGAGCCCAACGTCTTCATAGTTTTGTGTCATCAAATGACCTGCGCGAATGGGGAAACCAGCTTCGTCTTCAGCCTCATGGAGATTGATATCAGAGTTGGGCTTCAAGAAGATGGAAAGAAGACTTTCACACTTGAGAAGTTCCAGGTTTCTGTTTGCACCAGTAACCCAATTAAAGGAGGCAATCCACTGTCACTTGAGGAGTTGCTGACTAAACTGAGATGGCATGATTGTGCTTTAATGGCTGACAACATTTGAGCCCAATGCACTATCCACCAACGTTGGATTGGTACCATACTCACTTTTTGCCACTGTTCTGCGGAGCAACATCCTCAGAAGTTCGGTTATTGCTGACTTAGAATTGTCGTTGTCCTAGATGCACGCTTCGCCTCCTCATGCTTATTGTTCATGCTGCCTGATCAGCAAAACCATATGAAGTTCCAACTTTGATGTGCCATGTCATGTCAGTGCAGTGCCAGGGTGAAAATGCAAAGCTGGTAGACTTGTTAAAAAAGAGCAGTGAGTGTTACAGACGAACAATGCAGGATGATGAAAGGAACAAGCTGACTATATAGAGGGTGGTACCGCATGTGGGTAGGTATGTGGGTGTGTAAGTGCCAGATGAGTGAATTCAGGGAAGAAAGAGAAAGCAGCTGGTGTGAGTAAGGGGAGTGATAGAGAAGAGGGAACAGAATGGGGCGAGGAGAAAGAACACGAGGGAAGGGGATGGCGCGGGGGGATGGACTGGGGCGAGGGGGGGGATGGACTGGGGCGAGGAGGGGGATGGAGCGAGGGAAGGGGATGGGGCAAGGGAAGGGAAGGAAAAGTGGGAGGCGAGGAATAAAGGGAGAGAAAGATAGGGAACGGAAGGAGGAAGGTGCGCGATTTAAGGAGAAGTGGCAGGGGAAAAGAGAAGCAGGCGGACTGTAGGGAGAGAATGATGGAGAGTGGAAGCAGGGGGAAGGGAGTGAAGCCAGGAGTAGCGGGGGGGAAAAGAGAAGCAGACGAGTTGAAGGGAGAGAAAGCTGGAGAGTGGAAGGATGAGGGATGGGGGAAGTGGAAATAGAATCACAGAGAAATTAGAGGATACAGGGAGGAGGGAAAGGCCAACAAGCATCGGAACGTTGGAGGATAGAGAGGGAGAAGGAAAGGGAGAGGGAGAGGGAGAGGGAGAGGGAGAGGGAGAGGGAGAGGGAGAGGGAGAGGGAGAGGCAGAGGGAGAGGGAGAGGGAGAGGCAGAGGCAGAGGGAGAGGGAGGGGGGGGGGAAAGGAATACTGAGATGGTTGGAGAAGGAAAGCATGGGGGCGTGGGAATGAGAGTGAGATGAGTAGAGTGGGAGAGCCATGGTGCATTGCGATCTCCGTTTGCTTGTGTTCACGTTCATGGTACAAATTACAAATGTCTGAGAAAGAGACTGCTGCATTCGCCCCTAAGGCTTAGCGCCACAAAGCGTGAAGCCTGGTGAGCAAAACACGCACTTAGTAAAGCGCTACACTGAACAGAAAAAAGTACGAAAATTCAGAGTACATGAATTTGCTTTCGCTAAAAGAACAGATTTCTACAGCCATCAACGACTACAACAGCTCAATCATCCTACCGCTCCTTCAGTAACCATCAAGAGGAAGATCCGAGCCGTCCATTCCGAGCATCGCGGACAGAGTGAGATACGTGATGTAAAACCCTCCTCCCAGCACCAGCACCACCAGAATCGCCGTCGTCGGCTTCTTAAACAGATCCACGATCGGCTTGACCAGACTGTAAAGCCCTCCCGTAAAAACCGTGAAAAAGTAGATCACGAATCGGCCAACATTGTCCCAAAACTCGCTCATAAGCGGACCAGTAGGGATGAAAGCGAGGGTTGTAGCGGACCCCAACCCCAGCGAAGAATGTAGGTCAAGCACAGACGATCCCAACGCGGCCGAGAGGAGAGACGACGGTAAATCGGCTCCGCTTCCGCTGGCGGCGGCGACGGTCGCGGCGGCTGCATCGGCTGCTTCGGCGGGTCCCACACCGGCGAATGTGATTAAAGCGGAGGTGCCGAGCGAAAGTGCTAGTACGGAAAGGAAGAAGTTGGAGGATTCTCTCTCTGCTACCGCGACCTGGGGAAGGACGGCGCGTTGCGAGGAGTCTGCTCCAAGAGACGCTGGGGGCTTAGAAGCAGCAGAAGCTGCTTCAAAAGGCCGTGATTCCCGCTTGGAACACGCAATTGGCTCGAGAGACCCAACTATACGGCGACGAACCGGTAGGCGGAACGGGGCGGGATGGCTGATACTATTGGAGCGAGAAACGCTCTTGAGATTGCTACAGGCGCTAAGTCGCATTGATAGACCGGCCAGACTACCCGAAGCGGCCATTGCGACGGCCATGGCTGACTGAGGAGTGAACGAGTGACTGGCAATATGATGTTTTGGCGAGTAAGGTAATTAAAAATCAAACTATTTTTTTATTCTTATAATCAATATGTGCTCATGCCGGAGTGGTTAACGGGACAGACTAGAAATCTGTTGGGCTCTGCCCGCGCAGGTTCGAGTCCTGCTGAGCACGCTTTTCTAAAATCGTGTTTTTTCGTAGAGAGATTCATAATTAACATTTATCCGTTTAAAGACATTCTGTATCAATATGGTCTGCACTCGGCCTGCAAAAGTGTATTTTGTGCTGCGGCGATGAGTGCCCCAGACTGATCAGAGGAAACATGTCTCCAGCGTTCTTCCATTCCCGCCTTCCTGCATCACGGACGGCGCTGGGCCTCGTGTTTCTGCTAGGAATCTACGACCATCGTAACAACCGATGGGCCGTGCTCTATTTTAGTGGGGGTGTGTAGGGGTAGCTACGATTTTACTCACTTCATGATTTCGTCGCAACGAAGTGGATTTCGCTCTTCTTCCCCTGCTCCTCGTCGCAGCGCGACGCCGCACTGAAGCGCGGCAATCACTCCGATCGCCGGGCGACGACATAACAATCGCCGGGCGACGACATAACAATCGCAGGAGTGATTAGCATAACCGTCGTGATTTGCGCTGCTCATAGAAAGGAATTCGCCATGGCGATGCGACTGCTGCTCCACGCGAGGCAGCGCGCGGGATCCGTGCCGTCCGTCGCACTGAGGTCAGTCCGTCGCACTGAGAGAGGAAGGGGGATAGAGGGAGGGGGGAATTCGATGCGCGCGTAGGTCGATCGGATGTGACGCTTGCTGCGCGCGAGGGGGAACGAGGGGGAGAGAGTAACCGTGTGACATTATACCGAGTTGACTTTTGAGTCGACTCATAAGTCAATTCGATGTGCGCGTAGGTCGATCGGATGAGACGCTTGCTGCGCGTGAGGGGGAACGAGGGGGAGAGAGCGAGAGGGGGTGGCGGAAGAAAGGGAGGGGGGTTGATCTGATGCTCGCGTTGGCAGATCTGATAAGTCGCTCGCTGCACCTAGGGGAGGGATATGGTATTATTCGAGAGGGGGAGAGGGAAATACGGGGAGAGGGGGAAAGAGGGGGAGGGAGAGGGAGGAGGAGATCCGATCTGCGCGGAGGTAGATTCAATAAGATTCGTTTTCATCACGCGAGGCGGCGCGCGGGATCCGTCCTCTCCATGCTCGCGGATCAGTTCCGCTCGGCCCCCCCGCGTCACTCACTCCGCCCCGCATCTCCCCATGTTCGCGTCCGAGTGTCTTGCTTTATCCATCCCCTCCATGCGCGCGGATCGGTTCCGCTCGCCCCCCCGCGTCACTCACTCCGCTCCGCTCCGCTCCCATCCCACTCTAATCTCGTCTGAAGGTCTTCCGGGATCCGTCCCCTCCATGCGCTTGAATCAGTTCCGTTCGTCCCCCCGCGTCACTCACTCCGCTCGTTATCCCTCTCTCTTCGCGGCGCCTCAAAAGCCCCTCGCCTCCCCCGTCCCCATTCTGCTCTCCATCCCAATTGCCTCGCATAAAGACGTCCCTCTCGCATCCCCACGCCAGTTGACTTTTGAGTCAACTCAAAAGTCAACTCCGTTCTGCTCTCCATCCCGATTGCCTCGCATAAAGACGTCCCTCTCGCATCCCCACGCCAGTCACTCCGTCTTCCATCCCTCTCTGTTCGCGTCCCAGCGTCTTCCTGGATCCGTGCCCCTCCGTCCACTTTAATCAGCCCCCCTCGCCTCCCTGCATCACCCACTCCGCTCCAGATCCTGCTCTGTTCGCGTCCCAGCGTCTTCCTGGATCCGTGCCCCTCCGTCCACTTTAATCAGCCCCTCTCACATCCCCGCGTCACCCACTCCGTCTTCCATCCCGCTCTGTTCGCGTCCCAGGATCCGCTCCCTCTGTCTCTCCTAGGTCTTTATTTAGTGGCTCGTCTCAATTAGCTAAGGTTTGGATTCGAATTGTTTTATTCCACTTACCAAGGCACATCGCAAATGCAATCGATTCCGGCGATCTTCGCATTTTCGGGATAGAGGCTGATTCCGACTGTCCACTTTAAACCCGAAACCTTAAACCGCGAAGTTCATGCGTTTAAACCAAAGTTAGCCTGCTCTCGAGTGATTTTTTCAGTGGAGGACAAGTGGGCTTCGGAGGTCTCTAAAGTTGAGTGCTCGTTCGAGGCGTTTCAAAAGTCGAGTCGAGTGCTCCTTCTTGAAAAAGCGTTCAGATCAGTCATGTGCACTCAAACCTACACCCTAATACTTTTCGTTAATGTTGTAATCTAGTGATTTACTGTTGCAGTGTACCGTTCGTGCACTACAGCTGTACTGGAATCTGTTCTCCCACATGTTTTTTTTTTTTTTTTGTTCCCTTTTCTTTCCCGTTTTATGATTCTTACAGACCCATTCTCTCTGCACCCTCTGAGCCAGCTTCTACCCCTCCTGCCGCTCCTGCTGACCCCACTGCTCCCTCAACAAACCAGCACTCGGAGTCTGATCCGTTTTTGTCACACTCCGCACTGTCACCCTCAGTTACAACAAGCCATGCAGCAGCATCAGCAGCAGCAGCAGCTCATTCCTCTGCTCCCTTTGCTCTTGCATCAACACCGCTCCTCTCGTCTGTAACGCTGATTGGTGGTTACCATGTTTACAGCAGCCACGTCTACAGTAACCGTGCGTACAGTAATTTCGCTAGCACAGCCTCCGCTGCAGGAAATTTGCCCCGCTCGTTACAGTCACACACAGCCCCCTCCATTCCGAACCTGCCGTCTCGGTTCCTCTCTTCTGTCCCTCCCGTCGCTTCCCAAGCCTCTGAATCTGCTTCGGATGTGTCTGCCGACCCTGCTGCTTCTGGTTCGGGGCTCCCTGCCAAACCTGCGGCTGCTGGTTCGGGGATACCTTCCGAGCCTACTTGTGATGGTTCGGCGGCAGGGAAAGATGAGGATGCGACCAGTGTGAAAGTGAGTGAAGCAGAAGCGGAGGTTGCGGAGATTGTGGGTGGAGGTAACAGCAGCAGCACGAGCAGCACGATAAACAGCAGCAACCCTATCAGCAGCACCACCATCAGCAGCAGCAACAGCAGCAGCGGCATCAACAGAAGCAACCGTTTTAGCAGCGGCGGGGAGGGCCAAACCGGAGACGGAGGTTCAGGCGTTCAGGCTTGGAAGAAAGGGCCGAGGCAGCGAGGGAGCAGGCAAACGGGCAGCAGAAGAGACTGTAGGTGCAGAGAGGGTGTGAGTGAGTGACTGAGTGAGCGAGTGAGTGAGTGAGTGAGTGAGTGAGTGAGTGAGGCCAATGAGAGGCAGCGATGAGACAGGCGAGCGCAGGGCAAGGACTATATATGTGCTGGCACATGTTCTCTTCTCTTTCCAGCTCTCCCCCTCCCTTTGGAGCCTTAAACCCCCAACTCGAGAACTCTCAAGCCATATGTTCCCTAAAACCCCAAGTCTCCCGTTTTTCCCCAAGTCTTCCCTTGCTGGCCGGGCCACTCATGTGTCATACTGGGCGGGCTAACCTTGCTTCCTTGCACTCCCCAATTGTTGCCCTTAACCCAAAACCCTGTACCTGAATTCCAAACCCCAAGTCTCCCGTTTTTCCCCAAGTTTTCCCTTGCTGGCCGGGCCACTCATCTGTCATACTGGGCGGGCTAACCTTGCTTCCTTGCACTCCCCAATTGTTGCCCTTAACCCAAAACCCTGAACTTGAATCCTAATCCCCTTTCAGGGCGCAGGGGGCAGCTGTGGGGCCTTTTCAGTGCTCTGCTTGGCGGCACATCTGTCATGTTGGCCGGTTAAACCATGCCTCCACTCTTCTCCTTAAGAAGAGTGTTTTTGAGACGTCTCAAAAACACTCTCTTTCACGTGACTATTCCTTATCAATGGGCTGCTCTGCGGCACATCTGTCATGTTGGCTGGTTAAACCATGCCTCCACAACTCTTCTCCTTAAACCCCAAACCTCGAAACGGGTTTTCTGTTCAGTGCGCAGGGGGCAGCTGTGGGGCGTGATCAGTCGGGTGCGCGGCAACGCTTTAGTTATGCCGGAAACCACACTTATCTCAACCCAAACCCTGTACCTTCAACTTTAAACCCCAAAAGCCCAAACCCCTTTCAGTGCGCAGGGGACAGCTGTGGGGTGTTATCAGCCGTGTGCGCAGCAATGACTCTATCATTCCGGCCATTGAGGCGTGGAGGATGGCGGGAACGCCTCTACCCATGCTTCCTCCTTACACTCCCCAACTCTTCCTGTTCTCCTTAAACCCTAAACCCGACATCCCAAACCTCTTTCAGTGCGCAGGGGGCAGCTGTGGGGTGTTATCAGCCGTGTGCGCAGCAACAATCCTGTCCTGCCGGCCATTGAGGCGTGGAGGATGGCGGGAGGAGTGCTGGACAAGGAGCTGCTGCTGTGGGTGAGTGCGGTGCAATGCGGTGCAGTCCGGTACAGTGCGGTACGGCTGCACTTGTGTATGGTGCTTAGTGGTGTGTGTGAGCTCCTTGTGGCAACGCTTCTGTCATGCCGGCCATTGACGCATGGAGGATGGCGGGAGGCGTGCTGGATAAGGATCTGCTGCTGTGGGTGAGTGCGGTGTGGTGCAGTGTGGTTTGATGCGGTACAGTGTGTTGTTGTGCGGTAGTGTGCGGTGCGACTGGCTGTAGTTGCGTGTACTGCATGGCTGTGTGCTTGTGATGTATATCACATCCCTCTGCATGTCATCCTTCTCTCACTCTCTTCTCCCTTCACTCTTCTATCTTCTCTCTTCCTTCATCTCTCTCCCGTCCCTCTACAGGCCATCCGTCGCTGCCACCCATACGCCCACCCTTTCACCCTCCCTCTCACACATGTGCTAACCCTTACCCTCCCTCTCACACGTATGCTTAACCTTACCCTCTCTCTCCCTTTCTCTCTCTTCCGTCCCTCTACAGGCCATGCGTCGCTGCCAGCCATACACTTACCCTTTCACCCTCCCTCCCACCCTCTAAATCTCTTCTCTTCTCTCACTCTTTTCTCCCTTCTCTCTTCTCTCCTTTTCCCTCCCTTTCTATCTCTCCCTCTCTCTCTGTCCCTTTCTCTCTCTCCCGACCCTCTACAGGCCATTCGTCGCTGCCAGCCATATGCTTACCGAGCAAAAGCAGCAGAGGTAAGCAACAATCTTCTGTTAGAATTGCCATATTCTAGCATGCTAACACTTGTGACTGTACACCAATTGTGGTGTACAGTTGGGATGGGACTACACCCAACTTTGGGTGCAGTCTTGCACTTTGGGGTGCCAATCCAACCCAATTGTGGTGGAGCCCCCAAATGCAACCCATTGGGCCATAGGTTGGCCCACTCTCACAAAGTGAGGCCAACCGAACCCAATGGGCCATAGGTTGGCCCACTCCCCCAAGTATGGCCAACCCAACCCAATGGGCCATAGGTTGGCCCACTCCCCCATTCCCACCTCCCTCCTTTCCCTTCCAACCTTCTCTTCCCAAAGCTATGTATGCTTGCAAACTCTCTAATGAAGTTAATGCTTGAGTTTCCTTTCTTTACATCTTCCACCTGCTGCATTGCCTCATGATTAGAATTTTTGTTGTCACTGCAACAACCCATATGCACTCCAAGCAAAAGCAGCAGGGGTGAGTGAGCAACAAGTCTCGCATCTTTCTGAGGCCCCTTATTCAACTCAACTCCGTCGTTCCAGCCCGGATGCACACCGAGCAGAATCAAGCCTTTTTCCCACCGAGCAGCACTTCCTTAGGCTTTTTTAGGCGCCTAAATAATCTTCCCACCGAGCAGCACTTCCTTAGGCTTTTTTAGGCGCCTAAATAATCTTCCCACCGAGCAGCACTTCCTTAGGCTTTTTTAGGCGCCTAAATAATCTTCCCACCGAGCAGCACTTCCTTAGGCTTTTTTAGGCGCCTAAATAATCTTCCCACCGAGCAGCACTTCCTTAGGCTTTTTTAGGCGCCTAAATAATCTTCCCACCGAGCAGCACTTCCTTAGGCTTTTTTAGGCGCCTAAATAATCTTCCCACCGAGCAGCACTTCCTTTGGCTTTCCTTTCCCTCACCCCCTCGTCTAGCAACATTTGCTCCTCTCACTGCCATCCACGTAATTTGAGGCGCCTCAAAAGTCGTTCCAGCAGCCCGTGTGCACACACACACCAATGAATTTTGAGTCGCCTCAAAAGTCCTTTCCACTCCCTCACCCCCTCGTCTAGCAACATTTGCTCCTCTCACTGCCGTCCACATTCCCCCACTCTTTCTCCTCCCTCCACTCGGCCTTGTTGGAGCTCTCGCATTGGCTCATCACCTCACCCCATCAGGCTTTCCCCTCTCTAACCTTGACTATCAACCCGCCCTCGCCTGTTGCCCCTTTCCCCTTTCCCCCTGCCCTCCCCCCTTCCCTGCCCTCCCCCCCCCAGCTCTTTAATTGCTTCATCACCCGTTGCCCCTTCCCCCCTTCTCTCCGCTCCCCTCCCCCTCCTCTCTCCCCCCAGCTCTCTCAATGGCTCATCACCTCTTCAGGCGTTCTCCTCACCTACCTTGATTACCAACCCGCCCTCGCCTGTTGCTCCTTTCCCCGTTCCCCCTGCCCTCTCTCCTTGCCCCGGCCACCCCCCCCAGCTCTCTCATTGGTTCATCACCTCTTCGGGCTTTCCCCTCACCTACCTCGAATACCAACCCGCCCTCGCCTGTTGCCCCTTGACTACCAACTTGCCCTAACCTGCTGCTTCTCCCCACCCACTCGTTCCCCCTGCCCTCCCCCCCTTCCCCCGGCCCCCCTCTCCCCCCCCAGCTCTCTAATTGGTTCATCACCTCTTCGGGCTTTCCCCTCTCATACCTTGATTACCAACTCACCCTAAGCTGCTGCTCCCACCCATTCTTCCTCCTTCCTTTCCATGGTCCCGCCCCCTTCCCACCTCCCCCTCATCTCTCTCAATGGCTCATCTCCTCTTCAGGCTTTCCCCTCACCTACCTTGATTACCAACCCTCCCTCGCCTGTTGCCCCTTCCCCCCTTCCCTCCGCTCCCCTTCCCCTTCCCCACCCTTCTTCCCCCTCCCACCTCCCCCCAGCTCTCTCAATGGCTGATCACCTCATCAGGCTTTCCCCTCACCTACCTTGATTACCAACTCGCCCTTGCCTGTGCTGCGCGGTGCAATTCGGTGGGGACCGTTCGAGAGATGTTCCTCTCCTTTCCTGAGGAGTTCCGCAAGGAAAAGGTGGGTGGGATTTGGAGTTGATTCGGATTGAGTGTGGTTGAGTGCGGTTGACTGGGGTTTCTTGCCCTCCTCTGTGTTGCACGGTGTAATGCGGTGGGGACCGTTCGAGAGATGTTCCTCTCCTTTCCTGAGGAGTTTCGCAAAGAAAAGGTGGGTGGGATCTGGAGTTGAATTGGGTTTGAGTGTGGTTGAGTGCGGTTGACTGGGGTTTCTTGCCCTCCTAGCCTGTGCTGTGTGGTGCAATGCGGTGGAGACCGTTCGAGACATGTTCCTCACCTTCCCTGAGGAGTTCCGCACAGAAAAGGTGGGTGGGAGTGGGGTTGAGTTCGGTTGATTGTGGTTGAGTACGGTTAACTGGGGTTTCTAGCCCTCTTACCCAACTTGCCCTCCCAGCCTGTGCTGTTCGGTGCAATGCGGTGGAGAACGTTCGAGCAATGTTGTTTTTCTCTCCGTAGCAGTATTTTCACTTCCTCATCCTCCTCAGCAGAACTGGTTGAAATCTCATTGCTTTTCTCTCTGCCCGCTTTTGAATCAGGTGTATGTTGGGGTGCTACACCATTTTGCCAGGCGCGGACGGACACACAAGCTAGGGGAAGAACTGGAGTGGCTGCATAATCAAGGGGTACCTGCGGAAAATGCCTCATATCGGTCGAAGCTTCAAGCATTGCTAATCGAGCAGGAGATTATGACGAAAGGGGCTGCCTGGAATGGAGCAGATGTGACTGTAACGAGCGAGGGAGGAGAGGAGGAGGAGGAGGAGGGAGAGGGAGGGGGAGGGGAGGAAGGGGAGGGCGGCTGGAATGATGCGGATTGGTTTGAGGTAGGGGAGGGGAAGGAAGGTTCAAGGAAGGAGCGGTTGGAGAAAGTGCTGGGGGATGTGGATCAGATGCTGCAAGAAATGAAGGAGAAGGTGTGTGTAACAAGAAGGTGATAATAACGAGAATAAGGTGTTGATAAGGATAGGAAGGTGATTGTGACGAGAATAAGGTTTGTATAAGAAGCACAATTAGAAGTTCAGTTAAACGAGTCGAAGGTGATTCTAACAAGAAGATGGTGAGTAAAAGTAGATGGTTAAGGTGCTTTAAACGAGAAAAGGGTGTTTGTATCGAGAGCATAATGGAATGATGCGTGTCGAAGTTACCTACAACATCATTCCAGCCAGCCTCAGCAGGCATGGGTTCATGTGTGTGTGTGTGTGTGTGTGTGTGTGTGTGTGTGTGTGTGTGTGTGTGTGTGTGCTTGTGTGTGTGTGCTTGTGTGTGTGTGCTTGTGTGTGTGTGCTTGTGTGTGTGTGCTTGTGTGTGTGTGCTTGTGTGTGTGTGCTTGTGTGTGTGTGCTTGTCGCGCAGGCACGTATGTGTGTGTTAGCTCGGCACAATTGCTATTTATGTATCATATAACACTCTCCCTCACTCCCTCTGTGTCTCCACCCACCTCACAGGGAATGATGCCGGACAAAGTTGCCTACAACATCATGCCATAGACACACAAATGCTATGATACACCAAGCTTCCCTCGCTCCCTCTGTGTCTCCACCCACCGCACAGGGAATGATGCCGGACAAGCAGGGGGGGGGTTGATGCAGGGACATGGATATGTGCCTCCCCTGCAGTAATGCTAAGTTTGGGTTGTGCCTCCCTCCCCTGTTGCTGCTCCGTCTCCCACACCAACTCACAGGGATCATGTGTGTGCTGCTGTGTGTGCTGTGTACCACGTGTGATGTATCACTCCTCCCACCACCCTCTTCCCCCCTGCTTCTCCACCACACCACCCCACAGGGAATGATGCCGGACAAAGTTGCTTACAACGTCGTCCTAGCCAGCCTCGCCAGGCTCGGGCTCATGCGTCTGTGATTAATGATGCACCACACTCCACATAACCACTCCACACCGCTCCACACCCCAGGGAATGATGCCTGACGAAGTGGCTTACAACGTCGTTCTAGCCAGCCTCAGGAGGCCCAGGCAGATGTGTGTGTGTGCTGCACTAATGCTCAGCTTTGTGATGTGCTCCCTCTGTTGCTGCAACGTTTCCTGCCTCACAGGGAATGATGCCTGACCAACTTGCTTACAACATTATTTGAGCCAGCCTGGCCAGGCTCGGGCTCATGTGTGATTGATGACACACCACACTCCACATGACCACTCCACACCACTCCACACCACTCCACACCCCAGGAAATGATGCCTGACGAACTTGCTTACAACATTGTTCTAGCCAGGCTCAGCAGGCTCGGGCTCATGTGTGTGTGTGCGCTGTGCACTAATGCTCAGCTTTGTGATGTGCTCCCTCTGTTGCTGCAACGTTTCCTACCTCACAGGGAATGATGCCTGACGAAGTGGCCTACAACGTCGTTCTAGCCAGCCTGGCCAGGCTCGGGCAGATCGAAAAAATGGAGGCCTATATTGCACGCATGCGGGCAGATGGCGGGCAGCCCAGCGGCGTGACGTACAACATCCTGATTGGTGCATACGCGCTCGCCGGGCAGTTTGAAAAAACGGATCTGTGTATCGAAGCGATGAGGGAAGCAGGAGAGAGGATGAATGTGAAGACCTATTGGTCCCTGATGGGGCGATATGCGAAACGAGGAGTGGTTGAGAGGTTTTCCAAAGTGTGGGAAGAGGTGAAGCAGGCTGGATTGCCTCTTGACAGGTGATATTTAGTTGCTGAGTTTTGTGGTAGTGTGGGTGTGTGGGTGTGTGAACGGGGGGGGGGGGGGGGGTGGGGTGGTGGTGTGGGTGTGGGTGTTTCTGTGGGTGTTTCTGTGGGTGTGTCTGTGTGGGTGTGATGTGGGTGTGTGTGAGTGTGTGTGAGTGTGTGTGTGTGTGTGAGTGTGTGTGTGTGTGAGTGTGTGTGTGTGTGTGTGAGTGTGCCTGGGCTTGGGCTAGGGCATGCTGTGATTGTGCATGGGTTTTTTTATTTGCTCATAAAAAACGCATCACCTTTTTGTTCCTGACTTGCTGGATTCTGCTCGTACTCGTAATTCTTTTCCCCTCTCTTCTCCTTCCCAAAAAGAAAAAAAAAAAGAAAGAAAGAAAAAAAAAAACACCTCCAACCCTGACCTTGTCCATCCTTCCTTGAATTCCAACTTTTATGTTTCTCCTGCGTTCCCTACCCTCTTTCTTCCTCTCCCCCTTCTTCAGATTAAAGCCCCCCATTCAACCCCGCTCTTCCTAAATTCTCCTCATCCCTTGCCCATCGTTCTTTAGCTCGCTTGATAGAATCATGCTTCAGTCGTCCCCTTCCTTATAGAAACCACCCCCTCATCCCTTGCCCATCATTCCCCGGCTCTCTACTTGTAGAAACATTTTACCTCATCTTGCCCATCCTTCCCCGGCACTCTCAGTGACCACCCCCATACCACACTCACGTATTGCCCGTCCTTTCCCCGTCTTTTTATATTGTAGGAGCATGTACCACTCTCGGATTGAGGTTCACAGCCGAGCGGGAGATTTGGACAAGGCAGAGCAGGTGAGATGGAGAGAGAGGAGGTGAGAGGATGGATAGGCATAGAAGGTTGGGGAAAGGTGTGTACAGGAGCATGTATATATGTGCCACTCTCCAAACTCATAGCGAAGAAGGGCAGCAGTATTGTTGAAAGCTTAAGCAGCAGGATCGACAATGAAAAAAAAAATACTGCTGCCCTTCTTCGCTATGGGTTGGGGAAAGGTGTGCGAGGAAGAGAAGGAGAGGAGAAGCATGTAATTTGTTAGAATGTTGGAGGAGAGAGGAGGAGAGAGGAGGAGAGAGGAGGAGAGGGGATGGATAATTTGTTAGAATGCTGGGGAAAGGTGTGCGAGGAAGCATGTATGTATGTGCCACTCTTGCATTGAGATGCAGAGCCGTTCGGGAAACCTGGAGAAGGGAGAGCAGGTGAGAGGAGGAGGAGCGAGGAGAGAGGATGGATAGATATGTTGGATCCTTCAGTGTATGTTTTTTTAGAATTCTCAAAAAACGTACTTCTAGCGGCTCTGAGTCGGGCGGGCAGGTTGAGTGGGGCAGGCCTGACAGCACTCCTCCCCCGTTCATCCCTCCCTTCCCTTCACCAGGCATTCAACGAGCTGTGTGCGCTCATGCCCCCAACCACGCCATCCTCCAACGTACTTGTAGCGGCTCTGAGTCGGGCGGGCAGGCCTGATAAGATCCCATCAGTGCTGCACTGTCTGCCTGAGCCATCCTTACTCTGTTTCCTACTATCTATTCCCTTGTTCTCCCCCCCACTCAGGCCTTCAACGAGATGTGTGCGCTCATGCCCCCCACCACGGCATCATTCAACGTGCCCCTATCGGCTCTCAGAAGGGCGGGCAGGGTGGGCTGGCCCTTACATCCCTCCCTACCCCCCCTACTTCCCCCCCTCTCACCCACAGGCATTCAATGAGATGTGTGCGCTCATGCCCCCCACCACGGCATCATTCAACGTGCTCCTAGCAGCACTCAGCCAGGCAGGCAGGGTGGGCTGGGCAGGCCCTTACATCCCTCCCTACCCCCGACTTCCCGACTTCCCTCCCTTTCCTCCTCTCAGGCATTCAATGAGATGTGTGTGCTCATGCCCCCCACCACGGCCTCTTTCGACGTGCTCCTAGCGGCAATCGGCCAGGCAGGTAGGGTGGGCTGGCCCTTACATCCCTCCCTACCCCCCTACTTCCTTCCCTCCCCCCCACACAGGCCTTTAATGAGATGTGTGCGCTCATGCCCCCCACCACGGCATCATTCAACGTGCTCCCTGATCCTTTCCCCCCACCCCCCCTGCCTTTCCCCCCTCTGCATCTCAGGCCTTTAATGAGATGTGTGCGCTCATGCCCCCCACCACAGCATCATTCAACGTGCTACTTGCGGCTCTGAGTCAGGCGGGCAGGCCTGACAAGATCCCCTCTGTGCTGCAGTCGATGCAGCGGTGGGGTCGACCGAAAGACCCCGGGACATACGTGCGCCTCATTACCGCGAATCTGAAAGCTGGTGAGTTGGAAGGGTGGGTTGGCAGGGCAGGCAGGCCTGATAAGATCCCCTCTGTGCTGCAGTCGATGCAGCGGTGGGGTCGACCGAAAGACCCCGAGACATACGTGCGCCTCATTACCGCGAATCTGAAAGCTGGTGAGTGGTTTACGGGAGGGTGGGCAGGGGTTGGGTGGGGTAGGACAGATAGGGAGGGTAGGACAGGGGCAGGCCTGACAAGATCCCTTCCATGCTGCAGTCGATGCAGCGGTGGGGGCGACCCAGGGACCCCGGGACATACGTGCGCCTCTTTGATGCGAATTTTAAAGCCGGTGAGTAAGGTGTGAAAGTTGTAAAGTGAACCATTGAATTGATTAGGTCACAAGAGGGTATACATAGAGTGGGGAGATTGGATGCAAGAGGATCTTGGAAGAGAAAGAGGGGGAGTTGGGTGGTTGGCAAGCCCCTATGCCAACTTGCAAGGAGGGGGCACCCAACTTGCATTTGGGGGCTCCAACACTTATGGGTAGGATTGGCACCCCAACTTGCAAGTCTACACCTCAAAGTTGGGTGTAGACCTACAAAGCAAGCTACACCCAAAGTTGGGTGTAGCCCCAACCCCTTTATACTTAGCATGCTATACATAGAGATTCTAACATAGGGAGGGTGGGCCGCGAATCTAAAAGCTGGTGAGAAGGGAGGGTGGGCAAGGGGTGGGGTAGGGCGGACAGGGGCAGGCCCGACAAGCTCCCGGCAGTGCTGCAGTCGATGCAGCGGTGGGGTCGACCCAGGGACCCCAGGACATACATACACCTTATCGACGCGAATCTGAGAGCCGGTGAGTAGGGTGGGTTGGTAGGAGAGGAGGGCAGGGAGGGCAGGGAGGGCTGGTGAGTAGGGAGGGTTGGTAGGAGAGGAGGGCAGTGAGGGCAGGGAGGGCAGGGAGGGCTGGTGAGTAGGGAGGGTGCAGCTCTTGTACTTCTGAGTCGACTCAAAGGTATCCCAGCATATATGTGCACCTCATCCAGGGGTTTACAAGTGCCATGGGCGCCCACTGTCTCATGTACCGAGGTGACTTTTGAGTCGGCTCAAAAGTCACCTTGAGGTATCCCAACATATATGTGCACCTCATCCAGGGGTTTCCAAGTGCCATGGGTGCCCACTGTCTCGTGTTCCCCAATTTTCCCAATCTACCCCACTCTACCCCACTCCACCTCACTGTACGCCGCCATGGCAGGCGACGAGGAGGGTGCCATGAGGGCCCTGCGGGAAGCAGCAGCCGTGGGAATGCAGAGGATGGACCAGAAGCTTCCTTTTTCTTCCTTGATCCAAGTGCTCATACCCGCCCGGAACAAGGGCGATGTGGTTCGAGTGAAGGAGATAATCGGCCTGTCTCGTACCCTTTATAAGATGACTGATCCGCGCCTGTTCCGCGACCTCATTGTGACTGTAGTGAATCGGTGGGAGAAGGATAAGGAGTCGAGGGATGCTGGGAAGGAGGGACAACTGTTGGACAAGGAAGAGGATCCTTCCTGGAAGCGTCTGGTTTCGGACATTCACGGGGTGCTGAAGGATATGAAGGAGTTGGGGATCGAGCCGACCAAAAAAACATATCAAATTCTTGAGTCTCTGGGACTGTCACATTTGGTGTTGGAGAATGCGTGATTTGTGGGGTGGGTGGGCGCCCTACAAAGTAAGGCATCAAAAAAATATTAGGCTTGCCCAGTGATTTGGATGGATTAAAATGATCAACTTGAGTACCTCTCTCTCATTGGCAAATGCGAATTCAACCACAAGTATTGACTCAATACTTCCAAGAAAGGAACCTAATTCTTGTTGGAAATAGAAACATCAGGAAATATATATGCTGTTAGATTTGTTGAAATAGGTTCTTAACTTAGTAGGCTTAGTAGCCTAGGGTTTAGTTAGAACGAGAGTAGCAAGGGTGAGGTCGAGGGTGTTGACCAAGGGAGAAACAAGAATGTGTGTTCACTATGAGAAGAGTTACAAGTTATAGCAAGCCAAAGGGTGCACCACCTAACAGGACAGCAATAGAACTACACTACAGCTAGAACTACATGCAGTTATACAAAAATATATTCTGACACACCCCCTAACTGCATGCAGGAATAGCAATGTGAAGTTAACGCCCCCTGAAGGGGTACACCACGCGCAGTGGACGACGGTAAGGAGGTAATTGAGGAGGAGGAGGCGAGAGAGAGAGAGAGAGAGAGAGAGAGAGAGAGAGAGAGAGAGAGAGAGAGAGAGAGAGAGAGAGAGAGAGAGAGAGAGAGAGAGAGAGAGAGAGAGGAGAGCGATGAGGAGAGGAGGTGGGGGAGCCACGCGGCGAGCCCCTCTTACGAACCCCCGTTTTACAAAGGGGGGTTGGGTGAGAGAGGGATGAGGAGAGGAGGTGGGGGGAGCCAAGCGCGGCGAGCCCCTCTTACGAACCCCCTTTTTACAAAGGGGGGTAGGGTGAGAGAGGGAGGAGAGGAGGTGGGGGGAGCCAAGCGCGGCGAGCCCCTCTTACGAACCCCCAAGTCCACACCCTCTTTCAGCCACCCCCCTCAACCTCACCAACCTTGTCAACCGCCCCCTGGAACCTCACGCCTTCCCCCCCATCCGTCCTCCAACGCCACCCCCTCACCCTCCCCCCCCCTCCCCCCCACCCCAGGAGGGGCGGCAGGAAGAGAGAGGAGGTGGGCTGGCGCATGCTGGTCACCCCCGCCACCCCCTCACCCTCCCCCTCCCCTTGCCCCCCACCCCAGGAGGGGCGGCAGGAAGAGAGAGAGGAGGAGGGAATGCCGCTGGTTTGTCACACCCGCCACCCCAACACCCTCCCTCCACCCCCTCCTCGGCTGCACGAGTAGCAGGGAGAGGGAGAAGGCGGGCGGCAGCGTGGCGTAGCAGCAGAGTGGCGTCAACCACCCCCTCCCCCCCACTCCCCTTCAGCACCAGCCGCTGCAGGGACAGAGAGGAGAGCGGGGAGGCCGAGTCACCCACCCCCGCCTCCCCTACTCTCGGGCACCACCCCACCACCACACGCACGGCAGAGACCATGCGAGGGACGCCACGGGAGGGCGACGAAACGGGGAGGGGCGACGGGGAGCAGGGGCGACGGGGGGGCAGCAGGTCGCGCTGGCGCACATCGCTGGCGCCTGGCGCTGGCGTACGCGTCGGCGTTGGGCGCTGGCGGCCGCGGTCGGCGCTGGCGTCGGCGCTGGCGGCCGCGTTTGGCGCTGGCGTCGGCGCTGGCAGCCGCGTTCGGCGCTGGCATCGGCGCTTGCTGCCGCGTTCGGCGCTGGCGTTGGCGCTGGCGGGCGAGTTCGGCGCTGGCGTCGGCGCTGGCGGCCGCGTTCGGCGCTGCGCGATCCGCAACGCCCGTGAACCGTGCAGGGAGGCGAGCTCGACGCCGGCAGCAGAAAAATATGTCGCCATCAGAGATGGCGGGTTTGGTGGGCCCATTGAGATTAGGTCCTAAGATTAGAACCACTCTGATACCATGTCAGAATCCCAACCACTAGACCATTGGGCTAAAAGGGCTTGTTAAGTAGCGGGTCAGTGCGCCCATAACCCCCCAGGCCAACATGCCTGTAACCCTTCCCTAGGATCAATCGGGGATCACCAGTGGACCTCTGACAAGATTTTACTGTAGTCTCCTTTATAAGACTCCAGGTCTTGCAATAATTGTACAATTATTGTAGGGGTTGAATGGCTGGAGTCTAAAGCCTTTGGGGGTAGAATTATTGGTACTCCTTTATTAGAGTTGCCATTATTGGAGGTACAATTACTGGTGTAGATAGGTGGAATGTGGGCAGGGTAGTTGATAGCATAAAGGCCCTGCTATGTGGTTTCATAATTAATCTATTGTTCTCAATCCTTTCAGTTGCAAGTTTCTCTTGCTAGGTATTTCTTCTACAAGCAAGCTTCCGCTACGTCGGCACTATGCCTTTCTAGCATGGTATCAGAGCTACTCTGGGAGGCATGCTGCCGAAATTTGGTCAGAACTCTATCATCATTTGCATTGGACAGGTACACTAGCAAATTTGCAAGTGGCAACATTTGGATTGAAGGCATGGCGCAGTTTGACGATGTAGTCGATGCTGGATACGAGGCGTTTGAAGAAGCAACCTTGGCTTAACTTGAGCACATGGAGAATATGATTGCAAGAGCACCACCGGCACTTCAAACATCTTTGAGGGCAAAGTTCAACATGCCAAGGGCATCACACTCTCCATCAAGCACTCCGCATACTAATCAACCCCACGCTTCAAATGTGCATGCAGAAACTGAAGGTGAAGAGGAGGGAAGTGCACCTCAAGGAGGAGAGTCATCCCAAGGGAGGGATGCATCCTTCCAAAGAGAAGGGAGCTCCCACCCCGCATCTCAATCAACCATGCAAAGGGAAGCAAGGGGAAGGGATGATGAGTACGTGAGTGGAAGGGATGCAAGGGAGCATGGTGATGGGATTGGCGTGGGAAGGAACATGAGAGGGCAGATTGGTGAAGGGAGTGGCAGAATTAGTCATGTGGGCATGGAAGGTGTGGGATTCGAATCCTACACTATTGGTGCTCCCCCACTATGACGTCTTGCTACTAACTCCCATCCCATTGGAGTTCCCGTGATGGGCAGATCTCATATTTTGGGCAACAATGTCATACCTCCTCGTGCGCCACGGTCCCAAATGGAAGCTGTACCTGCAGGAAGCATGGGGCGCACGGGACATGGGATGCAATCAAGTGGTGTTATGCGACGTTATCGTGTGGAGGTGGTGGAGCAACGCTCGTATGGCGGTGGAACACAACGCTCGGTTCAACTGCCATGCCCATCTACCATACCTACTCTCTTCGACCCGTCTCCACACGAGTATACGAAGGAAGACGAGGACAGACGCAAGATGGTGGGGGCAGCAGTGGACAAGGCGTTCACTACTACACCATTCGACGGCACCAACTTTCGTGAATGGGCGCTTCGGTTTCGCATGAATGCGCGCGTGACAAACCTATGGGAATTCTTCGTGACGCTTCAATACCCGGTTACCATGGTCGACGACAACATGAGAGATGCAATGGAGCGGCTGGAAAATTTGCAAGCGGACTACTCACAACGGGCGACGCTGGCGTTTTAGGTGCTACTTCATAGCGTAAGCGCAACAATTCAGCTACAATTGGACGTGTTCCAAGAGTCGTACAGCCCCGCATTCGAAGCATGGGAGTACCTGATGGAGACTTACCAGGCGAAGGATTCGGTGGCAAAGGCGTCTCTCCAAAAGCAACTGGACAACCTGAAGATGGGGAGTCAAGAGAGAGTGGAGGAATATTTCAATCGGGCGATGGCAATCCGTGACAAACTGGCATTGGCGGGGAAGATGGTGGATGAAGATTCATTCACCTTGAATTTGATTACTGGATTGTTGCCGCATTGGGAGGAGCTGAGGCATTCGGCAATGTTGCATGACATCACAGACAGTTATACACTGCAGCGGATGATGATACAAGAACAGCGCTATCAGGACCTTATCTCCAAGACCAACCGTGACCGGCGTCCTCCTCGCATGGCTGGTCAAGCACAACGAGACGACTCACCGGCAAAGGAGAGCACCGGTGACCAGAATGCAGCAAAGTCAAATGAAGGACAGCAAACAACAAGTGGAAGGGGCAGACGCTCAGGTCTTGTGTGCTAGTTTTGCAAGCGAACTGGCCACCCGTTCTATAAGTGTCTCATGGCACCACCGGGATGGTAACCACCAGGTTGGGAACAACAAAACAGGGGGAGGACAAACCAGTGCATCGGGACCAACCGTACGACCTCACCGTGAAGGAGTGGCAGCCCCAAACGTGACAGCAACGCGACAACACAACAAGGAGCAACCGGGGGAGACAAAAAGCGCACCGTCTCGTGCATTGCAACTATTCGCTCGACGCAAGCGGCCTTACCAATGCCCGGTGGACACTTGTGGCTACTGGACAGCGGATGCAGCCAACACATGACATCGGATAAGAGCTGGTTTGAGGATTTAAAAGAGCTCGACGAACCTGTTTATGTAGAGATTGCTGATGGGAGCAAGCTGCTTAGCACGATGGTGGGAACCATTTGAGCAACAGCACCAGATGGGACAACGGTTCGCTACACCGAAGTCCTCTATGTCCCCGGGCTGAAGTCCAACCTCCTCTCCTATTGTCAACTGCATAAGAAGGGAGCACGGATCCACACACATGCTGATGGGCACACGGAGATTACCATGGTAGTGGGGGATGAGCATGTGAGGATTGGACTTGGAATGACCATGCATGGGGTGCTCATGGTGCAATATGAACCTGCACTTACCTCTGCCCATGAATCTGGTCATGATCAAGGGGATGAAGCATCGAATGACCATGGGCATGGATGGATGACTGCACATTCTGCTCATGCAACCATCTCATACCGCATGGCCCACAGGCGCTTGGGTCACCCATCATACACATCCATGGATGCAACGTTTCGGAATGGTGATGTCGAAGGACTCTCCATATCCGACAAAACTAACCCCCTCAAACCCCCATATGACTCATGTCTTCGAGGGAAGATGAGTAAGGCCCCCTTTCCCACAGGAAGTACCAAGGGCACAACCCGACCTTTGGAGCTCGTGCATAGCAACATCATGGACCTGGGTGATGCTCACCCCTCTCTACGCTATGTGCTGCCGCTCAAGGACGACTTCACCAACTGCCTATAGGTGGCGCCGTTAGCTCGCCGATCCGACATGGCAGCTGTTTTTTCGGCCTGGCATCACGAGATGAAGACCAAGCTGCCCACAAAGCCGCTAGCTGCCTTGCGCACGGACAACGGGGGGGAGTATACAGCAAACGCTTTCACGGATTACCTGAGTTCCCATGGCATCCGCCACCAAACGTCATTACCTCACACACCGCAGCAAAATGGAGTCACTGGACAAGTTAACCGCACACTCATGGGCCGAGTGAGAGCAATGACAACCGGGGCCAGCCTTTCATCCAAGTTCTGGCCGTATGCACTTGAGTACGCTGCATGGTTGCACAACCGAATCAGCTGCAGCAGCAACCCATTAGCACACTCACCATACTTCATGATGACGGGAAAGGCAGCTGATGTCTCAATGACATGTACCTTTGGCTGCCTTTGCTACTATCTTCCCCCACAAGGCAGCTTCGGGAAGTTTGAGCAAAGGGGGCGGGCTGGAATTTTTCTTGGACTCTCCAACGCTCGGAAGGCATGGATTGTCCGGGACTTGGCAAGCGACATGGAAACGGACACACGCTCAACTCGCTTCTTTGATGACCTTATGATGCCGGACGCTGAATCTGTACTCGAACGCCAACGCTACATGGAAGAAATCTCACCGCACATTGATGGCTGGACTTCTGGGGGAGAAGGTTTTGGGTCTGAGTTTGACTCTTTTCCCGCATCTCCACCATCCCCAACATCATCCACGGACATCTCAACCTCACAAGGACATGAAGCTGAGATAACGAACTCAACCAAAGAAGACCCACCTACAGTCGATGCAATCGATACGGAAGAAGGGGCTGCAACCAATGACTTACCTGCAGCAGGCGTTTCCGTCCCTGAAGGAGCTGAAGACAATGAGATAGACGAGGCATGTCATCTCTATGACTTTGCCTACCCACCTGATGGGGTCCCGCTTGCCGCACATGACCCAACTCCACGACGGGTTCACTTCAATCCCACAGTGACTGTGCTCGGAGGAGAAAGACAAGGAGTGGACACCATGACAAGGCTGGACGTATTGCTTGGGAACCGGCATGCGGGACAAGCAAAAAGGATAGACCCGTGCTCGTTACAAGGAGTAACCAGCCTTTCTGACTTACAACAGCACGTCTTGGGTTGTGCAGCAGCCGGCATCCCCATGGTGGACCTTCGACGAACTAGAAGCATACGAAGTAGTGGACAGAGCGGACGTACCAAAGGGAACAACGGTGCTGACGGAAGGAGTCGTTCTAAGGGTGAAACGAGATGAGCACGGACAACCGAATTGGTTCAAAGCACTCTGGGTGGTCAAGGGATGCGGACAGACATGGGGAACATACGATGAGACATATGCACCGGTCAGCCAAGGATCTACCTCACGCATGTTCGTTGCTGGTGCATCTACTAAAAAGCGGAAGGTGGTGCAACTGGACATCTCCAATGCATTCCTATACGCTCCAATCAACCGGGGTGTATATGTGAGACCACCCGAACCAAGGCGTGACGGAGACAAAGTCTGGAAACTCAAGCGAAGCGTGTATGGACTAAAACAAGCACCATGTTTGTAGCATCAACACTTACAGGGTGTTTTGGTGGAGGTGGACATGGTGCAATCTGAATCTGACCCATCCCTATTCATCTGGAAACGAGAAGGCAAGGACACGATGTGGCTGCTTACCTACGTTGACGACATCCTCATCCAGTCTCATGATGAAGAAGGCATTGAATCTGTGATTCAACACTTGAGGCAGAACTTTACCTTAACCGTCAACAAGACTATGACGCAATTTCTGGGACTTAACGTCGTTGCTGAAACTGACCAGATCTCACTCAGACTCACAAAGTACATCTCACGGGCTTTGGCGAACTTCGGGATGGAAGGCAGCCGTTCTGGAGTCCGGACGCCAATCACCAAGGAACCTGGACCACAAGGAGAACCACCAGAAGAGATTGACAGTCAATTGGTGCTGAAACAGGTTGGGACATTGCTGTACATCTCAACAGCAGGGAGGCCGGACATAACATATGCAACGCATGTGCTAGCCAGACAAGCAAGCAAGCCAACAGCAGCAACGGTGCTTGGAATACAAAGAGTGTTCAAGTACTTACAGAACACTGCGGACGTGGGGCTGGTCTATGGAGGAGGGGACTTGTTGCTCCGGGGATACACGGACTCGGACTATGTGAACGAAGTGGGGTGTCACTCAGTTGGAGGCTACATGTTTGCCTTGGGAGGAGCTGCTGTTAGTTGGAGGACTAAGCGACAAACAGTCATTGCAACGTCAACAGCTGAAGCAGAATACATTGCAATTTTCGAAGGGGCAGGGGAAGCCAGATACATTCAGCGCTTGTGTGAGGACCTCAATTTCTCACAACAAGAACCAACTGTTCTGTTTGTGGACAACCAAAGTGCAATTGCGCTAGGGAGAGGGGAGCAGATGAGTCAACGCATCAAGCACATGGAAGTGTGTTACCATTGGACACGAAAGACAGTTCGTAATGGTGTCGTGCGACTGGAGTATTGCCAAACTGCTCAGCAAGCAGCGGACTATCTCACCAATCCCATCACAGAAAAACAACACCTCGCCTGCAGCATCTTGTGTGGGCTTCAACCGATTTCGCCTGATACAACGTCTGCAACCGGTCAACAAATTACAAGTGCTGGTGCTGCACTCACATGTGCAGGCTTCTCAAGGTGTGCTGGACAACAGGGCATCACGTAACTCCACGTGTCTCACTCGTGTGTTTGTTGCTATGTGCGTGCTCACACGTATACATGACGACAAACTCACGAGTGAGAGGGGGAGTGGGGTGTGGAGTACCTTGGGCTGCAACAACAAAGGAGTTGGGAGTTCATTTTCATTTTCATTCTTCAGGTCACACACGAAGACAAGTATCAGAATGAGACCTACTACAATACACAAGGCATGGGAAGCAGCCGCAGCCGAGAGCTTCTCTGCTACATGGTCGCAGCTGCTGACTTGAGTCGCCAAGGTCGCTGGTTGATACAAAGCGCCTGCGGGTTTCAGGGGGAGTGGAGAAAGACAACAGTGGTGTGAGTCAAAGTGTGCAGCAACTTCAATGGTGCGACTCTCTAGTGTGCATTCAAGAAAAGACAGCACAAGGCAAGAGAAGAAAGCTGGAAGTTTTCCTCACCATGGAGATGCAGGGCGCCAAGCGCTGGAGCTGCTGCTGCCTTCCAGGAGCCGCTGGTGCAGCTGTCAAGCGCCATTATTTGCCCTTGAGAGAAGCCAGGTGCTGGGGACCGGAAGCTGCCGCCGCTGCTGCCATGCTGGTGCAGCCGTCCACCTCTGCTGCTGCGCGTCAGGGGGGGCTGCTGCAGCCCGCCAGGTGCTGCAGCTCGCCAGGTGCTGCTGTCCGTCAGGTGCTGCTGCTCCAGCGCGCCACCTGGGGTAGGGGGGAGCAGCACAGGGTAACATGAAGACAAACCTCATGCTTCATTCCGCAAGGGAGAGTGCAACGCTTGCACAAACAAGTCAAAACCGGAAGGAGAAGCCTCACCTAGACCGTCACTGCTGCTGCCGCTGCAGCTTGTCTACAGTCAGTTGCTGCCACCAGGTGCTGCCGTCGCCGCTCACAAACTGCTGACAACATGTTGGTGCAAGGCGCCGGGAGCTGATGTAGCTGCCAGGTGTTGGGTGCTGCTGCTGCTCCTGTACGCCACTTGCAGAGTGCAACAGAAGAGTGGGTGTTAGTCGTTCGGCAAGGAAAGGTGATGTCAGTGCTATCATCAATCATTCAGAGGTGAACGGTCACGTACCTCGTCAAGGGAAAAGACGTGAGCATGCCAACCGCTACCGCTGCCGCCGTCACACTCTGCTGCTATAGTCGCATGCATCGGTAGCGGCAGTCGCGCACCAGCTACCGGAAGTTGCACGATCAACTGCAGCCACCGAATGTTAGGGTGCAATCTGCCTAAAGTCATCGCGTCACCGGCAGCAACATCGCGCCCACTGCTGCAGACGTTTGACTGGTGATCGCCATGTTACGGATGCAGTCGTGCCTTGCTGCATAAGTTCGTGCCATAATGCTGAGGGCGGCGGAAGCTGCTGCAGATATGTGTCCGCAGCAGCAGTTACGCCATGACGACTGTAGGATCGCGCACAGCAGCGTGACAACTCCTGCAGTCACGCGCAACTGCTGCGTGTCGCACGCCTAATCCTAAGCGCGACTACAGCAGTGTGATGCGACAAGCAGCAGCAGTCGTGGATCGGGGAGTATTTTGGGTTGCTACAAGGTCGCGCGCTAGCAGCTAAGCCATAATTTTGCAAGCAGCACCCATCGCTAGAGACACAGCATTGAAAGGGACATCTGAAAGCGAGAGAAAGACAAGACTGGGGGACCCCTGCTCAACGAGGTCGCAAGAGTTGTGGGAAGGAGAGAGGAGAACCAGGGCGCAGCACCAATGTGGAAGCGACGAGAAGAGGAAAGCCTGAGATTCGAAAGTCAGGACCAAGTGCACACTGTCAAAGTTATTGATGTGTAACCTGCTTGCTGTAGTTACTCTAGTATTTGTACCTCTTGTAGGTGGTGGTGTACCACCTCTCTCTCTCTTTGTGTTTTGCTATATGTACTTGTTGTGCTATAGTCAAACCACCCATTCTCACTTCTCCTTCGGCACAACTCTCTTCATACCCCCTTGGCCTAGGCTACTAAGCCTAGGCCCTACCAAAACCCTAGCTTCTACTTCTCCTATGATTCTAACATGCTATCTGAGCGGTTCCTCCTCGAACCCGCTTTTCATGGGCCCACCGCGCATCTCTCGTTTCGTGCTGCCCGTCGCGCGCCCCTTGCGAGCGACGGTTTCCTGCCTACTGCGCGCCCCTGGCGCACGACGGATTCCTGCCCTCCGTGCGCCCCTGGCGCACGACGGATTCCTGCCCGCCGCGCGCCCCTGGTGTACGACGGTTTCCTGCCCGCCGCGCGCCCCTGGCGCGCGACGGACTCCTGCCCTGCGCGCCCCGCGCGCCCTGCTGCCCTGCGCGCCTCGCGCGCCCTGCTGTTCTGCGTGCCCCGCGCGCCCTGCTGCCTTGCGCGCCCCGTGCGCCCTGCTGCCCTCTGCAGCCCCATGCACAGCCCCTATCCCGCCCCCCCCCCCTTCTCCTCCCTCACCCTGCTGCAGGTGCAGCAGTTGGAGGGGAGGGGGGGGGGGGGGGTGGAGGGTGTGAGAGGGAGGTTGCACCTACAGCGCCAGCCTGCCTCCTCTCACTCACGGCCGCACCTGCTGCTGTGGGGGGAGTGTGAAGTGGTGGGGAGGTTCAGGGGGTGTGGGTGGTGGGTGACTCAACTCTAGCAACTGTTGCCTCGCTGCCTCCTCTCACTCCTCACTGCCACTGCTGCCGCTGTGGGGGGGTGGTGGAGGGGGTGATGTGTGTCCAGTTGCAGCATCAGCCGCCTCCTCCTCTCTCCCCCTGCCACACCTGTTGTTGTGTTGGGAAAGGTGGGGGGGAGCTTGGAGGTTAAGGGGGTGGCAGGAGGGGATTTGCTGTACCAGCTGCTTTCTCCCCCTTTCTCTCCTCTCATGATCCCTCCTCATTTAGAAAGCTTGCCTTCTTTCATGTAGCAATGGCATCGTCTCATTTCAAATGGGTTTAGTACAATTTGAAATCCAAGCAGCCTATCAGACTAATGTGCTAACACATTTCAAGGGGTGGGTGGGCGGGAAAAATCGGCTAAACCGTTTGAAAATGAGAGACGTGGGTGGAGGGAAATGACATCCAGCCCACGTTTTGCACTCCAAAACGGGCGTATAGCGCGGTTCGTTGCTGCCCATTCCTACATTACAGACTGCTTCCCTTTCAAAATACGATATTTTGAAAAGCGTTACACTTTTAAAAATATTCATATTTGCTGTCTGCTTCTTCCGCTGCGCTCTGCCTTGGGTGTATCCCTTCAGGGGGTGTTGAATGCACTAGTTCCTACTGCAAGCAAGTTAAGGGGGTGTGTCAAAGCTATTGATGTGTATCCTGCTTGCTGTAGTTACTGTAGTATTTGTACCTCTTGTAGGTGGTGGTGTACCACCTCTCTCTCTTTGTGTTTTGCTAAATGTAATTGCTGTGCTATAGTCAAACCACCCATTCTCACTTCTCCTTCGGCACAACTCTCTTCATACAGCCTAGGCCCTACCAAAACCCTAGCTTCTACTTCTCCTATGATTCTGACACACACCTCAGGAGGAACGTGTACGAAACCTGCTACACGACAGCCGACCCAACTTTCCGACGCGTAAACGGAACTCTGAAACACTAATGTGGTGTGCTCCGCAATTAACGCTATCATCTTCAACAGCTCCGCGATCCCCGCCGGAATCATCCGCAATTACCTGTGTCACCAATGTCACCACCTTATCCTCTTATCCTCCACAAAAATTAACCCCAGTAAGTTTATAGTCAAATATACAGCAAGGGGAGTGTTGGAAATAGAAACATAAGGGAATATATATGCTGTTAGATTTGACTGTAGTCGCATTTATAAGAATCCGGGTTCTACAATAATTGTACAATTATTGTAGGGGCTGAATGGCTGGAGTCCAAAGCCTTTGGGGGTAGAATTATTCGTACTCCTGTATTGGAGTTGCCATTATTGGAGGTACAATTATTGGTGTGGATAGGTGGAATGTGGGCAGGGTAGTTGATAGCATGAAGGCCCTGCTGTGTGGTTTCATAATCAATCTATTGTTCTCATTCCTTTCAGTTACAAGTTTCTCTTGCTATTTCTTCTACAAGCAAGCTTCCACTAGGTAGGCACTAAGCCTTTCTAGGCATTCTGTTCCCTGATTCTAATTGCGTACATGTGGAACCAGGTGAAACGGAAATGTTATTGAGGAAATCTTAGTGTAGTTCAAATGCATTCAAGGGCCTACCTGCCACCGCATCACCCCAATCGACTCGGGCACTGTCTGACGATTTCAGCACTGTCAGATATTTCATCCACGTCATTGTGTAGTGGTTTTGACGATTTTTGGCCATGAAAGAGATTTATCATTCAATACCACATGGGAGGTCCCCTTGTACCTGGATAAGGCTTCGCCAAAACCACAAGATGGAAACTGACGGTTGTGACATCCCTGCTCTGTAGGCCACAAGAAACCCGGTCAGATCGTAACGTGTGCAAACAATGCCACAAAAAAACTTTGGCTGACTGTAGTACAGTTGTGTACTTTATTCCAGAAGGGCCTTCTTTCTTATTGCAATGAATAAATCAACAATATGCACTGTGTCCACCTTCATTCCGCCCGACAAGTCAGCTCCAGGCACACTTAAACCCAGGCAGCGCGGTTTGATGCATATCCCCATATCGACGGCTTCTGCTAAATATTTGCACTTCGGGTAGTTCTATGGGTTATCTTTCCATGAGTGATTCGTGCATCCCTTCCTCTTGCCTCCGCCCAGAACTGGGGTCAACGATAGGGTGCCCAGCCAGAATGGAAGTCGTACGGTGGACAGGCCTCGTTCTGACGCACCAGAATGGATGTTCACCTTGTTCTCGATATTTCACACCCCTTAATTTCACACTCTGGAGTACATTCCCTAGGTCAAACGTTTTCGCAGGGTAGTTACCGACCTTTAGGGAATCCCTGAAGGAGGATCCGACCTACTTTCGCGAATCGACAGGGGGCACCAAGAATATAAAAGGCAACCCGAGCTTACCTAAACACCTCACTCTGAAGAATAAGCGCGACTTTCGTTCTAGAGAGAGACCTGCCGGTTGACTATTTATAGTCCTTTAATCTCCGGGTGTTCGTCGCATCAAGACCAAAAACGTAAAGGATACCTACGAAAAAAAGGCTAGGGGGTGTGAAATTATCGAGAACAAACTCCCAAAAAAAGATTTGCTTTCTGTTGCCTTCAGGGTAGCGGGTTAGAGTCGTCGGATCTGGTTCGGGCCTCATCAGATTTGTGTGGTAAGCGTTTCATGCGGCTCGCGTGAGTGAGTGAGTGAGTGAGTGAGTGAGTGAGTGAGTGAGTGAGTGAGTGAGTGAGGTAGGCTTGCCACAGCTTGGTGATCCTGCCAAGCCACAGACACGCGTGCGACATTTGACTCACTTTTTGCTGGAGTGATGGAAACATTCCATCCGCGGTGGCTGGGCAGCGATTGTCTCAAACTTTCGTGAACATTTGACGACAACCGGTTACCATTGTCGCTGATTTCGACCATAACCAGCTCACAACTACTGGGAGGGAAGGGAAGCCAAGCGTCATGCAGGCCACAAGACAAAATCCTATTTTCAGTTTATGCCTCCACCACTGGTGTAGCGCTGTAGCTAGCCACAACTACAGTTCAGGTGTACTTAGTACTGTACAAGCATGAAAAAAATCGTTTCTTATTCCATCGGCTCCCCGCCACACAAATGTTGCATCACTGGAGTTCCACGCGCATGGCACTCCACACACTGCCAGCGCTGTCATCATTACAACATCGAGCCCCTCGTTTCTGCGGCTGTAAGCCCCTTGTTCCCGTTCTTCAGCGAGATTCGGCTAAGTCGTTCGTTGCCTGCCCCGACAGTCAGACCATGGATATGTTTTTCATTTCTGCCTCTGCTTTCGCCTACCTTCGCCCCCTCCAAGCGCATCGGTGTCTACATACACTACCGGGGATGTGTTTTATCTTTCCTTGCCTCCAACCAGAACCAGCTAGCTAATCCGCCAGTCTCTCAGTGATCTTGGTTGATCATCTTAGTTGTCTGCATTTAGAAAGAAGCACTCTTACTGATCGACAACCATCAGTCTAGCCCTACGAGCATGTTCACTTAGCGTATCTCAGTTATTTGTGCGAGGTTTTGCGTAGTAAGCGCTGTTCCCGTAACGTCCGTTAACCTTGTTCTGGCACTCCGCTAAAATGGCCGTGTGCACGCCACAGGCGATGAAATCAGATGAGTACAATTTTGAGAAAAACAACTTCTTCAGTCGGCCGAGCCGCCAGTCTCTAGACTCTTATCGGCCGTCGATGGGGACTCCTCCCAAAGGCCGTCCTCCAATCAACATGTCGACTTTCCCATCCATGATGGCTCCAGGATCTACGCCGGGAAGCACGCCAGGAACTTCGCCGGGAAACTCGCAAGGAGCTACGTCATCACCTTCCGAACCGAAAGCTCCGGCTGGGCTTAATATCTCATCGTTTTCGTCGTATTCTTCCATTCACGACTCGAGGGTGCAAAAGAAGAGCCTTCTTGGCGGTAACCCAGCTTTCGGCGGGAAACCCGGCGGAGCGTTCGGAGGAGAAGCGTCGCAGAAGCACCAAAGCAACGCCTCGAACGCCAATCTACCTCGCTGCCCGTCGCCGAACACGACTCTCGGTCGCCCAGGCCCGTCGCCGCAGTCGTCGTATCCGGTTTCGCCGGAATCGGAGGAGTCGTCGTCGTCACCTTCCGTCGCCGCAGTCTCCGCTTCGCAGAAGTCCGGTTCAGTGCTAAGATCAGTCTCTGGAACCGGAAACTCGTTCTTAGGAGGAGGTAATTCGTTTCTAGGGAGAAGCGGCGCGACAGGTGCCACGGCTCGGTTGGCTGGCGAGAACAACACCGGCTCGGCGACGCCTCCGCGAACTTTTGCGAACGAGTTCGGCGCGAAGGTTACCAACAAGTTGCACGAGCTGGGAGGGAATGGGGGTGGTGGGTCGGGGGCATCGTCCGCGGCGAGCTCTGGCGAGTTCGCGACAACTGCGACTGATTCGCCAAGCGCGCTGATCAACGCGATCTGCTTAAACATGCAAGGTTAGTCGCAGATTTCGCTTCTTTATTTCGTAGATCATGCAGGCATTTGCAGAATGCGTATTAATCGCTTCTTGTTGTTAGCTTGGTTACTCCCGTCCCCTAAATTCATCGGTTTTTTTTCTCCTGTTTCTCTTCGCTTCTCGCGTGTATTTTCTTTGCTCTACTTCTGCAGAGGTCGAAGAGTCTGTGACTGAAAAAGAGTTTTCTAAAGCAGTCCTGGAATTTATCGACATTGCAACGATCTCTTCAAGCGTTGACGATGACGGAACGGAAACGGAATATGTCATCTGGGGCCTGAAATTCTCCGACGCTGCTGGCTGGGAGTTCCCAGCTAAAGCCGCCGCTCCCGCGACGGCCTCTCCCGCCGACTCCCCCCCGCGCGCGCAATCCTCCGCTCCCCTTCCGCTTGGCGCGAGCGGTTACGTCGGCGCAAGCGGCTACTTCGGCGCTCCGCGCATCGTCCCAACGGTTATCCCGCCGAAGGTTGCCAAGCTGGCGGAACGCGGCGCACAGACGATCTCGGCTACCGAAGAGCCAATGAAGAAGCTGAACGGACCGCGGGAGGTGGATCTTGATTTGCTGCCGAAATACATGACGGACGATGACTTGACGCGATACATCTTCGATTAAGTTGCAGTTTCTTAATCAAGTGGAGGGAAGCTAGGACAAAAGAAAGTCTCTCGGCGAGAATTAGAGAGGAGGTTTTGTTTGGCTGGGAGGTTGGGATAGACGTTGCTGCCGGTTGGGATCGAACCCGCGACCTCTTGATTCGCAGGTGCAGCGGATACTCGTGAATATTGGTCAGGAAGGGAACAGGATCTGACGGTCCAGGTTGCGCCGCGCTTTGCGGATGTTTCCAGAGACGCCGGGCTGGAGGCGGCTAAATGGGGTCCGCGGATTTGCGGGTTTGCACGTCAGGAAGCGGGGTGCTGGTTCGGAATGAGGCTCGGGAAAGTCAGGTTCCGTATCTACCTTGGGCTGGTATTTCAGTCATCTTGGCTCGGCGCGCTACTGACCCTGGGATTGTCGCCGAGTTGAAATAACTCCATTGGCAGCGGAACGAACAGGAGGATGCAAGGAGATAGAGTGGGGAGGATATGTCCGGACTGCTCCCGGTCTCCTGTGTTTTTCAAGTGGTTGGACTCACGGATTTGCTCCCGTACATAAGCAGATCCGAAGTGTCTCACGTCACCTCCTTTAATCGTTTCCTTCACCTTAAGCCTCACCCGTCTCACGACCCCCTCACCTCTCTTCTTCCCATCCACTCGTTTCCCTCTCCACCCCCCTTCACAACCTCCTCTCCACCCACACTCTACCTCCACTGATCTTCCGTCCACCCGTTCAGCGATGCTGCCAGCTGGCACCTGCCAGCCTGCCAGCCATATCGTACTTCAATCTTCTGTTGCTGGCGTAAGTGCTAGGAGCAGCATCCATTATATGCCTCTTACTTGCAGCTGCTGATAAAAGAGCATCTTTGCTGCTCCACCTGCCCCTCTCTGCTTCAGCAGTTTCAGCTACTTGAGCTGCTCCAGCCGCCTTTCGCTGCTGGTCCTCTGCTAGCTTACTCTGAAGTAATTTACTCTTTCCTAGTTTCGTTTACTATAGCTTTCACTCCTACATTCCTTTTTACATTTCTTTCCCCATCCTGTCCCTCCCAACTGTTAAGGGCATGTTGAGGGTTTGTAGGGTTGTGCTACCTGCAACCTTACTGTAGCTTGCAATTGAGAAAGCTTGCTTTCTTATTTTTATCAATTGGCATCGTTCTCATTACAACTGGCTTATTACAACATTTGCATCGAGATTGAACACAAGCTAGTGCATGCTAATATCACTAGCTAAGATGTACCCTATCCAAGTGGCATTAGCAAGGCGTTCTACGCTGGGGTGGGTGGTGGGGATGTTGAGTGAGCCGTTTGAAATAGAGAAACGTGGGTGGAGGGAAATGAGCTCCAACCCACGGTTTTTGTAGTTGGAGAAGGGCGTTTAGCGCGCTTCGACGATGCCAATTGTGCAGTACAAGCAGCTTCGCTTTCACAATACACAATTTTAAAAAACACAATGTGTGTTTAAAAATTATAATTTTACAATTGTAGACCAATGCTTCCCCTTTTACGTACTTCTCTATTGGTTTATTTATTTTGCTGGCGCTGGCTTCATGCTGGTTCAACTGCCTCGAGTAGTGTAGACCAGCCTAGATTTGCCAGGAAAAAACTACTGTACCGCGGATACAGTCGATGGTATGTAAGCTGGCCTGTGGAAGATGCACCAGCTAGGGTAGTGTAGACCAGCCTAGATTTGCCAAGAAAAACCTACTGTATCTTAGATATAGTCAGTGGTAGACAAGCCGCCCTGTGGAAGATGCACAGGGAAAGGAAGGAGCCCTGTTAGTTTAGTGTGTTAGATATTGTTGATAGATCTCCATTCAATGGGTGGGCTTCATGTGAAGATGCATACACGGTAACAAAAGAAGCTCAAAAGGACCATTATGGTAGAGCTTTATGCATCTGGCACTAATGGATGGATAGAGCATGAATCCACCAAGAGTAGCTATGCACAGGAGGAGATTCTCAAATTTATACAACAAGAATGCATGAATTACAGGAGCAGGTACCTACACCGGAGGTGATACGGTAGTAAAGAGCAGCTTTCCACAAAAGGTGAGTTGACCAGAAAATCATAGGAATACAGAGAGCAGCTATACACAGGGGGAGGTCCCAAGCCCAACCAATCACACGCACACAAATGGTGCGCATACAATAGAAGGATAGCAGATGGTGCCGCTGATAATTCTGATGGTGCTGCTGATGGTACTGATGGTGCTGATGGTGCCGATGCTGCGGATGGTGCTGATGGTGCTGATGGTACTGATGGTGATATTCCCAGGGTATCCAAGGGTATTCCCAGGAGTCTCAGGTGTCTGATAAACTGTGCCCTGAATGCAACGGCACCCCCAGGTACTCCAAGTGGTTGGCTATACTGTCACCCACCACCGACCTGACAGGTGGGGGAGGAGAGGGGGAATGATTGAGGGAGGGGTTGTTGGAGAGGAGGCTGTATTATAATACAGCACTCCCAGGTACTCCAAGTGGTTGGCTTTACTGTCGCCCACCACAGACCTGGCAGGTGGAGAGATAATTGAAGAGGGAGGGGGTTTTGGAAAGGAATGAGGAAGGAGGGGCGGATAGGAGTCAAAGATAAGTCCAGAGCATGGGACAACACACCCAGATACCTCATGTCGTTGGCAATGCTGCAGCCCACCACAGATCTAGCAGGTGGGGGAGGAGAGGGGGAATGAGGGAGGGGTTGTTGGAGAGGAGGCTGTATTATAAGACGGCACTCCCAGGTCCACCAAATGGTTGGCTATGCTGTCGCACACCACAGGCCTGGCAGGTGTAGAGATAATTGAAGAAGGGGTTTTGAAAAGGAACAAGGAAAGAGGGCCGGATGGGAGTCAAAGATAAGTCCAGAGCATGGGACAACACACCCAGCTACTCCCGGTGGTTGGGTATACTGTCGCCCACCACAGATCTGGCAGGTGGCGTGTTGATTGAACGAGTAGTGGAGAGGAAACGGGGTTGAGGAAGGCGGGGTTGTATCACTGGTGGTTGGCAGTGCTGTCGCCCTGTCGCCCACTACCGACCTGGTAGTTTAGGAGCTGATTGAGGAGGGAAGGGGTAGAGAGGATGGAGGGGTGGAGAGAGAAGACGGAGAGACATTAGCAGCATGAAGAGGCACTGAGATACTCCAGGTGGTTGGCAGTACCATTGCCCACTACAGACCTCGCAGGTGGAGAGATGATAGAAGCATGGAAGGGTTTGAAAAGGATCGATAGTGCCGCCCTCTTCCTCCCCCTTCCTCGCCCAAATCACCAGTACCACAACCAGCACTTCCATTATTTAAGCCTCTGGCAGAGCACCAATTTCGACCAGGATATGAAAGGCAGCTAAGGTACACGCGTCAAAAAAATCCACAGCGTACAAACCCCTCAGCGTTTTGAGTTTGTGCGCGCTGAGGGGTTTGTACGCTGTGGGTTTTTTTTACGCGTGAACCTTAGCCGCCCTTCAAATCCTGGTCAACATTGGTGTTCTGCGAGAGGCTCAAATCCTGGGGCTAAAGCTTTCAAGACACCTCTCTTCCCCTCATGTATGGGTAGCATGGCAGGAGGTAGGCGTAACACGATAGGGGGTAGGGGAACAGTGTTGGAGGTAGAGGTGACGAGCAGGGGTCTTTCCCTTCCTCGAGTTCCCATACAACCTACCTGCTGCATCTTTTCCGCTACTGTACGAATACTGATGCTAAGGCTCGAATGCCACCCACATACCTGCTGCCTCTGTTCCGCTCCTGTACGAATACTGAAGGTAAGGCTTAATGCCACCCATTTTTAGGCAGCTCAAAAACTTTGAAAAGCTACAACCAAGTTCCTAAGCAGCAAAAAAAATGTCTATCTACAATCCGCGTGTCAGGAGTCTATTTTTGAGGCGCCTAAAAAATAGTAATGGTGCCCCTTTCCGCTCATTTACAGTTACCGAGGAAAAGAATTGGATGCAGTCCACCTGTTGCAGCAGGGGTCTTTGCATGTGAAGTTTCAAGACAACCTATCTTGCCTATCTGCTGCCGCTTTTCGACCAATGTACTGGAACTGATGCTTAGGCGTCAGCACAACCCACCTGCTGCAGCAAGGGTCTTCGCATGTCTCGGGTTTTGAGATAATCCATCATAATTATCTGCTGCCCTTTTTCCACTCATGTACTGGTACTGATGCTACACATGTACTGATGTACCGTACATGCACAGGTCATGAGGCTAACACATACAATGCCACCCACCTGCTGCAGCAGGGATCTTCCCCTGTCTCGTCACATTGGTGCACGTGCCACGTCAGATCACCTGCATGCCACGTGGAAGGTGGGGTGATAACAGCGGAATGAGAGGTGCGAGTGTGCGTACTGTGAATATGCGTGTGCTTGAGAGTGTGTGTGTGTGTGTGTGTGTGTGTGTGTATGTGTGTGTGCATGAGTGCATGAGTGCGCACATGGATGTGCGTGTGTGTGTGAGCATGTGTGTGCATGTGTGTTTATGTGCATCCATGTGTGTGCATGTGTGTGTGCACATGCATGAGCTTCTGGCAAGGAGGAAGAAAAGCGTATAGATGCATGTGTATAGATGCATGTGTATAGATGCATGTGTATAGATGCATGTGTATAGATGCATGTGTATAGATGCATGTGTATAGATGCATGTGTATAGATGCATGTGTATAGATGCATGTGTATAGATGCATGTGTATACATGCATGTGTATACATGCATGCGTGCGTGAACAGGTGAAACAGCGGGAGAAGAGAAAAGTGGGGAGGGGGGTTGGCGAGGGAACCGGGATGTGTCACCTCATGAGCATGCATGTAAAAACTCCCCTTGATGGCTGCCCATTTTGTCAAGATGTGTGCAGATGTGTGTGCGATGGGGCAGGCATGCCATGTGCATGCATGTGAAAACGCACCTTGATGTCTGGCGTGGCTGTGTCTCTCGTCAAGCAACAGCGTCTGCTCATGCAACAGCGTCTGCTCATGCAACAGCGTCTGCTCAAGCAACAGCGTCTGCTCAAGCAACAGCGACTGCTCATGCAACAGCGTCTGCTCATGCAACAGCGTCTGCTCAAGCAACAGCGTCTGCTCAAGCAACAGCGACTGCTCATGCAACAGCTACTGGTGTAACAATTTGTGACTTTTGAGACGCCTTCAAGTGTTTTGCCTCATGCACATGTGAAGACCCACCTTCATGTCTGGCCTGGCTGCCTCTTTCGTCAAGCAACAGCGTCCGCTCATGCAACAGCTGCCGCTGTAACGTTCCGTGTCGTAAAAATTGACGTTGAAACACTCGGCGTTGCAACGATCGGCGTTGCAACGATCGGCATGGTAACGAGAGGGTAAGGCCAGAACGCTCCTGCTCGCTTTGTGAAGTTGAGCTTGATAAACTGAAGGAGATGTTGTGCACAGAGTCGGGGATTATCCACGCCTGCAGTGCGAAACGGGAGAGAGAATACAGGAACGGCAATGAATGGCTTTGCATCAGCGGGCGTGGTAGCCAGACCATGTCTGAACGCTCCTGCTGCACGCTTGGTAATGCTGAACTGGATGAAGTGAAGGAGCTGCTGTTGTGAAGAGAGTCAGGGATTATCCACACCTGCAGAGGGAACGGGAGATAGAGGGGATACGGCAGTCAGTATGTCCCGTGATGTGGAAACATACTGATCTTCACAGAGGTGAGATTGGCGCTGCAGCAGCGGGCGTGGTAACCAGACGGGGTCAGAATGCCCCTGCTGCACACTAGGTGAAGCTGAACTGGATGGACTGAAGGAGACATTGTGCACAGAGAGTCCGGGATTATCCAGGCCTGCAGTGAGAGGGAACGGGGGATGGAGGGATGTGGTAAAACAAAACAGATCTTGGGGAATTATGGAGAATTGCCGTACTTCTTTAAAAATCTACACATCTCACCTTGGTGACCACGTGGCGGAAACCACTGGGTGCAGGCGGCAAGTGTATATTTTAGACGCCTTGAAAATAATAACTATTACAATAAAAATCAAACAAGAAAAACAAATAAAATCTCACCTCGGTGGCCATGTGGTGGTAACCGATGGTTGCGGGCAGGCGGGAAGTGAATTTTAAATGCCTAGATAACAATTATAACATATGTATAAAGAAACTCTTACCTCGGTGGCCACGTGGTGGTAATCAATGGTTGCAAGTGGCAAGAATATTTTTACATGAGTAATTTTATTATAATAATACATAATAATTTTAACCCTCTCACCTCAGTGGCCACGTGGTGGTAACGGTTGCTCAATGGTTGCGGGCGGCAAGTGCGGCAAAAGGTCCTTCCAGTTGGTCACGCGGGTGCCCCCGTCTCGACCCCACACTCACCTCTTGCACAATTTGCTTTGCTACTCACTTACTCACCTCAGTAGCCACATGATGGTAACCAATGGTTGCGGGCGGCAAGTGCACCACAAGATCCTTCCAGTTGGTCACGCGGGTGCTTGTAGAGCCGTCTCAACTCCAAACTCACCTCTCGCACAACTTGCTTTGCAACTCTCACTCCCTCTCACCTCAGTGGCCACTTGGTGGTAACCAATGGTGGCGGGCGTGGCAAGTGTATTCTTGAGATGCCATGAAAATTACAATACAATAACAAAGAATAATAAAAACGATATTGATCTCATCTCAGTGGCCACGTGGTAGTAACCGATGGTTGCGGGTGGCAAGAATATTTTTACATGAGTAATTTTATTATCATAATATATTATTATTTTAACCCTCTCACCTCAGTGACCACATGGTGGTAACCAATGGTTGCGGGAGGCAGGTGCGGCACAAGGTCCTTCCAGTTGGTTACGCGGGTGCCTGTTGTCACACGGTGCTTGTAGAGCCGTCTTGAGTCAACCCTCTCACCTCAGTGGCCACATGGTGGTAACCGATGGTTGCGGGCGGCAGGTGTACTTTCCAGTACTATACATATATGTATATATATATAGTTTTACTCACCTCAGTGGCCACGTGGTGGTAGCCGATGGTTGCAGGTGGCAAGTGCGGCACAAACAAGGTCCTTCCAGTTGGTCACGCGGGTGCTTGTAGAGCCGTCTCGACTCCAAACTCACCTCTCGCACAACTTGGTTCGCGACTCTCACTCCCTCTCACCTCAGTGGCCACGTGGTGGTAACCAGTGGTTGCGAGTGACAAGTGTATTCGTGAGATGCCTTGAGAGTAACCATCTGATCATGCTAAGAAACATCTCACCTCGGTGGCCACATGATGGTAACCGATGGTTGCGGGCGGCAAGTGTACTTTCCAGTTATATATACATGTACATATACATATATGCATATACACATTATTTTTAACCACCTCGGTGGCCACGTGGTGGTAGCCAATTATTGCGGGCCAGACGTTCATTTCTAAGATGTAAAAAAACCCATCGTCTAAAAAACAAAACTCACTTCAGTGGCGACGTGGTGGTAACCGATGGTTGCGGGCGGCAAGTGCGGCACAAGGTCCTTCCAGTTGGTCACGCGGGTGCTTCCAGGAACCTTCTGCCAGAAGTAGGCGGCAAATGCAGCGTTGCCCACTCGAGGCGAGCCAAAGGTGACGACTCGAATGGATGGTGATGGGAGGTCGTAGGACACCTGGGGAGACGGGAGTAAGCACACACCAAAGGGTAAAAGTGGTAAGGGGGGATATGCAGCAAATGCAGCGTTGCCCATTCGAGGGAAGCCAAAAGTGACGACTCAAATGGCGGGTGATGGGAGATCGTAAGACACCTGAAGATACGAGTTAGCAGGTCGGGTGAAAAAGGTGGCGGGTGGGTGACGTTGGGAAAGAGGGGTTTGAAAGTGGGGGGGGGGAGGAGGGGAGAAATATTTGTTCACAAAAACATGGTTGCCCGCTTGAAGTGAGCCAAGGGTAACGACTTTTGAGGCGCCTCAAAAGTAAAACATTTTGAGGCAACTTGAAGTGAGCCGAGGGTAACGACTCAAATGGTGGGAGATGGGAGACCGTAGGACACCTGAAGGTACGAGTCAGCAGGTCGGGTGAAAAAGGTGGTGGGGGGTGGGGGGTTTGAGGGAGGAGGGGGGGGGTAAAAGGGGGAAGAGAGCGGGGTTTGTTGAAGCGAGGTTGTCACGAACATGTTTGCCCACTTGAGACCCTTGGGGACTGTGAGACCCTCTATCAGACAGACTGTCACTTCTGGAGGACAGACACAATTCGAACAGACACAATCCCTTCCCCCCACCCACCTGCAGGTCGAGAGCATTCAGAGTCGCCAGGGTCCCTCCCAGGGAATGCCCTGTGAACGCCACGCGATAGGATCCCGCAAGGATGGTCATCAGAAACAGCACGGTGTGCACCATAGCAGGGCGTTTCAACCATTGTCAATTCACCTGCAGCACCGTTGACCGCACACCACCCCACCCACCTGCAGGTCGAGATCACTCAGAGTCGCCAGGGCCCCTCCAAGGGAGTGCCCCGTAAAGGCCACTCAGAATGATCCCGGAAGTATTGTCATCAGGAACAGGACCGTGTGAACGACAGCAGGGCGGAGGCGAGTGAAGTGGTAGGCAGAGTAGAAGCTGCAGTGCACACGGGCGTGGCGTAGACCGGGGTAGGAGAGGGGGCAACAGACACCATTCCAGGCAGACACAATCTCAGACAGACTCCGTTCTTCCTTCCCACCCACCCACCTGCAGGTCGAGAGCGCTGAGGGTCGCGAGAGCCCCTCCCAGGGAATGCCCAGTGAAGGCCACTCGGAAGCTTCCCGGCAGGATCGTCATGAGGAACAGCACCGCGTGAACGACGGCCGGGCGCAGGCGAGCGAAGTGATAGGCGGAGTAGAAGCCGCGGTGGACCCAGGCGTGGGGACTCTTGAGACCCTCTATCACACACACAGACACACACAGACACACACAGACACACACAGACACATAGAGACACATAGAGACACCTCCCCTCCCTCACCACAATCCACCCACCTGCAGGTCGAGAGCGCTGAGAGTAGCGAGCGCCCCGCCCAAAGAGTGTCCAGTGAAGGCCACTCGGAAGCTTCCCGGCAAGATCGTCATGAGGAACAGCACCGCGTGAACAACGGCGGGGCGCAGGCGTGTGAAGTGGTAGGCCGAGTAGAAGCCGCGGTGCACACGGGCGTGGCGCAGACCGGGGTAGGAGAGGGAGCGCGGGAGGGCCTCGAGATCAGCGATCCAGTTGCGCAGAGACGAGGTGCAGGTGCCTCTGAATGCCACTATGATGAGTCGTGAGGGTGGGTCCCACCCCACGTAGGCCTGGAATGGAAGCACGGGGGAAAAGGGAACGAGAGTGCAGAAGAGAAAGGAGAGAGATAAGAGAGTGTCTGTGGTCTGTGGAGCGGAGTAGAAGCCGCGGTGCACGCGGGCGTGCCACAGACCGGGGTAGGAGAGGGAGCGGGGGAGGGCCTCGAGATCGGCGATCCAGTTGCGCAGAGACGAGGTGCAGGTGCCTCTGAATGCGACCACGATCAGTTGAGAAGGTGGGTCCCAACCTACATAGGCCTGTTGGCAGGAAAGTAGCCACACAAGAGGGTTCGAAACGGGGTAACTGAGAGGGAGCGGGGGAGGGCCTCGAGATCAACAATCCAGCTGCGCAGAAAGGAAGTGCACCTGCCCCTGAATGCGGCGAAGTTGAGTCGGGAGGGCGGGTCCCACCCGATATAGGCCTGGCATAGCAGGGGGGAGCAGAGGGAAGGGACAGACAGGAACTAGGAAACAGGGGCAACTAAGTGGATCGGCAATCCAGTTGCGGAGAGACGAGGTGCAGGTGCCTCTGAATGCTACATTGATGACCTAGGCTACCCTACTTGGGCCTAACCCTCACCTGCAGGCGAGCAGTGGGCTCGACTATTATCTGGAACAGGTGGAAGCTCCTCATCTCGGGCAGCACGCACTGGGAGCAGAACACGCACTGGGTTCAACAAGCTACTTTATCCCTCACCTGTAGTTGTGCAGTGGGCTCGACTATGATCTGGAACAGATGGAATCCCCTCATCTCGGGCAGCACGCACTGGGAGCAGTTCCACGCATGCAGCAAAGCATGGGGTTACCCAAGGCTACTTCGATTTATTGGGCCTGATCTCACCTGTAGACGTGCAGTGGGCTCCACGATAATTTGGAACAGGTGGAAGCCCCCCATCTCGGGCAGCACGCACTGGGAGCAGCTCCACGCGTGCAGCGACGCGGTCACACAGCACAGCTTCTCCCTGGGCTAGCCTAGGCTACTTGATCGGTCCTGACTTGCATGCATGGCCTCACCTGCAGGCGAGCAGTGGGCTCCACGATGATCTGGAACAAGTGAAAGCTCCTCATCTCGGGCAGCACGCACTGGGAGCAGTTCCATGCATGTAGCGACGCGGTGTCTTCACTGTACACTGTAGCGGCGTGCAGCAGCAGCTGGTGAACCAGAGGCATGTCTATATCGGAGACATTATTGCTGCTAGCAATGCTGCTGCTGCTGCTGGGGACACTGATGCTGCTGGGAGAGAAACTGTTTCTGCTAAGGAAACTGCTGCTATGACTGCTACCCATACTGCTGCTGCTGCTGCTGCCTGTGCTGCTTTGACTGTCACTGCTGCTTTGACTATCAATGCTGCTGTTGCTGCTGCCTCTGATACTGCTGCTACAGTTGCCGCTGTCCAAGCCACCAGCCAAGGAGCAACCCCTGCGTGTGACAGTAACGAAGGGCTTGTGCCTGACACAGTGCCACGGCCGCCAGTGGGGAAATCTGGACGGATCCGGCTGCTTATTCTGTCCCTCTCCGTCATGTGGGAACGGCTTGCCGTCTAGTCTTCCTTCCCCGCCGCTTATTTCTTGAGCACCTAATTGACCTGATTGAGCATCTGTGGAAGGAAGCCGAAGGCTACGGCCGTCCAAACCGGCTGAGTCGAACAGTGACTGAGAGATCTTTCGGCTGACCGAGACTGAGATTGTTCTCAGCTTTCGGCTGACTGGAATCAGGGAGTTTAAACAAAACGTTGTTACAGTAGAATTAGGAGGTTGGGAGGAGAGTAAACAGAAGGCGGTGACTGACAGAACGAAGATGCCGGCTAAGGCGAGGAGACTGACGGTGACGGCGACGGACCGAGATGGACGACATATGACGGAGTCCGCCTTCATGGTTGCAAAGCTAAGTCCTTTGAGCTACCAGCCTACTCTACTCCAGGCAGTCGTGCTGCAGTGTTCTTATTCCAGTTTGATATTGTCGAGCGTGATGCTGTCGAACGTGATGTGGCCGCTAGATTACGTTACACTGACGAAAGTGACACTGATGAACGTGACACCGCCGCTGCCGAACGTGACACTGCCGGGCGTGACTTCCGAACGTGACACTGCCAAGCGTGACTTCCGAACGTGACACTGCCGAGCGTGACTTCCGAACGTGACACTGCCGAACGTGTCACTGCGAGGGTTGACCCACCACGAATACTTGTGCAGGCAAAGGAGGCGGAACTAAGGGAAGAACACTTGTGTTAGGAGCTGAGGCAGCAGCGAATGGAAGCTACAGCGAGCAAGCAGCAACCATGGCTACCGGAAAAGGAAACCGAGCAGGAAACAGTCTGGCAACGTGCGGGACGTTGATCTGGCAGAACGAGAAATAAAAGCAAGAGATTCCTGGCCTCACACACTCGCCTGACAGTCACACGAAGCGCAAGAGTGACGCGCTAAGGTGTGAAGCGGCATCGCAGCCACCTATAAAGCATAAGCAACACGTGTTATGGGTGAAAGACTTCCATCAGAGTTCTAGCGTGCACAGGCGAAGACTCTGTGTGTCATCCATATGGTATGTGCGGGTGTGTGAAGGTTTTTAAAGGTTTTCACAAATGTACAAAGCAATATACAAGTACAGGCAACCCTCTGAAACACGAATTTTGAATTTCGTATGCCCGGACGGAACTAGAGAACGCTATTGGTGACAGGGACCAGGCAAAACCTAGTGAAGGGTGAAAACTCATCCACACACTGTGTACTGTACATAAGCCATCGCAGTGTGGGGGAGATGCTGACGCTCGTACAGTGATGGCTGACGTGTCGTGCCCCGCCTATGACCAGGTTGGAGTTTCGTAAGCGCTGTGACACAACTTGAAGCTTTCGTTTAGAGCACACACAACTGAGGCATCAAGAGAATCTCCCATTACATGCTTCGCTACCATTCTCAAGCACAATCCAGAGCATCTCTCAAGCTTTCTTGGTAGTGCCAGTTTCATACATATAAATCTTCCCTTCATTTCTATCTTCACTTCATGTTCACCTCAACATTGGTGTTCTCAATCAATGCCTTCAATATGCAGCAGAGTCGAAACATTTGCCTAAATACGGCTCAATGAAGAAAGTGATCAACCAACAGAATGAGCGAACTAGAAAATGACCTCCAAGGGACATGCCTTGGGGTCTACATAGAGATAAATAACCACCATATCATACAAATACTATAGAATATAATAATATGATATCTACCACGGTGTATCGATCTTCAAGAAAGGCCTGACATGCGTAACTGCAAGTGAAACGAAGGACCTGCCCGGCATCTCAAAGCGTATAGGCAATCCTCCATAGTCAACTTGCGCAAAGTCCTCAGAATACGATGTTCTCCACGAAAGCACCTCCGACTTGCCACCAACATTCTTCTGAAACCACCAACTAATCGCAACACTTACCTTCCTTGGTATTGCCTTTTGGTTCACAACAAATACGCTTATCATCCTCTTCTTCGGGGTGTAGAAAGCTGCAATCCCAAAATTACATCTCCCCTTGCTTAGGACCAGCTTCCGGCTACCTCTGGGAGCAAGGCTCGTAAAATGCTTCAATATCCAAAACTTTTTGGATACCGTCGGTGGAGTGTACACTGTAGACGCGTCCGGAGTCTTCGACCAATCGATATTAATCATCCCCCAAGTCGAAGATGGGTCCATCGCTTGCCAATACACCCACCCAGAAGCTTCCAGAATGTTTATGGAAGCAATAATAGATCTCGCCATGTACAGTGCTACACCCATGTCATCCCCATCCCGATCCAAAGGCCCCCATTCCGAAATCCAAACCGGGTTTGTCGCAGACTTCGCCATCAATTTCATGTCACGAAAGTTTTGCCTCGTCCACTCAACCGGATCCGCCCCGTTTTTCGCCAGGTTCATGTAACCGTGCACGTTGTAACGGTAGATGAACCCGTTCAAACTCGCGACGTTTTCCGGAGTCCGCTCGACAAAGCTATCCACAGAAGCAAGCTTCGTTTTAAGCTTCTTCCTTTGAAGAGCAGCCTGAGTCTTCTGTAGGACCCGCTTCATCTGCGCTACACCAATGTTGCACCCCTCCTGCCCTCCCCCCTTCTTCCACCACCCCTCCAGCGGCTCGTTAAATGGCTCCAGAGTATCAAAAACCAACCCCTTGCCCCAGCTTCTATCATTTGCAAACTTCTGCACCACGTCAGTGAGAAATTCGGCGAAAGCTGTTTCATATTCCACCTTCAGGTTACCCTGCCCGTATGTGGCTGCGCCTGAAACATCCCCAGACACAGTCATCCACCAAGGCGGGCTGTTGGAAAAAGCTTCAAACGTGTCCGCCCCCCGTGCCCGGGCAGCAAACAAAACTTTCCGCTGCCTGTCATCCGCTGCCCAGTTATAGCCCGAATTCTCCGTTTGCCTTAAAGCCCGGCATTCCTCGCCATTTGAGACTATCGGACTGAAACTGCGGGCTGTTGGTAGCACTATGGCCGCCTCCTATGTTGTAGCGAACTATGTTGAGGTTTAGACCCGAGGGGGAGAATAGGAGGTCCATGAGAGGGTTGAAGTGGTTGTCTGGGAAGCCGCCGATGAAGTTTCCTAGCCTGGGAGGGAGAGAAAGTGGGACGGGGCGGAGAAAAAAGAGGAGAAATCAGTGCTATTGACAAGTCAGATTGATGCTGCAGCTATTGTGAAGTGAGAGTGGTGATAAGATCTATCCGAACTGAGGTGAGTGCTATACGGTTATATAGAAGTAAAACTAATGGTTTGACAGGGACTGGGAAGCCAGAATGGAGAGCATCGTTGATTTATCCAAAAAGAAGGGCAGTTGGAGGAAGGGAGAAAGGAGAGAAGCGGCAGGCTCAGCAACAGGGGGAGGTGCCCCATCCTTGCCACTTGTTCCGCCGTGGTGGGGCCGGAGAGGGGTGGGGGTGGAGGTCCCAGGGGATTGGGGGGAGTGATGGGAGTGGGCGGGTGCCGGAAGTGGGGAGCGGCTTACCAGCAGAGGGAGGTGCCCCAGCCCTGCCACTTGTTCCGCCACCGCGGGTTCAGAGTCACTGACGCGGGGCCTGGGGAGAGGGGGAAGGGGGGGGAGTGGCGGGACATTAGGGGGGACGGGACTAACCAGTCTACTTGTTCCGCCACCGCGGGTTCAGAGTCACGGACCCGAGGCCTGGGAGAGGGGGGAGGGGGGGGTACGACCGAGCGGAGGGTGGGGGGAAGAGAAGGGGCACGGGGCACTGTCTGATTGTTCCGCCACCTTCGGTTCAGGGCCAGAGGCACAGGCGAGGCGGGCAATGCAGAGGACGAGATTATATGGGATAAAAAAAGTGTAGCGCTGTACCTTGTCCAGTGCATATATCGAAAAGCTCAGTAGCGGGAGTCAGGTTCGGTGTGGAGCCCGCTAGAGGCCGACTCGAGTTACCGCCGCTCGATGCGACTCGAACGCTGGAGAGCGGCGTAGCTTGCGACGTGGCCGTTCGCGAAGGCTTTTCGCTACAAGGGATCGGCACGGGGTGCGGCGACAGCTCTTGGCGAAAACAGATGGGGGGTCCAACGGGATCTCCTGATGTGCCTGAAACGACCGGAAGCGAGATATTAACGGAGTAGTCTATACCGGGAATATCTGGAATTATTTCGTCGTCGGGAGACGGCGCGGGGGCGTTCGCGGGAGGTTCTCCGGAGACTTCCACAGCGGAAGACGCGGCGGAGAAGACGGAGAGCAGGAGAAAAATAAGATAGAGTCTGCGAGAGAGTGAGCGGAGGTGCCGGGGAGCCATCTTGGCGCAACGCTGCTACTAACAGACAGTTTAATCTATAAACGCCTAGTAAAATATGTCTGAAGAACTTTGACTTTTATTTGAATAACTCATATGGCGCAACGCTGTTAGACCGTCCAGTTTCAGTGACAAACGCTGCTTGCTCCCACGATCAATGACGAATTCTGTCACTGACGGAGTCCGTCAGTCATGGCCACCATCAGTCGCCTGATCCGTCCGTCATCCAATTTGTCCGTCACCGGCGTGAAGCTGGCGAGTGTTTTGAAAATAATCGACGACGTGAGTCTATGAACTTATAATCGACGACGTGAAATATATCTACTATCTTGTCTGACTATGAATGCTTCGTAAGCAACGACGTCGAAGAGAATAATCGCCTCTGTGCTCACTAGCGACAGTTTCAATGAAGCACGGTGGGGCAGTAACTATTCCGATCAATCTATAATCCATCGAAGATGAAATGGGACCAAAAAAGTGGGTGGCCATAACTGCAGCACATATTGGAAAGGTTGGAAGGTTCCATCGAGTCGAAATGACGGCGAGGCGCTAACACTGGATCAAGGCGTGTGTCCGGGTCTGGGGGTGTACAAGAAATGTGGGAAGCCGAATTGGTACGGAGCGGAGAGGGGGCCGTTTCGGCACGGCAGCCATGAATCCGTGGAGTACGCTTAGTGGAGTTAACAGTACTTGACATGGCGAACCGCCAAAAGGGAGAATGGACTGCTTGATCACACTTGCATGTGAGCGGAAACCTCGGTGATGCCGCACCCTGAATTACATGCTTTGTGCCACGAGTTTCGAGAAGTTGACGGTGAAGGACCTCTGTTCGCCTCCAAAATTCAGCACAAGTTTTAAAACTAATAATTGCACTGTGCTGGATGGGATATGAAATGTCTTGCATGTCTGGAATGCGACCCAGAGGTAGTGTGACAAGCAGGCATGGTTCGGAACGGCTAGTTTCCAACGTTTAGGCCATCGGGCAGACATGCCATCTCATAAAAACGACAAAGCCGTCGATTGTCCATCTCATCACAAATCGAACGTTTGAATCAAGTTTTTTGGGCTGCTAGAAACTCTCTGCTTTTGTTGTGGAACGGGGGAACCGACATGACATTTGTCGGTGAAAACCTCACTTCTCGGACCCTGATACGTGACAACTAGATACAGCTGGTTCACTTAAAACCCGGGTCTCATATTTCCTAGTGTATTACACTTGGTTGGGCTAAAGCGCCTGTGATTGGGTAACGATAGGCGAGATTTGTGACGAGCAGTTTGGAAAACACAGACGACACCTCAGTTCGTCTACGCAAAAACCAAACGAGCCCCTCAGGCATGGAAAGCTCCCACACCTAAAAAACAGATCCGGCAGTTCCCTGCGACCAACTGAAACGACAAGACGCAATTCGCCCACGTTCACCAGGAAAAGCAGAGCAAAACTCTCACCTGTCAGTCTTACAACCTCCGCTTAGGATGGTTCCTACGTATGTACCTCCACATCAAGATGCTGGCCTTAGTCGCTAAAACAGTGATATTAGAGACCATTTCGGACCAGATAACAGGGGACTTGCGAACAAATTCTGGTTGCGGATAACGCACTAATTGGCGACTAAGGAATCGTCCAATGTCGGGAACGGTCGCAACGCCATCGCTTGTTACGAGGTAGCCAGTCCGTAACATTCCGAAATGCGTTCTTACGCGTGTGCGTGCACGTTTGCGTGCGCGTACGCGTGCGTGCGTGCATGCGTGCGTGCGCGCGCGTGCGTGCGTGCGTGCGTGCTTGCGTGCACGTGCGTGAGAGCAAGCGTGCATGCGTGCGTGCGTGCGCGTGCGTGCGTGCGTGCGGGTGTGCACCTGTTTGTATTCTTATCATTCAGTGCATGTGCATAAAAATGCACAAGTCATTTTGCCACACGTCCCTCAGCCTTCACATCCCGGTGCTCACACCTCCCTTTCCCCCAACTGCCATCTGCGCCTCGAGACACAACACACATCCTTCCCTCTCTCCCTTCCCTCTCTCCCTTTCCTCTCTCCCATTCACCCTCTCCCCTTCCCTCTCTCCCCTTCCCTCTCTCCCCTTCCTCTCTCCCCTTCACCCTCTCCCCTTCCCTCTCTCCCCTTCCCTCTCTCCCTTTCCTCTCTCCCCTTCACCCTCTCCCTTTCCCTCTCTCCCCTTCCTCTCCCTGTTAACTCACCCTCACCCCCTCCCCTACCAACTTTCCTAATGTCTGCAGCAAGGCTTGCTTGCCAGCCAGCCCTCGCCACGCGCTCACCCTGCTAGCTTTTCTGCCCGAACTGAGGTGTATGTAAGCAGGGGAAGGTGAGGAGGGTGTGGGTGTGGGCGATGGTGAGAGAGGGGAGGGGGAGTGGGAGTAGGAGGTGGGGAGGTTGAGTGCTGTGTTTAGGGCCATGAGTGTGTAGAGCCCTTTCCTTCTCCATCTGCCCTCCTTTTTTTTCATTTCCCCTACTATGCCTTCCCATCTCCTGTCCCTTCCCTTCTCATCCCCTCCCATTCTTCTCATTTGCCCTCCCTTCCTTCCCATCTTGCGTGCCAGCCTCCCTTCCTTGCATCACCCCTACCCTCTTTTGCTCTCCCCGTTCCCCCTTTTTACCACCTTTCTCTTCCTTCACATCTCAACTGCCCTTTTTCTCATCCCTGGAGCCTTCCTTCCTCCCGTCACCTCTCCCTTTGTTCCAGTTACAAGCAGGACTAAGCTAGTCCCAGGCGAGCCTGGCGGAACGGAAGGGACAGGCAAGCAGCAGATGCACGGCCAGATGCACGAAGGCGAGATTGGCGCTAGAGGAGAGATGTACCCCGTATCTTCAAGATATTGCACAAGTGTATACATTCAATAAGTTCTTTAGGTCAGTGCTGTGCTCAATTGCTACAAACTAAATGGATGCATTGAAACCATCTGAGCATCAAGTGTAATATGCTATGAAAGACAAGAGACTAGGCGGGTTTGGCAAGCCTACTTTGCCAACAACTGAGTTTTGAATCTACGCACTAGTCACAAAACTAAGGATGAACTGGTTCTTTGTGGTGCCATGCTGGAACAAGCACATCAACAGGGGGGAGAAAGGGGGGAAGCAGAGGGGAGACAAGTGGGAAAACAGAGCTGAGGCATGGGAGGAAAGCGAGGGGAGGCATGGCATGGGGAAAGAAAGGAGGCAGGGAGGAATTGGGGAAGTGATTGCTTGGCGGAATAGTGTGTGAAAGCAGGGGAAAAAGGTGAAAGGGTTGGCGAAGTGTTGGCTTCATGGGAGGAGCTGGTAGCACGGGATGAGAGGTGACAGCAGAGGGGGAAGGGAGGTGGTAGCACGGGATGAGAGGTGACAGCAGAGGGGGAAGGGAGGTGGTAGCACGGGATGAGAGGTGACAGCAGAGGGGGAAGGGAGGTGGTAGCACGGGATGAGAGGTGACAGCAGAGGGGGAAGGGAGGTGGTATCACGGGATGAGAGGTGACAGCAGAGGGGGAAGGGAGGTGGTAGCACGGGATGAGAGGTGACAGCAGAGGGGGAAGGGAGGTGGTATCACGGGATGAGAGGTGACAGCAGAGGGGGAAGGGAGGTGGTAGCACGGGATGAGAGGTGACAGCAGAGGGGGAAGGGAGGTGGTAGCACGGGATGAGAGGTGACAGCAGAGGGGGAAGGGAGGTGGTAGCACGGGATGAGAGGTGACAGCAGAGGGGGAAGGGAGGTGGTATCACGGGATGAGAGGTGACAGCAGAGGGGGAAGGGAGGTGGTAGCAGAAAGAGAAAAGAAGGTGATAGCAGAGGGGGAGGGAAAGGGGGATGAGGGAAGGGAAGGGGGATGGGGGAAGGGAAGGGGGATGGGGGAAGGGAAAGGAGGATGCAGGGAAGGGATGGGGGATGGGTAAAGGGAATGGGGGATGGGGGAAGGGAAAGGAGGGTGTGGGGAAGGGAAAGGGGATGTGGTAAGAGAAGGGGGATGGGGGAAGGGAAGGGGGATGGGGGAAGGGAAGGGGGATAGGGAAAGAGAAGGGGATGGGGAAAGGGTAGGCGGATGGGGAAAGGGAAAGGGGATGCGGGAAGGGAAGGGGGATGGGGAAAGAGAAGGGGGATGGGGAAAGAGAAGGGGGATGGGGAAAGAGAAGGGGGATGGGGAAAGAGAAGGGGGATGGGGAAAGAGAAGGGGGATGGGGAAAGAGAAGGGGGATGGGGGAGGGGAAGGCGGATGGGGTTAGGGAAAGGGGATGTGGGAAGGGAAAGGGGTATGGGGATCGGCGCGTCTCCTACGTTTCCTCCCGCCAGTCCCGTCCCGCTCCGTCGCGTTCCCTCCCGCTCCGTCCCGTCATACATCCCGTCCCATCCCGTCCCATCCCGTTCCGTCATGTCCCGTCCCGTCCCGTCCCGTCCCCTCTCGTCTCGTTTCCTTCCCGTCCCGTCCCGTCCCGTCCCGTCCCGTCCTTTCCCGTCGCGTCCCCTCACGTCCCATCAGGTCCCCCCCGTTCCCGTCCCGTCCCGTCGTGTCCAGTAGCGTCCCCTCCTGTCCTCTCCTCTCCTCTCCACTTCTCTCCTCTCCACTCCTCGTTGCATCCCACAGTATCCCTTCCTACCCTTTCCGGCTCCCCTTCACGCACCGTCCCACCCCTCCCCTTCTCGTCGCATCCCGGAGGTCCTTCTCACCCCTTACCTCCCTTCCAGTCCCTTCCCTCCCAACCGTCCCGCCACACCCCTTCGCGACTCTCCCCTTACCCTCGCATCACGCCCATCCCTTTCTCCTCGCTTCCAGCCATGTCGCGTCGCTTCCTGTAATGTCGCGTCGCTGCTTATCGAGTCCTAACCCTCGCCTTTCAGCCGCGTCGCTGCTTATCCAGTCCTAACCCTCGCCTTTCCGTCGCGTCGCTTCCTATCTCGTCCTAACCCTCGCCTTTCCGTCGCGTCGCTTCCTAACTCGTCCTAACTGCTGCCTTTCCGTCGCGTCGCTTCCAATCTCGTCCTAACTGCTGCCTTTCCGTCGCGTCGCTTCCTATCTCGTCCTAACTGCTGCCTTTCCGTCGTGTCCCTTCCGTCCAAATTCGACAGGGGGGAGCGTTACTGCAATACACCTTGGTCCAAATAGAGTGGTGCATCTTATTGCAATAATGAGGACCAGCTCTGGCGATGGACGGACTATACGTGCGTAAAAGCAAATGCAGGCGCGGAGTGACCAAAGATAAAAATAAACAACGACAACGAGAGGTACAAGGTATTGTCACGTTTGACGCTGGAATAAACCTAGGGAAAATAAGATGCTGAAATGAGACTTAGTCGCTAGAGAAATCGGTGCGAGTATGTTTCTCCACCTACAACCTGTCTGGGTTTGCAGTCTCATATTTTTCCAGCTCTGTAATACGCTCGGTTGTGGGCTGTGCGTCCCATTCTCAGTCCGTCGCACATGCAGTTGCCTGTTTCTCGCAAACCCGGCTTGGTAGTCAGGCACCTGCCTCTACCAAACTGTTTGGTTTGCAGCCAATCACACCTGCGCCAAACCAAACGCGAGTGTTTTGCGAGTGATTGTTTGGTTACCCGGTTTCAAGCGTATTACCTTTGGTTGGAAACAAGAAATATGAGACGCGGGTTTTAATCCGTACACATTGTTGACGAGTTCCGATAAATGTTAATCAGTGAGTAGTACTGATGAAAAAACAAATTCTCACATCCTTCATTAACTTTCACAGATTGAGAACACGTACCTAGAATCCATAACGACTTCTTGGTTTGGGAAGTAAATCTACAGACACTAAGTAATCTGTACATAAAGTCGAATATCCATTGACATTCGTTACACAAGCTTCACCTCCCTGTTGAAAACCCAACTGAACTTTCCGGTCTGGGGCCCGCCCTTCTTCACCTTATCTGCCGCCCGCTCTGCCAACCTCCTGATCCTGGGCCGCAGCTTGCAGACAAACTCCTGCGCGCGTGCCGCCTCTGGGGAAAGCCCCTCCATCTTCTCGACATCCCAAACCGCTATAAGGTGCTCCATTATATCGGCGTAGTCTCCGGCAGTGTACACCCCAGTGCGCTGCGCTACAGCGGAGAAATCGTCGAAGAGTTTGGGGTTCTCCCCGTCGTACATGAGGTGGGCTGGCATGACAATCTGAAAAAAGGGTTGATGCAGGGCGAACGGGGGATACAGTCACGACGAAAAGGGTGCAACAACAGGAGTTATGTCTTCCACTTCGAAGTGGAAGGCAATCCACTCGCACACAAGGGAGCTTGCAGATGGGAGAGAAGGAAAGTGGGAGCATATGTGAGAAGGAAGGAGTGCAGTCGCGGCTGGGAGAAAAGGGAAATGATTGTGGACAGGTGAGAAGGGGAATGGCAGCAGGAGAGAAGAGAAGGGGGATGGCAGCAGAGGGAAGAGAAGGGAAACGGCAGCAGAGAGGAGACAAGGGGAATGGCAGCAGAGAGAAGACAAGGGGAATGGCAGCAGAGAGAAGACAAGGGGAATGGCAGCAGAGAGAAGACAAGGGGAATGGCAGCAGAGAGAAGACAAGGGGAATGGCAGCAGAGAGAAGACAAGGGGAATGGCAGCAGAGAGAAGACAAGGGGAATGGCAGCAGGAGAGAAGAGAAGGGGGATGGCAGCAGAGGGAAGAGAAGGGAAACGGCAGCAGAGAGGAGACAAGGGGAATGGCAGCAGAGAGAAGACAAGGGGAATGGCAGCAGGGAGAAGACAAGGGGAAACTGCAGCAGAGAGAAGACAAGGGGAAACTGCAGCAGAGAGAAGACAAGGGGAAACTGCAGCAGAGAGAAGACAAGGGGAAACTGCAGCAGAGAGAAGAAGAAATGGCATCATGGCCTCTCAGGCGCATCAGTTGTTGACATTTGTTTCACATGGTATTACCTAGGCTTGAAAGTCCACTGTGCACCTGCTTCTTCATCATGTCTTCGAATGCCAGCATGGCTCTACTTGATCCCGCTCATACAGCCGCAGCTCAACTAGTGGTTGAATTTTACTTTACCTGAACATGACTGAAAGAACGCACCTGCTTCCTCATCATGTCTTCGAATGCCAGCATCGCCCCACTCGGATCCAGCTCATACAGCCGCGACACGATCGCACAGTACGCCTTCTCGTGCCTCAACAAATGTACCGAACTTATCCGTATTTTGAGGCGCCTCAAAGTTACAAATGTACCGAACTTATCCGTATTTTGAGGCGCCTCAAAGTTACAAATGTACCGAACTTATCCGTATTTTGAGGCGCCTCAAAGTTACAAATGTACCGCACTTATCCCTACTTCACCACTCAGCACACACACCTGTTTCCTCATCATATCTTCGAATGCCAGCATCGCCCCACTCGGGTCCAGCTCATACAGCCGTGACACGATCGCACAGTACGCCTTCTCATGCCTCTTCTCATCAGCGGCTATCATCCCGCAGATCACCGCCAGTCGGTCGTCGCCGAACTCCTTGGCGTGGCGCGCCGTGTTGCCGTGGGAAATGAAGGTCGCCCGCTCCTGGAAGGACGTGTAGACAAAGCCAAGGTAAGGGTTGTTCTCAGTCTTGGGGTCCTGGTAGCAGGGAGGGAGTGAGGGAGCAAGTGAGGGAGGAAGGGAGTGAGTGTGCGCAGCGCAACTGGTTCTAATGCCTCTTCTCATCGGCCGCTATCATCCCGCAGATCACTTTTGAGTCGACTCAAAAGTCACGTCCAGCCCGTCATCTCCAAACTCCTTGGCGTGGCGCGCCGTGTTGCCGTGGGAGATGAAGGTCGCCCGCTCTTGGAAGGATGTATAGACGAACCCCAGGTAGGGATTGTTTTCTGTCTTAGGATCCTGGTAGCAGGGAGGGAGTGAGGGAGAGAGAGAGCAAGGGAGGGAGGGAGAGAGTGAAGGAAGGAGGGAGTGAGTGTGCGCAGCGCAACTGCTTCTCATGCCTCTTCTCATCAGCAACTATCATCCCGCAGATCACCGCCAGCCGGTCGTCGCCAAACTCCTTGGCGTGGCGCGCCGTGTTGCCGTGGGAAATGAAGGTCGCCCGCTCCTGGAAGGACCTGTAGACAAACCCTAAATACGGGTTGTTCTCGGTTTTGGGGTCCTGGTAGCAGGGAGGGAGTGAGGGAGAGAGTGAAGGAAGGAGGGAGTGAGTGTGCGCAGCGCAACTGCTTCTCATGCCTCTTCTCATCGGCAGCTATCATCCCGCAAATCACCTCCAGCCGGTCGTCGCCAAACTCCTTGGCGTGGCGCGCCGTGTTCCCGTGGGAAATGAAGGTCGCCCGCTCCTGGAAGGATGTATAGACGAACCCCAGATAGGGGTTATTTTCAGCTGACTTTTGAGTCGACTCAAAAGTCAACTTGGAAGGATGTATAGACGAACCCCAGATAGGGGTTGTTTTCAGCCTTGGGGTCCTGTTGCGGGAGTGAACACACAAGGTGGTAGGAGATGGGAGATAGGAGTTGAAGGTTGCTCGCTTTTGAGAATTCTCTTTTGAGAATTCTCAAAAGTGATTCACAAGGCGGTGGGAAATGGGAGATAGGAGTTGAAGGTTGCTCGCTCCTGGAAGGACGTGTATAGGAAGCTTCTCTCATAGCGGAAGAGCAGCAAATCCGATGTTTGGAAAACACTTAGAGCAACTGGAAGAACGGAACTGGACTTTTCTTCCTGGAAAAGACCAGTAAAACTCGAAATACTTATCAGTCAAAGCAAAACTTCGAAATATGCTTGTAAGGTTCTGCTTTACATGAAGGGTTTTTCTATCGAGTTTTACTAATCATTTTGTTTTTTTTCAGTTTCGGTCCTATAGTTGTTTTAAGAGTTTTCTAACCTTTGGATTTGCTGCTCTTCTGCATATCAACACTCACCACCCCATTTCCTCGCCCTCACTCGTAACTCACCATCCCCGATCCGATCAGGTAGTTGATGGTCTTCTCAACAGCTCGCATATCCACCCGCCCGGTGAGATACAGATACCGATTCAGCAGATCTCCGTGCCGATTCTCCTCCGCCGTCCACTTCCTCGTCCACACCGCCCATGGGCTGGGGCTGGCGCCAGTCTCGTCCTTGGTCCCGTCGAGAGTGTTGAGCATGGTTTGGTAGGTGGGGAGGGCCTCTTCTGTGATCATATCCCCCACGAGGCACACCAGGTAGTCGTCTGGGAGCGTCGCTGCCCTGGCCTGCAGGTCAGCCAATTCGTCCAAAAAAGATTCCTTTTCGGGTTGGGGGAGGTAATCCTGCAGGAGGCGTGGTGGGGCGGGAGGGGGGAAGGGGAGGGTAAGAGGAGAGGAGGGGAGGGGGAAATGAGTCGCAGTTTCCGCGTCCACACTGCCCACGGGCTGGGGCTGGCTCCGGTCTCGTCCTTAGTCCCGTCGAGAGTGTTGAGCATGGTTTGGTAGGTGAGGAGGGCCTCCTCGGTGATCATGTCTCCCACGAGGCACGCGAGGTAGTCGTCTGGGAGACCTGCTTCCCTGGCCTGCAGGTCAGCCAATTCGTCCAAAAAAGAGTCTTGCTCGGGGTGAGGGAGATAGTCCTGAAATAGGGGGGAAGTGAGCATGTGGGGCAGAAGAGAGAGCACGTGTTGAGCATGGTTTGGTAGGTGTTGAGCATGGTTTGGTAGGTGTTGAGCATGGTTTGGTAGGTGTTGAGCATGGTTTGGTAGGTGGGGAGGGCCTCTTCTGTGATCATATCGCCAACGAGGCACACCAGGTAGTCGTCTGGGAGAGTTTGCTGCCCTGACTTGCAGGTCGGAGAGCTCATCTATGAAAGAGTCTTGCTCGGGATGGGGCAGGTAGTCCTGTGGGGGGAGGGGGTAAGGAGATGGGGAAAGGCGGGTCAGGGATACACCAGGTAGTCGTCTGGGAGAGTTGCTGCTCTGGCTTGCAGGTCAGCAAGTTTTTCTATGAAGGAGTCTTGCTCGGGATGAGGCAGGTAGTCCTGAGGAAGGGGGAGGCGGGGGACGAGAGGAGGGGATAGGGAAGTTGGGGGGGATAGGAGTCTTGCTCGGGCTGGGGCTGGCGCTGGTCTCGTCCTTGGATCCGTCGAGAGTGTTGAGCTGAGCAAGGTATGGTAGGTGGGGAGGGCCTCTGAGGTGATAATATCCCCCACGAGGCACACCAGGTAGTCGTCTGGGAGCGTCGCTGCCCTGGCTTGGATTTCAGCAAGCTGGTCGAGAAAAGAGTCTTGCTCGGGGTGGGGCAGGTAGTCCTGGGGGAGGTGGGGAGGAGCGGAAGGGAGGGGAGGGGAGGGGAAGGGAGGGGAGGCGGATGAGAGGAGAAAGCACAAAGCAACCAGGTTGTCTGGTTTAGCGTTGCTGCTCTGGCTTGCAGGTCAGCTAGTTCGTCCAAGAAAGAGTCTTGCTCGGGATGGGGCAGGTAGTCCTGTGTAAGGGCGAGGGGGTAAGGGGATGGGAAAAGGTGGGTCAGGGGCACACGGGGTAGTCGTCTGGGAGAGTCGCTGCCCTGGCTTGGAGGTCAGCTAGTTCGTCCAAGAAATATTCCTGCTTGGGATAGGGCAGGTAGTCCTGGGGGAGGTGGGGAGGGGAGCGAAAGGGAGGGGAGGGGAGGGGAGGGGAGGCGGATGAGAGGAGAAAGCACAAAGCAGCCAGGTCGTCTGGGAGAGTCGCTGCTCTGGCCTGCAGGTCAGCTAGTTCGTTGAAAAACGAGTCTTGCTCGGGATGGGGAAGGTAGTCCTTGGGGGGGTGGGGTGGGGAGCGGAAGGGAGGGGTATGACATGTGAGGACCTCACCGCACCACACCGCTCCTCACCGCATGTCACTGCACCTCACTGCACCTCACTGCACTTCACCTCACCTCACCCCACCTGCGGCTGCCAGCTGGCCTCGACAGGCTTGAGCAGTGGCAGCAGCGTGCTTTCCGCCCAGCCGTCCATGGATTGCACGACCGCCAGGCGCTCCTTTGTGATGGTATGTGTGCGCTGCTGCGGCACCACCACCGTCGGCCCTGCCTTCTTACTACTGGCTGAGCCATTCACCCTGTGGTGGAAACACACACGCAGAAGGAGGGAGGGGGAAGCGAGGGTTGGGAGAGAGAGGGCCATCCATGGGGCGACTGCACGATTGCCAGCCTCTCCCTCATAATGGAGTGCTCCCCGCCCAGCCATCTATGGATTGCACGACCGCCAGTCGCTCCTTCGTGATGGTATGTGTGCACGCTGCTGTGGCACCACCACTGTTGGCCCAGCCTTCTTAGTCGCTGCCGAACCGTTTCTAGGGGAATCAGTCACCCTGTGGTGTGGTGGAAACACACACGCGGAAGGAGGGAGGGGGAAACGAGGGTTGGGAGAGAGAGGGCCATCCATGGGGTGACTGCACGATTGCCAGCCTCTCCCCATAATGGAGTGCTCCCCGCCCAGCCATCCATGGACTGCACGATCGCCAGTCGCTCCTTTGTGATGGTGTGTGCGCGCTGCTGCGGCACCACCAGTGTCGGGCCTGCTTTCTTGGCTGCCGAGCTGTTCGCAGGAGAACCTGACAGCCTGTGGAGTGGGGGAAGGGAGGAGAAGGGGACAAGGGGATTGTGATTGCCAGTCAAACCCTACTGTGTGATGGTGTGCGCGCACCGCTGCGGCATGGAAGGCAGGGGGTTGTGATGGTATGAGCACGCTGCTGCGGCACCACCAGCGTTGGGCCCTTCTTGGCTGCCGAGCCGCTTGCAGGAGGGCCCAACGCTGAGCCGGCACCACCAGCGTTGGGCCGCTTGCAGGAGTGCCGGACACCCTGGTTGGGGTTTGGAGGGGGGAAGGGGAGAGCGACACACATGGAAGGCAGGGGGGTGCGATGGTATGAGCACGCTGCTGCGGCACCACCAGCGTCGGACCCTTCTTGGCTGCCGAGCCGCTCGCAGGAGAGTGTGACACCCTGTGGTGGAAGCTGGTCTTGTGACATAATGCTCGCTGAGAATTATGTCACAAGGTCACACCACCAGTGTCGGACCCTTCTTTGCCGCCGAGCCGCTTGCAGGAGAGTCTGACACCTGTGGTGGAAGCACACACGTGGAAGGAGGGAAGGGGCCATTCAAGCAACCGGCCAGCAATCATTGCCAGCCGGCCATGGGTCATCACCAGCCACCCATGGGGCATCGCCAGCCGGCCATGGATCATCACCACATGCTTCATGCTACGCATGTGCTGCAGCGGGGCAGCCAGGAAGTTTGCTTTCGACGGCGAGGGGAGGGGGGTGGGGTGGGGGGGAGAAGGGAGAGGAAAGCGGGGGGGGGAAGTGTGGGCGGACAGAAATGTTGGAGTCACTTTTGAGAATTCTCAAAACTGACTCCAATTTAGCGACGGAGCACCGGGGGTCAGTCAGATGCTTCGTGCTACATCCCGGTGGCAGGCACATGCGTTTCTACAGCGCAACGGCCACATGCTCTGTGACGCAGCAACAGACCGAGGACAGTGAACTCCCTGAGGTTGCAGGAGATTTCTGAGAGCTCTCGATCATCTCCTGCCCCGTGGCACATGCGCTACAGCGTGGCGGTCACATGCTCTCTGACGCAGCAACAAACCGAGGATAGTGAACTACCTGAGGTTGCAGGAGATTCCGTCCATTTGTTTGAAGAAGTGTTTTGAGACGTCTCAAAACACTTCTTCAAACACGTAACAAACCGAGGATAGTGAACTCCCTGAGGTTGCATTAGAATTCTCATAAATCTACTCCGCCGTGGCACATGCGCTACTGCGTAGTGGCCACATGCTCTGCGACGCACCACGCGGGAGGCCACTGGGGAGGAGCAGACGGGGGAGGAAGGAGGAGGCGGGAGGAAGATCAAGTAGGCGGGAGGAAGATCAAGTAGGCGGGAGGAAGATCGAGGAGGCGGGAGGAAGATCAAGGAGGCGGGAGGAAGATCAAGAAGGCGGGAGGAGTAACCTGACTGGACGCAGCAACAAACCGAGGACAGTGAACTCCCTGAGGTTGCAGGAGATTCCGTCCATTTAGAATTCTCACAAATCTACTCTATGATGACGAGAGAAGTGAATCCGACTTGTAGAAATCTGATAAGACCTGATATTTCAGGCGTGCAAATTCTTTAGAAAAATGGAGCAGACTCCGCCGTTCCGGCTCGGAGCGGCGTAGGAGAGCTTAAATCGCCGTGGCGCCACGAATTAGTGTCGTGCGACGTAAAAATTGCTCCCTCCCCCTTTCCTCTCCCAAGCACTCCTCCCATCCTCTCCGAGGGGGGCTGCGGGGTGCACGACGTCGCCGTGCGAGGCGAATACAGAGTTACCCCCTCGGCGAAGGGTTACTGAGTTTTCGCGCACCAATGCAACGATGACATTTGCAGGAAGTGTTGAAAATCATTTCTACCCGTGGAAATCGTCAGAAGCTTTTTGAGTCGACTCAAAAGAACATTGAATCGACTCAGAAAAGTTTCCACCCGTGGAAATCGTCACAAGCGGTGAAAAACTTGGTATAAGCGGTCTCGATGGACATTTCAGGGTGACTTTAGTGCGAATAACGAGCGGCTTACTTGGGAGGAATGGTCGCAGTCATCGTCCATCGCGACGCGCTTCCGGCAGCGACGCCGTGCGACAACATCAGCGAAACGGGTTTCGCGGAAATCGCGAGGCGCTTAGCATTCGCCAGTGAATTCGCAGACGTCGCTGAGAGGCTCGCGACAGCGGGGCTCGCGGAGAGCGAAAGAGAAGCCATGCTATTGCGACGGCAGATGGCAATAATACAAGAGTAACAATTACAGCTTAAAAGTTGTTAAACGCGAGGTAAGGCTCAGGATAAGGGCTCCAGTGGAACAGCGGATGACAGTTGAAGGATGGGTGGGGGAATGAATGAAAGTGAGGATAAGTTCTAAATCTGATGTGGAGCTATCAAGTGTTCTCCTTCACACGAGTGACACTTTCAAGCAGAGACGTAAGGGCGTGTGTGGCCGACAGGGAGTGAAGAATACTGACAACGGTTGGAGGAAACGTGAATGTGGCGGGAAAGTCGGCAATGGCAGGCTTTGGACTAAGATTGTTGGTTTCCCTCTCAGATTCTACCGCTGTAGATGCTTTCTGAATTGTTCTCTTTACGCAACGCACCTCCCTGTACCGTAATACGGTGAATTGATGCGTCAATTTTCCCCTTGATGACATGCAAACAGCCGAGAGGGAGGCGAAGGATGGCAAGGATTCCTTCGCAGCTCATAGAACTGACATAGTTACCAAGTCAGCGTTGATGGGTGACGATTTCGCTTGCATGCGAAGATGGGGGGAAATACTGTTCTAGCGAACCTACTGTCAGAATTGAGTTCCGTGAAGATAAGCTCGCTCGACCTCCATGCAATTCCGTATCAGCAGGTGGACGATTGCGCCGAGATTGAGGGGAGGAACCTGGCGGATCGCGAGCCCAGTCGCGACTCGACACAGATGCGGGTTGCGAGTTGGGTGACTGAAGTGACGAAGATTCACGACCGTCCAGATTTTCGGCGATTGGGAACAACAGGAAGCGTTCGCATTGCACGACGAGGCGAAGCCGTCGTCAAGTGGTTGACGGTCGGTCAGCCATGCTCGCTGCTGCAAGGTCGGGGCGCGTGGCGACAAGCCCAAGGTTCTCGCACGCAATGGTAAGAAGTCGCCCTTGAATGATGCCCATGACTTACACGTGTGAGCTGAACTAGCCAAAACGAGGTGGCGCCGAGGCAAATTACTACCATAATAATTGACTACATTGTCCTTCTCTACACGAAGCAAGTGACTACTCCTTTACTTCAAAGCAAAATGGAAAAGTTATATTTACTTAATTGCCTGCGCCAACACAGATGCAACATTGACTTACCCGTAGCATGTTGATACACTAACTCCTTCTAAAGTGTCTACTCCTATTTTATGCTGCCAGCAACCCACTACCACCACGACATTCTAAAGGAGGGACCTGACATGCGTAATAGCAAACGACATAAACGACCGACCAGGAATATAAAACCACAAAGGCTTGGTTCCTCTACTGTAGTGAATCTCTGCAAAGTCCTCAGAGAACGAAGTCCGCCACGAACGAACATGTGTTTTCCCGCCAGCATTCCTTCGAAACCACCAAACCAAGGCATGTGAACCTTTACTCTCCTCGTTGCACCCTTCTGATTCACCACAAACACGCTAATCAATCTCTTTGTCGGGGTGTAGAATGCAGCAATCCCTAAGTGGCACTCCGGCTTGTTAATGAGCAGCCTCTTGCTCCCTGGAAGAGCAAGGCTTGTGAAATGCTTCAAAATCCAAAACTTCTCAGACACCAGCGGCGGAGTGTAGACTGTAGACGAATCTGGTACTTGAGACCAGTCAATGTGGATCAAGGCCCACGATGCGACGTGGTCGATTGCCTGCCAATACACCCATCCAGTAGCTTCCAAAATGTTGACCGACGCAATGATTGATCTTGCCATGAACAGTGCAACATCCGTATCCTCCCCACCCCGCGACATTGGCCCCCATTCCGAAACAAACACCCCCTTCGCCTGAGATTTCGTGATATCCTTCATCACCTGAAAATTCTGCGCCGTGTATTCGACCGGATTCGTCCCGTTTTTTGCCAAACTCATGTAACCATGCACGTTATAACGAATCAGGAATGGGCTGAGAATGCTCCCAATTTGTCTCGGAATGGTTTGCACGAAGCTATCGACCCCAGCCAGCTTCGTTTTAAGCTGCTTGTTTTCAAGTGCAGCCTGCACCTTGGGTAAAATGCGTCTCATCTGTTGTATATTGATGTTGCACCCCTCCTGCCCTCCCCCCTGCTTCCACCACCCTTTCAACGCCTCGTTAAACGGCTCCAAAGTGTCAAACACCAATCCATGGCCCCATGTTTCATCCGTTGCAAATTTCTGCACCACGTCGGTGAGATATTCTGCAAAAGCTGTTTCATATTCCACCTTCAAATTACCCTGCCCGTATGTGGGCGCGCCCGCAACATCCCCCGAGATTGTCATCCACCACGGCGGGCTGTTGGCAAAAGCATCGATCCTGTCTGCCCCCCGCGCCCGGGCAGCAAACAAAACTCTCTGCTGCCTGTCGTCCGCTGACCAATCATAAGCCGCTTCCTCTGTGGCTTTAAATCCAGGCATGCCCCGCCATTTGACATACCCAGTTAGGAACCGAGGGCTATTAGTAGCATTGTAGCCGCCTCCTATGTTGTAGCGAACTATGTTGAGGTTTAGACCCGGGGGGGAGAATAGGAGGTCCATGAGAGGGTTAAAATGCTCGTCTGGGAAGCCTCCCACGAAGTTTCCTAGCCTGGGAGGGAGGAAGGAAGGGAGATAGGCAGAGGGAAGGTGCTCGGAAGAAAAGGGGCGGCAGTAATGGTCTTGTGACATAATTCTCAGCAAACGAAGAGAGTAATGGTGCTACGCTGAGGGAGATTTTTGAGAATTCTCAAAAACACCCTACATCAGAAAAGGGGCGGCAGAAATGGTGGTACATGGTGAACGAAGAGAGTAATGGTGCTACACTGAGGGATCTAAGTTTTGAGTCGACTAAAAAAAGAGAGTGATGGTGCTACACTGAAGGAGCTTGTATTGATGTTAGGTATTGCTAGTTTTGAGTCAACTAGAAAAAGAGAGTTATGGTGCTACACTGAGGGAGCTTAGTTTTGAGTCGACTAAAAAAAGAGAGTAATGGTGCTACACTGAGGGAGCTTAGTTTTGAGTCGACTAAAAAAAGAGAGTAATGGTGCTACGCTGAGGGAGCTTAGTTTTAAGTCGACTAAAAAAGGAGAGTAATGGTGCTACACTGAGGGAGCTTAGTTTTGAGTCGACTAAAAAAAGAGAGTAATGGTGCTACACTGAGGGAGCTTAGTTTTGAGTCGACTAAAAAAAGAGAGTGATGGTTCTACACTGAGGGAGCTTAGTTTTGAGTCGACTAAAAAAAGAGAGTAATGGTGCTACATTGAGGGAGCTTAGATTTGAGTCGACTAAAAAAAGAGAGTAATGGTGCTACACTGAGGGAGCTTCTATTGATGTTAGGTATTGCATTGGCAGTTTTGAAGTGGTGTTAGGTTGAGATGACGGTCTAATGCAGCTGTTGGTTGGGGAAAGTGGGGTGTTGGGGGGAGTGCGGGGCTGGGGAAGTTGGGGGTTGGGGGGAGTGCGGGGCTGGGAAAGTTGGGGGTTGGGGGGAGTGCGGGGCTGGGGAAGTTGGGGGTTGGGGGGAGTGCGGGGCTGGGGAAGTTGGGGGTTGGGGGGAGTGCGGGGCTAGGGAAGTTGGGGGTTGGGGGGAGTGCGGGGCTGGGGAAGTTGGGGGTTGGGGGGAGTGCGAGGCTGGGGAAGTTGGGGGTTGGGGGGAGTGCGGGGCTGGGGAAGTTGGGGGTTGGGGGGAGTGCGGGGCTGGGGAAGTTGGGGGTTGGGGGGAGTGCGGGGCTGGGGAAGTTGGGGGTTGGGGGGAGTGCGAGGCTGGGGAAGTTGGGGGTTGGGGGGAGTGCGGGGCTGGGGAAGTTGGGGGTTGGGGGGAGTGCGGGGCTGGGGAAGTTGGGGGTTGGGGGGAGTGCGGGGCTGGGGAAGTTGGGGGTTGGGGGGAGTGCGGGGCTGGGGAAGTTGGGGGGAGTGGGGGCCTGGGGAAGTGGGGGGTTGTGGAAGTGGGGGGTGGGGAAAGTGCGGGGGGAAAAAGCGGGTGGGGGAAGTGCGGGGTTGGGAAAAGTGCGGGGCTGGGGGTAGTGGGGGGTTGGGGAAGTGGGGAAAGTGGGGGTGGGGGTAGGGGGAAGTGCGGGGCTGGGGGAAGCTGAGGGTCGGGGGTAGTGGGGGGTTGTGGAAGTGGGGAAAGTGGGGGGTAGGGGGAAGTGCGGGGGTAGGGGGAAGTGAGGGGGTGGTAAAAACTAGGCGCGGCGCGGCTTACCAACAGAGGGACGTACCCCATCCCCGCCAGGTGTCCTGCTTACGTGGCTTCAGAGTCACAGACACGGAGGCTGGTGGAATTTGCGGGGAGGGTGCGGGGAGGAGGGAGGTGTGGGGGAGGGGGGGGGGGGAGCAGGAGGGACGGGACTGAATTAATTTACTTGTTCCACCAAAACAACTACAAAGTCACTGGCACAGATGCTGGAGAAGAGGGAGGGTTGGGGGAGGAGGGAGGAGGAGGGATGGGACAGAGTTGATTTACTTGTTCCGCCACCGCAACTTCAGAGTCACAGACATGGTGGCTGGAGAGGGGGGAGGGTGGGGGTGGGGGAGGCGGGATTGGGGGAAGTGCGGGGGGAGGGGGAAGCGCAGGCGGGGGTGCACACTCGGTCTAAATTGCTTTACTTGTTCCACCACAGCAACGAGTCACTGACACGGAGGCTGGAGAGGGGAGGGGGGAGTAGAAGCGGGGGCGGAGGGGGGAACAGCAGTGGCATAGAACACTCAGTCTACTTGTTCCGCTGTCGACAAGTCAGACACGCTGACGCCGAGGCTGGGAGAGGAGGAGGATGGGGGAAGGGGTGGGGAAAAAAGGGGTTGAGGGGGAAGAGCAAGGGAGACGGCGCAGTCAGTCTACTTGTTCCGTTGTCGGGAGTTCCGCGACACTGCCGCGGACGCTGTGGGAAAGGGGGGAAGGGTGGGGAAGGGTGGGGAAGGGTGGGGGAAAGGTGGAACGTAAGTGAGGTAGCGGGGGAAGGGGGGGTGTGGAACAAGGGGGAGGGGAAAGCGGGAGAAGCAAGGGGGATAGGAAACTCTCTCTGGTTGTTCTGCCGCCGAGAGGAGGGCGAGAGATGCGGAAATAGGGGAGGGTGGGGGGGAGTTGGGGTAGGTGGGGAGTACAGGTGGGGGACGGGGAAAGTTGGGGGAAGGTGGGGAGTAGGTGGGTGGGAGAGGGGGAGTGGGGCGGGGAGGGAGGGGGAAAGCACGAAGGACGGGACGCTCAGTGTACGAGCGTCCTTCGTGCTGCGGCGACGGCGGCGGCGGCGGCACGAAGCACGAATGTGTACGAGTTTGTCCGCCGCCGCGGGTTCAAATTCACAGTACCGCGCAGAGCCTTTATTACCGTACCTTGTCCAGTGCATATATCGAAGAGCTCAGAAGCGGGAGTTAGGTTGGGCATGGAGTTAGTATCCTCCAGAGGCAGACTCAGCTTAGTGCTGGGTGCGACTCGTCGCACGCTGGCGAGCGACGGGGTTAGCGACACGTGCGACGGCACTTGCGACGCGGCTACTCGCGAAGGATTTTCGCCACAAGGAATCGGAACCGGGTGTGGCGACTCTTGTATGTACGCAGCCTCTAGTCTAGACTATGAAGACTAATTAGAGTCTTAGTAGCTTGCATGGGAAGCTCTGGCCTCAACTGTGTGAAGGAATTTGCTGAAAAACATCAAGACAAAAAGTTCCCGTGATTTCATTGAAGAAGACATACAAAAACAGAAAACACAAAGCAAGTTATAAGCAAAAGGATTTCTGATTTCGCCCTCGCGCCGCGCCTAATTTCGAGCTGAGTTGTTCTCGGCTCAATTTCCAAATCCAACCATGCGCCGAACGCGCCTCGAGTTCGAATTTCAGACTTCCTTGGACGCGCCTTTGACCCGGCGTGACTTCTCTTCACTTCACTTGAAATCTCGACATTTCAGCCGTGTCCTTCTCCACGTCTGCACGCTTCCTCTTCTTCACTTCGTTTCTCACCATAGGTTCCGCCGCTGCCGTATTCCTTCTTCCACCGCCCCAACATAAGTAGCTTATCTTCTTCTTAGGTCCTCGCCTTCCCTTAGTCTCATCTCGTCAAGGTAGGTCTTTCTTAGGTCGATGTAGGTCACTCCAGGTTGTGCTAGGTCATGGTTAGCTAACCACCTTCAACAGCGACAGGCCTTGGCGGAAACAAACAGGATGCCCCACAGGATCTCGTGACGTGCCTGAGACGACCGGAAGCGTGATATTAACGGAGTAGTCTATACCGGGAAAATCAGGAACTATGTCGTCGCCGGGAGACGGAGCAGGAGCTCTCGCGGGAGCATTTCCAGACAATCTAGTGGAAAACGCGGCGGAGAAGACGGAGAGCAGGTGCAGAGTAAGGTGGGGAATGCGGGAGGAAGATGAGCAGAGGTTGCTGAGGCCCATAGGTAACTATTCTGACCAGATAACGATCAAGCCGAAGTAGGAAATGCTGCGTCACTCAACGATTGCCCCGTAGGTAGCAAATGCTGCTTCACTCCGCGAGTTTGCTGACGATAAGAGATCATGTCCGTAAACGATGTCCTTCGACAGTCTCACGCGAGTCGTCCGTCGCCAATAAGCGACATCATCGCTGCTAGAAAATCGACATGAACCTCAAAGGAGCTGCCTTAATTCTCAAACTACATTTCTATACCATTGTCTCTATCTTACTACAAAAAAAATAGAAGCATGGTCAGTCGTTTCGCTGGATGGCTGGGGACGACGGTCTGTTGAGGGAGTTTACTCGCGAGTCGCGACGCGAGTTGGCAAGGCTTTACAAGCAGCAACTTCCACGGTTTGAATGACGAGCGTGTGTCCCATTGACCAAGAGGGACTATTAGGTAGGGAAGGGGAAAATACCGCAAATGTACATGGGATACATTTACGTTCAATGCGGTCCGATTGGATTCATTCACGCTCGAATCAATTATGTTACGGTAACGCACGGTAAAAACTGTATGAACCACCAACTTTCTGGGGATGTCGAGGAATTCGGGGGGAAGGGAAGGAGGAATTTCGTGGGCGAGCCTGGAGGGGAAAGAAGCACGAGAGCGTGTTTCACGTCACGAGAAAGTAAGGTCGGTTTTCCTAGGCCCGGTTCTGTTGCCGCACGACTGGGCCCAGTTCTGTTGCCCAGCGACCAATGGAGGGCGGACAGCACAACACAGCACCACTGGTGCGGGTGAGTGCTTCCGCGAAGCCAGGAACCCCCACGGTGGTGCGATACAGCTTCCTGCCACCCTACGCGCAACTACTGGGGGTTCGTAAAAAAGATAACTTAGCAGACCGTTAAAATGTTTTCCGCGACGATTATTGGTTGGCCTGGAGCAATACAACCAACCAGTACCAAAAATAATTATCGTCACCAATGGGACACTCCCCTCTCCTGGAACGTGTTTTTTTCGGGGCATTTGTACCTGCCCGGAACTACTTGTGCTGTCCCTAGGTCCCCGATCCGAGCGGGAACCAGTCTCGCACCAATCTCGCACCCAGTTTGCCTGGGAGGAGGGGACAGCACAGCACTAATTGTTCAGCGTTCTTTTGCGCAAGGTAGGCTGCACAGTACAGCACAGCACTGGCCAGGTTCGGGAGAGGGTTCAAGGTACCGAGCCTGATTCAAGGAATGCGCCCTTGAAATGGAATCTTCGAGGATCACCGGTAGAGGCCCTCACGAAGCATCATCTAGTGCTGTGCGGAGGGGTCCACACCAGGGCCCAGTTCTGTTGCCGCACTACTGGTTGGTGACGATAGTTATTTTTGGTACTGGTTGGCTGTATTGCTCCAGGCCAACGAATTATCGTCGCGGAAAACATTTTAACTGTCTGCAATGCAAAACTTTTACAAAGCCCCACCAGTTGCGCGGAGGGTGGCACGAAGCTGTGTCACACCACCCAGGGGCTTCCAGGCTTCGAGGAAGCACCCTGCCGCACCAGTGGTGCTGTGCTGTGCTGTCCACCCTCCATTTGCCGCTGGGCAACAGAACTGGGCCCTAGCGAGAACAATTACCACAGCAAGGCGACGCTCGCTTCAGGCTCGTTGAGTATTGATAACCGCAGTAGTCTGCGGGCTTCCGAAACCTAGATATGAATATAACGGCCCTCTCGTCTCGAGATTTTACATGTAGCCAGCCTCAGCAGCATTTCTGGCCCGTCAGCCCCGATCCGACATTATTTAGGTCGGAACCATGTACAAATCATTACAATGCGAAAGACCTATGGTAAGAAACTCAATGTTATGAATGAGCTTGCATAGTGTGCAGAATAACGAGAATGTGGAATACGGAATGACGATACAAAGAAAGTGCAGGAATTTGTATGGAGAATCTTAGCTAGGCGAAGAGGTCAGGCGAGGATCATAACGTGTTACGATTGGAGCGGGGGCGACTGAAGAGTGGTTTGGGGCAGGGCCTATTTTATCAGTGTAAATCAGACTGCTATACTGATGAGAAGGGTGAAATTTAGGGCCTGCACTGATGTGTTTGGATATTTGTCTTGGGGATTAGTGTTACACTGATTTGACAGTGAAATGATTTAGGCCACACTGATGCTCTGGGGTAAATTTTCCCTTAGCGAAGATTACCCTGAAGAGCGTACAGGGAACCCTCCCCTCGAAACTCTACTTATCGAGACGAAGTTTCATAGAAATTTCGTAACGATACACTCAATTTCGTAATGATGCATTACGACGCCAGCACGTGAGTACTGACAACCGACACCACGTCACTCCATGTCTGGTTGCAACCTATTGTAGAGGCGATGCAACCTGATTGGTCAAATCTGCACTCACTGCAAAAACTTTAACTTTCTTGACTCGGAAATTTGGGACTCGAGGTCCCCAAACCCACGTTCCCCCCGGGAAGCTTGCTGACTCGGCGAAACAACAAGTGTTGCAGCGAAACCAGACAAGCCACTGCGCTCAACTTTTGAGTTCACAACCCCCACCCACCAGCGCCCAATTTGGGCCTCGAGCTTGGTTGTTGCCAGCACATACTGAGCTGCCTACATTACAATCAGGGTAAAAAATATACCTACACTGATGCCTCTGGGTAAAGTTTTCAAAAGTTCAAGTTACACTGATCCATCAGTGTTTCCAAAAAGGGCACACTGCTCAGAAGGGTTTTAAAAAGGCTACACTGCTAATCGTGAGTAGCCAAAAACCAAACTTAGGCCCTGGTTTGGGGCGACGAATCAGGCCGAACCGAACTAACGCGTGCTCCTCGGGCTATACTCGCTAAAGTGCGAGCACACTAAGGAATTACAATTCCTTACACTCATCACGATTCACCAACACCTACAAAGGTGCATGTACACTAATACTATACCCTCGCCAAACGCGGCCGCCAGAGGGAACCGGGGTTTGCGTTGTGTTAGCCTGTGCATTGAGCAGGGGCGGAAGGCGTCATCAAGCAGCGCGGAGACTAGGAATTCCATGTGAATCGTGGCAGTCTTCCTGGGGGAGAAGAGGATGAAGCGACGGTTTTTTGTGCATGAGATGCACGAGGCAGAGCCGAGTTATTTTTTGGGTCTCCATTTGGAGCGGCATAGAGGAAGTTTTGAGGGTTAAGAAAAATTGAGCTAGGATAAGCCGTAGGGCTTCGAAGTTGGTAGATGGGGCGTCGTAGGACTTCTTCTCGCATCGAAAGTCATATAAGGCTTTAGCGGCATCTCCAACGAGTAGGCTGTCATAGTTGTAAGCAGCGTAATGGTTGAACTGAAAGAGAATGTTGTACAAGTACCTAACCCTAACTTGGTTGTGCCCTATATAACCACAAAATGTAGTTTGACACACCCCCATAGGCGAAGTGGGGAACAACAAGAACAACAAGCGGTCACAAGACCAGTGAAGAGAAGAAACAAGTAAAGCTTAGGCTGGATCTCAAGATCACCACACTGTTCGAGCACAAGTAAATGGCCACAATGCAAATTCACATGCAGAGTTATAACAGCAAAGGCAGTCTATTGAGAACAACCTAACAAGTGTGAACATGGAGGTATAAATATATATAACAGTGTACAACAAGGGCACGGTGAGATCAGGAGACAAGCAAGTGAGGCAGGGTGGGCACAAACCCAAGAGCAGTGCAGAATCGCTAATGATCACCATACCTAAGGGCCTTAATAAAGATATAAGCAGTGTTGGCCTTTGAGGCCACGTAAGCAAGGCGAAGCTGACCACGCTGATGTAGCTCCCGTGCGAGAAAGTAACGAAGAGCAATGTGCTTCGTTTTGTGCTCCAACCAGGTTGACGTCACCAGGTTGGCGTCCGCCCTCGTCGACTTCCAGGCGCCCAGGTCGGCGCCCAGGACGCCGTAAAGACGCCCAGGAGGTCAGCTGCGCTCCCCGCACACCCGAAAGACAACGAAGTCGGCTCCGCCCAAGCAAGGACGGGGCCAACACACAACTCCCGTTGAAACTCCCCTGCCGCATTCACGCTTGGGCCTCCAGGGATGAGCAAGAGGCGAACACGAACATGTTTTTCGGCTGTGAGGGCAAACATAAAAAAAAGGTGTTCGAGATTCGGCTGTGAGGGCGAACATCTCGAACACTAAGGCGAACACGTTCGTGTTCGCCCAGGGGAGTATTTCATTATAGTCACACATGGATACAAAGGGTCTGAACCATCCCTAAAGATTGGTAGATTGTTTGGCAGTGTTTTTTTGTACGTGTTATGCGTTTGTACTAACTACAACGAGTTATAATAGCATGTCAACAATTTCTATCTCTATGGTCTCTCTAAAGATTCAAAGGCAACTAAGGCGCCCCAACGAACGCACACCACAAAAACCACATCTACTCCCTGTCTTCCTCCCCACTACCAACACCACCAGCCTCACTCTTAGCTGCGCCCGCCTCCCCCTCCTCCTCCTCCTCCTCCTCCTCCTCCTCCTCCTCCTCCTCCTCCTCCTCCTCCTCCTCCTCCTCCTCCTCCTCCTCCTCCTCCTCCTCCGCCACATCGCCCTCAATAGCGATCTCCAGTGGTGCGACCCCTCTCGGTCGGCGGCCCTCGCCGATCCTCTGGCCAGGGTGCGAGCAATACCGCGATCTAAGAATCAGGCAGGCTCGCGACCTCTCAGAGTTCAGGCGGTGCTCTCTAAAGATTCAAAGGCAACAAAGGCGCCCCAACGAACGCACAGCACCAAAACCACATCTACTCCCTGTCTTCCTCCCCACTACCAACACCACCAGCCTCACTCTTAGCTGCGCCCGCCTCCCCCCCCCCCCCCTCCTCCTCCTCCTCCTCCTCCTCCTCCTCCTCCTCCTCCTCCTCCTCCTCCTCCTCCTCCTCCTCCTCCTCCTCCTCCTCCTCCTCCTCCGCCACATCGCCCTCAATAGCGATCTCCAGTGGTGCGACCCCTCTCGGTCGGCGGCCCTCGCCGATCCTCTGGCCAGGGTGCGAGCCATACCACGATCTAAGAATCATGCAGGCTCGCGACCTCTCAGAGTTCAGGCGGTGCTGCTTCCAGGAGATGAGGTTGCGGCCCAGCGAGAACACACGCTCGCTCGCAACAGACGTGGTAGGGATGGCGAGATAATCCCTGGCCATCCGCTTCAGCGTCTCCATGTTGGTAGCAGTGCGCCAGTACTCTAGCGCTGACACGTCGCACCGCACCCGCTCGGACAAGTACCTGCTGACGCGCCGCAAGTCGTCGGCGACTAGGGAGATACTGGTCGTCATCATCATCCCCACCCTCTCCCTCCTGCTCCTCCACCACGGGGGCAAGTGTAGTGGGCCGAGGTGGAGCTAGCTCCCTAGCCGCCGCCTGGTACTCGGCCACGCGCTTACGCACAAGCCCGATCACAACGCTGGACGCTGATCGCGGCCTCTCGCTCCGCACTTTCCCTGGATGCAGCTTCTCCCAGTGTTCGTCGTCGAACCACGCCGCCTTCATGGATGGGTCCAGGAAGGTGGCGATCCAGTTGTTCGTTGCTGTCGGTGTAGGCGTACTTCTTCAATGTTGCAAGCGCCTTCTCGTTCATCAGCCGCAGCGTCGCCGATAGCCCCTTGGCCAGGTGCGACTCCATGGCGTCGATGAGGCCGTTGTAATACGGCACCACCATCGACACTGTCAGGTACGCCGTCCCCTCAGCTACCTTGGAGACATTGTTGAAGGGGCTGAGAAATGTCCTCAAGTCCTTCAACAAGTCCCACTGCTCATCTGGCAGGCGCAACTTCTCCACCTTCTTCTTGTCCGCCTTCGACAAGCCCTGTCCGGGTTCAGTGGGGGGTGGTATGGCATGGGGGAAGGGGTTTGAATTAGAGGCTAAATTGTGCATTACGGGTATCACATATACGTAACATCCATGCCACTCCATGCCACGCCATGCCACTACATGCCACTCCATGCCACGCCATGCCACTCCATGCCACACCATGCCATGCCACCCTCCACACCATACCTGGGTCAAGGCAAAGAACACCGTGATCGGGTTCTGTAGCACAAGGACGCGGTCGGCCATTGCGTGAGTCGACCCCCATCGGGTTGGACTGTCCTGCACCAGCTTCAACGCCGGTTTGTTGACGCGGGCCTGTAATTTCTAAGTCCTATGGATGCCCAGAAACGCCGCAGAGCGCTGCGGAGAATACCCAATCCAATATGCCATATCTCTGAGCACCTTCAGCAGGTCGCGGATGGTATCCTCAGACAAAGCCGCCTGCACTGCAAGGTTTATCACATGTAACAAGCACCTGCGGAAAATAGTAGCAGTGGCATGGGGGGAGGGAGGTAGTGACACATGGTCAATGCCAACCACTGGAGTGCCATAAATGCAGCCACCCACCTGTCCACCAACAGGCACCCGCAACACCAACCCATCAAACCCACCCAGATATCAAATACACTCACACCCATGCTCACCTAAAGTGCAGGCGAGATTTGAAGAAACCTTTTCCACCACCCTCCTCCGACAACTGCCTGAAGGCGGCAATGTTGGAAGAGGCGTTGGCAGAGGAGAGGCCTAGACAACGCCCCTGCAACCCCCACTACACTACCGTCTCCTCCACCACCTGCGCCATCGCCCTGCCTGTATGACGCCCCATCATCTCGCAAAACTCTAGCACTGCTGTGCAAAGCTGAAATGACTCGTCTATCTAGTGACCTGTCACCACCAGCCAAGCCTTGCCGTTGGGTGCAGTCCACATGTCGATGGTGTATGACACCTTGCATCCCAACTCCCCCTTCTTTGCCAGCAGCTCTGCAATGGCCGCCTGTAGAGCGGCCGCAGCAAAGACCACCGTGTCGCGTGCAACCGTCCAGTGAGAGGGTATGAAGTTCTTCTGCCCGCACTGGTGGTTGCACATGATCAAGAGCTCGCAAAACTGGTGGGGTGGGGAAGTCACACAAAGAGGCCGAGTTGGGTTTCGAGACGTTTCAAGTGGAATGTAATGGAGTGGCAAACGAGTCCCAACCCAACAACCCCCCACCATCCTTCACAACCGGAACATACAATCCATTCAAATCATTCTGTCCGAACCAACCCCAACAAACCATCCACAAACATCATTAAACTCTTACCGCCTTGGCCTCCACAATTTTTAAGGGAAGGTCGCATGTCACCAACAACTTGGCGATCGCCTGCCAAAGCTCCACCCCAGAAAGATTCTTCGTCATATAGCCCGGCTCCCCCCTCCACCCCTCTCCTTGCCTTCCCTTTCTTCTGTGGTATGTTCGGCCAGCTAGTGGCATGCGGCCACTCATAGGCGTAACCATCCGGCACCCCCTTATAGCCCCCCCCGTGGAAACGTCTCGCCAGGCAGCTGCAGATGTGGATGGGGGTATCGGTGATACCACACGTCCATCTGTGCAGTGTGCCAGCTCTCAAAGTGTCACTCGCCAGGTGTAGGTGTGGACCCCTTCCATGAAATATGGTCAGTACAAATCTTGCACTGCCGCTTGTGGTCAGCACCCTTAGGCCCAAACATCTGCACTTGCCACCCAAATTTCTTCTTTCCCTTGCCACTCCCTCTACTACTCTCGGAACCTCCATCCTCGTTAAGAAGCTCAAGAGCGACCACACCCTTACCCAAGCCAACCCCAGTGAAGGTGCAAGGATACGCTCAAGGCCAGAGCGTATCGGCTTTCTTCTTCTGCGGAGGCTTCCCAATGGACGGCCTCCTTCGCCCCACCTTAACCCCATCGCGCCCACTTCCTCTACCCACATGCTGAGAGGCCTCCTCCACGGCTACCCTTCCTCCCTCACCCACCCCCTCCTCCTCCCCCCCCTCTGGCTCCAACCCTTCCATCTCCTCATCTTCGTCACCCCTCCTTTCCCCTCTGCCATGCGTCTCAGGCGTCCACCCCTCCTCACTATCATCCACGCTCCCCTCCACGTCCTCATCAGCCTCCTCCTTGTTCCCCTCCTCGTCCTCCTCCTCCTCATCGTCCGCCTCACTATCGCTCTCTGTAGTGGCAGTACGAGTCTGCCCAGAAGGGCCGGGTCTAGACCCTGAGTAACGGAACGAATGACGGGATGTCGGCGTTGGAATGGACAAAAGCCCACCAACGAAACAAGCAGCAGCTCCTCCAGGATTGTCACCTACTCGGCCCTGCAAAGGTCGTGGTGGAGACGCTAGAGGACCGCCCTGACTGCTGCGCCCACCCTGTTCTGAAGGAGGGTGTTGCTGGTGGGAGGCCATTTCCCGCTAAACCCTAAAAAGACAAAATCCTAGATAGAATGCAAACGCACCAGCGAGGCACCGTGAATGGTAGTACTAGGGTGATGCGCCACTGCCGTTATTCTGAGTAACTCTATGGCTGATGGCACGGGCAGGAAAATGTAGCACTTTCCACGCATTCAACGTCCGAAACCCTAAACGCTGGCACTCTACTTCAACCTGGCCGTTTGTCATAGTAACCCTAATTTAATAGTAAGTGTCGGCCTCTAGACGCCGATTTGGTGAAACATTGTTGGACTAAGGCTAGTGCTAGGTGAGGCTGGGTAGAGGGCGGATTGGTGGTGGCGACCTAGTTGCGACTAGCTTGAGCTAAAAAAAAAGAGCCCAAACAGAATTGGCAGCGACCCTAAATCTGGTCGCGGCCAATTCGTCGACGAACACCGTACTGTTCGTCGACACCCCGAGTCGAACACGAACATGTTCGTGTTCGATGCGGCTCGGCAAACCGGCATAGGCGAACATCGAACGTGTTCGCCCGAACAACGAACACGTTCGAGGCGAACCGAACGGGGGTTCGTCCTTGTGCTCATCCCTCCAGCGCACACGGCAGCACTATTCGGAGAATAGAGGAAGGACGAAGTGCCATAGTGTGAGTGCGAGGGACAGGTGGAGGACGAACACAAGGAGAACGACGAGTACGAACATGTGTGGCAGGGCAGGACGCAGGCTCTCGACGCTCAGTCAGGGAGTCTGTCGACTCAGTGTAAGGAGAAGGAGCAAGCAGTGGGGAGTCAAGTTGTTACTGTGGCTGGGACTGGTTAGTTGGTGGACACATTAGAGGAGGAGTAGCACCAGTGGAAGACAAAAGACTGAGCACCCGGCGAAGCAACGAGTCAGGCGGTGGCACTGACCACTACGGCTGTGGCCAGAGAAACGGTCGCGACTGCGTAGCACCCCCAGAACCAGAACCTCCAGTACCTCTAGCACCAGTACCTCCACCTCCAGTACCTCCACTACCTCCTGCTCCAGAGCCTCCGGTACCTCCAGCTCCAGTACCCCCAGTACCTCCAGCGGCAGCACCGCCAACTCCAGCACCTCCAGCTCCAACACCTCCAGTACCTCCAGCTCCAGGGAGAGGGAGAGGAAGGCATGGAGTTATGCAAGAGCGTGTGGGGAGATTTCTGTAATCAAGTGGTTGCGCTTAAGGATACCCGGATGCACAAGGAAGTCGTGGAGCGTAGAGGTTATATGGGCAATAATCTCGGCCAAGGAGGTGTCGAAGTGTCGAAGTGCATGTTGAGCCGAGAGGGCGAGGACTTGTTGGAGGGGGGAAATAGCACCCAAGCCCCCGTGCGAGACTTCGGGATAAGGTGGACTGCAAGACTATGTTATTTGAAGCCGAAGGAGGAAAGTAAAATTCCGACAGCTATTTCCGAGATAGAATTGCGGAGAGTCACTCTACAATGGGAGCGGGACTACATGTGAAGGCACGGGTGGTGTGGGTGATCGTAGCATTCTCTCTAGCACTTGCTCACGAGTGGGTTCACAAGGGAAACCAGCAAGAGTTTCACTAGTAGAAGCATTTATCAATGATTACAAAAAAGATGGGTAATAGTGTCTACTCAACCTAGCCACCTAGCCAGTTGGAATGTCGACCTCCAGCGCAGCAAAAGGGTGGCATGCTAGCACGGCAAGTCAGCGGAACGCCAGTGCAGCTCAAAGGCAGCTTGCTAACGCTGCAAGTTGGCGACCTGCCAGCAACACATCAGTGTGGCTTGCCAACGCTGCAACGAGGTGGCATGCTAGCGTTGCAACTGCATGCGTCTGTAAGCGCATGTGCGCGCACCTACTTCGCAGGTGTAGGGCGATGGCCACGCACGTTGTACATCGTCACACACATTGCGCAGGTGCTAAGTTTGCCACGTGCTCACAGCTGCGCAAAATGTGCGACGTCAACCTTGGGATACCAACCCGCATGTCGACTTCGCCAAAACCCCATAATCAACGTCCGCGATCCCTCGCGGAACTTTGTCGACCAGGAAACCAAGTCGTCATGATGTGGCCGCTAAGTCGGTGCCAACTTTGAAGTAGGTCGGCGCCATGTCGGTGGTCAACCGCCGTTCACCGACTTTGTCGGCGTCACCAAGGTCGAATTCGTCGTGGTCGGCTTCCCTAAAGTCGGCTTCACCAAAGTCAACTCCGCTGAAGACGGCTCCGCCGAAGTCAGCTAATCAGACCAGCCGACTCGCTCCTCTAAGTCGACGCCGTCCAAGAAGCTTGGCCGGTGTCAGAACATTATAGCTTATACATTTGTGTAGGCTGTAGTGGGGTAGCCCATAAGGGGTACAACCCAATTAGGGTTAGTAATTGTACCCAACTGTTTGCTAGTTCATTCATTCTCGTTTGTTATTTTCACATGGAATCAGAGCATGTTACTTGGGCCCACCACCTGCTACGCTGCGAGTACCCCCCCCCCTAGGCCCGTCGCTCCTAGCCTTCGCGACCCGTCAGCCCCTAGCCCCGCGCCCGGCCCCGTTTCCTAGCCCGCGCCCGGCCCGTACCTAGCCCGCGCCCGGCCCGTACCTAGCCCGCGATTGGCCCGTACCAGGACCGCGATAGGCCCGTTCCTAGCCCCGCGCCCGGCCCATCTCTCGCCTGTGCCCGGCCCGTACCTAGCCCGCGATCGGCCCATACCTAGCCCGCGCCCGGCCCCGTCTCACGCCCGCGCCCGGCCCGTACCTAGCTTGCGATCGGCCCGTACCTAGCCCGCGACCCGCCCGTCCCTAGTCCGCGCCCGGCCCCGTCTCTCGCCCGCGCCCGGCCCGTACCTAGCCCGCGACCGGCCCGTACCTAGCCCGCGCCCGGCCCGTACCTAGCCCGCGCCCGGCCCCGTCTCTCGCCCGCGCCCGGCCCGTACCTAGCCCGCGACCGGCCCGTACCTAGCCCGCGCCCGGCCCGTACCTAGCCCGCGCCCGGCCCCGTCTCACGCCCGCGCCCGGCCCGTACCTAGCCCGTGCCCGGCCTAGTCCCTAGCCCCGCCCGGCCCCGTACCTAGCCCAGCGCTCGGCCCCAACCCTAGCCCGTGCCCGGCCCCGCCCCTCGCCCAGCGCCCAGCCCCGTCCCTCGCCCAGCGCCCGGCCCCGTACCTAGCCCGCGCCCGGCCTGGTCCCTAGCCCCGCCCGGCCCAGTACCTAGCCCAGTGCCCGGCCCCGCCCCTTGCCCAGCGCCCGGCCCCGTCCCTCGCCCAGCGCCCGGCCCCGTACCTAGCCCGCGCCCGGCCCGGTCCCCAGCCCCGCTCGGCCCCGTACCTAGCCCAGCGCCCGGCCCCGACCCTAGCCAGCGCCCGGCCTCGCCCCTCGCCCAGCGCCTGGCCCCGACCCTACCCCGCGCCCGGCCCCGCCCCTCGCCTAGTGCTCGGCCCCGTACCTAGCCCAGCGCCCGGCCCGGTCCCTAGCCACGCCCGGCCCCGTACCTAGCCCAACGCCCAGCCCGGTACCTAGCTACTGCTACAGCTACTGCTACGGCCCGGTACTGTCACTGTTGCTACTGCTACAACTGCTACTGCTGCTACTATTGCTATCCTGCGTGCTGCATAGCTATGGCTTCACTTCGGGTTCTCGCGTTTGATCATGAGGGTAGACCAGTTTAGTTTGACACGTGGCTAGACGACCTGCAGCTGTACCTACTGAGCGATTCTAAGGACAGTGTCTCGCTGTTTGACCTAGCGGCAGGCGCCGCTACTGCCCCTCCCGCCACAGTTGACAGTTCGACTCGCTCACAGTGGCTTACTCGTGACGCTGCTGCCCGCTTAGCCATTCGCAACCACCTGCCATTAGCTGAATGCGCTCACTTCGGACAGCACAGGGCAGCGCACGCACTGTACGACGCTGTAGTCGCTCGCTACTCCTCCCCTGCCACTACTGCTCTAGGCCGCCTTCTTCTGCCCTACCTGTTCCCCGAGCTGTCCGCTTTCGCCACAGTCGAGGACCTTGTTTCCCACCTTCGCGCTAGTGACGCTCGCTACCGCGTTGCCGTTCCTGCTGAGTTCCTTGACAGGAACCCGCCCCCGATGTACATCACTCTCTACTTTATAGTCACCTGCCTCCCTGACTCTCTTCGCTCTGTCAGGGACCACTTCCTCTCTCTTGACACCACCTCCCTCACTGTTGACCTACTCGAGCAGCATCTCCTCGCAGCTGAGACTACTGCACATGCTATAGGTGCTGCTCGTGGCACTCCGCGCCCGCCCTTCTTTGAGGGGTGCTCCCCCTCCCCCCTTGCCCCCTCCTACGCCTCTGCTGCTGCTGCAGACGTCTCTGTTCCTGAGGACGTCAGGGCTGCTTCTGCTAGTGCGAAGCGCCGCAGCAGCAAGGGCAAGGGTGGCCGGGGTGGTGGAGGTGGCAGCGGTGGTGGTGGAGGTGGCAGCGGGAGTGGTGGTGGGGGCAGCAGTGGAGGTGGTAGCGGCGGTGGGACTGTTGGCGGGAGTGGGGGCTCTGGTGGCGGTGGTGGAGGCAGCGATGGGAGTGGTGGCAGTGGAGACGGTGGGACTGGCGCTCGGCGTGTCGGTACTCGGGGTGGCCAGCGTCAGCAGTAGCAGCGTCGGAGCGAGACCCCGTCTCCCCAGCAGCTTCGTGAGTGGTTTCTGCGTGGGGCGTCTGGGGGTAGTTGCCCGTATGTCATTCGCACGGATGACCGTGCTGGTCAGACTTGCGGGCGGCTCCACACTCAGCACCGCTGCTTCTCCCGCCTTGACGACGCTTGGCGTGCTGAGTTTGGTGACGAGGTCGAGCGCCCTCGCTGGGCAGATCTGCTTAGGTCTGGAGTTGCTATCTTTGACCTAGTCTTTGATGTTATTATTTCTGCTATGTATGCTTTGTCTACTAGTGCTGAGGGTGACTGTTACCGGTGTGTGCCGCCTGACCCAGGTATAGCCACTGCTGCTCTAGGTGCTAGTGAGTCTGGTACTCTCCCTGGTACTGTGCCTGCTCAGGCCTTGCACACCTTCACGTTGGACTCAGGCGCCTCGCGTTGTTTCTTTCGTGACAGCACCACCCTCACTCCTCTCCCTGCACCTGTCCCGGTTCGACTGGCCGACTCCTCCGGGGGCCCGGTCGTTGCCCGTTCCTCCACTGTCCTCCCGTGTCCGGCGGTTCCGTCCGGCTCACTGTCAGGTCTTCACCTCCCCTCGTTCTCTACGAACTTGGTGAGTACCGCTGCCCTCCAGGATGCGATGGTCACCACCACCACTCCTGGGGGTCAGCGTGTGTCGATCTGCGCGTGTACACGGACGGGTCGTCACCTGGCCACGTTCACTCGTCGGCCAGGGTCGAGTCTGTACACACTAGCGACTGCGCCTACTCAGGTAGCTGCGTCAGCCCAGGTGTCCGCGTCAGCTCATGTGGCACCCCCTTGCTCGTGTCGCCTCTTGTCGCACCAGACTCCTCTGTGGCACCACCGCCTTGGTCACCCTTCTCTGCCACCCCTTCGTGGCATGCACTCTCGCCTTCTTGTGTCTGGTCTCCCCAGGTCTCTGCATCCCCTCCCGCCCTCGCCTGATCCGCCCTGCCTTCCTTGCGTCGAGGGGTGGCAGCGCGCCGCTCCTCACTCCTCCTCGTTCCCCCCGACGAATGCTCCCCTGCAGACTCTCCACATGGACGTGTGGGACCCCGCCCTCGTCAATGGACAGGGCCGCGAGCGCTACTTTTTGCTGGTAGTAGACGACTACACGCGGTACACCACGGTCTTCCCCTTGCGCAGCAAGGGTGAGGTCGTTAATGTCAAGATTCCTTGGATCCGCATAGCCTGTCTCCAGCTCCGCGAGCGGTTCAGCCAGGACCTTCCTGTCCTGCGTCTGCACTCTGACAGAGGTGGTGAGTTCTCCTCTTGTCGTGGGGAGGGCATTCTCCAGTCGTTCACGCTTCCGGACTCCCCTCAGCAAAATGGGATTGCTGAGCGTCGCATTTGCTTAAACATGGAGGTCGCTCGTACCTCCATGATCTATGCGGCTGCTCCCCATTTTCTGTGGCCGTTTACGGTCCGGTACGCTGCGCATCAGCTCAACCTCTGGCTCCGTGTCTCCTTGCAGGAGACCTCACCCACAGTGCGTTGGACGGGGGAGGTTGGCAATGCGTCGGTATTCCGGGTCTGGGGTTCTCGTGCCTTTGTTCGCGATACGTCCGCGGACAAGCTATCCGCCCGTGCTATCCCCTGCGTCTTCCTTGGCTTTGTCCCTGACGCACCTGGCTGGCAGTTTTACCACCCCACCTCGCGGCCCGTCGCCCCTAGGCCCCCGATCCGTCGCTCCTGGCCCTGCGGCCAATCGCCCCTAGGCCCCGCGGCCCGTCGCCCCTAGACCCCCGGCCCGTCGCTCTCGGCCCCGCGGCTCGTCGCTCCTGGCCCCGCGGCCCGTCGCCCCTAGGGCCCCGGCCCGTCGCCCCAAGGCCCCCGGCCCGTCGCTCCCGGCCCCACGGCCCGTCGCTCCTGGCCTCGCGGCCCGTCGCCCCTAGGCCCCCGGCCCGTTCCCCCTAGGCCCCGCGGCCCGTCGCCCCTAGGCCCCCGGTCCATCGCTCCCGACCCCGCGGCACGTCGCTCCTGGCCCCGCGGCCCGTCGCCCCTAGCCCCTGGCCTCGCGGCCCGTCGCCCCTAGGCCCCCGGCCCGTCGCCCCTAGGCCCCGCGGCCCATCGCCCCTAGGCCCCCGGCCCGTCGCTCCCGGCCCCGCGGCCCGTTGCTCCTGGCCCCGCGGCCCGTCGCCCCTAGCTTCTGGCCCTGCGGCCCGTCGCCCCTAGGCCCCGACCCGTCTCCCCTAGGCCCCGGCCCGTCGCCCCTGGCCCTGACACGTCGCCCCGCGGCCACCCCTAGGCCCTCGAGCCGCCCCTCCTGCAGCCTGCTGCCTGCCCCTTTTCCCTGCGCTGCCCGGCCTCTGCCCGCCCTGCGTGCTGCACCACTATGGCTGTCGCAGGATCGAATTTCCACTCGAGAATGTTGCACTAAAGGTGAGTACAAGGCGTATTTATACTCAGAAATACATAGAAACAACAGATAATCCGGGAACGCGCTCTTCTAGAATAGATAATCACAAGTGCGCATAAGCACGCAAGCCCACTGGCACTTCGGATTATGGCGAGATTACGCCTTGTACACCACTGTCGGTGCTGTCGGTGCCATATAATGTAAATGTCGGTGCCGAAATACCAAATAAGTGAAATAATCGGAAAGCTCTAGAAAATAGAATAGTAGTCCGATTGAGGTGAAATAAAGTGCAAATGAAAGAGGAAAATAAGGAGAATAAGATGGAGTAAGAATATGGAAATGAGAAATATGTCGAACGTCGTCGTACTCTCACACTTCCCCCCCTCAAACCTGGGTGGTAGATGTAATACCCTGCTTGACAAGATAGTCGCGGAGAGAACGTTGGGCGTTACTCATGTCTTCTTCAGAGACCCATCTGTCCTCAGAAGGATCATAGCCTTTTCAGCGTACGAGAAACTCCAGGGCGCCATGCCGACGACGACGATGTGCAAGCACAGATTCAACCTCGTACTCAAGTTCATCATTCACGAGGACTGGAGGCGGCGGCGGAGGTTGGCGTCCCGTGTACAGCTTATTTGGATCTTGATAGGGTTTAAGAAGCTGCACATGGAAGGCGTTATGAATCTTCCAAGAAGCTAGTAGGCGCAAGCGGAATGTGACTGGAGTGACCTGCTCTTCTACCAGGAAAGGTCCGCAGAAGCGAGGTCGTAACTTGGATGGAAGGTGACCGAGGTTGAGGTTGCATGTGTCGAGAAGCACATGGTCACCAACCGCAATGGTATGATCACGTCGATGGCGATCGGCCAAGCGTTTCTGTGAAGACTGTATGTCCTGTAGACGCTTGTGTGTTCGATCCCAAAGCTGCTGCATTGTGGTAACGAAGTCGTGCGCGGGTTGGACAGTTGCAGGTACTGTCGGCTGTTGTGGAGTTAGTGGATGTCATCCATAACAGAGGAAAAATGGGGTCTCTCCTGTTGCAGCATGCTTCGCATTATTGTAGGCAAACTCCAACACCGGCAAGTGCAAGTCCCACTTGTTAATGTCGTCCTTGCACGCTGCGCGCAAGAGTTGTTCCACAATTTGGTTCAAGCGCTCTGTCTGCCCATCAGTTTGGGGATGATATGCAGATGGCATTGCGAGGCGTGTCCCCATGAGCGACATGAGCTCTTTCCAGAACTTGCTAGTAAACTTGGGGTCCCTGTCGGATATGAGGGTTGTTGGCATCCAGTGCTGTGAGATGATGTGTTTGAGGAATAGCTGTGCCGTTTCCTCCGTGCGTGCGGTTGTATGTGTCGGAATGAAGTGTCCCATCTTTGAGAATTTGTCGATGACGACCAGGATGGCGTCATGCCCCGCGTTGGTAGGTGGTAAACCGGTGATGAAATCCAAGCTGACCACTTGCCAAGGCTGTTCCGGGACGGGTAAAGGCTGAAGAAGTCCTGCTTTCTTCTGCTTACTGCTTTTCATCCGCTGGCACGTGTCGCACGAAGTGACCAACTTTTGCACGTCGTTTGCCATGTGAGGCCAGTAGTAGACTTTCGCAATCCCGGCAAGAGTCTTGTTACTCCCGAAGTGTCCAGCGTAGAGCAGGTCATGGAATTCTTCGAGAAGCAACTGCCGAAGAGGCGGGTAGTTGGGTACCCATATCTTTGTTGATCATTTGCGTAGTGCGACGTCGTTGTCCCACTGCAACAATTTCTTTTTCTCTGCTAAGGGAATCTCGGGGTCGATGGTATACCCGTGCGTGAAGAGTCCCTTGAGTAGCGGATTCATCCCCTCAATCTGTATGGCGGCAACGTGTCCAGGCCGGCTCAGTGCGTCTGCCTTATTCTTGTGTCCCGGCTTGTACACGATGTCGTAGTCGAAGTGTGTCTCGAGGAAGTCAATCCACCTGACTTGTCTTCTGGAGAGGGTCGGCTGCGTCTTTAGGTACTTCAGGCTACAATGGTCAGTGTAGACCGTGGTCTTTCTCCCTTCGAGGTAGCATCGCCATGTCTTGAATGCGGTGATGATCGCTAAGGCCTCTTTGTCGTGAATCGGGTAGTTGAGTTCTGCCCCGTGCAATTTCTTGCTGAGGTAAGCGATTGATTGTAGTCCTTTCCCTTGGTCTTGCATCAAGACTGCTCCAACTGCTTGGTCGCTAGCGTCAGCTTCGATGACGTAGTCTTTTTCTGGATCTGGCAGGATCAGGACGGGTGCGGACGTGAGTGCGGTCTTCAACTGCTCCATGGCTTGCTGGTGCACATCCTCCCACTTGAACGGTGTATTCTTCTTCAGTAGATTGGTGAGAGGTGTTGCAATCGTCGCATACTGTGGCACGAACTGATTATAGTAGTTCGCAAAGCCAAGGAATTGCTGAAGTTCCTTCACGTTCTCCGGTGTCTTCCACGTACGTACGGCTTCGATCTTCTTTGGGTCGACATGGACTCCTTGAGCGCTCACCATGTGTCCAAGGAACTGAACTTTCTTCAAGGCAAACTCGCTCTTGGATAGCTTGACATAGAACTTCTCCCGTCGAAGTATCTCGAAGACACGTCGTAGGTGTTCGATGTGCTGCTTCATGTCCCTCGAGTAGATCAGGATGTCGTCCAGGTACACCACCACGCATTCGTCGAGTAGAGGCCTAAGAATATGGTTAATTTCGGCCTGGAATGTAGCGGGTGCGTTGGTCAGTCCGAACGGCATGACGAGGTACTCGTAGGATCCGTATCGTGTCCGAAACGCTGTCTTATGGATGGAGTTATCCGCCATCCGGATCTGCCAATATCCCGATCTCAAATCGAGTTTTGAGAATATCGTGGCTCCACGAAGCTGGTCAAGTAGATCGTCAATCCATGGAATTGGATACTTGTTCTTGATCGTCTGCTTGTTGAGGGCTCGGTAGTCGATGCACATGCGTAAGCTTCCGTCAGGTTTTGGTGTGAAAAGCACTGGTGCACCGTATGGTGATGTTGATGGTCGAATGAGTCCTTTGTCCAGAAGGTACTGGATCTGCTTCTTCATGTCAGCCAACTCGGTAGGGCTGAGTCGATATGGTGCTCGGAAGGTCGGTTTTGAACCAGGTTCTTTGATGATCTCGTGCTGGTGGGTTCGGTATGGCGGCAACTGGTCTGGAAGGTCGTCAGGGAGAACGTCTTCGAACTCTTCTAGAAGTTTCTGGATTGCTGGTGGAAGCTCGAGCATTTTTCTCTCTCCTTCGTCCTCGTTGGTAACCAGTGCAACAAACCCTGCCATGGTTCGCTTCACGTCCTTCTCGAAGCGTGCGAGAGTCTCCTCCGGAATATCTCCCGTGTTGCTCCAATTCGGAAGAGGAACTCTTCTGTCTTGATTATAAATACTCGCCGTGCGGGTGACCCAGTTGATCTCGGGGTTGAACTTCTTCAGAAAATCTCTCCCAAGAATCAAGTCTAGCCCTTTGATGTTGGTGACGGGTAGGGTCGGTTTCCAGCGAAGAGGACCCATCTGCAGGTGTAACGCTGCTTCGCCGTAGACTTGTAATTTGCTTCCGTCAACCATCGTAGCTGTGAAGTTTGAAGGCGTGTACTTCTCATTGATGCGTTCGAGGGTTGCTTTGTCGCATACTGAATGGGATGCTCCGCAGTCTACGAGTGCTTGGAGGCGTCGTCCATTGCAGATCACCTCGAGCAAAAGTGGTTGACGTTGCTCGTTGTACCCGTTGATCGTCTCGTTGATTGGATCATAGGGCATTTCCCATAGCTCTGTGTTTTCTCCTGGGGTGGCAGATGGCCGGTCCTGCCGTTCCCTATTGCCATGATTTTTTGTTGTCGTCGACGACGTGGTTCTCGAGCTCGTAGTAGAATTCATAGATGGGGTAGATATCGTAGATGTTTCAGATGTTGCAGATGCATCTGTAGAGGAGGTTTGAGGTCGTCGCAGCTTCATGTTGACCTCCAGCTCCCTCTTGAGCTGCTTCAGCGCCACCGACTTCTTCCGTGGGGACCGGTTGGTCGACATGGGCTGGTTTTTCAGAGAGAGGACGATGTCGTCGTTGGAAGGTCGATCTTCCATGCTCCGTTGTTGGTTCCCCATGCGCAGCTGCTGTAGTTGTCGTACCGGTACATTCTTTTTGTTCTGGAGCCTCTCTCGTGATTTCTCAAAGGCCGTAGACCCAAGGGAATTTTTTCCAAGTAAATCATCCTTGTATGATATTTTGAAGGGGTGCTTACTTTTTACAGGGCCTTTTTGGAGTTGTCCGGGTCCAGCAGGGTCTTGTGTCGCGGAGATTTTATTTCCCTCGGTGATTTTCCCTGGTAGAGTCCGTTCGTGGTTTGAAAAATTCACTCCACGATCCTCCAATATTCGCATTAAATCTGCTCCACTGCTGCGGTCCCTTAGCGCTGAACGTGCAGTTTTCATTTCGTCACAATCGATGAGTCGATGTCCGGGCATGCCGCAGAAAGAACACTTAGATTTGTTCTTCTTTGGTCTTGCCTTCGCGTCGATTCGATCGAGTTCCATCAGGTCGGCGCACGTGGGGTTAGCCAAGCGTCCTCCATGTCGTCTAGCTCGTCCATGAAGTCGTCGTGTTCCGATCGTCGTTACGTCGAAACGTTCTGCTGCCGAAACGACGTCGTTGTAGCTGCTCCAATTTGCGGCCGCAACATGTTGTCGTGTTTCAGCCCCGCGATGAATGCTCTAATTTTTTCGCCTTCTGTGACGTCGGGGATGCGGTTGAACAACTCCTCCATTTGTTGTGTGTAGTTCGTGACGCTCCCGATTTGTCGATGACGATGCATTTTGTCGCGGGCGATTAACGCTGCATTAATCGGCTCAAACATTGTAGTAATCCTTCACGGAACTGCTGCCACGTCGTTTCACCTTGGTTTAATAAACCGCTTCTGCTTATCCATTCAATTGCTGGTCCACGCAGTAGTGTTGCTGCAAATTTAATTCTGTTTCTGTCGAGTGCTGGTGCTGTCCACCCAATGGCGGCGAAATAAATTTCGATCGCCAAAAGCCAGCGCCTAGCGTCGATTTCCCCATCAAAGGTGTTGGGGCTTCGAATTTCTTGGGCCTTGGGAAAATTTTGCGACTGCTGCGAAGTCACGATCGATTCTGCTTCTGTCGCAATTTTCGACATCACGCGCGCTTTCACCCGAAGTCGTTCGATCCGTCGCGCGTCGGTCTCGCTACTTCTGCACCGCTCGATATAGGTCCCGACAATTCGCAATTGTCGTCACTGTATCGCAAACGTTTTCGCCAACAATCGAACTCACGAACCTGTTCAAAAAACGCGCGAGGGGGGTTATTCAAAAAACGCGGAATCTGGTGCTTACCAGCGTCGGCGCCGAATTCGTCGCCCCCGGCGGTTTTTCGAAGCAGGAATTTCTTGAGCGCGCTGCTTAGCTGAAACTCCGCGAGTGAAAACGGCTCTGATTACCAAGTGTCACAGGATCGAATTTCCACTCGAGAATGTTGCACTAAAGGTGAGTACAAGGCGTATTTATACTCAGAAATACATAGAAACAACAGATACTTTCGAGAACGCGCTCTTCTAGAATAGATAATCACAAGTGCGCATAAGCACGCAAGCCCATTGGCACTTCGGATTATGGCGAGATTACGCCTTGTACACCACTGTCGGTGCTGTCGGTGCCGTATAATGTAAATGTCGGTGCCGAAAATACCAAATAAGTGAAATAATCGGAAAGCTCTAGAAAATAGAATAGTAGTCCGATTGAGGTGAAATAAAGTGCAAATGAAAGAGGAAAATAAGAAGAATAAGATGGAGTAAGAATATGGAAATGAGAAATATGTCGAACGTCGTCGTACTCTCACAATGACTTCTCTCCGCGTTCTAGCGTTCGATCATGAGGGCCGACCGATCCAGTTTGACACGTGGTTCGACGACTTGCAGCTGTACCTATTGAGCGACTCTAGGGACAGTGTTTCGTTGTTTGACCACACGTTTGGCGCCGTTCCCGCCCCTCCCGCCACAGGTGACAGTATGACTCGCTCACAGTGGCTTACTCGTGACGCTGCTGCTCGCTTAGCCACTCGCAACCACCTTCTGTTGGCCGAATGCGCTCACTTCGGACAGCACAAGACAGCACATGCACTGTACAACGCTGTAGTCGCCTGTTACTCCTCACCTGTCACTACCGCTCTAGGCCGTTAACTGCCCTACCTGTTTCCCGAGCTGTCCGCCTTTGCCACACTAGAGGACCTTGTTTCCAACCTTCGCACTAGCGACGCTCGCTACCGTGCTGCCCTCCCAGCAGAGTTCCTTGCCAAGAACCCGCCCCCGATGTACATCACTCTCTTCTTTATAGTCACCCGCCTCCCTGACTCTCTTCGCGCTGTCAGGGACCACTTTCTCGCGCTCGACCCCACAGCCCTCACTGTTGACCTACTCGAGCAGCACCTCCTTGCAGCTGAGACTAGTGTAGTCGCTGTAGGTGCTGCTCGTGGCACTCCTCGCACACCCTTCTTTGAGGGGTGTTCCCCCTCCCCCCTTGCCCCCTCCTACGCCTCTGCTGCTGCTTTTGACGTCCTTGGTGCTGAGGATGTCGGAGCTGCTTCCGCTAGTGGGAAGCGCCGCAGCAGCAAGGGCAAGGGTGGTAGGGGTGGTGGAGGTGGCAGCGGGGGTGGTGGTGGGGGCAGCAGTGGAGGTGGTGGAGGCAGTGGAGGTGGTGGTAGCGATGGGAGTGGTGGCGGGAGTGGGGGCTTTGGTGGGAGTGGTGGCGGGAGTGGGGGCTTTGGTGGCAGTGGTGGAGGCAGCGGTGGGAGTGGCGGTAGTGGCAGTTGTGGGAGTGGTGGCGGTAGGACTGGAGCTCAGCATAAAGGTTATGGAGGAGGCCAGAGGCAGAGGTAGCTGCGTCGGAGTGAGACCCCATCGCCCCAGCAGCTTCGTGAGTGGTTGTTTCAGCGTGGGGCGTCAAGGGGTAGTGTGAGCTGCCCGTATGTCATTCGCACGGGTGACCGTGCTGGTCGAACATGCGGAAAGCCTCACACTCAGCACCCCTGCTTCTCCCGCCTCGACGACGCTTGGCGCGCTGAGTTTGGTGACGAGGTCAAGCGCCCCCACTAGGCAGAGCTGCTTAGGTCTGGAGTTGCGATCTTTGACCTAGACTATGATGCTATCCTTTCTGCTATATATGCTTTGTCTGCTAGTGCTGAGGGTGACAGTTACCGGTGTGTGCCGCCTGACCCAGGTATAGAGGCTGCTGCTCTAGGTGCTAGTGAGTCTTCTCTCCTTGGTACTTCGCCTGCTGAGGCCTTGCACACCTTCACGCTAGATTCACCTTCCCTGCACCTGTCCCGATCAGACTGGCTGACCCCTCTGGGGGCCCGGTCGTTGCCCATTCCTCCTTTGTCCTCCAGTGTCCGGCGGTTCCGTCCAGCTCACTGTCAGGTCTTCACCTCCCCTCGTTCTCTACGAACTTGGTGAGCCGCTGCCCTCCAGGACGCGATGGTCACTACCACCACTCCTGGGGGTCAGCGTGTGTCAATCTGCACGTGTACACGGACGGGTCGTCACCTGGCCACGTTCACTCGTCGGCCAGGGTCGAGTCTGTACACACTCGCTACCGAGCCTCCTCAGGTAGCTGCGTCTGCTCAGGTGTCCGCGTCAGGTCAGGTAGCACCCCCTTGCTCGTGTTGCGTCCTGTTGCACCAGACTCTTCTGTGGCACCACCGCCTGGGTCACCCCTCCCTGCCACGCCTTCGTGGCATGCACTTCCGTCTCCTTGTCTCTGGTCTTCCCAGGTCTCTGCCTCCCCTACCGCCCTCGCCTGCCCCGCCCTGCCTTCCTTGCATCGAGGGGCGGCAGCGCGCCGCTCCTCACTCCTCCTCGTTTCCCCCGATGACTGCTCCCCTGCAGACTCTCCACATGGACGTGTGGGGCCCAGCCCGTGTCAGTGGACAGGGCCGCGAGCGCTACTTTCTGCTGGTAGTTGACGACTACACGCGGTACGCCATGGTCTTCCCCTTGCGTAGCAAGGGTCAGGTCGTTGATGTCTTGATCCCTTTGATCCGCGCAGTCCGTCTCCAGCTCCGCGAGCGGTTGTGCCAGGACCTTCCTGTCCTACGTCTGCACTCTGACAGAGGTGGTGAGTTTTCCTCTGACCTCTTGCAGGACTTTTGTCGTGGGGAGGGCATTCTCCAGTCGTTCACGCTTCCGGACTCCCCTCAGCAAAATGGGATTGCTGAGCGCTGCATTGGCTTAGTCATGGAGGTTGCTCGTACCTCCATGATCCATGCGGCTGCTCCCCATTTTCTGTGGCCGTTTGCGGTCCGGTACGCTGCGCATCAGCTCAACCTCTGGCCATGTGTCTCCTTGCCGGAGACCTCGCCTACACTACGTTGGACGGGGAAGGTTGGCGATGCGTCGGTGTTCCGGGTCTAGGGTTCTCGTGCCTTTGTTCATGATACGTCTGCGGACAAGCTCTCCGCCCGCGCTATTCCCTGCGTCTTCCTTGGCTTTTCCCCTAACGCGCCTGGCTGGCAATTTTACCACCCCACCTCGCGCCGTGTCTTCCCCTCTCAGGACGTCATGTTTGACGAGTCGGTTCCCTATTACTGTCTCTTCCCCTACCGCTCTGCCCCTCCCCAGCCCCCGTCGCTCTTCCTTGCTCCCGGTCCCCCTTCGGTAGACCCCCTTCTGCCCCAAGGTCCTTCTCCCTCAGGTGTGTCTCAGGTAGACCCTCTCCGTAGTACTATGGCTGTTGAGGTAGCTGGCGACTCAAGTGCTGCTCGAGGTGCTGCGTCTGGGGTGCGGAGCCTGGGGGCGCTGATTCTGAGGGTGCTGGGTCTGGGGGTGCTGAGCCTGGGGGTGCGGAGCCTGGGGGTGCTGAGCTTGCGGTTGTGGAGCATGGGGGTGCTGAGCCTTAGGGTGTTGAGCCTGTGGGTGTTGAGCCTGAGGGTGTTGAGCCTGGGGGTGCTGAGTCGGAGGGTGCGGAGTCTGGGGGTGCTGAGCCTCGAGGTGCTGCTTCGTCTGGAGGTCCTGCTGGTGCTTCGCGGAGCCTGTCTCCGCGGCTGGAGACTCTCTCCCTGCAGCAGCTGCGTGAGTGGCTTGTTTGGCGTGCACGCCTTCGAAGTGGAGCTACCGGAGCTGGAGGCACTAGAGACGCTGGAGCTGGAGGTGCTGGAGTTACTGATGGAGCTGGTGGTACTGGAGGTATTGCGGCTGCTGGACCTGGAGGTGCTCGTACCAGGGGTACTGGAGCTGCCGGGACTGGTGGTGTTGGGGGCGCTGGAGCTGGTAACCCTACGGAGCCTGGAGCTGCTGGGGCTGGAAGCGCTGGAGCTGGAGGCACTAGCGCTGGTGGCGCTGGAGCTGGACGAGCTGGAGCTGTTGGCGCTGGAGCTGGAGGCACTGGCGCGGGAGGAGCTGGAGCTGGAGGAGCTGGAGCTGGAGGAGCTGGAGCTTTTGACCCTGGAGCTGGAAGTGCTGGAGGCACTGTGCGGCCACGACAGTACTTCGTTCCCTTGCTTTAGCAGGTTCTTGGAGTCCCGTCTTCTACTGGCCTTCCTCCTCCCTTACTGTGTCCGCCGCCTGACCAGTCGCAGCCACCGTTACAGCCAGCCTCCCCACTGCCTGCTCCTTCTCCTTACACTAAGCAGACCGGCGGTCTTACAGAGCGTCATGAGCCCGCGTCTCGTCCTGCCTCCCTTGTTACAATGGTCATCGCGTTCCTCGTCCGCGTCCTCCTCCTGTCCCCGGCACTCATGCTATGGCACTTCTTCCTTCCTCTGTTCCACTGCGTGTTCCTCTGCCACCTCCTCCTGAGTCCTCTCTTCCTGCCGTCCCTGACCCTGAGTCTGACCGCGCTCGTGCTGCTAGTCCCACTATCTCTCGTCTCCTCGCCACTGCTGTCACTGACCCTTCTTTTGAGTCTGCTGCTGCGTCTGCCCTCGTTGCTGAGCTGGTTGACTTTGCTGCTGCCGGTCGTCTAGACTACGCCACTGCTCTTGTTGCTGAGTCTGAGTCTGCCAGTCCTCCGTCTGTCGGGGGTGAGTGTGCTCTTGGCACGGACGTCCTTGAGGACACGCAGGAGGACTTTGAGTGTCTTGTAGCTGCTGTGGAAGTCCACAGGCACCTACGTCGACGAGGTTCCCCCACCTGGGGCGAACATAGTCGATGGCATGTGGATTTTCAGGGTGAAGCGGCCGCCGGGTTCTCCGCCTGCCTTCAAGGCACGTTACGTTGCTAAAGGCTTCAGTCAGCGACAGGGGGTCGACTACTTTCAGACCTTCTCTTCCACCCCGAAGATTACTCCTCTTCGGGAGTTGCTGCACGTCGCTGCTCAGCGTGACTACGAGTTGCACTCTCTTGACTTTAGTACAGCTTTCTTGCAGGGCAGCCTGCACGAGGAGATCTGGCTGCGCCGCCCACCTAGCTTCACTGGGTCGTTTCCTGCCGGTACCCAGTGGAGCCTCCGGCGGCCAGTCTACGGTCTCCGCCAGGCGCCTCGAGAGTGGCACGACAGACTGAGGACTACACTTGCAGCTCTAGGGTTTACTCCTTCCACTGCTGACCCGTCGCTGTTTCTACGCACCGACACGCCGCTACCGCCGTTCTTCGTCCTCGTGTACGTCGACGACCTCGTCTTTGCCACTGCTGACACTGAGGCACTGACCCTAGTGAAGTTGGAGCTGCAAAAGAAACACACCTGCACTGACTTGGGTGAACTGCGCAGCTATCTTGGCTTGTAGATCACCCGGGACAGAGCACGGCGCACCATCACCCTGACTCAGTCACACATGGTGCACCAGGTCCTTCAGCGCTTCGGCTTCCAGTTCTCCTCGTCACAGCCCACTCATCTGTCTACTGGCCACTCGCTCTCAGCTCCACCTTCGGACGAGTCCGTAGAGCCGAGTGATCCGTACCCAGAGCTTGTGGGTTGCCTCATGTACCTGATGACGTGCACTCGACCTGACATCGCGTACCCTCTCAGCCTCCTGGCTCGCTACGTGGCTCCCGGTAGGCACCGAAAGGTGCACTGGGATGCTGCGAAGTGGGTACTGCGTTACTTGTGCAGTACTTCAGGCATGGGGCTCGTGCTTGGAGGACGGGGTCCAGTTGTCCTCACTGGTCACGCAGACGCTTCTTGGGTTGACGACTCAGCTACGCAGCGGTCGTCACAGGGTTACACCTTCAGCCTCGGTTCCGGCTCTGTTTCCTAGCGATCTACCCACTCGTCTTCATTTCTCAGCTCCAGTTGTGAGGCTGAGATCTACGCAGGGGCCATGGCTGCACAGGAGCTACGCAGGCTCACCTACCTGTTGACTGACTTAGGAGAGCAGCCTCGTTCGCCTCCAGTTCTGTACGTAGACAACCAGGCCATGATTGCCTTGTGTCAAGAGCACAGACTGGAGCACAGAACAAAGCACATCGCTATGCGATACTTCCTTGCTCGTGAGTTGCAGCAGCGTGGTCAGCTTTGTCTTGCGTACGTGGCCACTAGGGCCAATACTGCTGATATATTCACCAAGGCACTTCCGCCTGGTGATCATCAGCGCTTCTCTACTGTGTTGGGCCTTGTGCCTACTTTGCCTCACTTGCTCACTGCGTGACTTTGCTTGTAGTGTGATCTATATATATACCTGCATGCTTACACTTGCTAGGGTATGATAACTGTATTGTTTGTTCTCTTTTTTATAGCTTTGCATGTGAACTGGCCTTGTGGCCCTTTGCTTGTGCTCGAACTGTGTGATGACTTTGTGATCCACCCTGAGCTTGATTTGCTTTTCTTGACTGGTCTTGTGACCACTTGTTCTCCCCCACTTTGCCTATGGGGGTGTGTCAGAATGTTATAGTGCTTACATTTGTGTAGGCTATAGTGGGGTAGCTCATAAGGGGTATAACCCAATTAGGGTTAGTATTTGTACCCAACTCTTTGATAGTTCATTCATTCTTGTTCTTTAGTTCTGACAAGGCGAGGCAGCAATTGACTTCGCTCCAGTGTTGATCGCTCCTCACCGCCAGCCCGGAGCCTAGCTTGCTGCAACCGAAGGCGATGTTGGGCTGAGTGGTTATGGCGATGAACTGCAGCGAGCCAACCTACTGGTGGTATTCCGCCTCCTCGCGCGACTGAAACTCTTCGTTTTCGAACGTCAGCTCCGCGTAGGCATCTACGGAGACCAGCGTTTTCGGGACATGCCCGGTTTTCTCCTCGTTGATGAAGTGCATACGCAGCTTATCAACGTAGGCCTATTGATGAAGCCACAAAATCTGCGCAGGTCGGTCGCGCACAAGCTCTAGCCTAAGGTACTTCTCGACCAGGTTGATCTCGCGCAACTCAAAAGTGGCCTCCAGCAGCTCCTTTAGCATTGCGGAGCTGTTGCTGACAACGAGCAGGTCGTCGATGTAGATGAGCACCCAGCACGCCGCACCGTCGTCGTCAACCTTGAAGTGCAATGCCTCGTCGACCGTGCTCTTGCTCCAGCCGATGCCGGTCAGCACAGCAACGTTGATTGTTTCAGCCCGTACAAGCTCTTCAACAGCTTGCATACGCGGCCGGTACTGTCATTGTAGTAGTTGGGGTGGTCCGTGTAGACCAATTGGTCGAGCTTCCTTTGCATGAAGACATTCTTCATGTCGAGCTAAATCAGGTGCAGGTCGAGGACGACGAAATTGCTAAGGAAGATCCGCAGAGTGCTGTAGATCCCGACTGGCACATACGTTGCTTTGTAGTGGACAAATTAGATCCGCGTGAAGCCCTTCACGACCAGGCGCGCCTTCTCGCGTACGACCGTGTCGTCGACATGGTAGTTGGTCATGAGCACCCAATAGTTCTTCATCACCTTGACACCGCGCAAACACTCGACCAGCTCCCACGTGCCATTTACGAGGAGATTACAAATCTTTTCGTCCATGGATGCTTTCACCGCCTTGCCCTTCCAGCTCGGCAACGCCTCCTCGACACTCATGGTCGCGATGTTCCATCTCCTTTTCGGGGCGGCGTACATGTCGAAATCGAGCTTAGACATGTTAATGTTGTGAAGAAAGAAACAGGAATGAGTTGAACTAGGAAAGTGAGAGATACAAATATGAAAGATGTACCCCTTAGTGTCTACCCCACTACAGCCTACATAGGCTAAGGCATATATATCTGACACACCCCCATAGGCAAAGTGGGGGAGAACTAGGGGTCACAAGACCAGTCAAGCAAAGCAAAGCAAAGCAAGCTCAGGGTGGATCACAACGTCACCACACAGTTTGAGCACAGGTTCAAAGGCCACAAGGCCAGTTCACATGCAAGTTCATATATAAAGGTAAACAAGCAAGTGCAGGTATATATAGATCACAGAACAAGCAAAGTCAAGAGGTAAGCAAGTGAGGCCAAGTAGGCACAAGACCTAGCATAGTACACAAGCGCTGATGATCACAAGGCTGAAGTGCCTTGGTAAAGATATCAGCAGTGTTGGCCTGAGAGGCCACGTAAGCAAGGCGCAGCTGGCCACGCTGCTGCAGCTCACGAGCAAGGAAGTAGCGAAGAGCAATGTGCTTCGTTCTGTGCTCCAGTTTGTGCTCCTGACACAAGGCCAGCATGGCCTTGTTGTCTACGTACAGAACTGGAGGAGAACGAGGCGGCTCTCCCAGGTCAGTCAGCAAGTAGGTGAGCCAGCGTAACTCCTGTGCAGCCATGGCCCCTGCGTAGATCTCAGCCTCACAGCTGGAGCTGAGAACAGAAGACGAGCGGGTAGACCGCCACGAAACAGAGCCGGAACCAAGGCTGAAGGTGTAACCCTGTGACGACCGCTGCGTAGCCAGGTCGTCCACCCAAGACGCGTCTGCGTGACCAGTGAGGACCACTGGACTCCGCCCTCCAAGCACTAGCCCCAAGCCCGAAGTACTGCACAAGTAGCGCAACACCCTCTTCGCTGCAGCCATGTGCTCTGGTCGGTGTCTCCCAGGAGCAACATAGCGCGCCAGAATGCTCAGAGGGTATGCTAGGTCAGGTCGAGTGCAGGTCATCAGGTACATGAGGCAGCCAACAAGCTCTGGGTACGGGCCACTCGGCTCTACGGACTCATCCGAAGGCAGAGCTGAGAGCGAGTGGCGAGTAGACAGAGGAGTGGCCTGAGGCGAGGAGTACGTGAAGTCGAAGTGCTGAAGGACCTGCTGCACCATGTGTGACTGAGTCAGGGTGATGGTGCGCCGTGCTCTGTCCCGGGTGATCTGCAAGCCAAGATAGCTGCGCAGTTCACCCAGGTCTGTGCACGTGTGTCTCTTCTGCAGCTCGGACTTCACGTGGGCGAGTCCAGCAGTGTCAGCTGTAGCAAGCACCAAGTCGTCGACGTACACGAGGATGTAGAACGGCGGCAGTAAGGTGTCGGTGCGAAGAAACAGCGACGGGTCAGCAGTGGAAGGAGCAAACCCAAGAGCCGCAAGCGTAGTCCTCAGTGTGTCGTGCCACTCACGTGGCGCCTGGCGGAGACCGTAGACTGGCCGCCGGAGGCTCCACTGGGTACCAGGAGGAAACGACCCAGTGAAGCCAGGTGGGCGGCGCAGCCAGATCTCCTCGTGCAGACTGCCCAGTAGGAAAGCAGTGCTAAAGTCAAGGGAGTGAAGCTCGTAGTCACGCTGAGCAGCAACGTGCAGCAGAACCCGAAGAGTGGTCATCTTCGGGGTCGGGGAGAAGGTCTGAAAGTAGTCAACTCCCTGCCGCTGACTGAAGCCTCGAGCCACGTAACGCGCCTTGAAGACAGGCGGAGAACCCGGCGGCCGCTTCACCCTGAAAATCCACATGCCACTGACGATGTTCGCCCCAGGTGGGGGAACCTCGTCGACGTAGGTGCCTGTGGACTTCCAGGAAGCCATCTCTGCGTCCATGGCTGCCTGCCACTGAGAGGAGTAAGGACCCTCTATCGCCTCTGCGTAGGAGCGCGGGGTCGGGATGTCTGGTGCATCCGGGTCTCCCTCAGGGGCAAGCAGTGTGGACACGAGATGAGGTAAAGCAGCAGCAAAACACTGGAACTCCTCCTGTCGGTCCTCAAGGACGTCCGTGCTAAGAGCACACTCACCCCCGACGGACGGAGGACAGACAGACGCAGACGCTGACTCAGCAACAAGACTAGCGGCGTAGTCTAGACGACAGTGAGCAGCGAAGTCGACAAGCTCGGTAACGAAGGCAGACGCAGCAGTGGACTCAAAGGAAGGGTCAGTGACAACAGTGGCTAGGAAACGCGTGACAGTAGGACTGGCAACACGAAGGGATTCAGACGCCGGGTCAGCAAGAGCAGGAAGAGAGGACTCTGGAGGAGACGGCAAAGGGACACGCTGTGGCGCAGTGGAAGGACGCAGTGTCATCTGATGCGTACCCGGGACTGCAGGAGGACGCTGACGTGGAACACGACGACTAGTGCGAGCAGTGCGAACAGGCGACGCAGGACGCGACTCAGGCTCACGACGCTCAGCAAGACCTCCAGTAGGACCAGAGTAGGGAGAAGGAGCAGGCAGAGGGGAGACCAGCTGTAACTGTGACTCGGACTGGACAGGCGGAGGACACTCTAAGGAAGGAGCAGGACTAGGAGAAGGCGGAAGACCAAGAACCTGCTCAAGGAGCGGAACGAAGTACGGCCGCGGCCGCGCAGCACCTCCAGAACCAGCAGGGACAACACCAGTACCCCCAGCGTCAGCTCCAACTCCAGCAGCACCACCAGCTCCAGTACCTCCAGCAGCTCCAGCTCCAGCAGGACCACCAGCAGACACAGCCGCTCCGACTCCAGTACCTCCAGTAGCACCCACTCCAGCAGCACCACCAGCTCCAGCTCCACCAGTAGCTCCAGCACCAGGAGCACCACCAGGACCAGCAGCTCCAGTACCTCCAGTACGAGCACCTCCGGGACCCGTGGCTCCAGCACCCCCAGCAGAAGCAGAAACTCCAGTACCGGCTCCAGCAGCACCTCCAGCTCCAGAACCTCCAGCAGCAGCAGAACCCTCAGCTCCAGCAGCACGGCTCCAGCGGCGAGCAAACCACTCGCGCAGCTCCTGTGGAGAGGGAAGCTCCCGCCGGGACAAAGCACCCGAAGGACCGCCAGGTCCAGCACCGACAGGCTCCACACCCCCACTCCCAGCAGCCCCAGGCTCAGTACCCCCTGACCCAGCACCCCCAGGCTCCGCACGCTCAGGCTCAGCACCCCCAGACCCAGCACCCCCAGACGCACCAGAGTCAGCAGCTACCTCGACAGGCTCGACTGCATCTACCTGGGACACACCTGAGGGGGCAGGACCCTGAGGGGGGAGGGGGTCTACCGGGGGGGGACCGGGAGCGAGGAAGAGCGGCGGGGGGGGGAGGGGGGCAGTGGGGTAGGGGAAGAGACGGTAGTACGGAACCGACTCGTCAAACGTGACGTCCTGGGAGGACAGAACACGACGCGAGGTGGGGTGGTAAAACTGCCAACCAGGCGCGTCAGGGGGAAAGCCGAGGAAGACGCAAGTAACAGCACGGGGGGACAGCTTGTCCGCAGACAAGTCTCGGACGAAAGCTCGAGATCCCCAGACACGGAACACATACGCATCACCAACCTTCCCCGTCCACCGCAGAGTAGGGGAGGTCTCTGGCAGGGAGACCCGGGGCTGAAGGTTGATCTGATGCGCCGCGTACTGAACCGCGAACGGCCACAGAAAATGGGGAGCAGCCGCATGGATCATGGACGTACGAGTGACATCCATGACCATGCCAATGCGGCGCTCAGCAATCCCATTTTGCTGTGGAGAGGCCGGAAGCGTGAACGTCTGGCGGATGCCCTCCGCACGACAGAAGGCTCGCAGAAGGTCGGAGGAAAACTCTCCGCCTCTGTCGGAGTGCAGACGCAGAACAGGAAAGTCCGAGCCGAAACGCTCTCTGAGCTGGAGACGAGCAACGCGGATCCAGTCGATCAACACCTCAGTGACCTCACCCTTGCTGCGCAAGGGGAAGACAGTGGTGTAACGCGAGTAGTCGTCAACCACCAGCAGGAAGTAGCGCTCGTGACCCTGTCCACGGACGCGGGCTGGGCCCCACACGTCCATGTGAAGAGTCTGCAGCGGAGCCTCTGTCGGGGGAAACTCGGAGGAGTGAGGAGCGGCGCGCTGCCGCCCCTCGACGCAGGGAACGCAGGTAGGGGCAGGCCCCGGGGGAAGGGGAGGGAGGGACCGGGGGAGACCAGAGACAAGGACACGGGAGGCCATGCCTAGGAGACGAGGCAAGGAGGGGTGACCAAGGCGGTGGTGCCAGAGGAGGGTCTGGTGGGACAGGAGGCGACACGAGCAGGGGGCAGACTCAGGACCTGACCGGGACGCTGCAGCAAACACCTGACTCGACGCAGCTACCTGACCAGACGCAGCACCCGGGGCCGACTCTGTGGTCAGTGTGTACAAGGCTCGACCCCGGTCGACGGGTAAACGTGGCCAAGTGGCGGCCCGTCTGAGCACACGTGCAGTGGGTCACTCGCTGACTCGCAGGAGTGAACTGGTCAACCCCGGCATCCTGAAGGTCAGCACCACTCACCAAGTTCGTGGAGAACGAGGGAAGGTAGAGACCAGACAGGGAGCCGGACGGGGCAGCCGGACACGGGAGGACAGTGGAGTAGCGAACAAGAACAGGACCCCCAGAGGGGTCTGCAAGGGAGACCGCAACCGGCCGACTGAGCGGCGTAAGCGGTCTCGAAAGAAGGAGCGGGAAGCACCCGAGTCGAGGGTGAAGGTGTGCAAGACCTGCGCCGACGCGGTACCTGAGAGAGCAGACTCACCAGCACCTAGAGCAGCAGACTCACTAGCACCTGGAGCAGCAGACTCACGAGCACCTAGAGCAGCAGCCTCAATACCAGGGTCAGGCGGAACACACACGTAACAGTCACCCTCAGCACTAATAGACACAGCATACATGGCAGCAAGAATAGCATCAAAGTCAAGATCAAAGATAGCTACCCCCGACCTGAGCAGATCTCCCCAACGAGGGATCTCAGTGGCGTCCGGGAACTGGGCACGCCAGGCGTCCGTCAGGCGACCAAAGCAGCGCTGGGTGGCGTGCAGGCCGCCACACTGCTCTCCAGGGCGGTCACCGGTGCGCAGGACGTAAGTACAGGGACCAGCACCCCCAGACCCCTGGCGCCCCGCGTACCACTCACGAAGCTGCTGGGGCGAAGGGGTCTCACGAGAGCGCTGCTGCTGCTGGGGTCCCCGCTGCACAGCTCCGCCTCTGCCAGCGCCACCGCCGCCGCCGCCGCCTCCGCCTCCTCCACCCCTCCCGCCACCGCCACCGCCGCCTCCACCTCCACCGCCGCCACCGAAGCCCCCACCTCTGCCACCACCCCCACCCCCACCCCCTCCTCCGCCTCCACCGCCACTACCGCCGCCCCCACTACCTCCTCCAGCTCCCCTGCCCCGCTTGCCCTTGCTGATGCGGCGCCTCTCACTAGGAGCAGACGCAGCGCTGACCGACTCGGTGCCAACAAGGTCGACAGCAGCAGCAGAGGCAACAGAGGGCAAAAGAGGAACGGGGGAGCACCCCTCAAAGAAAGGGGTACGGGGGTCACCACGAGAGGTGCCTACAGCGGTAATACTAGTCTCTGCTGCAAGGAGGCGCTCCTCAAGGAGGTCGACAGTGAGGGTGGTAGGGCAGAGAGAGAGGAAGTGGTCCCTGACCGAGCGGAGAGTGTCAGGGAGTCGAGTGACTAGGTAGTAGAGGGTGATGTACATGGGGGGGGGGTTCTGGGCGCAGAACTTAGCAGGGAGCGCAGCGCGGTAGCGAGTGTCACTAGTGCGGAGGTGCGTAATGAGGTCAGTGACTGTGGCAAAGGCAGCGAGGTCAGGGAAAAGGTACGGTAGCATGAGGCGGCTAAGCGCAGCAGTGGCAGGGGAAGAGTAGCGTGCAACTACAGCGTCGTACAGAGTCCTAGCACTCTTGTACTGACTAAAGTGCGCGCGCTCAGTAGCCGGTAGGTGACTGCGCACAGCAAGGCGGGCAGCAGCATCGCGCGTGAGCCACTGCGAGCGAACGGTACTGTCAGCATCAGCAGCAGGGGCAGTAGAGGCGCCCGACGTAAGGTCAAACAGGGAGAGGCCATCTCTGCTATCGCACTGAAGGAAAAGCTGCAAGTCATCGAGCCAGACATCAAATGCAACCGCTCGACCCTCAGCATCAAAGGTGAGAAGGGTAGGACTAGCCATGGTAGGAGCAGCAGGAGACTAGCAGCGGCAGCAGTGCAACTGAGCTAGGCAGGACAGCGCGACTCGGCAGGGCGACTCGACAGCGCAGTGCGGCTCGGCCGCGCGGCTCGGCCCGGCTAGGTCTCACCAGGGGCAGAGCCGAGAGTTCGGGGCTGGGTCGGGGCCGGAACAGGGCCGGGACAGGGTCGGGGCCGAGTAGGGTCCGGGACAGGGTCGGGGCCGAGCAGCAATGGGGCCGGGACAGGGTCGGGGCCGGGGCAGGTCCGGGACAAGGTCGAGGCCGAGTGGCCGCGGCAAGGGCCGCGTCAGGGACAGGGCCGGGCCGGGCCGTACAGGGACGGCGTAGGGGCCGCGTCAGGGACAGTATAGGGGCCGCGTCAGGGGCGGCTGAGGGCCGCGTCAGGGGCGGCGTAGGGGCCGCGTAGAGGCGGCTAGGGGCGGCGTCAGGGGCGGCGTAGGGGCCGCGTCAGGGGCCGCGTAGGGGCCGCGTCAGGGGCCGCGGCAGGGGTCGCGTCAGGGGTCGCGGCAGGGGTCGCGTCAGGGGCCGCGGCAGGGGTCGCGTCAGGGGCCGCGTCAGGGGCCGCGGCAGGGGCGGCGCAGGGGCCGCGTCAGGGGCGGCGCAGGGGCCGCGTCAGGGGCGACGTAGGGGCCGCGGCAGGGGCGACGTAGGGGCCGCGTCAGGGGCCGCGGCAGGGGTCGCGTCAGGGGCCGCGTCAGGGGCCGCGGCAGGGGCGGCACAGGGGCCGCGACAGGGGCGGCGCAGGGGCCGCGTCAGGGGCGACGTAGGGGGCCGCGGCAGGGGCGACGTAGGCGCCGCGTCAGGGGCGGCGGAGGGGCCGCGTCAGGGGCGGCGTAGGGGCCGCGTCAGGGGCGGCGTAGGGGCCGCGTCAGGGGCCGCGTAGGGGCCGCGGCAGGGGCCGCGTCAGGGGCCGCGTAGGGGCCGGGTAGGGGCCGCGTAGGGGCCGCGCAGGGGCCGCGTAGGAGCCGCTAGGGGGCCGCGAAAAAAAAAAAAAAAAAATTAGGGCAGGGCGCAATGCGCTTCGGGCAGCTAAAAGAAAATTCTTATGGTGGGCCCTTAGGAAGGAACGGTCCCATATAGGAATCCGCTCTATACCATGTGAAGAAAGAAACAGGAATGAGTTGAACTAGGAAAGTGAGAGATACAAATATGAAAGCTGTACCCCTTAGTGTCTACCCCACTACAGCCTACATAGGCTAAGGCATATATATCTGACAAATGTCAGCATGCACGTTGTCGAGCAGCGTGCTGTATGCAGACGGCGGCAAGCGGGCATGGTAGGTCAGCTGATCAGGTAGCATTCCGATGTTGGGGCAGGTGGACCGTCACGGTTTCACCTCTTCGACCGAAACATCCACCACATCACTGCCGGTGGACTGTTCATGTGCCGAAAGCTCCCCTTTATTGACTCTGGTCTCTCCACCCCCCGCCTGCTCCTCCATCTTTAGCACTCTCGTTGCTGTCTTTTCTACCGACAGCTCCCTTGCCGGCTTCTCTCCTATCGTCGGCTCATTGGCAGACTTCTCCTGCGGCGAGAGCTCCCCTATCATCGGGGAATTTTCCTCTAGCAATTCCTCCGTCATTGGCTCCCATGGTGTTGGCGAATTTTTACCCATGCCAACTTGCTCATTGTCACGTCGGCCACCGGCGATGTCGCTGGCTGGTGCTCCAGGCGATACAGCAATGCTCCCCTCATCGCCGGTGGTGGACACAGGCATCGGCTTAGGTATGTTGGCGACGAGGGGCAGGGGAGAGATGACTGCAGATGGCGGCTTGGCCGCTGACAGCGGGACAATAGGAACAGAGGGAGGAGTAGGAAGAGGGACGCCCTCGGCGCCAGGCTCGTCGTCCTCAGTGAACATCAGGACCATTGCGGGAGTGGGAGACGTTGGCGGGGTAGCATGCGTTTGCGCCGGCCCATACTCCACCTTCCGCACCTCTAGCGACAGTGTCTCGTAGAAGATCGCATCCGCGGTGGTGACGACCTGCTTTTCGGTGACACATGAAGATGAAGCCCCCAGCGGGCTCTCGGTGCCAACTTTTTGCCACGCTGCTTCTCGGGGACCATGAACTGCACCATGCAGCCCCACACGTGCGCCGGCATGAGGTCGGGCTTCTTGCCGCTTAGCAACTCGTACGGCGTCGTCCCTGGCGGCAAAGAAGCATTCTCCAAACGGCCTGACGCAGTGTGAGGTGCCAACAGTGGTGCCTCACACCCATGTGAAGCTGTCAAACTATGATTTATAACGTTTGCTTGTTTGTTTAGTCTAGGTGGTGTACGTTTCTGTTAGTCCTAGGGTTATGTTTCCCATATCTTGCTAGTTTGACATGGTATGGAGCTTAGCTCGTTCCCTTGGCCCATCACCCCGTGCCCTGCCCGATGCATGCTCGTTTTAGGGTTTCGTCATATCGTCGCCCGATCGCCACTTGTAGCACCATCGTCGCCCGTTGGCTCGCTAGTTTTATGGTTTCGCCCGATCACCGCCCGCTAGCCGTCCGTTCGCTGTTCGGTCGCCATTTGTTCATCGCTTGATTGTTGTGTGTTGCCCATAGCGCCCTAGTGCGCCTTGTGCCCCATCCATAGCATGCCCCGTCCCCTAATGCGCCCCGACACCTCGCAACCTAGCGCGCCCCGTCACCTCGTAGCCCAGCGCACCCAGTCTCCTTGCAGCCCAGCACGCCGCATCACCCCGCAGCCCAACGTGTCCACAGCCGCGTCAACGCATGTGCCAGCATGTAGGCGTACCAGCCTGCTGCCCTCTCGTCGCCCCGCTACCATGTCTGCCCTTTAGAACCGTCGTGAGCAACAGTAGAGCGAGCCAGCGAGCGCCAGCAGCAGCCAGCAGCGCTCTAACAGCGCCAACAGCGCGTTAGCCCATCGCTAACACCCCTTCCCGCCCGTTGCCCGCATCCCGTATGCACCCCGTATTCCGCACCCAGTACGCACACCGCACCCCGTACGCACACCAAACTCCTTACGCACTACACCGCTATCCGACCAGGCTCGATTGCTCCTAACCGCACTAGATCGCTCCCTACCACACTAGACCACGCCTAACAGTACCCGATTGCAGCTTAGCCGCTCCCTACCGTACCCGATCGCTTCGAGCCGCTTTCCAGGATGAATCGTGAAAGTAATTTGGATGTCGCGTGAAAATATGCTAAACACGCAGTGTTTGAGTAAACTTGGGACTAAATTTGAGAGAATATAAAAAACATAGTAGTTGGCACATATTTTCCCAAGTGTAAAACATCGTCAGTGTTTTGCTAACGTGTTGAGACCCAACAAGATTGGGCTGGGGTGGGTCTACCTTGGTCGAACAGGGTTGAACCGACCGTTGTGGCTCGAAGATGCAAAGAATTTTCAATAAATGTTGACACATCCTGGACACACCTGCAACGCAATTGTAATCCGCCTTCCCTGCAGGCCAGGCAAATTGTGGTGAGAGTCAACAATTCGCCGAGACTGTTGCTACTCAGCCACCTTGCATCGCTGGGTCTGTAAATCGTACGCGAATACAAAACGAGATTTATGCTAGATTCCAAATTTGTTAGCTCAAGTAAGGGCGCATTCCTGAGCTCGTGTCATTCGGTGTTGGTGTCATCCTAGAACATTGGATTGGCCCGTTTTGATTCGGGCAAATCGCGTGAGTTCCAAGGTTCTAGGTTGACACCAACACCGGATGACACAAGCTAAGGAATGCGCCCTAACTAATTGAGATGCGATTGGGTTGGGCAGACCTAATCTGAACAGGTTGGGTCGACTTGGTCGGCTAGATCCGAGACAACCTAGAAATGAGGGATCGGGGTTGGTCGAACGAATTCGTGTGGGTTGCAACACGTTGTTGCATTCGCCTTGCCAGACACAGTGCAGTAGCGCGTCACCACGAACCACAAGGTAGGCTTGTCCAAAACGAATCAAGTCAAGACAAGTCACGAGAGCCTCGTTGGCGTTCCACCAACCCACTTCCATCGAGATACAGTAACTTCCAAACAAAGTGGATTCCTCCTGGTCGCGACTCGCGAGTCCACCAATGCAAGTTCCGTGGCTGGCAACATCCAACTCATGTCCAAACGTGTCGATTAGGGCTGTCAATTGTTTTCAAGGATCCCCGAACGACCCGAGTTGTGCTCGATTTCCATCCGGTCGCTTTGGTGTAAGTGGGTCGGAGGAATTTAGAATTGCGGACTTGGAGATTCGTGTTTCAGTAACTTGGCAACTCTCCAGCAGGGCTGACGCTTGCCCTCGGCCCAAAACTTAGCGGGCTGAGATGACCAAATTTTACCCCTAATTTTCCGGGTTGAGTATCATTTCAACACTTAGATTCAGGGCTAGACATCCTTCTGCACTTGAGTGTAAACACATCTCGAAAGTAGGTAGATGTTAAAAAACTGAAAAGTTGCGGGACATAGCAGATACATAAGCTGATCTACCATGCAATGGGGGTGGGGAAGGGTGTAGTGAGTATGTTTTACGTAAGCAGGGAATGTATACAAGGGAAACGAGGGGGTAGCGGCGTGTTACGAGTGCAATTGAGCGAGCAAGCGAGAATTGCATTATCGAAGCAAAACAGTACATTGAACGAAGACATGAGCAAATAATATATAGCATAGCTAGCATGGTAACGGTAACGCGAGAAATTGGGGTGCGCTACGGGCCTAGCACCGAGGTTGGGAAATGTCGAGGCGGAGGACCGGAGCGCGGGTTTCCAACCAAACCGTGAGGCTGGGTCGCGATATGTACAGAGGCGGGAACACTGGTCGAGGCGAGTGTCGCGAGCGGGTAACGTTTACTGGCGAGAACAGTCATGTACACGATAAGCAGGGGCGCGAAGTAAGGGGAAAAAAAAAATTCCTTGCACGGCGTAGGGAAGGGCTCTGAACGTATACGTTAAATCCGGTTTATGGGCAGAATCAGCCCTCAAGGAAAACGGGCTGGCTTCAAATCCTGCACTTGAATTCTCTGAGTTGGGCTCAAACAAGCACTTGAAATCAACAGCAAAAAGGTCTCGAGAGAACTGTGCAGGGATGATTGGGTTAGCAAGGGTTGGGGTACAAGTACTAACCCTAGAAGTGCTGTACCCCATAAGGAGTGCCCCACTATAGCCTACAAGTAAGATGTACTTTGACACACCCCCATAGGCTAAGTGGGGGATAACAAGACGGTCACAAGACCAGTCAAGGAAGACAACAAAGTAAAAGCAAAGCAAAACAAAGCTCAAGGTGGATCTCAAGGACACCACACAATCTGAGCACAAGCAAGCGGCCACAAGGCCAGTTCACATGCAGAGTTATAATAGCAAGGCAGTACACTGATCACAACCTAGCAAGAGTAAACAAGCAGGTATAAAGATATATATCATTGTACAACAAGAGCAAGTCAAGCAACCAGCAGGTGAGGAAGAGTGGGCACAAGCCCAAGAGCAGTGCAAAAACGTTGATGATCACCAGACCCAAGGGCCTTGGTGAACACATCAGCAGTGTTGGCCCGCGAGGCCACGTAGGAAAGGCGGTGCTGACGACGCTGCTGCAACTCACGCGCAAGGAAGTAGCGAAGAGCAATGTGCTTTGTTATGTGCTCCAGTCTCTGCTCATGACACAAGGCAAGCATTGCCTTGTTGTCGACGTACAGAACTGGAGGAGAACGAGGCCACTCCCCCAAGTCGGTCAGCAGGTAGGTCAGCCAGCGGAGCTCCTGTGCAGCCATGGCCCCAGCGTAGATCTCGGCCTCACAGCTGGAACTAAGCACAGAAGAAGAACGAGTGGACCTCCACGAGACAGAACCAAAGCCAAGACTGAAGGTATAACCCTGTGACGAACGCTGAGTTGCCTGGTCGTCGGCCCAAGAAGCATCAGAGTGTCCAGTGAGTACCACTGAACCCTGTCCTCCAAGCACTAGCCCCATGCCCGATGTACTGCACAAGTAACAGAGTACCCTCTTCGCAGCATCTCAGTGCACCTTTCGGTGTCTACCGGGAGCCACGTAGCGAGCCAGGAGGCTAAGAGGGTACGCGAGGTCAGGTCATGTGCACGTCATCAGGTACATGAGGCAACCCACAAGCTCTAGGTACGAACCACTCGGCTCTACGGACTCGTCCGAAGGTGGAGCTGAGAGCGAGTGGCCGGTAGACAGAGGAGTGGGCTGTGGCGAGGAGAACTGGAAGCCGAAGCGCTGAAGGACCTGGTGCACCATGTGTGACTGAGTCAGGGTGATGGTGTGACGTGCTCTGTCCCGGGTGATCTGCAAGCCAAAATAGCTACGCAGCTCACCCAGGTCAGTGCAGGTGTGTCTCTCCTACAGCTTTGCCTTCACTAGGGCCAACGCCTCTATGTCAGCAGTAGCAAAAACCAAGTCGTCGACGTACACTAGAACGTAGAACGGTGGCAGGGTAGTGTCGGTGCATAGAATCAGCGACGGGTCAGCAGAGGAAGGAGCAAACCCAAGAGCTGCAAGTGTAGTCCTCAGTGTGTCGTGCCACTCTCGGGGCGCCTGGCGGAGACCGTAGACTGGCCGCCGGAGGCTCCACTGGGTACCCGCAGGAAACCACCCAGTGAAGCCGGGTGGGCGGCGCAGCCAGATCTCTTCGTGAAGGCTGCACTGCAGGAAAGCTGTGGAGAAGTCGAGGGAGTGCAGCTCGTAGTCACGCTTGTCAGAATCCCAACCACTAGACCATTGGGATAAAAGGGCTTGTTAAGTAGCGGGTCAGTGCGCCCATAACCCCCCAGGCTAACATGCCTGTAACCCTTCCCTAGGATCAATCGGGGATCACCAGTGGACCTCTGACACCCCCCCGCACTGGGATGCCCGAAGTGCACACACTGGGATTCGAACCCGAGACCTTCGCTCTGATACCATGTCAGAATCCCAACCACTAGACCATTGGGATAAAAGGGCTTGTTAAGTAGCGGGTCAGTGCGCCCATAACCCCCCAGGCCAACATGCCTGTAACCCTTCCCTAGGATCAATCGGGGATCACCAGTGGACCTCTGACAACGCTGTGCTGCAACGTGCAGCAGCACCCAAAGAGTAGTCATCTTTGGGGTGGGGGAGAAAGTCTGGATGAAGTCAACCCCCTGTTGCTGACTGAAGCCTCGAGCAACGTAACGCGCCTTGAAGGCAGGCGGAGAACCCGGCGGCCGCTTCACTCTGAAAATCCACATGCCATCGACTATGTTCGCCCCAGGAGGAAGAACCTCGTCGACGAAGGTACCTGTGGACTTCCATGAAGCCATCTCTGCGTCCATGGCTGTCTGCCACTGAGAGGAGTACTCACCCGCGATTGCCTCAGCGTAAGAGCGCGGGGTAGGGATGTCAAGTGCATCCGGGTCTCCCTCAGGGCAAAGCAGCATGGATGCGAAACAAGTTAAAGCGGCCGCAAGACACTCAAGCTCAAACTGTCTGTCTTCAAGTACGTCACTGCCAAGGGCAAGCTCACCCCCGACGGACGGAGGACAGACAGACTCAGACTCATTGATAAGACTCGCGACGTAGTCGAGACGACTCCTAGCTGCAAAGTCGACTAGCTCACTGACCAGGGCAAACGCTGCAGTAGACTCAAGGAGACGAGTGACGACAGTAGCGAGGAGACGAGTGACAGTAGGACTGGCAGCACGAGCAAGGTCAGACTCAGGGTCAGGAACGTGCAAAAGAGAGGACGCGGGAGGCTCAGGCAGGACAACACGCTGTGGAACAGAGGAAGGACGAAGTGCCTCACCATGAGTGCCTGGGACAGCAGGAGGACGTGGACGGGCAACACGACGAGCACGAACAGGTGTGGAAGCACGAGTCTCTGGCTCACGACGCTCGGTAAGGGACTCAGTCACCTCAGTGTGAGGAACAGGCGCAGGCAGCGGGGAGCTAGGCAGTAGCTGTGGCTGGGACTGGTCTGTCAGTGGACACAGGAGGGGTAGAGGGAGGCCAGTGGAAGACGGGAGACTAAGAACCTGGCGAAGGACCGAGTCAGGCGGCGGCAGGGACGACTGCAGCTGCGGGTAGAAAAACGGTATGCGCAGGGCAGTACCAGTAGCTCCAGCTCCTCCAGCACCAGCACCTCCAGCACCAGCAGCTCCAGCAGCACCCCCAGCACCTCCAACACTAGTAGCACCACCAGCTCCGGCAGCGCGAGGACCTCTAGCACCAGTAGTACCTCTAGCACCTCCAGTGCCAGCAGCTCCAGTAGCACCTTCAGCACCTCCAACACCAGGAGTACCACCTGCTCCGGCAGCTCCAGCACCAGCAGCACTTCCAGTACCTCCACTGCCAGCAGCTCCAGTAGGACCTCCAGCTCGAACAGCACCACTAGCTCCGAAAGCTCCAGCACCTCCAGTATGAGCACCTCCAGGAGCAGCACCTCCAGCACCTCCAGTACCTCCAGCTCCAGCACCTCTAGCACCAGCAATACCTCCAGCACCTCCACCACTAGCTGTACCTCCAGGACTAGTAGGTCCAGCACCTGCAGCACCAGTAGCACCTCTAGGACTAGTAGCTCCGGCACCTCCAGCACCAGCAGCACCTCTAGTACCTCCAGCACTAGCACCATCTCCAGTACCTCCAGCACCAGCAGTACCTCCAGTACCTCCAGCACCAGCAGTACCTCCAGGACTAGCATCTCCAGCACCAGCAGGACCGTACCCTACACCACCAGGACTGCCTCGCCAAACAATCCACGCACAAATCGCCTGCGGCGAGAGCGTCTCAAGTAGGTCAGGCTGCGGTGGCTGTCCAGCTCCAAGACCTCTAGCAGGGTCACCCACAGCTCCACCGCCACTAGGACTCGCCGGACCCCCAGAGTTAGCGGCAGGGTCACCCCCCTCAGTTGGGCCAGAGGAGTCAGAAGAGACCTCCAAAGGCTCAACCAAGGGGGGTGGGTCTACCTGAGACACACCTGAGGGAGCAGGACCCTGTGGGGGGAGGGGGTCTACCAGGGGGGGGACTTGTACCAAGAAAAGAGGTGCTAGGGGGACCGGGTGGGAAGCGTGCGGGTGGAGCCCTTAGTAACAGACAGACTCGTCAAAGGTGACGTCCTGGGAGGAGAAGACTCGACGCGAGCGCGGGTGGTAAAACTGCCACGGCGGGGCGTCAGTGGGGAAGCCAAGGAAGACGCAGCGGAGAGTGCGAGAGGAGAGCTTGTTCGCTTTGGCATCGCGAACAAGGGAGAGTGCGCCCCAGACCTAAAACACCGATGCATCGCCAACCTTCCCCGTCCACCGGAGTGTGGTCGAGGTCTCTGGCTCAGAGACACGGGGCCAGAGGTTGAGCTGATGCGCAGCGTCTCGGACCACAAACGGCCACAGAAAATGGGGAGCAGCTGCATGGACCATGGAGGTACGAGCAACCTCCATGATCAAGCCAATGCGACGCTCAACAATCCCATTTTGATGAGGAGAGGCCGGAAGCGTGAACGACTAGACGATGCCCTCATCTTGACAGAACTCTGCAAGGAGATCAAAAGAGAACTCACCGCCCCTGTCAGAGTGCAGACGCAGGACTGGGATGTCCTGACTAAACCGCTCGCGCAGCTGTCGACGAGTAGCACGGATCCAGGGGATCAAAATACCGCTGACGTCTGCCTTGCGCCGCAAGGGGAAGACAGTGGTGTAACGTGTGTAGTCGTCAACAACCAACAGGAAGTAGCGCTCCTGGTCCGTTCCACCGACGGGGGCTGGGCCCCAAACATCCATGTGGAGAGTCTGCAGAGGAGCAGTGGTCGGAGGAAACTCGGAGGAGTGAGGAGCGGCGCGCTGCCGCCCCTCGACGCAGGGAAGGCACGGCGGGGTAGGCGAGCGCGGGAGGGAGGGCAGGGACCTGGGAAGGCCAGAGACAACGAGACGGGAATGCATACCACGGAGACGCGGTAGGGAGGGGTGACCGAGGCGGTGGTGCCAGAGGAGAGTCTTGAGGGAGAGTACCCGACACGAGCAAGACGCTGCAAGCTGACCAGACGCAAACACCTGACTCGACGCAGCCACCTGTGCAGACGTAGTGGTCAGTGTGTACAGACTAGACCCAGGCCGTCGAGTGAACGTAGCAAGGTGACGGCCAGTCCGGGAGCACGTACAGATCGCCACACGCTGCCCTACAGGAACAAATGTATCAACCCATATATCCTGAATGGCAGCGTTGCTCACCAAGTTCGTCGAGAACGTGGGGAGGTGGAGACCTAACAAAGAACCGGAGGGGACTGCTGGACACGGGAGGACAGTGGAGGCTCACGTGACTACTGGGCCCCCAGTGGGGGTCAGCCAGTGAGACCGGTACCGGTGCAGCAAGTGGTGTGAGTGAGGTGCAGTCACGAAAGAAGCAACGTGACGCGCCTGAGTCAAGTGTGAAAGTGTGCAAGGCCTCAGCTGAGGAAGGACCTGTGGCGGGAGACGCATGAGCACCTAAAGCTACAGCAGACTCACTAGCACCTAGTGCGGCAGCAGACTCACTAGCACCTAGTGCAGCAGCCTCGACAGAACCAGTGACTCATCGCTGAGGAAACAACTCACTAAGCACCTGCGGGGAGAAGGTCTCTTGCTGACTCTGCTGCCGCCTCTACGCAGTACATAGAAAACCAAAGCCTCCACCACCTGGATGGGCTCGCTGAAGAACCCACTCGCGAAGCTACTGAGGGGTGGGGTCGTCCAGGAGAGGCAGTGACCGCCGCTGTCCACCCCTAGCTGCTGCAACTGCCGTGATAGTGGCCATGACAGGCAGTGACGGTCAGTAGTAGGTCCAGCACCTCCAGCACCAGCAACACCTCCAGCACTCCCAGTCGCACCTCCAGCACCCCCAGCACCAGCAGCACTCCCAGCACTCCCAGCAGCACTTCCACCAGCAGCAGCAGTAGCAAGGAGCAGTGGCAGCAAGGAGCAGCAGCAGCAAGGAGCGACAGCTGCAGCAAGTAGCAGCAGCAGCAAGGAGCAGCAGCTGTAGCAAGTAGCAGCAGCAGCAGCACGTAGGAGAAGGCGCACAGAAGGAGCAGCAAGAGGAGTTGCAGCAGCAGTGGCAGTAGAGAGCAGCAGCAGTAAGTAGCAGCAGCAGCGGGGAGCAGCAGCAGCAAGGAGCGACAGTTGCAGCAAGTAGCAGCAGCTGCAGTAAGTAGCAGCACTTAGCAGGAGATGCAGAGCATGCAGCAGTGGCAGCAGCAGCAGAGCATGTAGCAGTGGTAGCAGCAGCAGCGCATGCAGCAGTGGCAGCAGCACGCTGAGCAGCATCAGCAAGGGCTGTAGTGGTAGCAGCAAGGGCTGTGGCGGCAGCAGCAGGGGCTGTAGCGGCAGCAGCAAGGGCTGTAGCGGCAGCAGCAAGGGCTGTAGCGGCAGCAGCAAGGGCTGTAGCTGCACCAGCAGGGCTGTAGCTGCAGTAACAGGGGCTGGAGCGGCAGCAGCAGGGGCTGTAGCGGCAGCAGCAAGGGCTGTAGCAGCAGCAGCAAGGGCTGTAGCTGCAGCAGCAGGGCTGTAGCTGCAGTAGAAGCGGCTGGGGCGGCAGCAGCAGGGGCTGTAGCGGCAGCAGCAAGGGCTGTAGTAGCAGCAGCAAGGGCTGTAGCTGCACCAGCAGGGCTGTAGCTGCAGTAACAGTGGCTGGAGCGGCAGCAGCAGGGGCTGTAGCGGCAGCAGCAAGGGCTGTAGATGCACCAGCAGGGCTGTAGCTGCAGTAGAAGGGGCTGGGGCGGCAGCAGCAGAGGCTGTAGCGGCAGCAGCAAGGGCTGTAGTGGCAGCAGCAAGGGCTGTAGCTGCACCAGTAGGGCTGTAGCTGCAGTAACAGGGGCTGGAGCGGCAGCAGCAGGGGCGTGATTCGAGTAGGAAAAACGGCCTGCCTAGGGGTGCGATTCAGGCAGGAAAAACGGCCAGCCTAGGGGCGCGATTCGGGCAGGAAAAACGGCCTGCCTAGGGGCGCGATTCGGGTAGGAAAAACGGCCTGCCTAGGGGCGCGATTCGGACAGGAAAAACGGTCTGCCTAGGGGCGCGATCCGGGTAGGAAAGACGGCCTGCCTAGGGGCGCGATTCAGGCAGGAAAAACTGCCAGCATAGGGGCGCGATTCGGGCAGGAAAAACGGCCTGCCTAGGGGCGCGATTCGGGTAGGAAGAACGGCCTGCCTAGGGGCGAGATTCGGGCAGGAAAAACGGCCAGCCTAGGGGCGCGATTCGGGGCAGAAAAACGGCCTGCCTAGGGGCGCGATTCGGGCAGAAAAATGGGCAGAACGGAACTAACGGTGGGCCCTAAACTAGTGGTCCTACAGATGGACCTGCTCTGAAACCATATCGAAAGAACTGTGCAGGGATGTTTGGATTAGCAAGGGTTGGGGTACAAGTACTAACCCTAGAAGTGCTGTACCCCATCAGGAGTGCCCCACTATAGCCTACAAGTAAGATGTACTTTGAAAAAAGGGCAAATTCCCTTGTTGTGACAGGCCTGCTCTCCAGCCAATGAGTGATGTCGAAAATGTTACAGCAAAGCTCATTAGGTTGAAAATGTAGAAAATAAAACCAGTTAGATATCTCTCTCAATTTGCAATCTGATCCGTACTTGTTTCGGACCTCGACATGTTGAAACTTGGAACTTGGTAGTAGAAGTCCATACGTTCAACGTGGTTGCGGAACACAGACTAGATTGTCCATACGTTACCCTGACGTTTCAAAGACGTGCTGTACCACTGTTGCCGGTCGTCTGTCCCTACAAGAGTACCGTTGGGCGACCCTCCTCCACGCTATGTCGTGTCGGGACCGATGCGCAAACAGTAGTGCTGCGGTGCGGAGACTGGACATGGTTTTTAAACTCATGTTAGGGAGGGCGCGTTCCATACATACCTATGTACGGAAGCCCGGCATTTAACTCCATTCATCGAGTCTCGATGGGACCACAGCGATGCTCGCCTGAGCCTTCGCTGAGGGGAATTTTTTCGTGAGGGCACCGACACTCTCTTTCCTGTCACGTGAAACACGCTCTCATTCTCCTTCCCTTCCGTGCTCAGCAATTCCTCCTTCCCTCCACATCCCTTCTGGAAAGCTCCAGAGAAAGTCGGTGGTCCGTACAGTTTATACCGTGTGCTACCGTATAAAAGGGGAAGGAATCGAATCAGACCGCATTTGACTTCAATGTATCCCAACCCACTCCAGCTTCTTGGTTAGGGGGAGTCCCCATCTCATTTGATTTCGAGGCTTTTTCCCCTTCCCAGCAGCCCTACCCGTCAACGTGACACGTGTACGTCACCATGGAGTTCTTGCTTGTGTGGCCTAACCAACTAGTCGCGTCGCGATTAAACTCCTCAAAGCAGCGTCGTCCCAGCTCTCCAGAAAACGACTGACCATGCTTATTGATTTGTAATTAGTTGTAAAGTGTCCTAGAAGCAGCTTCTCGCATCGTGATCAAATAGATGATTATTTGAGACTCTAGTAAAAGCAGCTTCTTCAGGGACTACGGCCACGAACGGCTGACTCAGTTGAGGTCCATGTCGATCTCCTGGCAGCGATGCTGTCACTTATTGGCGACTGAATCCTCGCGTGGCTGTCGAATTTTATCGTTTACAGACATGATCATTCATCGTCAGCAAACTCGCGGATTGAAGCAGCATTTGCTACCTGCGGCGTAATCGTTAAGTAAAGCAGCAATTTCTTACGTAATCGTTTAACTTGGAAGGATTAAATGATAACTGGCTCGGTTAATAACCTATGGCTTCCAGAAACCTCCGCGCATTCTCCTACACTCTCCATCTTACTCTACACCTGCTCTCCGTCTTATCCGCCGCGTCTTCCGCTGGATTGTCCGAAAATGCTCCCGCGAGCGCTCCCGTCCCTTCTCCCGGTGACGATATAGTCCCTGATATCCCCGGTATAGACTACTCCGTTAATATCACGCTTCCGGTCGTCTCAGGCACGTCAGGAGATTCTGTGGGGCCGCCCGTTTGTTTTCGCCAAGGGCTATCGCCGCACCCGGTTCTGATCCCTTGTGGCGACGATCCTTCGCAAACAGCCTCGTCGCAGACGGCGTCGCGCGTGTCGCAAATGCTGTCGCTCGCCAGCGCGCGACGATTCGCATCCAGCAGAAAATTTAGTCGGCCTCTCGTGGATGACTCCACACCCAAGCTGACTCCCGCTACTGAGCTCTTCGACATTTTCTAAAACTATTTTAATGTTGAGGTTGTACATTCGTTTCCCGACTCCCTTTTTGCTCGATCTCGTGCGGCGGAGGTCGCATGCGATCGTGCGGCTGAGGTCGCATGTGATCGTACAGTCGGTTCTCATTGCATTCCTTTCGCCGTTCCCGCGAACGATGTCGTTGAACTGCTTAGCGAGTCGCGGCTCTCGTCGTTGCGCATTCGTCGTCGTTCACTCGTCGTCGCGCACACATCATCGTTCACGCATCCCCCTCACGTATCGCCCATCGCAGTCGCTCACAGTCGCATACTACATCGCAAGTCACTTGAGCTACCACTGTTTCTGACTAAGACTTTTTTCTTGCGCGGAAAATGAAACGGAAAGGTAACGGAACAGTAACTTTTCAGTTGTTTTTCGCCCTGTCCTTTTCCGCGATGCATTACTGAGGTAAGCTCGCGCATCACCACGTATTGGCCCTCACAATCGCTCACAGTCGCTCACATTCGCATACTAACTACTGAAGTCGACTCGCGCATGTCTCTCGCTCGTCCCTTCGCTGTTATTCTATCCCCCGCAGGCGACGATTTCGTCCTTGCGCATCAGATCTGCTTCTCGCATAGGGCTGGGGGCATTTTCCCCTGCTGGTATTCCGTCCCCTCCCCCTGCTCTTGTCTGGGAACAAGACGAGTATTCCGTCCCCTCCCCCTGCTCTTCCTCCTACCCTCCTTATCCCCCGCACAACCCCCCCCCCACCCTCCCCCCAACTCCCAGCCTCCGTGTCAGTGACTCTGAAGCCACGCAGGCTGGACACCTGGCGGGGCTGGGGCACGTCCCTCTGCTGGTAAGCTGGGGGGTGGGGTAAAGGGTGTTGGGAGGGGTGAAGGTGTGAGGTGGAAGGTATGGCACACTTTCTGTGCAACCTTTCGTCGGCTCTCGTATTCAACTCTATCATGTGGCAGCCTCGTGACTCTGTTGATACACGATGTTACAACTGCATCAGTGTAACACCATCAAGACTCCTAACTGAAGCAAAAGTATTGGCAAAAGCATGTAACACCGCTACTCCCTTGATGTAACGCAGTTCTGAATCCTCCTGAGTTAACGCTGTTGTCGATCCGTCAATGTAACACCATAAAACTACACCATTATAATCCGTTCAAACAGATAATTACAATTTCCGCCACTTTTTTCCCCTCATCCTCCCTCTTTCCATCCCAATTTCCCTCCCTCCCAGGCTAGGAAACTTCGTAGGAGGCTTCCCAGAGGAGCATTTCAACCCTCTCATGGACCTCCTATTCTCCCCCTCGGGTCTAAACCTCAACATAGTTCGCTACAACATAGGAGGCGGCTACAATGCTACCAATAGCCCCAGGTTCTTAACTGGGTATGTCAAATGGCGGGGCATGCCGGGCTTTAAAGCCACAGAGGAAGCGGCTTATGATTGGTCTGCGGACGACAGGCAGAGGAGAGTTTTGTTTGCTGCCCGGGCGCGGGGGGCGGACAGGATCGACGCTTTTGCCAACAGCCCGCCTTGGTGGATGACGGTGTCGGGGGATGTTGCGGGTGCGCCCATATACGGGCAGGGTAATTTAAAGGTGGAATATGAAACAGCTTTCGCGGAATACCTCACTGACGTGGTGCAGAAGTTTGCAAGGGATAGAAGCTGGGGCAAGGGGTTGGTGTTTGATACTTTGGAGCCGTTTAACGAGGCGTTGGAGGGTTGGTGGAAGCAGGGGGGAGGGCAGGAGGGGTGCAACATTAATATACAGCAAATGAGACGCATTTTGCCCAAGGTGCAGACTGCTCTTGCAAGGAAGCAGCTTAAAACGAAGAACGCGGGAGTCGATAGCTTTGTGCAAACCACTCCGAGGCAAATCGGGAACATTCTCAGCCCGTTCCTGATTCGTTACAACGTGCACGGTTACATGAGCCTCGCGCAAAACGGGACGAGCCCCGTCGAATTCACGACGCAGAATTTTCACGTGATGAAGGATATCGCAAAATCGCAAACAAAGGAGGTGTTTGTTTCGGAATGGGGGCCGATGCAGCGGGGCGGGGAGGACACAGACGTTGCACTGTTCATGGGGAGATCGATCATTGCGTCGTTAAACATCTTGGAAGCTACAGGGTGGGTCTTTTGGCAAGCCATCGACCCCGTCGCGTCGTGGGCTTTAATCCACATTGACTGGTCAAAAACTCCGGATGCGTCTACAGCGTACACTCCACCGCTGGTTTCTAAAAAGTTTTGGATTCTGAAGCATTTCACAAGCCTTGCTCCTCCAGGAAGCAGGAGGCTGCTTATCAACAAGCCGAACTGCCACTTTGGGATTGCTGCATTCTACACACCGAAGAAGAGACTGATAAGCGTGTTCGTGGTGAATCAAAAGGGTGCACCAAGGGCGGTAAAAGTTCACATGCCTTGGTGGTTTATAAGGAATGTTGGTGGGAAAACAAAGGTGCGTTCTTGGAGAACATCTTTTTCTGAGGACTTTGAGGAGATTCACCATGGTAGAGGAACTAGGCCTTTGCGGTTTGAAATTCCTGGTCGATCGTTTATGTCTTTTGCTATTACGCATATCAGGTCATTTCCTTAGGATAGTATGCAGTGGCAGTGTATACTGTAGGTAGGTGCCTTGTAAGATTAGAAATACTAGTATACAACTACTATGGTAGGTAGAAGTCAATATAGCATCTGTGTTGGCTTTTAAGCATTGAGGTATAGTTCCGGCTATAAGACCCGCCGGTAAGAAGGTCCCCCGGGACTCTTGAATGGGTAGGGGGACTCTTATTGTGGCAGGTCTTGTGAGGACCCCCCTTAAGCCGCTAATCATCATAAGCCCCCCCTTTTCTGTATACAGTAGATATAATTGCTATTGTGCGTCAGCTTTTACTGGCATAAATTCGAGTTCTGACAGCTTTTTGTGTCAGACTCGAATTCTGACACAGTTTTGACGCGCTGCACGCGCGAAATTTGCGCGAATTCGTTACGAATATAAGACCCCCCCGCCCCAAACTGAGTAGTGCACCTCTAAATATCAGATAGACAACTGTTAAATAAGTTACCCCAGATCTTCAAAAATTGCTGCCGCCATAATGTCCACCCAAGCTCATTTTCCAGCATTTGTAGAGAGTCCCCGGGGTCTTATAGCCGGAACTATACAATATATGCTTTGCAATTTACTGCCTGTTGGAAGTAACTAGTGTACGCCTTGAAGCCAGGCCTGCTATTGCACCTTATACCTCCTGTCTTGCAAAATCACTAAGTGAGCAGCATCACATACAGAATATCAATTTAGGTAGGCAGGTTCAAACATGTGCATTTGCGGCTTATAACTAAGTATTGCAGTTTGGTAACACTTCCTTTGCAAGCAGCCTGTCGCAAATACCGTATGCAGTCAAAATATTCCCCTATCTCACCTTCTTCGATTCCCCCCCTGCCCTCTTCATTGCGAGCAGGATCTCCGTGCGGTACCTCGCATCGTCACACAGAAAACTCCACCACACCAGCGTAAACGGCACTGTTGCCGCATGCCACAGTGAGTGCGCGTCAAACAGGCCCAAAATCGGAGGGAAATCGTAGAGCTCGAGCAGTAAGGAAAAGGCCGTGCCGCCCGACACAAAGAGAACCTTCCAGGCGGAGGGGTGCCGGCTGGCTATGGCCCAGATGGTCCAGAGCAGCAGCTGTGTCACCCCCATGGCAGTGCACACTACCATGTTCCAATCTGTAGTAGCAGGGGGTGTAGTGGGAGTGTGGAGAACGGGAGGGGGAAGGGGGTTGAAGTAATGGGAAGGTGTGGGCCGGTTGGCGTGGGAAGGTGTCGGCTGGCTATGGCCCAGATGGTCCAGAGCAACAGCTGTGTGACCCCCATAGAAGTGCACACTACGATGTTCCAACCTGTAATAGGGGGGGTGCAGTGAGGTATAAAGAGGTGAGGCGTGGAAGGAGCTGGCTATGGCCCAGATGGTCTAGAGCAGCAACTGTGTGACCCCCATAGCAGTGCACACAACGATGTTTCAATCTCCAATAAGCAAAGTCCTTGGGTAGTGTGAAGAGGGCAGGAGGGGGGAGTTGGGGAGAGGTGGGGGGGTGTGGGGGGAGGTGCAGTGGAGAAGAGATGAAGCACGGAGGGGTGCCGGCTGGCTATGGCCCAGATGGTCCAGAGGAGCAGCGGTGTGACCCCCATGGCAGTGCACACTACGATGTTCCAATCTGTAGTACCAGGGAGTGTAGTGGGGAGTGCAGTGGGGGGAAGGGATGGAAGAGGAGGTGTGCAGTGGAGAAGAGGAGGGGTGAGGCGTAGAACGGTGCCGGCTGGTTATGGCCCAGATGGTCAAGAGAAGCTGTGTGAATCCCATTGGCGTGCACACAGTGATCTTCCAATCTGCATTTAAAAAAGTGAATAGGTGGCATAAAGAAGCAGGAGGGGGGGATAGGGAGGGGTGAGAGGAACGGTGCAGTGGAGAAGAGGTGAGGTGCAGAAAATTGCTGGCTTGCAATGGCCCGGATGGTCCAGAGGAGAATCTGTGACTCCCATGGCAGTGCACACAGTGATGTTCTCACCTGCGATCGAGAGAAAGGAATTGTAAAGAGAGGATTGTAAAAGGAGGGATTGTAAAGGGGGAGGGGCAAAGGTGTCTATGAAAGGCGCTGCCCATATCCCGTGTGGCCTCCTCCCTCAGGCTGCTGATGATGATCCACAACTGCTCTCTACAGTCACACCAAGTGCGATCATCCTCGCTATAGTCACATCCGCTCACCAAAGTCGAGATTTTAGAATTGATGAAAAATATAAGAGTGGTGGTGAAGGAGATGATGCACACAGCTGCTCACTACAATCACATCCAGTACTGTCATCCTCGTTACAGTCACACTCACCAAAGTCAAAGGTGTAGAAGTTGATGTAGAATATGTGAGTGGTGGTGAAGGCGATCACCGGCGCTGCCACCACATTCGCTACAGTCACACCAGTACCCGGTCATCCTCGTTGTAATCATACCTCTCACTCACCAAAGTCGAAAGTATAGAAGTTCATGTAGAATATGTGAGTGGTGGTGAAAGCGATCACCGGCGCTGCCACCATGACGCGTGTGGCCTCCTCCCTCAGGCTGCTGATGCGGATGATGCAGACGAGCAGCGATATGCCGATGAGAGCAATGGCCGATGTGTAATCCCCTGACTGTGTCTCCCAGACGTCCCTGCAAGGAGGAGAGGGGAAGAGGGTGAGGACAGGGGTCGATGGAGAGGAATATTGTGAGAAAATTGGAAACAACATGCCGATGAGAGCAATGGCCAATGTGAAAATCGAAAATGACCGGGGAAAGGAGTCAGCGGTTGAGCGTCGTGCAAGGTCATGTGTGTAACGACTCTGAATGTTCACCATTTTCTCCTGCACCGACAAGCTTGCCATTTCATGCTGCGTTGAACCCACTTGTGTGGCCAAAATCACCCTGCTTCACCCACTTAGACATTGTCGCTTTTCCTTGACTCTTCGTATCGAAAAAACTCCCTTACATTACATGCTTCAGGCGGAGGCTTCACGCATCAGCGTCAAGCGATGGCGAAAGCCAACTATGTGATCGATAGCAGCAGCGGCAAGCCGCGGAGACATGCCTGGGATAGTGTCTCCTCAACTTGCCACTTCAGCCATCAATCTCATAGTTGGTAACTAACTTTCACTATCGGTTGACGCTGCTGAACGATCTACGCTCGAAGCATGTCATGTAAGAAGGTTCTATCGATGCCACGAAGCGACAATGAAGAGCGACATCGTCTCAATGAGCAAGTGAAACAGTGTGGTGTTCACCGCACAAGCGAGTCCAATACAGTATGGAATGACAAGATTGTCAGCGCAGGAGAAAATGACAATCGTTCGGTATCGTTGCACGCATAACCTTGCATGACGCTTGACCATTGACTCCTTCACCCTGCTACTTTCAATCTTGAACGTGGGATTTTGAAATCCTGGCAACTACCAAGTGCTAAAGGCACCTGCATCAAACAACACACGCACCGGATAGCACCTGCGCACGTACCGGGCATGGAAAATGGCGCTCCAGAGCCAGGAGTTGAGGGCGAAGAGGCCATAGATGGCCATGAGCGTGGAGTACTCGTAGAGCGGGCCCTTGTTGCCCATGGGCTTGCGCGGCAGCTTCACATACACGAGGCGCAGGAAGGAGTAGAGGCCGTAGAGCGTGGCTAGGAAGTTGAGGATGGAAAATGCAGAGGACGCAATTTCCTGGAAAAAGGGGAAGGAGGGAAGGAGGGAGGGAGGGAGGGAGGGAAGGAAGGAAGGAAGGAAGGAAGGAGGGAGGGAGGGAGGGAGGGAGGGAGGGAGGGAGGGAGGGAGGGAGGGAGGGAGGGAGGGAGGGAGGGAGGGAGGGAGGGAGGGAGGGAGGGAGGGAGGGAAGGAAGAAGGGAGGGAGGGAGGGAGGGATGGCGGGAGGGAGGGAGGGAGGGAGGGAGGGAGGGAGGGAGGGAGGGAGGGAGGGAGGGAGGGAGGGAGGGAGGGAGGGAGGGAGGGAGGGAGGGAGGGAGTGAGGGAGGAGTGAGGGAGTGAGGGAGGGAGTGAGGGAGTGAGACTATGGAGCAAAACTATGAGGCATGGTGAGCTATGGGGCATGGTGGGCTATGAGGCATGCTGGTACAAATAAAAAAACCGTGTTAATATTGAGACTCGTTTGGAAGCCAAAAGCGCGGATGAAGGGCCATTCCCGTAAAAATGGATTTGAGGCACCACAGGCATCTGATTATCGCGCATGCGCTGGTACTTGCACTCGCTCACGCAGTTCCACCTCGTTATAAGACATGCCTTCAAACGAGTCTCACCTGGAACCCCAAACGCGGATAAAAGGCCATTTGCCTTAATACTGCACTTTCGGCACCCCAGGCATCTGAATACGCGCATGCACTGGTACTTGCACTCGCTCTCGCAGTCATACCCCGTTATAAAACATGCCTTTAAACGGGTCTCACCTGGAAGCCAAAAACGCGGATGAAGGGCCATTTGCCGTAGTATTGCACTTGAGGCACCCCGGGCATTTGGATATCGCGCATGCACTGGTACTTGCACTCGCTCTCGCAGTCCCATCGAAGGAGACGGAGCTCTAACGGAGCCGTCACCATTCCGTCAGAATCAGCTGCAGGCGGGCAGCCCGGAATACAGTGGTCGCCCACGCATCCTGTTTTCTGGCAGTCAGCCAGGCATGTCCTGAAGTGTTGGCATGACAAGGAACAGAGAGGTTGGGATAAAAAAAGACAAGAAGGGAGGGAAATAGACACGGAGGGAAATGGTCAGGAAAGGAGCAGCGCAAGTGGTGTTAGAGGATTTGGGAGTCTTGAGAGATCTCAAAACTAGGACCGTCTAGACTTGGGGTGCCGCTTCCACAACGTGAAGAGATCGAATCTGAACCCTGAACGTCAAGTGCTTCGAAAGGCGATAAGCGGCAAATACAAGAGGCACATCCCAGAGCGGAATTGTCTGCGGAAGGGGGTGGAACGGTCAGAGATATCGAATTCTTTCTGGTAGTTATGAATAGTGGTTGAAATACATGGATAGCACGCGACCTCGATTACGGCACCATGCGACGACCTAGAGTGCGGTATCATGCGACGACTTGGGATGTGCTATCATGCGACGACTTGGGATGTGGTATCATGCGACGACTTGGGATGTGGTATCATGCGACGACTTGGGATATGCTATCATGCGACGACTTGGGATGTGGTATCAAGCGACGACCTAGAAGGCGGTATCATGCGACGACTTGGGATGTGGTATAACGCGGTACTGCGCGACGACTTAAAACGCGGTACGATGCGACGATCTAGAATGCAGTAAGCTGTGACAACACAGGTTACTGTACGGTGCAGGACGACCTGTGGGGTACTGAAAAAACTTAATGGCCCGTTGCTAAATAGGATAATGCCGCTTAATATGATACTCGGGGCGCTCCATGGATAATAAATCTTAACCTGGCATTATATAATCAAGCAATCGAGTATGAAAGTATCAGAGGGCCTACAACTTCTAGGGGAAAAAGGGGGGAAAGAGAGGCAGGCTGAAGAAGACGGGGAATGTGAAGGAGCAGACCTACTTCAATCAACGCATCTGACTTGTCGCGACGGACACGGATGATCAGATCCGCTTCTATTGAGGCGTAGTAGCTTGGTTTAAAGCTGCCACGAACAACAGGCACCCCCACTGACGCATTTCAAATCTAATTCGATCGTCCGTTTTTTTGTTTGTTGTGTTTCATTTCTATTTTGTTCCGTTTAGCTTATTTTTGTGTGTTTGGCACAACACCAATGTTCTACTTACTGGAATGTCGGGTCCGTATCGCCAGCGCTTGCCGAGACTGAAGTTACTAACGAGACAACGGCTGCTACGAAAATGGCTGCTCGTAAACCCCGTAGATCCATTGAGTCACGTTCTGCGGAAAAAACTGGGATGTCAGATCCCCAAGGGACCAAGGTCGGCCCTAATAGAACCCAAACCTCCCGGTTCACAAACTAGCGTCCCCTGATCTAGTGGTCTGACTCAGCTACCACTAAGTAAGAAACCAAGGCGCGTGACAACTAACTAAAATAAGGAGTCCAGCAAAACCAGGGAAATTAACTCGACAAACAACACCACATGAATTCCCAGATCACTGGGCACAGATCATTCACTTCATAACTTCGATGGGGAGGAACTAAGAGGGGTTCGAAGGAGTTGGGAGGGCTTAGAGGAATCCGAGGGGCTGGGAGGAATCCAGAGAGGCGGGAAACGTATTGAGAAAGGTTGAGAGAATTTCGAAGGGGAGTTCTGTTGGAGCGGACGGAAGGAAACTCTCGACGGTTCGATTGGACCGCCAAATTCAAGCCCCCACACCCCCCGTATTGAAGCAGCCTCATCCACTCACATATCTGTCGAGAATTTCGAAGGAGAGTTCTATTGGAGTGTGGGAAACGATCAAAAAGGGGCCCCGGAGTAGCAGTAAAGTGGCAAAATTGGGGCCTCGTGAGTCGCGCCCCTACTACGTACCCCCGAAGCAACCAAAACACATGGGCAGCTAGGCCGAGCCTGGCCTTCTCGCCAGGTCACCATCTACTGGCCTGGGGTTGATGGAATTCACTAGTGACTCGTCATCGTAATTTACTCAGAAAAACAATCATTTTAACCCAAAAAAACAACATCGCAATGGCACAAAGAATAAACCCCAATTCGGATGACATATAGTTGGGGAAGCATCAACCCTAAATACCGTGTGGCAAGATGTTTAGGGCTGAGGCCCCTTCGAAGGCATGACGCACGAGAGGAAAATTCGTCAATTTTCAGATGTCGAGTCAATTTTTTCGATGTCGTTCAAGGAGGAATTTGTCACCTTGTGTGGTCAGGTCTGACGGAGCGCGTGGATGAGGCTAGAAATTGGTTGGGCACAGGTCCGGCCCAGGTTCGACTCCTTGCGAGACACGAGGCCCCAATTTGGCGACTTTTCTAGAGCTCTGGGGCCCCAATATGATCATTTCCCGAGTGCAATGTACCTCGGGAGTACCGACTGAATGAAGGCAGCTGGCGGGGGAATCAAGCTGGTGAAACGCAGAAAAATGCTGGCGGAAAGGTTGGCGGATGCGCGATTGGCCCATCGGCGGAAAAGCAGCAGCCCAGGTTGAAACGATTGGCGGATGCGACTTGCAGAAAGATATGTGAGTGGACGAGGTTGCTTCAATACGGGGGGCATGGGGGCTTGGATTTGGCGGGAAAAATGGCAGTCTTCTGACAGAATTCGGACATGGACGAGCAGGATGGCCCGAAGGACTGACGACGACTCATCGGACGGATACAGGATCAGGGAGCTTATGACGGGGACCTGACCCGACTTGGAGCAACTCGACAACGAATTAGCTGATCAGAACCAATTAGCAAAACTCTCACTGGCATTCAACAGCGTAGCAATTTGAGCACGTCCTGATCAGATATGGCTGAACACATTTTGGCATGATCCTGATTAGTATGGAATTACAGGACGCACGTGCAGTTCATTGTTGCGCAGCAGCTAATAGCTTCTCATACACCTGCCGAGCTGTTAGGTCTTCCACCTGGCAGCATACAGAAAAATAATCATGGAGAGACAATCGGGAGAGCTAAGCAAGAAACGCCAATATTTGCTGAAATAAACTTATCAGGATGGGCTATTGCCGGGTGTGCTACCTGCTTAAGGTCTACAGGAGAAGGGTGGGGGTGAGAAGGTCATAGTATGGGTGTAGCATGAGTAGAGCAAGGTTGCAGCATGCAAACAGCATGGGAACAGCTTGTGAACAGCATGAATTGCAGATGCGCGTGCAGACATGCGAGGATGAACACACATGTGCTTGTACGCATGTGCTTGGGGGAATATTGCTGAATGTGAAAGCTCGGCACACGTATGTGCATGTTCAGATGCACATGCTTTTATCAAGATTAGAGTATGCACATCAAAGTGCGCATGCTTAGTGCCATGAGCAAATAGACTAACCTAAGTTCTTTCCATAAGCAAAAAAAAAATAAGACAAGATAAAAAAGTTAATAATAAGGTAAATTTACACGCTTACCACTGAATCGTGGACTCGTGCACTAACTTATGTGGATGTGCAGTATACTGGAAACATGTGCACAAAAAGACTTAACACACACAGCTACAACAGCTGCAGCTGCGCTCTCACACACCATGAGGATCTTGGACTTGGAGGACCATCCTTGTTGCAGTGCCAGTATAATGACGACACGTGCGCATACGAACATGGTTACAGCTGCTACAGGTGCTGCAGCCACAGTTGCTACAGCTGCTGCACGTACCATGAGCATCTTGGACTTGAAGGACCACCCTTGCTGCAGTGCCCATACACTCATGCTTAACATCGGGTCACCACTCTTGCACATACATGGTTACAGGTGCTACAGCTGCTGCTGCAAGGCCTACCATGAGCATCTTGGACTTGGAGGATTACCCTTGCTGCAGCTCCCATGCACTGAGAGCAAGCGCTTACACGTACGAACATCATCTAATTACCACGTACGAGCAACATCTAATTACCACGTACGAGCAACATCTAATTACCACGTACGAGCAACATCTAATTACCATGTACGAGCAACATCTAATTACCACGTACGAACAACATCTAATTACCACGTACGAACAACATCTAATTACCACTCTTGCACATACACGACTACACATGGTTACTGCAGCTGTTGCAAAGCCTACCATGAGCATCTTGGACTTGGGGGACCATCCTCGCTGTACCCTCAGTGCAACGAACACATACACGTACGAACAGAACCGTAACGTCCCATACAGGGTTACATGGCGGTAACCGCCCTGCACGTACCATGAGCATCTTGGACTTGTGCGACCACCCTCGCTGCAGTCTCAGCTGCACCAGGCGCAGCCCCAACGTCTGATTGGGTGGGGGTGGGGGGAAACGGGGGATTAGATGAGGCAGGGATGGAAGTAAGGAGACTGGCGAGGTGACGAGGGGGAGAGAGGAGAGGGACCACCGTCGCTGCAGTCTCAGCTGCACCAAGCCCAGCCCAAGCGTCTGATGGGGTGGGGGTGGGGTGGAAACGGGGGATGAGATGAGGCAGGGATGGAAGTAAGGAAGCTGGCGAGGTGACGAAGGGGAGAGAGGAGCGAGACCACCGTCGCTGCAGTCTCAGCTGTACCAGGTGAAGCCCCAGCGTCTGATGGGGAGGAGAGGGAGGGTCGGGGAGAGGGAGGCTCACATAGCGATTGCGTGCACACGATCGAGATTGTTAGACATGATCCAGCGAGCAGCAGTGGAGGAGAAAGTTTAAACAGAGAGGGAGGCTCACATAGCGATTGCATGCACACGATCGAGATTTGAGAGGTTCCTAGACATGGCATGGTTGTATGGCGTGGCATGTATGGCATAGCATGGCATGTATGGCGTGGCATGTATGGCATAGCATGGCATGTATGGCGTGGCATGTATGGCATAGCATGGCATGTATGGCGTGGCATGTATGGCATGGCCTGTATGGCGTGGCATGTATGACATGGCATGGCATGTATGGCATAGCATGGCATGTATGGCGTGGCCTGTATGGCGTGGCATATATGGCGTGGCATGGCATGGAGTGGCATGTGTGGCATGGCATGGCATGTATGGCATGGCATAGCACTGATGATATATGTATGAACGCTACCATCCCACCTTGGCGAGAAACTCCATCAGCTCTGCACTGGCCTCATTGCCCCTGTATGAGGCACTGAAGAGTGGCATGGTGGTGAGAGGGAGTGCCATCACACCACCGTCTCTCACCTTGGCGAGAAACTCCATCAGCTCTGCACTGGCCTCATTGCCCCTGTGCGAGGCGCTGACGAGTGGCATGGTGGTGAGTGGAATAGGTGGTGAGAGGGAGTGCCATCACCCCTACCATCTCACCTTGGCGAGAAACTCCATGAGCTCTGCACTGGCCTCATTGCCCCTATGCGCAGCTGCTGTCACTGCCACTCGCACATCGTCTGCATTGATGCCTGGTAAGGATGGGGCAAGGGGTGGTGACAGGGGGTTTGGGGTTGGGTTTGAGACGTCGTAAGAAGTGCCCCTGTGCGCAGCTGCTGTCACTGCCAAGAGTTTATTAAGACGTGGCACATCGTCCGCGTTGATGCCTGGTGCGAAGGAAGAGGACACAATAAATCCGATATATGCAAAGGTGAAGTTGTATAATCAGATTGGCAGATTTGAGACATATAAAATCGACAATTGAAGATATTTGAGAAACTCTTGGAAGAAGCAGCCTGGTATTAAGAAGACTCAGACTCGGTTAAAGCTTGAAAAAAAAAAAAAAAAAAAAAAAAAAAAAACTTTTAACACCTACTCTTTTTTTTTTTTTTTTTTTTTCCCCCGAAAATTGACACAGTAACGAAGTTAAAGAGGTGACAAATTGACAGAGCAAGAGCGTGACTCAGTGAGCGATAAAATTGTGAGAGTAGGAGAGCGAAAGCGTGACAGTGTGAGAGAATGGCAGTCTGAGAGATTGACAGAGTGAGAGAGTGACAGAATGAGAGCGAGAATGTGACGTACGAAGCACAGCAGAGCGTTGAGCCCTATCCTCCACCTCTATTGCCACCTGCACCAACCCGCTGTCCAGCTCCTGGATGCAGGGCGGCACTGGTGCATCCTGTGAGTACCCAGCACAGAACAAGAGAGCATAGAGCAAAGAAATCAGGTTGAAAGGAAGGAGACATGAAGACGAGCTCAGTTCTATCCTCCTTCCACCTCTATTGCCACCTGCACCAACCCGCTGTCCAGCTCCTGGATGCAGGGCGGCACTGGTGCATCCTGGGAGGCACGCAACACAGAAGAGGCCAGAAGACAACAGACACAACACACTGGTGGTGAGGAGAGATGGACAAAATGTGTGCTCTATCCTGCACCTCCACTGCCACCTGCACCAGACCACTGTCCAGCTCCTGGATGCATGCAGGGGGGCACTGGCGCATCCTGTAAGGCACACAGGAACAGAGCAGCACAGCACACAGCGGTGGGAGGAAGGGTTACAAGAACACGTTGAGCTCTATCCTCCCCCTATACTGCCACCTGCACCAGCCCACTGTGCAGCTCCTGCATGCATGCAGGGGGGCATGGGTGCATCCTGGGGGGAGGCACACAGAAACAGAGTGGATCAGAAGAGAGAACTGAAAACAGCCGTTCAGAGGAAGCATGGGAAGAACGTTGCGCCATACCCTCCTCTCACCCATGAAGGGTATGCGGGTTCACCCCAACTGCCACCTTGTTTTGAGTCGACTCAAAACTCGACTCAAAACTGAGTCGACTCAAAACTCGACTCAAAACTGAGTCGACTCAAAACTCGACTCAAAACTGAGTCGACTCAAAACTCCACTCAAAACTGAGTCGACTCAAAACTCCACTCAAAACTGAGTCGACTCAAAACTCGACTCAAAACTAAGCACATTGCGCCATACCCGACATGTTTTCCCTAGGCTTGCTGCTACTCCCGACATGAATCGTGATTCTTTACCCTCCTCTCACCCATGAAGGGTATGCGGGTTCACCCTAACTGCCACCTGAACCAAACTGTGTGGGTGTCAGCAGGAAGGCTAAAAACCTTGGCGCCCTCCATGCTCTCCTGGCTGCCCTCTGCGTGTACCTGCCTGGCTGCTCTGCGTGCGCTGGCTGCTCTGCGTGTGCCTGGCTGCTCTGCGTGTGCCTGGCTGCTCTGCGTGTGCCTGGCTGCTCTGCGTGTGCCTGGCTGTTACGTTATGCAAGTACCTTAGGCTTGGTGTCGGCAGTGGCGTCAGTGAGCGCGTCAGCAGGAATGTAGACGAATTTGGCGCCCTCCATGCTCTCCTCGCTGCTGTGCGTGTGCAGTTCACAGGTGCGTGTGTTTACATGACATGAGTAAGCAAGTGAGTTAAGTGTGAGCACCTTAGGCTTGGTGTCGGCAGTGGCGTCAGTGAGCGCGTCAGCAGGAATGTAGACGAATTTGGCGCCCTCCATGCTCTCCTCGCTGCTGTGCGTGTGTAGTTCACAGGTGCGTGTGTTTACATGACATGAGTAAGCAAGTGAGTTAAGTGTGAGCACCTTAGGCTTGGTGTCGGCAGTGGCATCAGTGAGCGCGTCAGCAGGAATGTAGACGAATTTGGCGCCCTCCATGCCCTCCTCGCTGCTGTGCGTGTGTAGTTCACAGGTGCGTGTGTTTACATGACATGAGTAAGCAAGTGAGTTAAGTGTGAGCACCTTAGGCTTGGTGTCGGCAGTGGCATCAGTGAGCGCGTCAGCAGGAATGTAGACGAATTTGGCGCCCTCCATGCTCTCCTCGCTGCTGTGCGTGTGCAGTTCACAGGTGCGTGTGTTTACATGACATGAGTAAGCAAGTGAGTTAAGTGTGAGCACCTTAGGCTTGGTGTCGGCAGTGGCGTCAGTGAGCGCGTCAGCAGGAATGTAGACGAATTTGGCGCCCTCCATGCTCTCCTCGCTGCTGTGCGTGTGTAGTTCACAGGTGCGTGTGTTTACATGACATGAGTAAGCAAGTGAGTTAAGTGTGAGCACCTTAGGCTTGGTGTCGGCAGTGGCATCAGTGAGCGCGTCAGCAGGAATGTAGACGAATTTGGCGCCCTCCATGCTCTCCTCGCTGCTGTGCGTGTGCAGTTCACAGGTGCGTGTGTTTACATGACATGAGTAAGCAAGTGAGTTAAGTGTGAGCACCTTAGGCTTGGTGTCGGCAGTGGCGTCAGTGAGCGCGTCAGCAGGAATGTAGACGAATTTGGCGCCCTCCATGCTCTCCTCGCTGCTGTGCGTGTGTAGTTCACAGGTGCGTGTGTTTACATGACATGAGTAAGCAAGTGAGTTAAGTGTGAGCACCTTAGGCTTGGTGTCGGCAGTGGCATCAGTGAGCGCGTCAGCAGGAATGTAGACGAATTTGGCGCCCTCCATGCTCTCCTCGCTGCTGTGCGTGTGCAGTTCACAGGTGCGTGTGTTTACATGACATGAGTAAGCAAGTGAGTTAAGTGTGAGCACCTTAGGCTTGGTGTCGGCAGTGGCGTCAGTGAGCGCGTCAGCAGGAATGTAGACGAATTTGGCGCCCTCCATGCTCTCCTCGCTGCTGTGCGTGTGTAGTTCACAGGTGCGTGTGTTTACATGACATGAGTAAGCAAGTGAGTTAAGTGTGAGCACCTTAGGCTTGGTGTCGGCAGTGGCATCAGTGAGCGCGTCAGCAGGAATGTAGACGAATTTGGCGCCCTCCATGCTCTCCTCGCTGCTGTGCGTGTGCAGTTCACAGGTGCGTGTGTTTACATGACATGAGTAAGCAAGTGAGTAAAGTGTGAGCACCTTAGGCTTGGTGTCGGCAGTGGCGTCAGTGAGCGCGTCGGCAGGAATGTAGACAAATTTGGCGCCCTCCATGCTCTCCTCGCTGCTGTGCGTGTGCAGTTCACAGGTGCCTCACTCACTCCTGTGTGAGAGAGAGTGAGTACCTTGGGCTTGGTGTCGGCAGTGGCGTCAGTGAGAGCATTAGCAGGAATGTAGATAAACTTGGCGCCCTCCATGCTCTCCTCACTGCTGTCTGTGCCCCTCGCCCCTATAAAAACACGTTGCTGCTGCTGTGCGTGTGAGTAAGAGATAGAGTAAAAACGAGTACCTTTGGCTTGGTGTGCTATATCCAGTACCTTCGGCTTGGTGTCGGCAGTGGCGTCAGTGAGGGCATCAGCAGGAATGTAGATAAACTTGGCGCCCTCCATGCTCTCCTCGCTGCCGTGTGTGTGTAGTTCACAGGTGCGTGTGTATACACATGAATCAGCAAGTGAGTCAAGTGTAAATACCTTGGGCTTGGTGTCGGCAGTAGCGTCAGTGAGGGCGTCAGCAGGAATGTAGACGAATTTGGCGCCCTCCATGCTCTCCTCGCTCCTATACGCCACCATCACCCCACACTCGCCACACCCCATACGGTACTGCCTCTCCACCTTGCCTTCTCCTCTGTACAGGAAGGAAAAACGAGGAGAGAACAAGGGAGGAGGAGAAGATGGGTAGAAGCAAGCATGTCCCCTCCACACTCTCTTTTTGAGTCGAACCAAAACGGCCTTCCATGCGCTCCTCGCTCCGATACGCCACCATCACTCCACACTCGCCACACCCCATACGGTACTGCCTCTCCACCTTGCCCTCGCCCCTGTAAGAGGGGGGCAATTAAAGATGGCGAGATTGGCTTTTGAGCAGCTGTTTGACGGTCCCCATGACATAGGCGCATCAAGAGACATCACACTCAACCACACTCTACCACTCTCAACCGCACTCAACAGCACACTACCATCGCTCACCGTTGAGCAGCTGTTTGCCGGTCTCCATGACGTTGAGGCGCATGACGTGTTTCGCTCGCTCCATCACCATCGCCCCATCCGTCTTGCGCCGCGACTGTCTGCCTGGCACCACTCCCCACCTCACTCAACCGCAATCAACCACATTCAACCGTACTCTACCACCACTCACCGCTTGAGCAGCTGTTTGCCGGTCTCCATGACGTTGAGGCGCATGACGTGTTTCGCTCGCTCCATCACCATCGCCCCATCCGTCTTGCGCCGCGGCAGCTCTGCCAGCTGAATGTCTGCCTGCCATGCCATGCCCACACCCACACATGCATGCGCACAGCATTTTTTAGTCGGCTCAAAAAGTCGACCTTTTTAGTCGGCTCAAAAAGTCGACTCTAAGGTCGAACCCAAAGTCGCTCCCTGACAGCTGACTGTCTGCCTGCCACGCCATGCCTAAACCCGTGTATGCATATGCAAGCCACCCTGTTTGCAGCAGTACACGCGTTTTGAGGCGCCTCAAAAGCTCCAATAGCTACCTGTCTGCCTGCCATGCCATGCCCTGTCCAAACCCGTATATGCATGTGCATGTCACCCTGTTTACAAGAGTACACGCGTTTTGAGGCGCCTCAAATCTCACTGCGGCTCCTTCAATATAAACAGCTTCTCCGTAATAAGAACTTACCCCTTACAGGAACACAGCCACTATAACACCTGCCTGTTATAAGAACATGCGCGCCGCACTGCTTGCAGTAGTACACGATCAGCTCCGTTGAAAGAAAATACCCGTCATAAACACCTGCCTGTTATAAGCACATGCGCGCCGCATTGCTTGCAGTAGTACACGATCAGCTCCTGCGTATCTCCCTGCGGCTCCGCATCTTCGCTAGAGTACGTCCGCGTCGTGCGCTTCGGCATACTCGCGACTCGTTCTCGGCGCAATGCTTAGGGTCTGAGAAACCGCGAAAGAAAAATGTCGCGTTGAAGGCGTGTGGCAAATTGCGTGGTGATTCGCGCTATACGCCGAAATTCCACCCCGTTTATAGTCAGTAACACCCTCGCAATAACGCTAATGCGCTTAGAATCGAAAATCTGCCACCGACAAAGGACACACGTAATGGACGAAAAGAGCGACGCGAAAAAGGTATTACCCAGCACCACCGGCACCGCACAAGAGAAAGGGTATGCCAGCTGGTATACACTCGATTCTTGAAACACGGCTTGAGGGTCTCAGCAACTCTGAAGCTGCATTGCTCCAGAGATTCTGCCCTAATCGTTTATCCAACTAAATGCGAAACCACTCTACGCCGGCTGAATTCTTGAGGCTGAACGAGTTCCGCAGCGCAGAGCGCGGACCAATCTCCCCAAGCTCGTTCGCACAGTCGATGAACGGTCGGTGCGGCCGGGACTGATGAATGCAGCCAAAGTCGTGACGAATAACGAGCAATTCATGCAGTGCAGAGATAGGGTGAGCCATTGCTGCTTGCTGGTGCACAGGAACAGTGGCAGTAGCACACGGCAATACGGAGAACGTATACGCAGCAATACCGGCTTCGGTACGCGACAATTACGGCTCAGCGGGTGTTTTTAGTCCAAGTGTGCAATCTAGCAATTTTATGGCTACCTCCAAAACACTCCGACATATCTAACAATACAGCTAATATGTGCATTATTAACTAACAAAATACTTAACTATACCGTAAGCCGTTATCAAGAATTTAACAATAAATCACTTCGCAGCTCTTCTAGGCATGTAAGAAGCATTCCAAGGGCCGCCATCCCTGGCATAGTGATCCATGGGATACACCCTCTCCTTTTTATCCCCTTTACAAGCTCCACACTGCTTGCACCGGTCCAACTTTTCCTCTTGCAACCCACTTCCACCTCCTGCTCCGCCACTCCCAAAACCACGCTCAGTACAATCACCTTCGATAGTATCCCCTTGAGCATTCGAGACACAGTCACAGAAGCAGCCGCCCCACCAGGGGGGAGCGAACCCCAGTGCAACCTCTAGCTCGTAGGGAGTGAGCATGGGGGCAGCAAAGGCCTCCCCCCAGTCTATGGATAGTCTCGGACATGCCACCTGCACCCATGCATCTATGCCCGTTTCTCTCCCACTCCCTATCCCACCTGTCCCTCTCCCACTTGTCTCTCTCACGCTCTCCTTCTCTGTGCATGTTATGCTGTCCTGCTTCATGCCTCCTCCTCCTAATGACAGCTCACTGAGGGCCCTGCCCATGTCGCCAACTGATGATGCCACGTCAGCACCGGCTCCTGCCACGTCACCAACAGCTTCTGTTTCACTCGCCCCAGACATCCCGCCAGACCCCACCCCCGCAGCCGCCACCTTTTCCGGAGTCAGCTCCGAGACAAGAAACACCACCGGCGTGCCACCCGCAGCACGGATCCTACTCACGCAGTGGTCTACAGTGCGTGGGTTACCCTGGTGCCCGAGTGTACCCTGCACAACACCCCACCGCCCCCCCCGCACCCTGCTCGCCCGGGTTACCGCCAGCCGCCGAGCAGATCGCATGCCTGAATGATCATAACGTTCCCGAGTGAGGGAGCGGGCGTAAGGGTCGTATCGGAACGCTGGGAGGGTGGGGTTTGCGATCATCATTGCTTCAAGGTGAAATCGGCCGTCCGAGACAAACACGAGTGCATCTGGACCGTCTGATCCAGATGCCCCTGCTGCTGCTGCTCCTCCTCCTGCTCCTCCTTCTCCTCCTGCTCCTCCTGCTCCTGCTGCTGCTCCTCCTCCTGCTCCTGTTGCTACCCCTGCTCCTCTTGCTGCTGCGCCCGTTGTTGCTGCTCCCTCAAACGAAGGAGAGAGGGAGGGAGCGGTGCACCCAAGAACCTCGCCCCCGGATAGGGGCTTGGCCTGAGGCACTGAGATGGCCCTGAAGTGACCTGAGAGGGCTGATTTCGCTGCATGCAATGCTGCTGTGAACTGAATAGTTCCTGGGAGGGGGATGGGGAAGAGGGGAGGAGGAAGGGGGAGGGTGAGGGGGAGTGGGGATTCGAGGGAGGGAAGGGGAGGCGGTAAGGAGAAGAGGGTATAAACTGGCTGGAAGGAGAGGGAGGGAGCGGTGCACCCAAGCACCTCGCCTCCGGACAGGGGCTTGGCCTGAGGCACCGTGATGCCTCTGAAGTGGCTTGACAGGGCTGAGTTGGCCGCATGCACCGCTGCTGCGAACTGAATGGTGCCTGGAAAATAGGGAATGTGGGAGGGACAAAATGTGGGGGAAGAGGGAGCGAGAAAAGGTGGGGGAGGAGATACAGGACGGCTTGGCCTGAGGCACCGTGATCCCTCTGTAGTGGCTTGAGAGGGCAGAGTTGGCTGCATGCACTGCTGCTGTGAACTGGATGGTGCCTGGGAGGGGGGAAATGGGGGAAGAGGTGAGTGGGGGCGGACTGAAGGTTGAATCTTTCACCTGTGGAATGGTCATGACCCAGAGATTTCGGGTTTAGAAGGTTTGTGTCCTTAGACACGCGAATTCGCCTGCCTCTCCCTCGGTCTGTCTACATAGAAATTTCTTCTGTTACCAAAACACACGGCAGGAGAAGGAAAGAAAGAAAGAAAGGAAAACTCACCAGCGAGTACTAGATGGTCAGTTGGCGGGAAATTGAGCTTCAACGTGTCTATGAAATGCGGCACGTCGATGGTGATATCGACGAACACGTAGAGACAAGGAATGGCCGTATGATCCAACGGTACCAGGCAGCTGTGCCCGTAATGCACCAGAAAATCCGCGCCAAGAGCTGCCGCGGTAACGTCGTCGATGCAGCACGCGCCGTAAGTCACATCTCCTAGAATCACGCAGCCCTCCGCGCCACCGAACCGCTCGATAATGTCACACAGGGTCGTCGCGAACATCTGGAGGCCCTCGGGGAGCTGCAGCGCCACGCAGCGCGCCTTCGCTTGTCGCACGCGCCAGACGGTTTTGGGAACCTCGAGGTTGTAGTTTGGCGGCAGAACTGACATGGCGGCGAGCAGCGCGGGATCTTCCAAGATCTCCCTCGGGATCTGTGAGCGCACGTAGCGCTTCGGCGCGGTTTTTTTCGCTGACGCTGCTGACGTTGCTGGCGAAGCGCTAATCTTGCTAATAGCAGTGCCGTTACCTGCAGCGGCGGTGGCATTAGAGCCGTCCATTGTGTGATCGCACGGTAGTGCGCTCCCGAGAGCGGGTATGTCGCAGGTCAAGCTCTGAAACCCGAGAACAACAATCTGCGCTATTTCAAGCTATGAACAAGATCTATTTGGCGCGAGGAGGTGTGGTAGGTGGAGGAAGCGAAGAAAAGGTTGACGATGAGACGATATCATGGAAATTGTTCAGTTCGCCGATTGGACTGCTTGTAACAAGCGATACCTTTTCCGTGATGACATCGCCAAAGCAAGGGAAAGCGAATTGGCCTGCAAAATTGCACAAGATATGCCAAGCGGTCGTAACGAAAATTACCAAGTGTGGATGACGAGGCCAGGCGACATCGCGACCTCAGTTGCGTACGCGAACTCTGTACCCGTGTTACTTGCAGCAACATTCGCGAAGGATTCTGTTGGTTGTTGTTACCAGCGGACCGTGTTTGTGCTTGCATTGCAGCAGGGAACCAATCTTCGGTGGTATAGCGGGTGACTTGACAACGTGCAACAGATAAGTGACAGCAGTTTAGGTAGTAATCCGCTCTTCTTATAGGAAAACGGGCCTCGCTAATACGAGTTCGGTTCTTTCTGAATCTGAAGGCAAAGCGGGGATTAGCAGAAACCGCGGGCAGAGTGTGAACTGGGTAGATTCTTTCCGAATTCCATCGCGTGATCCGTCATATCGACGGCCGTGGCTATTCCAGAATATGAGAACCTTCTAATTAAGCAGGGAGCACGAAGGTTCGTTGTCAAGTGGTAGATGCCCTGCAGACGACATTCGTTAGCAGGATTAGTAGCGAGTATGGAGCTATTTATGGACCCTGATACGTTTTTCACCTAGCGACGGCCAAAACAGGAAGGCTGACTAGCACGTTCGCAATGCCTGGAGCTGCGGCCACAATGGGTTTCGATGTTCGGTTTAGGATTCCGAGTGATCTCGTTCAACGCATATCCGATTACAGTAGCAGCGATTCACAACCCAACGAAAAGAATCGCGAAATTAAACCAACGGGATCATCCCACGTGGACGTCCACGTGGCCGTCTCTCCAAAGGAGTCCCTCCGAGCCGTCTTCACCAGATTTTTCCAATCACATTTGCCACATTGCTACCTGCAATGTCAGACACGTGAGCAACAGGGACCGGAGAATGGCGGGGACGCGGTCGGAAAGGACTTGGCTGCTGGGACACAGCAGTCGCAGGCGTCGCAGCTGTCGCAGCAGTCGCAGCCGTCGCAGCCGTCGCAGCAGGTCCGTTTCATGGTCCTCGGGCAAGTGGTGTACCTCTCACCTGACTCCACTGTAGAACACGCGAAGCTCAAATCCGGTTCAACCATCAAGGTGCTTCCCGTGAAAGCCGTGCATGAAGGTAGTGAAAATAAGGGCGAGGTGGGAGGTAATCACGGGACGAATGCCGCGCCTGCTGCTGCGCCTGCTGCTTCAGCTGCAGCAACGGTGGTGACTCCTCCTGCTGCCCTTCCTGCGTCTGCTGCTGCACCTGCTGCTCTTCCTGCTGCGCCGCCTGCTGCTCCTACCAGCACTCGCATCGACTACAGCAAGTGGGATCACCTCGAGGCCAGCAGCGACGAGGAGGCGGAGGAGGAGTTTCAGGAGGAGGAGGATGAGGATGAGGTCGAAGAGGAGGAGGAGGACGAGAAGGAGGTGGTGGAGTACAGATTGGGACAGGACCTGAAGTGGAAGGTTGTTGGAAGGAGTGGCGGAGGGAAGGTGAAGGCCGAGGCAGTTGCTTCTGGCTCGGCGATCGGTCACACTGGTGGCCTTTGCTCCTCCTCTCTTACTGGCGACGGTTGCCCGGGCAAGCTCCGACCGAGCGCAGCAGGCAGCAGCAAGGAGGAGGAAACAGCCGTGGAGAAAGGGAGCAAGAAGCACGAGGAAACAGCGCCAAAGCAACCAGAGTCATCAGCTGCAGCTGCCAATCCAGGGAAGGGCAAGGCCGAGAGAGGAGAGGGAGGGGAGCGAGAAGAGACAGAGGGTGCTTCGAAACGCCCGGCGCAGCAGGGTGGTATCCAGCTGCTGGATCGAACGGACATGGTTCACTATCTAGACGTGAGGAACGGCTGGGATGTCGCCGCCTGCGAGCCGTGCTTCGACCGTGTGGTGTCCCGCCGGACAAAGCTCGCCCTGGGTATCCACATCCTCAGGGACTTGCGCTCCACCCTCCGGCGGCAGCTGAAAGAATCCGTATCCCTCGTGTTACAAGCCAATCAGGCATCGTCACCAGCCCAGAAGGCAAAGGCACGGGCGATTGAAGATTTCTCCTCCAAGGTTCCGTTGCCGGATGGGGCGCTGGGAGGGCGGCAAGGGGTGCAGTCCTCTCGAGAGCGGTACAAATGGAAGTGCAAGCGGGCGCCGGGGGTTTGTGCAGAGGCGATGGTGCTAGAGTGGATGGCAGAGCCGCGAGTGGGTGTGCTGATGGACCTTGGGATTATCAGATCCCGCCTGCCGACCATTCTAGGGGTGGCCGGTCCTGATGCTGGATCCCCTGCTCTTGCTACCGCTGCTCCTCCTGTTCCCGTGCTCGCCTGGTCCTGCTGCTACCGCTGCAGCGGCTGCTGGGCTGCCTACCGCCGTGCTGTCAGCTTCGCCACCTTCCTCGTGATTGTAGCGAGGCTGCCCCGCATTGTGACTCTATGGAAGGCCCACGTGGACTCCGATTCTGCCACGTTCCCAGGGGTAATGCGTAAGCTGGGGGCTGTCAGGCAGGGAAAGGAGGATCAGTTAGCCTCCCTGCTGGTGCAGGTGCTTGGGGTGAAGGAGGCTGGTGAGCTCAAGGAAGGGTTTGGGTTTTTCATGCAGAACTTGCTGTCAGGGGGGGTGAGGGAGCGTGGGGAGGGGGAGAGGAAAGCAGGGGGAGCAGGGGGGGCGGGGGCGGGGGCGGGGAGGGGGGTTGGGGAGCAGGCGGGAGGGGAGGGATGGCGGATGTTTGAGGAGATGATGCGCATGATGGGCGCGAGTGATGCTCCCACAGCAGCAGATGTGATGACGCGGATGCGGCATGTCATGGGCGTGGACGGAGAGGAGGAGGGGGGCGGCACGGTGGCGTGTATGGTGGAGAGGAGCGAGGCCGGGGGGAGGGGAGGGAGGCGTGGTGAGAGTGCTGGGAGGAAGGGTGGGAAGGATGGTAAGTGGAGGGAGCACCTGAAAGGGCCTGTGTGGGAAAGGTATGTGGATGGCATGACTTGGATTCTGGAGCATGGAGGGGGGGAAAGGAGGGAGTTCAAATGCAGCCACTGCAGTGAGGGGGGCGACAGCAGCAGCAGCAGTGGGATTTGCAGCAGTGGGAGCAGCAGCAGCAGTGGGATTTGCAGCAGTGGGAGCAGCAGCAGCAGTGGGATTTGCAGCAGTGGGAGCAGCAGCAGCAGCGGCGGCGGCGGCAGCAGCAGCAGTGGCAGCAGTGGTGGTGGAGGCAGCAGCAGCAGCAGCAGCCTGGACAGCAGGGGTGCTCCCAAGGGCATGTATCTGAGCGGCGTGGGCGCCACCGAATTCGCCCTTGCATTCGCCACTGTGATTTCCAACAGTGGGCAGCGCAAGCAGGGCGAGGTGTTCTGTATGGACGCCGAGAGTGTGAGGCAGTCACGCGTGGAAGATGCAGTGATTGAGGAGGCCAGAGGGAGGCTTATGCGGGAGAAGGTGGGAAGGGAGGTGCAGGTGGGAGTGGGAGGTGCCATAGATGATACAGCAGCTGCATCGTCGGTCGTCAACAACACTAACCCGCTGTTCACCGACCCACCCGCCCCTTCCCTCGCCCCTGTCAACACGAACCCGATCGTCTCAGCAATGGCGTATCGGGTCGGCTGTATCCTGCAGTGGGTGCGAATCTACGGCTCAGATTTCATCTCAGCTAGGAGGTGCTTCAAGAACAGCCCGCACGGCAGAATCCTGCCCATGCGGCACCCGCTTCGGGACCTTCCGAGCCTGCTGGTCAGGCTCGGTGCCATCCCCAAGCCGCTGCCTTGGAAGCAGTTTCATCCGGAGTGGGAGGAGTGGCCGCGGGGTGAGGAAGATGCTGTGACGTTTCCTGACGATCAGAGTGTGCGGTGTTTCCATTTGGGGATTGTAGAAGCGGCAGGGGTGGGAGATCAGGAGAACAGGGGAAGCAGCAAGGCAGGTGACAGGGGAAGTGGCACGGGGAGCGGTGGGGGAAGCGGCGGGGGGAGCGGCGGGAAGCGTGGCAAGGGACGTGGCAGGGGGAGTGGCGATAAGGGAGGAGGGGGAGCGCACCCTTCCAGAGCAGCAGCAGCAGCAGCACGTGAAAACAAAGCTGTGCCCATCGTGCGTTGCGCAGCAGACGCTCATTTCCTGGTGGAGTTTGCCGGGCATCAGGTCTACCCCCCCGCGTGCGCCCGCTGCCGCTCGTGCCTGGACCAGTTCACCTACCACATCCCCTTCCTCACCCTCCTCGCCAATTTCGCCTACCGCCCCGCCACCGTCCTCCTCAACCGCTTCCTCTCCGTCTTTCCCCCCCGTTCGCCGGAATTCGCTAAGCTCGTGGACCTGCTGCTGTTAGAGCCGTTCCCTCGGGGCACCTGTGCGGCATTCCAGGTGCACGTGGTGAGGGAGAGAGCGGAGGAGCTTCCTGTTCACTTTTTGCTAAACGTGGCACTGAACTGGCCGAATGCGATGCTGCAGGTCGAGGAGATTGGGATGGTCGGTCGGGACGAGTGGAAGGGGGAGCTGCTGGGGGGGGCGGAAGGGAGGAAGGCAGGGAGAAGGACGCGTGGGGGTGGTGGGGGAGGGAGAGTAGAGGAAGGGGAAGAGGAGGAGGATGATGGGGAGGTGTGGGAGGAGGTGAAGGACTGGGGCTTTGCAGTGCTGATTGCGTGGAGGACTGATGCGATGACCGATCTGATCGACGACTGCAGAAGAGGCAGCGGCGGCGGCGGGCCGCCACGCAAGTGCAGCAAGGACGTGGCGACAGAGCTGTGCAACAGGTGCCTGGAGTTGCGGTTCTGTGAGGAATGGGATGAGGGGGTTCCGCCTGCCAGCAGCAGCACCTTCTACAGCAGCGGCGGCGGCAGCAGCAGCAGCAGCGGAAGGAGCAGTGGTAGTAAGAGTGGCAAAGCGGGGAAGGGGAAGGGGAAGAGCGAGGAGGAGGAGGTGCCGGCTTATCTGAAGGCATGGCCGGGAGGGGTCAATCTGGTGGCTTGCCTGCGTGAGATGCTGCTGGGGAAGCCCTGCTACCGCCCTGCCCCTGCTGTTGCACCAAGCACTGCTGCTGCTGCTGCTGCTGCTGCTGCTGCTGCTGCTGCTGCTGCTGCACCAAAATCTGCTGCTGCTGCTGCTGCTGCACCAAAATCTGCTGCTGCTGCTGCTGCTGCTGCTGCTGCACCAAAATCTGCTGCTGCTTCTGCTTCAAGTTCCGTTGCGAATGCACATCAAGTCAGTCCAGGGCCCGGGGGTTCCAGGAGGCGTGTGTGCGGTGCTGCAGGGTGCGGCGCGGTGGAGGGCGGTGGTGTGAAGCTGAGGAGCTGCTCTGGGTGTGGCAGGGTGGCGTATTGCGGCAGGGACTGCCAGAAGGCCCACTGGCCCTCCCACAAGCTTGCATGCCCTGGCAGGGCCGGTGGGAAGAAGAGCAGTGACTAAGTGAGTGTTGCTTGGGTATTCCTCAACAGGGGCAAGGTGAGTGGCGGAAGCGTATGCAAGGGCAGTGGCTGGAGGGGACTGTAGGTGGAGCAACTCAGTATGGCATGCAGTATTGAAGGCTTTTAGGTGCTCTGGCCCTCCCACAAGCTCACATGCCCCGGTAGGGCTGGTGGGAAGAAGAGGAAGATGACTAATGACAAGGTGAGCGGGCATTTGGCTCGTGTGGCTGCTGCTGCTGACAGATTCGTGATTTGATTTGGTTTGAATCCTCTCCTGCATTGTCGCCAGCTGCCCGTTTGCAATGTTCGTTCACCTTGCACTCAACCACACCCCATACCCCCATACCTACTTTTCCTTGCTCTTAAATGGACAGGTCTGAACTCTTTTGAGTCTACTCTACCATCAGGGCAGGCCACACATGTGGAGTATCAGGGCTTTCTTTGTGAGGCGGTTTTAAGTCTTTAAAATGATCAGGACAGGTTGGCATGTTTTGGTAGTATACAAGCTGTTTTGGTTGTTGAACATCATCTGATAGCCATTGTCTAACATGTTCACGTTTTATTTATGGGATTTTTTATTTTTCATATTTATCCTTGTTTCTAGCTTGTTGCAAGGCATGCTGAATCTGGCATTCTCTGTAGTAGTCAGATCCTCAGACTGGTTTTGGGGTTGGCTGATTCATCAGCCCTGGCACACAAATGGATGCTGAAAACATTGAAGTACAAAACACACACACATACACACACACACACACACACACACACACACACACACACACACACACACCCACACACACACACACCCACACACACACCCCACCCCCCCACACACACACACACCCACACACCCACACCCACACACACACATCCACCCACCCACCCTCCCATGCATGCACGCTCGCACGCACACACTCACGCACGCAGACGTCTCTGTGCGTGGAATATAAATGTGTGTGTGTGTGTGTGTGTGGTATAATACTAAGTGCAGTGCTGAAGACTTCTAAATGGAGGGGACTGTGTGTGCCAGCAGCGCGTGCAGTGGGCGGCCAGTGAGCGGCAGCAGCGCGCGCAACAGCGCGCGCAGCAGCAGTAGCAGCACGCGCAGTAGGGCAGTGGGCAGCGCTCGCGCAGAGGCAGCAGCGCGGAAGGCAGTCGGAACGAACCTACGATGATACCATGTCAGAATGAGAACAGCGGAATGATGATTGACTAGCAGGATGTGAGATACATATGGGAAACCCTTAAAGGGTTGTACCCTCTACAGCATGCCTCACTGTAGCCTAGAACAAACATTTGTATAGTTTGACAGGGTGGGGAGGGGCAGTGATGAGGGTACAGAGGGGTACAAGCTTGGAAAAATCCGGATGGAAAATAAATATGTCGTTGACGATGTTTGATGTGATAGGACTTACCTACCAACAGTATGAACACAGTCGACATGATGCAGGTTTGTGGGTGCAGCAAGATGCTGCAGAACCATGCTTACATGTGATATTCTTCTGGACTCTCAAGCAATATGAAATATGGTTTGTATGAAACTTCCTTAATTGTAATATAGATACCTCAGCAGCTGTTTCGTTTTTGTACACAGAGGAAAATCCTCGCTATTGCTCTTCAACCTCATCCTCTTACAAAAAAATAAAATAAACTGCGCTTTTGTCATAGTTGCGCCTCGACTAGTTTCGGGTTAATCCGCCATGGCGAATCCGGGGGGAGGTGCTGAGGCGTTCGCGCGATTCAAGCAGTATGAGTACCGCGCCAACTCCTCCCTCGTGCTCAACCTCGAGTCGCGTCCGCGCGACTCGCACGAGTCCACGGGCGAGCCGGAGACTCTCTGGGGCCGCGTCGACATGAAAAAATTCGGCGACCGGGCCGGCCACGGCAGGCCCAAGGAGGTGGAGGAAGCTGCGAAGAAGAAGCGCGAGAAGCGCGAGAAGGACCGCCTGAAATCTCTCGCGGCCGGCGGAACCTCCGCGGCCGGCGCCGGCGGCGACGTCGGCTTGGATCTGCTCGGGAAGAAATCTACCAAGCGGCAGAAGCGCGGCACCGGCGCCGGCGGCGGCGGCGGGGGTGGCGGGCAGGGCGGAGCGGGTTTTCAGGAGCACACGGTTCTGTCGCTGGTCGACGACGGGATGTACCGCCCGCGCACGCGCGAGACGCGCGCCGCGTACGAGCTTCTGCTGAGCCTCATCCAGCAGCAATTCGGGGACCAGCCGCAGGACGTGCTGCGCGGCGCGGCGGACGAGGTTCTAACGGTTCTTAAAGACGACAAGCTGACGGATCCGGAGCGGAAGCGCGAAATCGAGAAGCTGCTGAACGCGATGCCGAACGAGCGGTTCGCGGAGTTCGTCGCGCTCGGGAAGCGCATCACGGACTACGAGCAGGGCGGAGGCGGAGGCGGAGGCGGAGCCGGCGGAGACGGGGAGGGGGGAGCGGGGGAGGCGCTAGACGACGATATCGGCGTGGCGGTGGAATTCGAAGAGGAAGAGGATGAGGATGATGAGGATTTGGACGAGATTCAGGAGGAGGACGAGGACGAGGAGGAGGAGGAGGGCGCGGAAGGCGGGGACGGCGGAGAGGGCGCGGCGGACGGCGGAATGCAGATGGCGGGCGCGCTGGACGACGACGAGGAGCGCGAGGAGGAGGGGCTGAGCGTTCAGGACATCGACGCCTATTGGCTGCAGCGCAAGATCGCGCAGGCGTACGCCACGTCAGCAGGCGGCGGAATCGACCCGCAGCAGAGCCAGAAGCTCGCGGCGGAGGCGCTGGGGATATTGGAGGCGGCGGGGGGCGGGGAAGGGGACGGGGGAGGGGGAGGCGGAGGCGGAGGCGGAGGGGGGGCGTCGGGGTGGGGCGCGGGCGCGGGCGCGGACGAGCAGCAGCGGGAGGCGGAGAATAAGCTCGTGAGGCTTCTGGATTACGATAAGTTCGATTTGATCAAGCTCTTACTGCGTAATCGGCTCAAGATTGTATGGTGTACGCGGCTGGCGCGCGCGGAGGACGACGCGGAGCGGAAGCGCATCGAGGGGGAGATGACGGAGAAGGGGGACCGCGCGCTGCGCGCGATTCTGGAGCAGCTGCACGCGACGCGCGCGTCCGCCAAGGAGAGGCAGCGGAACCTCGAGCGCAGCATCCGCGAGGAGGCGCGGAAGCTACGCGAGGGGGGCGCGGGAGGCGCGGGGGGCGCGGGGGAGGGGATGGAGGGCGACGAGATGGAGATTGGGCGGAAGGGGGAGAGAGGGGGGAAGGGCGGGGAGGAGGGGGAAGCGGGAGGAGGGGGAGGCGGAAGAGGCGGGGGAGGCGGAGGGGGAGGGTGGTTGAAGGGGCAGCGGCAGATGCTAGATCTCGATTCGCTCGGTTTCTCCCAGGGCAGCTGGTTGATGGCCAACAAACGTTGCGAGCTGCCCGAGGGCTCGTACCGGGCACCCAAAAAAGGTTACGAGGAGGTCCACGTGCCCGCCCTGAAGCCCAAGCCTCTGGGCAAGGGCGAGGAGCTGGTGAAAATTTCCGACCTGCCCGAATGGGCTCAGCCCGCGTTTGGCGAGACGAAAACCCTAAACCGCGTCCAGAGCAAGGTTTATGAAACGGCGCTATTCACCCCGGAAAATATGCTGCTCTGCGCGCCGACCGGGGCAGGAAAAACAAACGTCGCGATGCTGACGATTCTGCATGAGATCGGGTTGCACAGGAGGGAGGAGGGGAGTATTGACTTGTCGGGGTTTAAGATCGTGTATGTGGCGCCTATGAAAGCGCTGGTGGCGGAACTGGTGGGAAATCTGGGAAACCGGCTGAAGGATTATGGCGTGAGCGTGAAGGAGCTGACTGGAGATGCCTCGCTGACCCGGCAGCAGATTGAAGAGACCCAGGTGAGGCGGGAGGGACACCACAACGCACACGGCAGGTGAACTGTGACTGCACATACACACAGCTGGTCAGTCTCACACTCTTCCTTACTCTTCCTTACTCTTCCTCAACTGCTGGCAACCCTAATTCCTCCGTCCCCCTCCTCCTCCCCTCCCCCCTCCTCTCCCAGATCATAGTGACCACGCCGGAAATGTGGGACATTAAAACGCGCAAGGAAGGAGAGTGCTCGTACACGCAGCTGGTGCTGCTGGCGATTCTTTCACTCTCTCCCCCTCCCTCACTCTCTCCGTCATTCTCCCCCTCTCCCCGCCCGCCCCCCTTCTCTCCCCCCCCCAGATCATAGCGACTACCCCCGAAAAGTGGGACATCATAACGCGCAAGGCGGGCGACCGCACGTACACACAGCTAGTCCGCCTTTTCATCATCCCTTCCCTCTGTCCCTTCCTCCTTCCCCCTTAACCCTCTCCCGCCCGTCTAGATCATAGTCACCACGCCAGAGAAGTGGGACATCATAACGCGCAAGGCGGGCGACCGCAGGTACACACAGCTAGTCCGCCTCGTGATCATCGACGAGATCCACCTCCTGCCCGACCACCGCGGACCCGTGCTTGAAAGCACCGCTGCTGGATTGGAGATCTCTCCCTCTCTCTCTCTCTCGCCCGCACTCCCTCACTCACTCTCTCCCTCAATTTCTCTCTCTCTCTCCCTCTCCCACTCTCTCTCCCTCGCTCCGTCCCCCCCAGATCATAGTCACTACCCCTGAGAAGTGGGACATCATAACCCGCAAGGCAGGAGACCGCACGTACACACAGCTGGTCCGCCTCGTGATCATCGACGAAATCCACCTCCTGCACGACCACCGCGGACCCGTGCTCGAAAGCATCGTCGCCCGAACCGTCCGGCAGGTCGAGAGAACACAGGAAATGATCCGATTGGTCGGGCTTTCCGCCACTCTCCCGAATTATGAAGACGTGGCGATTTTTCTGCGCGTGGATTTGGACAAGGGGCTGTTTTACTTTGATAATTCGTTCCGCCCGTGCCCGCTCGCGCAGCAATATATCGGGATTACGGTCCGAAAGCCGCTGCAGCGGTTTCAATTGATGAACGAGATTTGTTATGAGAAGGTGGTGGAGTGTGCCGGGCGGCACCAGGTGCTGGTTTTTGTCCATTCCCGGAAAGAGACGGGGAAGACCGCCCGCGCGGTGCGGGACGCGGCACTGGCTGCGGATACGCTGGGGCGGTTTTTGAAGGAGGATGGGGCGAGCAGGGAGATTCTGGCGAGTGAGGCGGAGAGTGTGAAGAGTGGGGAGCTGAGGGACCTGCTGCCGTATGGTTTTGCCATTCACCATGCCGGGCTGGCCCGGGCTGACAGGACGCTGGTTGAGGATTTATTTGCAGACGGGCATATTCAGGTGAGGGGGGAGAGATAGAGGGAGAGCGAGGAGAAAGAGAGGGGCCTGCTGCCGTATGGGTTTGCCATTCACCATGCCGGGCTGGCCCGGGCGGACAGGACGCTGGTTGAGGACCTGTTTGCCGATGGGCACATTCAGGTGAGTGTCCTGGTCCGGTGTTTGGAGCACACGTGATGGGGCGAGGGGAGAGAGAGGAAGAGAGGGGTGTTTGGTGCCTTATGGGGCGGTTTTTGAAGGAGGATGGGTCGAGTAGGGAGATTCTGGCGAGTGAGGCGGAGAGTGTGAGGAGTGGGGAGCTGAGGGACCTGCTGCCGTTGAAGATGCCATATTCAGGGTTTTGAGAAATTTTCCCTCAAAAGTCGCACCATATTCAGGGTTTTGAGAAAATTTCTCTCAAAAGTCGCACCATATTCAGGGTTCCTTGTTTCCCGAATACCTCACCGAAGTCCCTTCTTCCCCTCCCTGTTTTCTCCCTTATCCCCGGCTCGTGCTGCAGGTGCTTGTGTCTACTGCTACTCTCGCATGGGGTGTCAACCTGCCGGCTCACACGGTCATTATCAAGGGCACGCAGGTATGGTTTGAGGGGGAATGGCTGGTCGGACTTGGGTTACCAAAGAGCAGCAGTGGCTGGCAGCAGTGCTTGTGTTCACTGCTCCTCTCGCATGGGGTGTAAACTTTGCCAGCTCACACGGTCATCATTTAGGGCACGAAGGTACGGTGGGAAGGGGGGTAGTGTGGCTGTTTAGACTTAGTCACCAGAGTGTAGGTGTGTGTGTTTTCTGCTGTTACTCTGGCCTCGAATGGGGTGTCAGCCTGCCTGCCCACAAAGGTCATGATCAAGGGCACGCATGAATGGTTTGGGGGGGAGTGTGGCTGTTCAGACTTCCTCCCTCTCTCCCTCCTCCCCTCCCGTCTCGTCTCCTCCCTCCTATTCCGCGTTTCCCATCTTGTCACCCCACCCCCCTTCTGGACTCATGCCTGCAGGTGCACAACACAGAGAAGGGAGCATGGACGGAGCTCTCTCCCCGTTAGACGTCATGCAGATGCTGGGGTGGGCGGGGCGGCCACAGTACGACACTCTGAGTCACGTGGATTTTGCTCTCTGGCTTTTGTCCTCTGCCTTTCCTACTCCCCTCTTCAGGTGTACAACCCAGAGAAGGGCGCATGGACGGAGCTCTCGCCCTTAGACGTCATGCTGATGCAGATGCCATGTGTAGATAGTTTATTTTTGAGACGTCTCAAAAATAACCTATCTACAGATGCAGATGCAGATGCAGATGCAGATGCAGATGCAGATGCAGATGCAGATGCAGGCATGGCGCCCACAGTACGACACACAAAGTCTCACGGATTCTGCCTTCTCCTTTCTTTCTCTTTTCTCTTTTTCTTTTTTGTTCTCTTGTCCTCCCCTGCTCAGGTGTACAACCCTGAAAAAGGAGCATGGACGGAGCTCTCCCCTTTAGACGTCATGCAGATGCTGGGGCCGGGCTGGGCGGCCGCAGGACGACACTCACCTCTCCTTTCCCTCTCTTTTCTCGTGTTCCTTGTTTTTCTCTTGCCCTCCTCCCTTCAGGTGTACAACCCAGAGAAGGGAGCATGGACGGAGCTCTCCCCGTTAGACGTCATGCAGATGCTGGGGTGGGCGGGGCGTTGACAGCACAAAACACACAAGTCACATATATTCTGCCTTCTCCTTTCTCTCTCTTTCCCCTTGTTCTTTTTCTTCTCTTGCCGTCTATTCTCAGGTGTACAATCCAGAGAAGGGAGCATGGACGGAGCTCTCCCCTTTAGACGGCATGCCAATGCTGGGGCGAGCAGGGTGCCCGCAGTACGACACAACAAGTCACACATCTGTTCTGTGTTTCCTCTTTTCCCTTTCACGCTGCTCAGGTGTACAACCCTGAAAAAGGAGCATGGACGGAGCTCTCCCCTTTAGACGTGATGCAGATGCTGGGGCGAGCGGGGCGGCCACAGTACGACACGTACGGGGAGGGTGTGATTATAACGGGGCATGGCGAGCTGCAGTTCTACCTGTCGCTGCTGAACCAGCAGCTCCCCATAGAGTCACAGCTGCTCTCCCGCCTGGCGGATAGCCTGAATGCAGAGGCAGTGCTGGGGACAGTGCACAACGCGAGGGAGGCGTGCAGGTGAGGAGGGACAGGGGGGTTCAGGGTTTGGGGATTTGCCGGGTTGGGAGTGAGCTGCAGTTCTACCTCTTGCTGCTGAACCAGCAGCTCCCCATAGAGTCACAGCTTCTCTCTCGGTTGGCGGACAGTCTGAACGCTGAAGCGGTGCTGGGCACGGTGCACAACGCAAGGGAGGCATGCAGGTGAGGAGAGCAACACAAGTTCTCAGTTTAGGACGGGTTCAGGGGTTGGGGTTTTGCGGCTGGACCTGCAGCTCCCCATAGAGTCACATCTACTGTCTCGTCTGGCGGATAGCTTGAACGCGGAGGCGGTGCTGGGGACGGTGCACAACGCACGAGAGGCGTGCAGGTGGGATTGGGGTTGGGGCTTACCAGCTGAACCAGCAGCTCCCCATAGTGTCACAGCTGTTGTCTCGCCTGGCGGATAGCTTGAGCGCGGAGGAGGTACCTGGGACGGTTCACAACGCGTGGGAGGCATGCAGAGGGGCAGGGAGGATTGGGGGATGAGTTACATACATCCGCATGCGGCACAGCATTTGAGGCGCCTCAATAGATATACGAGGTGGTTGAGCTACACATATCTGTTTATCCAAATGCTGCGCAACTCCCCTCTGTACGCTCCTCTTACATATGCCCGCCTCCCCTGTTTTTCCCCACCCGCCCCGCCCCGCCCCTCCCCCCCCCCCCCCTCCCACCCCACCTTCTCCCCGTTTCAATCACAGGTGGCTGGGCTACACACGTACCTGTATCTGTACATCCGCATGCTGCGCAACCCGCCTCTGTATGGCATAGCAGCACAGGAGAGGATGTCATTTCTCCCTCCCCCCCTCTCCCTCCCCCCCTCTCCCTCCCCCCCTCTCCCTCCCCCATCCCCACCGTCCCCTCTCAACCCTAGGTGGCTGGGCTACACGTATCTGTTGCGCAACCCCCGTGCTTCTGCATGGCATCTCAGCAGAGCAGAGGAGGCGCCCTGTTGGCTGCCACTCGCCCGGACCAGTGTAACATCGTCTCACATGTATCCCCATTCCATCCCTTCTCTCCCACACCCCAGGTGGCTGGGCTACACATGCCTGGACATCCGCATGCTGCGCAACCCCCCTCTGTACGGCATCTCGGCAGACAGGGAGGAGGGCTTGCTGCCTGCTACTCGCCCGGACCAGTGTGCAACATGTCTTTCACATGTATCTCCACCATCCCCCCTCTCCCCGCTTATCCCAGGTGGCTGGGCTACACGTATCTGTACATCCGCATGTTGCGCAACCCCCCTCTGTACGGCATCTCAGCAGATGATGCTGAGAGGGACCCAGTGTTGGAGGAGAGGCGGGCGGACCTGGTGAGTGGCAGAGCAGAAATGAGCTGGTGCGTAGCTGTGGTGCTAGAGTTGGTAGTGTGAGTGGTGAAACGGGTGAATGCATGAGCAACCCCCCTCTGTACGGCATATCGGCTGATGACGCTGAGAGGGACCCAGTGCTGGAGGAGAGGCGGGCAGACCTGGTGAGTGACTGTAGTGAAAGTAGTGGTTGCATCATGAGCAACCCCCCTCTGTACGGCATCTTGGCAGATAAGGCTGAGAGGGATCCTGTGCTGGAGGAGAGGCGGGCGGACCTGGTGAGTGGCAGTCAGTAGTGGTAGTGTGCTAGTAGTGAAAGTGCTAGTAGCGGTGCCAGTAGTGAAAGGGATGCTTTCTCAACCCGCCTCTGTACGGCATCTTGGCAGAGGAGGCTGAGAGGGACCTCGTGCAGGAGGAGAGGAAAGGGTTTCCCATTACTAACACCATCTGTGCATGCAGAGGAGGGTAGATGCACATAGGAGGGTCATCCAGAGCACCCGGTTGCGTTTGAGAGCACCCGGCCTCAAAAGCAGCTGGATTGCATCAAGCCCACCTCTCATTCCGTCCCTCCTCCGGCCTCTCTCCTATCTCCTCTCCATCTCCTCCCCCCCCTCCCCTCTGTCATCTTCCCAACACTTTCAGATCCACTCCGCAGCTGGAGGATCGTACCTACCTCACTCACCTCTCCTTCCCCATCTCATCTCTCTGTGTCCTTGCAACAACACAACTCCCCGTCCCTCCTTGCGTTTCCCTCCCACCCGCCCATGGTCACCCACACCAGTTCCACTCAGCAGCGGTGCAGCTGGATCGAATCGAAACAACCTCACCTATCATCCACCCACCCATCTCATCTCTCCGAGTCCGTGCACCAACTTTCTGCCTGTTCTGCCCTACGTGTCTTTCCTGCCCGTCCTCATATGCTAACCCACACCAGATCCACTCAGCAGCGGTGCAGCTGGTTCGAAACAACCTCACATCTCATTATTCCCTTCTTCCTTCCCTTCCTGCTTTCCCAACCCCCCTCCCTCCCCCCCCCCCCCCTTTTTTCTCTTAATATTTACCAGATCCACGCAGCAGCGGTGCAGCTGGGTCGCAACAACTATCCTCTTTCTCTGATTCCCTCTCGTTCCTGTTGCCCTCCAAACCTTTCGCCCGCCCTTCCCTAATTCCACTCACATCAGATCCGCTCAGCAGCAGTGCAGCTTGATCGTAACAACCTCACGAAGTACGATCACATGTTGGGAGTCTTCATGTCCTTACAAGAACACCCCCTCCCTCCTTGCATTCCCCGCCCTCCTTGCGTTCCCCGCCCTCCTTGCCCCGCCCTCCCTCCCATTGTCCCCGCCACCAGATCCACTCAGCAGCGGTGCAGCTTGATCGTAACAACCTCATGAAGTATGACCGCAAGTCGGGCGTCTTTCAGGTGAGCCCAGCTAACTTCAGGTGTTTTTTCAGGTGCCTTCTGAGCTCGCTCATCGATTATGAGCAAGTCAGGGGTTTTCCTGGCGAGCCCAGCTGCTCCTGCAGGTGAAGTAGGTGTTCACTTAAGCAGGTACAATTGCACTTCATGAAGTACTGTACAATTGCAAGTCAAGAGTCTTTCAGGTGAGCCCAGGCTTGAGTCCTCTCTCGCGCTCTCCACTCTACTCATTTACTCGTTTCCTCATCCTCCCTGTTTCCCCTTCTCCGCTAATCCCTCCCAGGTGACCGATCTGGGCCGCATAGCCTCCTCTTTTTCTACATCTCCCATGGCACCATCGCCACGTACAACGAGCACTTAAAGCCCACCATCCCCCTCTCCCCCCCATTCCCCCTCCCCCCCTTCCCCCCCCCCTCCCCCGCTCCACCCCATTCCTCCTTTTTCCCCTTCTGTTAACCCCCTCCAGGTGACCGATCTGGGGCGCATCGCCTCGTTCTACTACATCTCCCACGGCACCATCGCGCCGTCTCTCTGCCACACCGGCTTCATAAACCTTCCCACTCCATCCCTCCCTGCTCTTCCCCGTCCTAAACCACAACCCTGAACCTCCAGGTGACCGATCTGGGGCGGATCGCCTCGTTCTACTACATCTCCCACGGCACCATCGCGACGTACAACGAGCACTTAAAGCCCACGATGGGCGACATCGACCTGTGCCGCCTCTTCTCTCTGTCTGAAGAATTCAAGTACGTGGGCGTGCGCGAGGAGGAGAAGCTGGAGCTGGCGAAGCTGTTGGAGCGAGTGCCCATCCCCGTGAAGGAGGGCATTGAGGAGCCCAGTGCCAAGATCAACGTGCTGCTGCAGGTGGGTTGGTTGCTTGGGTTTGGGGTTCTCCTCTCCCCCTCTCTTCCCTCTTTCTCCCCCCTTCCTTCCCCTCCTTCTCCCCCTCTGGTCCATCTCTCTCCTCGCTCTCCTCCCTCGGTGCTCCCTCTCGGAAGAGTTCAAGTATGTGGGCGTGCGCGAGGAGGAGAAGCTGGAGCTGGCGAAGCTGTTGGAGCGAGTGCCCATCCCCGTGAAGGAGGGGATCGAGGAGCCAAGTGCCAAGATCAACGTGCTGCTGCAGGTGGGGTGGGGTGCTGCGGTTTTGGGCTAGAGGGGTTTGGGTTCTTCTTTCCCCTCTCTCCCCTCTCTCCCCTCTCTCCCCTCTCTCTGCTGCTGGAGCGAGTGCCCATCCCCGTGAAGGAGGGCATTGAAGAGCCAAACGCCAAGATCAACGTGCTGCTGCAGGTGGGCTGTTTGTGGGTTCGGGGTTTAGGGTTTGGGAACTTTTCTACCCTCTCTCCCCTCTCTCTGCTGCTGGAGCGAGTGCCCATCCCCGTGGAGGAGGGCATTGAGGAGCCCAGCGCCAAGATCAACTTGCTCCTGCAGGTGGGCTGGGTTCTGGTTTAGGGGTTCTGGGTTTTGGGGGTTTTGGCCTATAGGGGTTTGGGGTTCTTCTCTCCCCTCTTTCTGCTGCTGGAGCGAGTGCCCATCCCCGTGAAGGAAGGGACAGAGGAACCCAGCGCCAAGATCAACGTGCTGCTGCAGGTGGGCTGTTCAATTTAGGGTTTCGGGGTTTGTGGGTTCTTCTCGTGACTCGTCCTCATAGAGGAAACCAGCGTCAAGATTAACTTCCTTCCTCTCTCCGTCTCTCTCTCCTTTTTTTCCCTCTCTCTTTACCCTCCCCTCTCCCTCTCTCCATCCCCTCTCTCTCCCCTCACTTTCCCGTCTCTCTCTCTCTCTCCCATTGCTCATTCTCTCCCTCTCGCTGCCCCTCGCTCATCCCTCTCTGCGGCCTGTTCCCTTGCTCTCTCCTCTCCAGCCAGCTGCAGCCCGATGGTCTCTTCCTTGCGTCTCCCCTTTCTTCGCTATTAGATGACTCACTTTTCCTCATCTGCCCTATCGCCCTCCCTCCCCCCCTTCTCCCCTTGTCCCCCCTCCCCTCCCTCTCCAGGCGTACATCAGTCAGCTGCAGCTGGATGGGCTGTCACTCGTCTCTGACATGGTCTACGTCACTCAGGTGCGCTGCAGTAAACGCTTACCTAAGCATGTTGTTTAAATGTAAAACAACTCCGATTGCTCTGCGGAATCCCAATAGAACACTCGGCTGAGCAGTGGTTGTCATGTCGGCTAGACGGTCTAGTTAGTTAGCCAATGCTACAGTACTGGGTACGTAGGAAGTAACGAAAAGCTTCATTCAGCAGAGATGCTTTCTCTCTGTGTGTGTCGACGTCCTGTGTTTGTCGTGTGTGCAATTGAGAATTTTAAACTGTACGTTTCGCTCCCCTACTCTCCCCCTGTCACCCATTCCAGTCTGCAGGTCGGCTCATGCGGGCGCTGTTCGAAATCATCCTGAGGAGGGGGTGGGCGCATCTAGCAGAGCGAGCACTCAACCCCAGCAAGATCGTGTCTCACTTGTCAGAACCCCCAATCCGTGCTCCCTTCCCCCCCCTCCCAGTCCGCCGGTCGGCTCATGCGAGCATTGTTTGAGATCATCCTAAGGAGGGGGTGGGCGCGCCTGGCAGAGCGGGCACTCAACCTCTGCAAGATGGTGACTCACTTGTCAGAACCCCCAATCCGTGCTCCCTTCCCCCCCCTCCCAGTCCGCCGGTCCGCCACTCACTCATGGTGACTCGCCGCATATGGGCAGCGCCAAGGGAGTGCCTCTTGAAATCATCGCCAAGCTGGAGCGAAAGGATTTGGTGTGGGAGCGTTACTACGACCTCTCGTCCCAGGTGGGTAGGGATGGGAAGCGGTGGAAAGAGGTTGGATGGGGTGGGGTGGGCAGCGCAGTCGCCCCTGCGGCAGTTCAAGGGCGTGCCTCTCGGGATCATCGCCAAGCTCGAAAGGAAGGACCTCGTGTGGGAGCGATACTACGACCTCTCGTCCCAGGTGGGAAGGAAGTGGGAAGCGGTGGGGTGGGGTAAGAAGTGGTGGGATGGGGTGGGGTGGGCAGCGCAGTCCCCCCTGAGGCAGTTCAAGGGAGTGCCGCTTGAAATCATCGCCAAGCTCGAGAGGAAGGACCTGGTGTGGGAGCGATACTACGACCTCTCGTCCCAGGTGGGATATGGTGGAGTGCGGTGGTTTTGCGGTGGGGTGGGGTGCGGTGGGGTTGTTACTGCATGGGAAAGCACAAGTGTGGTATCCATTCTCCACTCCCCGCATGCCTCTTGAAATTATCGCCAAACTCGAAAGAAAGGACCTGGTGTGGGAGCCATACTACGACCTCTCGTCACAGCTGGGAAGTGGTGGGAAGCGGTGGGATGGGGTGGTGCAGAGGTGTTCGCTGTCTTGCTTTCCTCTTTGTCTTGCTCTCCCTCGCTCTCGCCCCCCCCCTTCCGCTTCTGCAGCTGTTCTTTCTCGTGCTTTCCTCTTCTTTGCTCTCCCTCCCCCCTCCCCTCCTCCGCTTCTGGAGCTATTCTTTGTCTTGCTTTCCTCTTGTCTTGCTTGCTCTCCCTCCGCCCCCGCCCTCCTCCGCTTCTTCAGCTCTTCTTTCTCGTGCTTTCCTCGAGATAATTCTCTCCCTTCTCTCGTGTTCCTTTCTGGAAGGTTCAAATGCCTATCTCCTCTGTCGTGATCTTCTCTTATCTCCTCTCTCTCCTTCTCAATCCCTCCTCTCATTCTCTATCTCAGGAGCTCGGAGAGTTGGTTCGCATGCCAAAGCTCGGCAAGACTCTGCATAAGCTGGTGCATCAGGTGAGACTGGCTTCCTGGTAGTGGAGATGCTTGTAACGAGTACGGGTGTGTATGGTTTGGTAGATTGTTAAGTACACTGCACAAGCTGGTGCACCAGGTGAGACTGGCTGGCTGGTTATGAAGGGCTTGCTGGTTTGTAGCGATGACTGTTATAGCGAGTATGGGGCTGTTTAGCCTTGTAGGTTCGC